>JAJJXG010000006.1:417500-1017500 GCA_024516215.1 Geopyxis carbonaria | reverse complement strand
ACAAACCTCACACCTGTGGTTCCTAGGATTATGGTTAAGGTGGGGGCTGTAAATTGCGGTTGTGGTTGGTAATTGGGTTGTAGATTGGGGTTAGAGGCTGGAGTAGCGGGGACGAGCGGGGACGAGGACGGGTATACGGGGCTCATGTAATAAGGTTACTTGGCAATATGCAAGAGAGACAAGAGATGCATACTCCGTACCAATGAGGAGTATCTTTCCATTCACAAATCATGAGAAATATCAAAACCCCTAAGATTTTATTGAAGTTTGAACCACTGTTAAAATAAGCATGCCTTTAGATTAAACCCAAAGTGTTTAAAAGGGATAATTTACGAATCCAGGGTGGCAATTTAAAAGCTGTAGCTTGCATATACGGACAGGTAGTTAACCAGGCATCACCCATCACTGGTTCGCTATGATATACTCCGTAGTATCACTATCAAACCATACAAGTTTAGCATAACACGGCTCAACCACCCTCCAGGGTTCCGGTTCAGCCGTGTGGTCTCTATTCGCTTTCCCAGTTGCTGCACATACGGTGTATACTCTATTCCACACTACTCTGGTTACATGTCTCCTGACAGCAACCTAATTGTGTTACAACCAATCACCAAGCACCACGATCGGCAACACCATCCCCAGACACCACAGCCTGTCACCTTGTGTATATCTCCAGCCCAAATCTCCACGAAGATGTGAATCTGAGCACGCGGACCCCCAGCGGGCCGTAGACCACCTCAACAAAACCGCTAGTCCATCCGTTACCCCGGATCCGTCGTCTCGCTGTCGACCTAGGGGGGAAAAATTCTTCAGCGCCGGCCGCAACTGGGACCGGAGGTCGGCGTGCCGTGTTTCGCCAAGTCGGTTCGGGCCCACTCTGAGCGAGAGAGAGAGAGGTCTAGAACTGCTGGATGGCAGGCGACAAGACAAGGCGGCATGTATATGCAGATAAGGAGAGGCAGGCTGATAAGGTCACTGGTATGTCAATGAAAGGCTGAGGATTATGTGAGAGAATGATATGTGATTGATTGTGCACAAGGTACAACGTCGCGAGACCGTTATCTAGATGTTGTACACGATCATGGAGACAGAAACTCTAATAAGAAACAGAAACCCCAAGGAAAAAATAGAAGAGAAAGAAATCTACCAAACAGGCACATGCTACAGACAGAGATAGAACGAAAGGGATTGAGACATCTGGGGAAGAAGACTATGCGAAAATAAGAAAAAGAACCGAGAAACAGCAGATGAACAGCAGATCTACATACGATCGTTAAAACTCCCCACGGTGAACCACGACCCACTTCTCCACACAACCTTGAATTCTCGTCTAATTGGAATCCTCGTTTTTCCCCAGACCCCGCAATTCGCAATCCTCGTGGTTGTGAACCATAGTGCCGGCATGGATGATTGTCGAGTGATACGTATGGTCGAGTACCTCGGGCGGCGCAACGGAAGCACAAAAAAGTAGTTCATCCCAACTTCTCTCAACCCCAGCCAACAAAACACACCATTGAACAATTCCACCACACTCGCACCTCCGATCCGATTCTCTCACTCTCACGTCCCTGGCCTGACAGCTCATTATGCCTGGCTTCAGGATCGCACAGGTGTGCAGAAGCAAGTGCCTTGATACTCCCTCTGCCTGGTATTTTTCCGACAGTGTTCAGAGTGACCTTCACCGGTGCCGTATGCTGGACCAAGATCTTGACCGACTTGTCCAGCAATCCCTCTGCCAATCTGGTGCACGGCGACGTTGCCCCGTATCTGAACAGGATAACCAGTGGGGTTCTCCTGAGGACCACCATTTGGCATTCCACCATGAGCAGAACCTGAATTGACGAACGCTGTCTCGAGACCGTCCGGAGAAGTACGTACATGTTGTGCTCGCTTGACGGGGTTGAGAGACTCAAGGGACTCGGTTGAGTCGTATGTGTTGGCGGGTACAAACCCAGCGTTGCTGCTAGCGAAGGCACTGACGCGGTACGGAGACTTCACTGTGTAGGGAGGTTGGCCAGAGGAACCGCTGGTTGTTTGTGGGGATGTACTGGCGCTGTTCGACGAAGCCGGGTCTGCAGAGCTGTAGATAATTCGAGTTGACATGGTCGAGAGGAGGAAGTTTAGTACTAAAATGTAGGAGGCTTAAATTGTTGTAGAACAGTGAGTGGCCTTCTAACTAGGAATGGGACATCATCCATTGACAACTCTGACTCTCTTATAGCGACTCTGGATCGGATCGATTTGCGTATGTGCACAGTTAAAAGTTGCCACACAGACCCCTTTGGCCCGTACGCGCACCGGGAGGGTGCGAGAGTGCGAGAGATCCCTCGTCGGTTCCCTCCCGCTCAGGTATTACCAGGGCGCAGCTTATTCCTGAGTGTTGAACGCCGAAACCACAAAGGAAAAGGACGTCGATCGTATTTGTGGGTACGGGAGCAGCCTCTGTTGTGCACAGAATATGCGGAAACCATACCACTGGGATCGCATAGCCTTAGTGAGTGTTAGAAAACTATCATGAGCTGCTCATAGAGCTACGGACGAAAGCCAGTGCCGGTGGATGTTCCGGCCATGGATGGTTGACGGCTGCCCGACCGCTCGGCCCCTCTGCCGTCCATTTCAATACATTGTTGGATATACCTATGCGCATCTTGTGTGCGAGATTCTTGCGCACTGTGAGTCAGGATGTGTGCGCGCGCACTGCTAGCTCCACCCCCAACTACCATGGAAACAGTGAATTCCTGAGGAGGACATCGGGAAGAAATAATAAAGGTCCTGAGTAGACTAGCAAGCTAGTACGAGCTTGAATAGAAGCTATCCCGATGTGTTGATGTGGTTTTGAGGGGGTGATTGGCTTGCTGAGCGACGTTAGTGCGTGCAGCATCATCATGTGAAATAGCCACAACGTGACTTGGCTTGTTCCACCAACCCCAACCTGAGGAAATTCGCAAGGGATTTTTTTTTTTTAGGATTTCCTGAGAACCCTTATGAGGTGCGCATTATTTCGGGCCGAGACCGAAACTCCCAGCAAAATTTAACAATCGAATCTCTACGAAGAAAACGTTGAGGTAGATGCTTGGCCTGGAAATGAGTGGCATTCGGCGCGTGATGGACTTTTTACTGGGTTGAAATTGTAAATTTGATGTCTTGCTAACTGGTTGTGTTTGAAATCAAGAAGCCGTGACAACGAGGCAGGTAGGCAGAAAGAGATGCATATCAGCTGAAAATGAGCAAGATTTCGATACCGGTGCATCGCGGCGGCATCCCATCAGAAAATCCCTTTGCAGCTCGTATTCGAGCCACACTTTGCCTATTGCGCCTGCAGGCCGCGTGGAACGGTTTACACCTCGAGACGAACCCAAAACCAATCAGCAAGAGGCGTTATGGAAATCCACGTTTTGTGAAACCTGCATGCCTTGTAGCCTTGCATTTTTTACATCTCTCGGAATTGAGCGTCGGACGGGCGTCGTTAAAATTGAGAAATATATGTTTGCCCCTGTGTCTCTGTGTAGAATCTAGATGGCTTTGTAAAATGCCTAGCGTGTGCGCCTCATGAGGGGGTGATGTATGCATTCCTACAGAAGCACAACTCAAGTACTAGGGTCGGCTTTTGAGGACGGGTGGAGTCATTCGCCCAGTCCGTTTCGCTAGTCTGCAACGAAACCATAAGACGCACACATAATCAAATTCAGCCAACCCTGTCCAAGGCATAATTGCACTGTACAGCGTGTGTTGAGCATCATGGAGAACATCTTCGAAGGTTTGTGTTCCTCTGTTGTAATGCGGAACTAGTAATCATATGCTTGATGTACTCATAGAACATATCGTACCTTGTTCAATGTCTTTGTCGTCTTATGCTGCTTTAATTTTCTAGTTCGTAGAAACATCGCATGCCGAAGCCTCGTTTCCATAGGTCATGTGTGTTTCCCCAAGCGATTCTCTTGATATGTCTATTCAATCCGGAAATTTGGTCATGGTATCTGTCATTTGGAGTATTAACAAATTTTCGTTGATTGATTCAAAGCTTAGTTGAACCTGGTTAGGTACTGGGCCACTCACTCACAGCAACATAACAGCATTCTGCGTTCTATATTATAGATAACCGCGACAGGCCCGAGATTTTCCTAGTGATTTCGGAAGACTGAGGGTAGATACCGCGTCCGAAACATGAGAAATTACTCGATTAATTAGCCGCGTTGGTGATAAATCTATAACTTCCGCCCAAACAGTTATTTCGCAAAATAAGATCGATGAAGCATTGGTAGGCTGGTTATAGACCACATTCGAAGTGACTCTAGCTCTGGGGAGTTCCACAATGATATACTCGGACTTAAGCGTCGAAATATAGTATCGGCTTGAAATGTATCGGTTCTGAAAAAAATCGTACGGCTATTGGTTGCTTCTTTTGTATCTCCGAGACACTAGGATGTTACATTAGTCAGTTGATGGAAAGAATCATGAATGAAGTTCGTGAAATGAAGGTCGAGATAAAATGTAAACAAAATAGGGATGGAGAGAGACATAAATGTAGCTAGATGTGGGGTATTTGAGGTGGGGCTGCGCCATCGCGGCTGTTGTTTCCGGCACTTGCGCTGTGCACCGTTCTTCACGATGTATTACATTCCCAGGCGAGTATATTACGTATGAAGTTTTATGAGCTATAAATCATGCAAATCTGTATATTTAGTACTGGTACTAACTGTATGCTGCCACGATTTGTTAATATAGAGGACTTTGGACAGATGATTGGACCAACTTCTGAGTGACTTACGCTTGTGCATGTGCCTGCGTGGCCATAATGTGAGAAACGCAATTTATGGAAAGATGTGAGTGTTCTGTGCCATATTTCTACATATGCGGTTGGAGACTCCAACTTATGTTATTTGAACCTCTCCAGGCGCTTCTCAACTTCATAACACTGATTGCAACGTGTTTGTACGGCTCTTCAGAATTGAACTTGGCAAATAATAACTCAAAGGCGGATCCCAGCAAAGTCTTCATCATAGCCAATAACGTATGTCTAAACAAACAGAAAGAAAACGTCTGCTCACCAATCACCTTTTGGAAAAGACAAACTACAAGCATTTTATCCAACATAGTCTTCATCCCCACGAATGGTGAAGAAGCAGGCTATCCAAATCCTTATGCGTTGTAATTAAGTCAAAGAGCTCACCAAAGACGGATTCTTCGAAATAAAGTATATGTGGAAAACCCCTAACGTCCTGACTCCTGGTGCGGAGCTGTTATGTTCTTCGAAGACGACGAGGTGTGTTGTCCAATGATGGAGACTGTTGCCGGCACAGCTATGACCAAGCTAGAGCAGGAGAAGCAGGCGTAGATAGCAATGAATGAGCTCTGTTCATATCTAGCGATTCTGCATAGTGGGCGACGACGTGATTGGGCTTGTATGCCCTCCGTACCGAGTGGCCGGTTGCAAAACGAGATATGAACATGCTGTGAATGTTGCGGCCATCAGAGGAGGATAATAAGGAGATGGTATTCTTCCATAAAGACTTGTTGCAGCATAGTGCGCTGGTGGACCCAGAAGCAAACCCCACTGCTATCGATATCATGGGTTAGGAGCTATCTTATGTCAGTTCGTATCCACCTGTCTCGATCCTCATTTTCACAATGTACGAGGCCCGTCGTTGACTTTAAGTATAAATTACGACGGCAAGGACAATGCGCAAAACTGGTGATCAACGTGGGGGGCAGAAATTATGATTGGATTGTGTCATCCTTGTCATTCGTATTTGACACGATCATGAAGAGTCATCTAGATGGAAAAAAAATGAAAACTGCTTTGGTTTCTTTTTTTGAATGTGGTGAATCTGTCTTGTACTACACATACAATTTGCGTTACTATCAACTCAGCCCTATCTGCGAGATCGCATTAATTGCATACCGGAGCTGTCCGGTATTCGTCAAGTTTCAAGTCCTGGTCTCCGGTGTGTTGCACCAGTGACATGTATTTACCAGAAACACGAGACTCTAGACATGTGCATAACATTCCACAGGGCACCAGGTACCTGTACGGTTTGCTACTTGGATTCATTCGGATCGGCGTTCCTGCGGTTCGGTACTAGACCCTTCCGGTTTCTAGGATAACTCCGGATCGGCTCCACAGGTCAGACTGGCCTTCGGGGCTGGACCGGACCCCTTCCGGGCTGAGCTATGTTGACTAGTCTGGACCTAGCATTTGGTCCTTTATAATTAGAAAAGTAATTAATATGACGAGATTACTTGGTCATTCAAAAAAAAAAAAACAGGTATGAAAAAGCAGTGGTTATAACTTTAGGATTTCAAGAAAACTCTACTAGAAAGATAAAATACATGGCCAAGGATTTAGCCAGCTAAAAGTGGTGGTTAATACCTGAAGATGTATTAAGCCCACGCATTCCGCGCAGAGGGCCTGTTTCATGTATTTTGCTCAAAGTATATACTCATACAAAACGCGGCAACGCATGTGGGCTCAGGTCTTGTACTTAGCCATACAAATGTAAACTTGAAATCTTGGGCTAAATCTTTTGTTTCTGCCACACTCCACCCGCTTAAAGCAGTATTTTTTCCGACTTCTTGCTCCATCTCCCCTCCCTACCACACCATCCGTGCCTCAACACCATGTTCCGCTGCTTTTATTTGTAAGTGTGTTTATCTTCAGCTTCACCACATTCTAATGAAGTTGCGCAGCGGTGTCTACTAACAGCTCGATCTTCTAATCATGGTAAGTGATGCCCTCCACATATTATTATTCACTAGCGAGAACTAATCAATTACTACCATAGTTCCGGGCAGCAGTAGAGGCAGCCGCAGCACTGGGGCAGCAGCAGCGGGGGCGATGGAGATGGAGATGGAGCGGCAACCGATGGTTGAACGGATGGTTTACTAGATGGTTTACTGGATGGTTTTATGGGCGGCGTCTGGCATCATGTCGTACAGTGAATGTTAAATACGTGGGATAATACCCGTACACGTTATATCCTGAGTGTCAAACGTAAGGTCAATCGGGAGGCTTATTACTGAGTGACACTCGCTTCCAATTTCGTACGTATTAAGCCGTACAAACTTGTATGGGCAAATACAAAACGACGTATTTACCCTTGTGTATAACGCTGGAATCAGGTATTCAAAGTAGTACGCTGTGTATTTACCCACACAACTATCGGTGGCTAAATACGAGGCCAAATGACGTATTAAGAGAGGTATTTAATTACGTATTTTCTATTTCTATTAGAGAAACCATAAATTAAGTACATTGTAAACCGACGCCAAAGAATCCAAAACACCATATAAATATAAACACCAAACCGACAAAAAGCAGACCGTGATTTATCTACAAGTAAAACACGCAAACCAAAGCCAAAGCCAAAAAAACACCTATGTTGCACCGGTCCGGGCTGAACGTAATTACACCCTCCCAAAACACCACAAGTAAACATGCCAATTCTTGTGCCAAAATATCTCTCGCCGCCTCGTGTACTTCTTCCTCTCCTTCACACCGGGGGGAAGACTGCTCCGATCGCGGCCCAAGTCTCCAATGATTCGGTCGAGCGAGTCATCGACAACCGATCGGAGGCCGCCCTTGCTCTTTGCGGCCGCAAACACAGCTGCAATGGACCTGGTGCGGTCGCCGTACGTTGTGTCAACGCCAGCATTACACCCAACCGCAGGGTTGCCAGCTTCACGGTCCATCAATCGGCCTTCGCGAATCTGCTTCCGTGCAACATAGTTGATCAAGAACTCGACGTGGTCCAGCCTGTTTGCGTTGCTTGCGGTTGTCAAAACGGAGCGCACCGTTTTGCCGACGATTTGGAAGAGCATGGGGCGGTCGAGCACGGCTTCTTGGGGTTGTGTGTTTGTGGTATCGGGGGAGGAGACGATCTTCATGAGCGTTGTGCCAATGTCGAGTACCAGCTCGGTGAGTTCCGAGCTCCCCTCCCATTCGAGACCGGCACCGATGAGCTGAGCTGCTAGCCGCTCGTTTTCGAAGACGCGTTGAAGCACCTCTTGGAAGATCTTGGAGAGGGTATTGACGACGTGGTTCTTGCGGAAGAGGAGGGCTCGCTGAAGCGATATCATTCCTGTGGTCCCCAAGATCCGCATGGCCTCCCATTGCACGTTGTCTTTACTGAGTTGGAACTGGTCCGCAAAGCCCCGGATGATGGCTTCTATTCGGGATGCGAACTTGCCCTGAATCATCTCTTCAAAGGAAGCGATCCAGACATCGATCATCAGGTCTCTAAGCTCCTCGTTGCGGGGCTCCAGAGACATCATGGCGAGTTGTATTTCGATGCCGGCTTTGATCATCGCCTCAGCATGGTCGTCTTCACCGGCTTCGATGCAAGCTTTGAAGTCAGCTACACACCACGAGAGCATCCGGCGTACAAGCTGAGATTTGTTCTGATCAACAGCCCAGGAAAGTGCCCTAGTCCAGACTTGGGCCATCTTCTTAGCTCCGTCCTCATAGCCTTCCGACACTGCAATGACCAACAGCATCATCCCATTCTTGATCAGGAACTCGAGAAATCCCTCGCGACCGATTGTGACTGCAACTTTGAAGGCGCGCAGGGCGATTTCGTTTAACACTTCAAGTGTTCGTGAACCATCTTCCTTCTTTGCAATTGCTACGCGGAATTCTTGCAAGATCTTTTCCACACGTCTCTCCAGAGTACCTGACCGTCCTCGCTGGACCTCACGTCCTATCCTCTTCAATGCTTCATCGGTGCTGTAATCCATTGTAGATGGCCGTTGGAGAGTTGTGGGCGTGATCGCACCGTGGCTCTGTAGTATTTTCATGATTTCTCGCTGTCCGGACGATGTAGCAGCTTCGAGTGGGCTTCCATGTTCTCCGCCCTCCAAGTTGACGTCTGCCCCGTGGGAAAGGAGGTATTTTACGACCTCTTCCTGTCCTCGATAGCAGGCCGCTTGGAGAGCCGATCCGTGAATTCCGCCTTCTGCATTGATCTTTGCGCCGGCTGCGTGGAGGCGAGTGACTATCTCTAGGTTACCCTCAAAAGCGGCGGCCTGGAGCGGAGATCCGTGTGGCCCCGACTTCTTAGGGTTTGGGTTCGCTTTCCGTTCGAGCAGTAAATCGACAAGGGTTTTGTGTTCGCTGTAGGCAGCGATTTCGAGGACTGAACCATATGTCTCGAACGATGTGTCGACATTCGTCCCTCGGTCTAGCAATAGTTTTACAACATCTAGATGTCCGGCAAAGGCAGCAAAGATGAGGCCCAGCTCCTTCTGCCGCTCACTTACGCCGGGGCCGTTCAACAATATCTCGACAGTCTTCACGTCGCCAGCTTCCACGGCTAGTCGGAGCGGTGAATTGCCGTCTCGCCCCGATCTCTTCATGTCCACGCCTTCTGGTATCGCTAGTAGGAGTTTCGCAATCGCTCTATGCCCACGTAGGGGTTGTTTAGAGTCATCTTCCACGACTTCCTAACACCAAACACCGATGTTAGTATTGATTGCTTCGGATGGAAAGCTTCTCCGGTACAAACCCTAACCCATAATTTCTCGCCCATCCACTGCCGGACGCTGCGATGAGCATGCCTGTCCTTTGAGTCGGAAAGCTTCGACAAGCTGGGGATGCAGGTGTCAAAAGAGGACTGCGTTACTACTGCAGTCTTTCCTAGGTATGCCATCGTATCCACCGGGTCGATTGTGCCTATAGTCGAGAGTAGTGACGATGTCGAAGTGCTGTTCAACAACTCAGAAACAGCAAACGGTGTTATTTTCCTGGGTTCAACGTCGACAATCGGGAACATTAAAGGATATATATAGAAGTCGAAAAATCTGTCGGTACATGGGATGATTCCTCTAATAAGGAATCGTACCCTTCTTTTTCACAAGCTCAATCAATCTGGACGAGATCTAGTTCTGACAAGCATGCTAACGTACTGTCAGCTATGCAGCTATTTTAATGTAGTCTACAGGATTATGAACGCAACTAAGAACTCACAATATTTTTCTACCAATAGAAACATGCAGCTAAAAGTGATATCCATGTAGAAATTATTAGGATGCAGTAGCGATCATGTCATTTGGCAGCGGGCTGAAGAGTGAGGCTGAATGGGCCGGATATTCACTCATCCTTTTCCCCACGTCCGACGAATGAGCGAGCGCAGATAGCAGCAATAGTGTCTAATAGCATCTCCAGCTCCGTGTATTTCTCACGAAGCACTGGTTGTCGCGATGGGGGCGTATCAGCTCGAAACACGACTGCCAACATTCCGAACGATTCGAAACGCGAGCTTCACGAATCTCCGCCGGCCTCTGCCAGTGGGATGTCACGTTTAGGCGCAGACATGAAAACACCCTGCCATAGGGATAAATGCCAGTTACACCAGCCCAGTTCTGGCCCGCGAAGCGATACTAGGGAAAAGTGCACGATGAGCGTTCCGATAGGTCAGTACAATATGCGTGGCCAGCAAACAACCGGGCTTCAACCATGGAGCCGCATGGACGTTTATTGGAGGAACGAACATTATACATATACAAAAGTAGCATCCAGGACGTTGACGGTACCGCGCCATAAAGATACCCGTATATATTACTATGGCTCCTATTACTGGAATACCACCGCCTATAGCTACGGAAGTTTTTAGTATTGAGGTGCTGCCGGTGCCGGCGGTGCCTGTGGCCAGTGCTGTAGGGAATAACAAGGACGATTTTACAACTTCAAAAGCACATCACCGGGCAAATGGCAAAGGGTTTCAGAATCCGTGGGATAGGTAAGGTTTTCGCATGATAATTATAGAGCAGGAATCTAATTGTTCAAAGTTGGGTCGAGCTAGGGCTAGGCAAAATAGCCAAAGGATTTCTAAGGTGCGTATAAGGTTTACCATAATCTTTCTGACCTCGACTCCGCTAAAGACGTGCATATGGGACCTGGGGATTGGTAAAACCACTGATTAGAAGGAGTGTGGCTTTGCCATAAGACTTTGTTCAGCCTCTATGTGCATATGCACGTCGCTAGCGGAATCGAGTTCAGTGAGATTATACCGTACAACAGGCCTGTTGGATGTAGTGTTCTCAAAATAGGGCTTTGGTCCCCACCGGAAATTTCTAATATTATGGCACAGTTACCGCCTCAAGCACGGCCTTCGCGGACCCTCAACCAAAGAGCGCGACATCGGGGGTGTAGTCACTCCCAGTTTTTCAGCAACCCGGTCGATAAGTTCTACAGAGTTCCGTGCCACCTGGCTCGGACATGCCTGTTACTATGTCGAATTCCCTGGTGGATTGCGGGTCCTGTTCGATCCAGTGTTTTCGCAGCGGTGCAGTCCGGTGCAGTTCATGGGGCCGAAACGCTATGCCCGCTTGCCATGCGAGATTGCGGAGATTCCGGCAGTCGACATCGTGTGCATATCGCATAACCACTACGACCATCTCGACCAGGGCACTATTCGAAAGCTGAAGAAACATCACCCTAATGCATGGTACTTTGTGCCATTGGGCAACAAATCTTGGTCTACGCTCCCGGATAACGTTTATGAGTATTAGCTGATGGTTAGTACTAGGTTCAACACAAAGGGCATCGAAAATTGTATCGAACTCGACTGGTGGCAGTCTCGCGACGTAAATCTCAACTCCACCGAGCCACGCCTCGAATCTAAAACAGAGCCCGGCACCAGCCCAAAGTCAAGGCCACATGAGAGCACTGAGACAACTGCTGTAGTTATTGAGTTTCTGCCCTGCCAGCACACCAGCAATCGCGGCTTCAATGATCGCGCAGCAACTTTATGGGGTAGCTGGAGGGTGCAAAGCGGGGGGAAGAACTTGTATTTTGCAGGGTAAGACCTCCAAGGAAGAAGATTTTTCCTAGAGTTTTGGCTGATGAGAAGCATGCTAGGGACACGGGATATCGCGCCGTTCCGAGAGAAAGTGAGGGGAAGGATGATTATGGCGAGGAGTATGCAAGCCTACCGGTTTGTCCGGCGTTCACACAGATTGGGGAACTAAGGGGGCCGTTTGACGTCGGGCTGATACCTATTGGGGCATATGTTCCACGGTGGTGGGTTCTCTGCTTCTATTTATAATTTTGTCCATAGGCTTCTGCTAATATACTATAATAGGGCCATGAGGTGCGTTCTTTCGTTCACGATTTCGTCCGGCCCATGTAGCTAACCTAGTACAGTCCGATGCATGCAAGCCCAAAGGATGCAGTGAATATATTTGTAGATACACGGTGTAAGCGTGCGTTAGGAATGCATTGGGGTGAGCTTTCTGCCGAAATGACAAATGTGAAATAATTGCTGATATGATGGTTAGGGACCTTCGTTCTTACGGATGAGCCTGTTCTTGAGCCAGTAACGAAGCTGCTGGAAGCACTGAAGGAGAAGGGGATAGCTGAGAGGGGAGTCTTTGATGTCCCAGGGATCGGAGACAGTGTGGTCCTATGAGAGTCGCCTATCTGGGTTGGAGATCTGATTGTGCAAATGGTACGCTCGTTGAGCGGAGAATATTTTGGGTATAATGTATCAGTTGTTAGTAACGGTTTATGCCCACCCGTAATGTTAGACACCCTGGTGCCTACTTTTGTTGTGTGGACAATCCTGTACCACTTGTCACTCGGTTTCAGATTTGTTTTCGAAAGCAGTCATGTGCAAGAAGACTTGGCGTACTTTGTTGCTCGCTCTCACTGTTGTGTTTCACACCTCTCTCTCTCTCTTGTAACTAACAACAAATACAATCGAACAATAACTCCTTTCCTCCTAAATTACGTGATAACTATCCTTGCTTTCATACCTATGTTGGTGGAAGATGTTCTGACGCGGTACGGGTACCTGGTGCCTGAGTAGGAGGACGCCGTTGGCTTCCCAAGAGTTCCCGGGACGGGAGTGAGGGTAGGAGCGTCATTATGGACATTTATTCTGTATCAGATTCATTCCAGGCATTCATAATAATTTTTCGGGGTTATCCAGGTATTAATATTTGCTCAGGGTCATTCTGTGAATTTACACTTTCAATCTGCGGGGTCAAGCCGTATATGTATTGCAGCAGTGCTCCGTTGATGTTCTCGTTCAGCGGCCGGCCTACATATTTCCACATCACGGGAAATCATTTCATCGCGGATGGCCGTCGTGTTGCGCCACAGTTACAGTTTGGGTATGCGGTTGCAGGCGACATAGAGTAAGCTGCATGTATTCAGCGTGGGGTGAATTTATTGGCTACACGCCGGCGCCGAGGTGTTGCTTTTTCCCACCGCACGACCTCCACAGCGGGTCATCAAAACTCCCCCTTTTCCCGGGACCTGGCTGTTCTTCTACGCATATATACACAGAGACTGACGGCTACACGCAACTGTTTCTGCGTGTCTCATCTATCCAACCTGATGAAGTGCGGGGGAATACAGATATTACTCGGCTATGTAATATGAGTGTCTCGGAAGATCTGCACTTGCAGAGCTGTAGCGGCCAAGCTTTTGTAGGCTTGCAGAGGGAGGGAGGGATGGGACGGTGCGCGGCGGGCCTACACGCCAGGCAAGCCACGGTGTGGGGTTTAAACGAGAGATCCCTACGCACTCTATCTCGAGTATAGCCTGCACACGCACAGACAGCATTTTGCTGGAGACAGTGGAGGTGGCCGTGGCGGTGGCAGCTCGCACCCGCCCCCCAACCCGCCGTGCAAAGCCTACAAATAACATACCCTCCCTCTCCCTCGCCCCCTCCCTGCCTCACAGCAGCACAATGGCCGTCCTCTCAACCCTCACGCTCACCCCCACCTCCGCTCTCCTCACTGCCCTCGCCCTCCTCCTCGTCCACACCCTCTCCCGCATCATCTACAACCTCTACCTCCACCCCCTGCGCCACGTCCCCGGCCCGCTGCTCGCGCGCTGCTCGCACTGGTGGGAGTTCTACTACGACATCGTCCACCCCGGCACGCGCGTCAAGCAGCTGCCCGCGCTGCATGAGAAGTATGGGCCGGTTGTGAGGGTGAGCCCCAGGGAGGTGGCGGTGTTGGGCGCGAAGGCACATACCGAGTAAGTAGTGAAGGGCGGGGGATATTGGGGAAGGAGTGCTGATGTGTGATGTGACAGAGTGTTCAAGCCCGCCCCGCCCGCCGTCGCCTTCCCGAAAGACCCCGGCTTCTACTCCACCATCGGGCCTTCAACAGCCTCCCTCACATTCCTCAACCCCCACGCCTCCCGCACCCGTCGCGCCCTCCTCGGCCCTCTCTTTTCCCGCCGCGCCATCACCACCCTCGAGCCCCTCATCGTCAGCACCACCACCACCCTCCTCACCAAACTCCGCCAATTCACCCCCGACGCCCCAGTGCCGCTGCAGTACGCGCTCTACGCCACCACGATCGACGCAATCTCAGCATACTGTTTCGGACCAGACGCGTGTCTAAACGTGTTGGCAGCGCCCGGGTTCAGGAGCCAGAGGCTTGAAGAGCTGCTGGGCGTGAGTGACGGTGTTTGGATTGGCTACCATGTTCCGTGGCTGCAGGGCGTGGTGATGGCACTCCCCCGCAGCATCTCACGCCGCCTGGCGCCCGGGGCGATTGGGTTGATCGAGAACTGCGAAGCGCTGGTTACGAAGCATCTCGCCGCCCTCCCCACCGCTGCCCCGGCTGCCTCCGATACGGGCGACGGAGAAGACGGAACAAAAACAGTCTTCGACGTCCTCACCTCGCCCACGCTCACCAAATCCCGCGTCCCCCCCTTTTCCGAGCTGGTGGACGAAGCCATCATCCTCCTCTTAGCAGGGACAGACACGACCGCGAACACGCTCACCTTCGCAGTGTACTACTTCCTGACCCATCCCGAGTGCGCCAAACTCGTCCTCGCCGAGCTGGACGCGCTGGCCCCCGGCTCCCCTGACGCGAGTGTGCCGCTGGCGAAGCTGGAACAGTGCAAGTATTTCACGGCGTTCTTGAAAGAGACATTGAGATTCTCGCACGGCGTGCCCGGAAAGTCCCCGCGCGCCGTGCCAGCGGGGGGGTGGACGACCCCCACGACGCCGGCTGTGCACCTGCCTGAAGGCACCGCTGTGGGCTTTGCACCGAGTATGCTCCACCGCGACCCTGAAGTCTTTCCCAACCCTGAGAAATTCGAGCCCGAGCGCTGGCTCAGGGATGAGAGCGGGGTGCTGGATGGGCATTTGTTTTCGTTTAGCAAAGGCCCAAGAGGATGCCTTGGCGAGAGGCTGGCGTGGGCGGAGATGTATTTAGTCCTTGGACACCTGTTGAGGGCGTGTGAGATGGAACTGTATGACACGGATGAGAGCACGGTTGAGTGGCGGGATATGGGGATTGCGCATACCAAGGGCAAGGTGCAGGTTCGAATTCGGGGGTGGAGGGGAGAGAAGGCGTAGGGAGGATAATGTGAAGGTGTATGTAATGTAATATGTCCACACAGCAAATATAATACAGCGCAACCCCCTAAATCTCCACCTCCCGTCCCTCCCCCTCAACGCCCCAAATCCGTTCCCCAACGCCCCTCCACAGTCCCGCCTTATGCACCATCACCAGCGCGAGCAAAATCGGCAAATGCCACACGCTGGCCCAAAACAGCTTCCGCGCCCTCCCGCCCTCGCCGCCGTGTCTCCAGAACCGCCACGCCTCGACCGTCAGCCACGCATTCACCACGCTGCTCGTGCCGACGAACCCCGCGTCGGTGACGCCGCTCATCCACAGGCCGACGCAGATCGGGAAGAACGCGAGAGAGTAGCGGAGTGCGACGCGCGCGTGCATGGCGGGGTATTTCCACGCCGTCATCTGGTACCCCGCCGCGCGGTACTCGTGCCGGATGTTGTACGAGAGCGCGTTGAAGTGCGGGAACTGCCACGCGAACAGCAGCGCCGCGAGCAGCCAGCCGCCGGGGTGCGCCAGGACTTCCGACGGCGTCCCGCCGAGCGCGGTGGCGCCGGACGCCGCGGCCCAGCCCATCAGCGGCGGGATCCCGCCGACCACTGCGCCGACCCAGGTGTTGGCTACGCTGACGCGCTTGAGTGGTGTGTACACGCCGGCGTACAGCGCGATGTTGAGCGCGCCCAGCGCGGCGACGGTGGGGTTGCACCCGCCGTAGAGCGCGGCGACGCCGGCGGTCCCGGTCGCGGCGGCGAATGCCAGCGCCTGCGGCGTCGTCAGCAGCCCGCGCACCAGCGGGCGGTTGCGGGTGCGCGACATCTGTGCGTCGAACGCGGGCTCGTAGGCCATGTTCAGCGCGTTCGCGGAGGCGCTGGAGAGCGCGGTGCCGAGCGTGAGGTAGGTCAGCGTCAGTGCGCTGAGCGACGGCGCGGCGGGGGACGCGAGCAGCGGGTCGACGGGGAAGACGGCGTAGGAGGCCATGGTTGTGAGCACGATCAGCGCGGTGAGGCGTGGCTTGGAGAGGGCGAGGTAGGCGAGGGCCTGGCGCCGTAGCGGGGACGCGGAGGCGGCGGTGGTGGAGAGGAGTGAGGACGCGTCTGGGGGGAGGGTTGACGGGAGGGCTGTGCCGTCTGAGGCGTGGGCGTCCGCGGCGGGGGCGGGCTGTTTCCGCCGGCGCCGGAGCGGGGTGGTGGCGGCGGGTGGGTTGGCCGGGTTGGCGGAGTGGGCGTGGGCGGAGAAAGCTGGGTTGGTGGAATGGGCTGTGGTCGCCGTGGCCTTGGGATGCAGCGCCGGCCGTAATACACTCAACACGCCCCTCTCGTTGACGAGTGAGAAGTTGGACAGGAAGTAGTGTTTTGCCGGCGGCGTGCGGGCCGCCGTCTGCAGCCAGCGGCGGCAGGGCGTTCGCCACAGCATTGCGGCGGGCCCTGGGGGTGGTGTGTAGTAGAGGCTGAGCCGGGTGAGTTCGGAGAGGCAGT
This sequence comes from Geopyxis carbonaria, assembly GCA_024516215.1. NCBI lineage: Eukaryota > Fungi > Ascomycota > Pezizomycetes > Pezizales > Tarzettaceae > Geopyxis > Geopyxis carbonaria. The sequence continues at coordinate 1,000,707 of JAJJXG010000006.1, read as the reverse complement.
AGTTGTGGCTGCAGTTGGAGGAGTGGCTGTAGTGGTGGAGTGGTGTGAAGCCGGTGGTGACGGTGTAGAGGGGAGTGGAGAGTGGAGAGGAGAGTTGGTGGAGCGACGGGCCACGGCGGACGTGGAGTGCAGAATTGCAATTGTGGGGTGAGGGAATAGTACCACGAAGCAGGTCGAGACTTGGCATGCCCAGCCGCGGCTGTCCGCCATCCTGGTCTCCTCCTCTCCCCCCTACAGCTCCTACACTCCTACACCTCTCTTCCCACTCTCCAATCGGCACCAATTCTCCGCCTCAGAATCAATTCCCCGCCTCCTCTTCCCCCAATTCCGTACCTATTCACCAGGACTCGCCATCCTCCCCACTCCCACTCCCTACACATCCACTACTGCCGGTTTCCCCCGAACTGACTGCGAAGCTTCTGGCGGGTATGCAGGCACATATTAACTTTTCCTAGTGCCATCGGTATGCTTATTTCTTGCTCCTGCTCCTGCTCTTGCAATGGTGTCCACCGGCCTGGCCTACGTGCGGACCGTGCTGCGTTATGGTTGTGGAGAGGACAGAATACTACATGCTACTGCTAGTATAGAACACCTACTTGCTACTCCGATACTCCGACTGCTGCTGGTTCTATGCGTTGGCTGTGGTCTCCGTCCACTGTATGTCTCCTACTGACAGAAAGATCTACATCCTACATCCTAAATCCACAAACGTGCACCACTCACTGCTACCTACTGCAGCCCACCTGCACGGTGCAGCTCACATTCCAATGCTTAGCTGTCTACTTTGCCACTCACCATCGCTGCACCTACGTTCGAGAATCACGCGTATTGTCCAGTCGGACCAGCCCCCAAAAGCAACTATACACCACGCCACATCTACCATATACCGATTCTTCTCGTCAGACACAATGGACATAGCCGTTACCCAGCTGGTTGGCTTGTTGGCTGGCTGGCCCCGGACTCCGGTGCCGAACTCCATACGTTTGTATGCAGCTTTTTCTGTACTGTAATACATCAGACACACGAGCATGTACAACAGCAATTGACCTTATCCATCAACGATATTCAATCGACGATATAGCTACTGTCGACGGCTGCTGCAGATTGCGCGTTTGCTGTGATGTAGTATCAGGACACAATCATGTACAGCAGCAATTGACCTTATCCATCGACGATATTCAATCGACGATATAGCTCCCGTCGACAGCTGCTGCAGATTGCGCGTTTGCTACTATGATGTACTATTATGATATAGCATTACATCATACCGTTACAGCAACTCACAAATCAGTTCATGTCGATTTGGAGGCGTCTGGCGCTGGCAGGCAAGCATGTACAGCTGTCAATTCTACAGATTTCTTTTTTCTACTTGCACGGAGCTGCTGGGGAAAAGGAAAAATGATGTGTTGAGATCGGGGATATACTAAACGCAATTCTAGGTCGACTTTAGATATCCCAAACGCAATTCTTGAGTTGCACCTGGAGAGAAGATCTAGAAGCAAAAGGCAACCGGTCGATCAGATCAGACTTTATAGTAGTAGTAAACTAGTAATAGTAATAATAAAATTGAAAAAAATAGGTCCTGTTCCCACCAGCGCCTGTCATCTTCTCTCTCCTTCTCCGCCACTTTCTGTAGATAATAGAACAAATATATCGGCCAGTCTCAAAGACCCCAATAACAAAAAAATAACAAGTTCTGTGGTGGAAAAAATAGTAGTAGCATCAAAAAGCAAAAGACCTCAAAAACACCAGGAAAATGGGCAAAAACAACAGAGAGAAAAAAAAAAAGAAGTATATAATATAAAAAACCCCGAAAAAAAAATAGGTTGATTTCCTGGGGGGCTGCAAAAAAAAGATATCCAAATCCAAAGTTCCATTTTTCTGCTCTGCTCGTACATCCCGTCCGGTCACATCCATCCATCCGTCCGTCCGTCCGTCGGGTTCGTCCACCGCTTCTTCGCTCTCACCCACGCCCGCTATTCCCCGCCATCCGTAAATCCCCGCACCCCGCCGTTCCGTTACTTCCCTCGCAATGCGTGCCGCCACAGACCTCAGTTGGTGCGCACAAACTTGCGCAGCAGCACGCGCGCATTGTCGACAAAGCCCTTGACCAGCTGCTCGTAGCTGTTGGGCTTGTTCAGCTGCACCAGCTGCCCCTGTTTGCGCAGCGCTGCGCCGTCGACCTCCAGCTCGAGCTCGTATGTTCGTTTCGCGTTGTCCTGCCGCACGTTAATACCCACACACCCAAGATAACGATTGGCTTCGGGAGAAAGGGACATACAGTATTGACATCGGTCAAGTCCACTTGATAGACTAAATGCCGGTAGCTCATGCGGTCCTTGACGCGCTCGGCGCCCTGCGGGCGCAGGCCCTGGTGGTCGCCGTCCCACGGCATTTCGACATTGACGCTGATCCGCCAGTCGTACTCGGTCGTCGGCGAGAAAATGTTCAGATCCGAAATGCGCGCTTTGATGATCTTCTTCACGACCTTGCCCTCCTTGTTGGTCGATACCCGCACTTTGGTGCGGCGGGGGTTGGATTTGTCGCGGATCAGGCGCGGCAGGAGCTCGTATTCGCCGGGGGGCAGTTCGTAGAAGCTGTCCTTCTCTATAGTGTGCTCGTATTGAACGCCGATTCGGCTGTTGCAAAGTTAGCTTTTTGAGCCTGGGCCACATGGGTCGGTAGTAATTACCTCTTGGGATCCTTCTGCGGTTTTGAATTCGCGGTTGCCTCGTTGAGAAAAGTGTTGATTAATCGGAATTCCTCCTAAACAGTCTATTAGCTTTTGTCCAAAAAGGTAGTTTTAGAAGAAAAAACCTTGTTGACGCCGCTTTGGAAATGGATTTTGTGATTCTCGCTACTTTCGTAGATGGTTTCCGTGCGAATGGGTAGTCGGAGCCTTTGCTGGGTCTCTTTATCAATCAAATATCCGACCTTAGCCTCAATTTCCAGTATTGTGCCATCGCCGCTAGACAGAGACGGATCGTTCTGCTGCACCACATTGGTGTACAAAAAGTTTGCAATCTGTCTCGTCATCTCATCATGTGTCTCCACCCCTATTATAGTCGGCTCCCATGGCCCGAATCCTGTAAGCATTATCGGTCCTGATGGGGCAGAGGTAGGTGGAGGCGGTGGCTGTGCGTTCGATTGTTGTAGATGATGTTGTTGCGGAGGCGGGTGATTCTGAGGAGGAGGAGGAGGGGCTGGTCGAAGTTGGAAGTTGGGAGGAATATGTGGACCTTGATGAGAAGTGTTGGGAGGATGGCGTTTGGCAGGTATTACAGGACTGCTGCTTGAGCTTCTGCTTGCCTTTCGTGCCCAAATTGGAGCCTCATCCCGACGTACCCGCTTCCTGGGTGGTCCCGTCGAACTAGGACTATTATTCTGGCCTGCTGCTGCCGAGTTGCTGCTGCTATTATTCTGCTGCGTTGGCGTCGGTGGGGGTCCTAGCGATTGTGGTGGCCGCTGAGGTTTGGGGCTAGGTGAGGATTTTGATTGACCTGAGGGGGTCGGAGGGACAGGTCGTTGGGACATCGGAGGTGGAGGCGGATGTGAAGGTGGTTCTTTCTGAGGAGGTGGAGCGGAAGGAGCAGGTAGCGGTTGCTCTTTCTGGGGCGGCGACATTTGCTGTGGTGCCGACGAGGATCCCTGGTTGCTTGGGTGTGCTAGGTTGCTGTTATTGGCATGCAAATGCGTTTGCGGCGGGTGTCCTTGCGCTTGGCTCTCAGGTGCGGAGCCGTTGGGTTTGGCCCTATCAGAAATTGGGCTACTCCATTTGCGTTCTGAATCAACATCCATCATATCGACACTTCGTCTGTCCTGTCCCAGAGTAGCCGATGAGCCTCGTCGGGAGTAGTCGGGTGCTTGTTGCGGAGTCAAAGGCTGATGCTGCGACTCGGGGCGCGACATGTTCCCAGAGTCACCGTTGCCAGCCATCGCCGTGTCGGCGCTGTAATTAGATGTCTCTTTTTTGACAATTACAAACTCGTCGTCGGGAACGTAAGGGATTTTGGTCTTTGGACTAATACTGATATCGCGCTCCAAGTGGGCCGATCTCCCACGGTCTCTGTCGCGAGGTATTGGCGTGGCGATGGCTGGCACGCTTTTGTCGATGGGAAGGGGAGCGTAATTAGATCTTCCTTCGACAGGCGACACTAACGGTGATTGTCGGAATCCGCCATGTAGAGGCTGAGGGACTTGTTGCGCAGAGTAGTGGGCGGGATAGTGCGAGTGCGGCGACGGTGGGGGATGGTGCTGCGGCGGGTGCTGTTGAACAGGAGACGTATGCGTGTACTGCTGCGGCGGATGTTGCTGGTGCGGTTGCGGCTGCGGCTGATGGCGGTGAGGGTAGTGAGGGTGTGGCTGTTGCTGCTGCTGTTGCTGCTGATGTTGCGGATGCTGCGGCTGATGCTGCTGTGGATGCTGCTGCGGATGCTGCTGCGGATGTTGCTGCGGATGTTGCTGCGGATGCTGCTGCTGGTGATGACCATGCTGCTGCGGATGCTGCTGGTGCTGTATAGACCCGTGATGATGGTGCTGGGACGCAGACTGTTGTTGCTGGTGAAGTGGAAGCAGTGGAGGTGAAAACTGGCCGCGAGGGGAAGGTGATACGGCGCTCGTAGGAGCACTGCTATGGACAGTGGAGTGCGCACTCAAAGGATGTGGAGTGCCGAGCGGAGTGACGAGCGGGGTGCCGATGGGCGAGTGCACATAGCCCTGCTGTTGTTGGTGATGATGCGGGTGCTGAGAGTGCGGGGATGGAGGCGGGAACGGGTAGCCCTGCGGCGTGGTGGGCGAGGAGGCGTGCTGGTGGTGATGGTAAGGCTGCTGGCCCTGCTGCTGCTGCTGCTGCTGCTGGAGTTGGGGCGGAGGGCCATATCGACTGGCTGCGGGCGAGCCGTACGGCGATTGAGTTCGAGTCGGCTGTAGCGGAGCAGGAGCTTGCCGGTGGAGGTGTAGGCCGTGGTGTTGTTGATTCGGAGGATGGATAGGAGGAGGAGCACGCGACGATGGGGACGAGGTCTTTGACGAAACCGGAGTGTCGGTGTTGAGCATTCCACGAAGATCCATTTCGCTTCGCACACGCGTCCAGCAAATAAACTAGCAGAAGAGGTTCGTCCAGCAGAATATTATCGGGCCGAAGGGCCTACAGCCGATTGGGAGGGACGAGGGAGGGGAGGGGTGGGTTGGCCGATGGTATAGCAGGGTAGGCGGACGTGGTGGAAGGCAGCGGTGCGGGATGACGATTGACGGCGGGCGGTGATGGGTCAATGAGAGATCATTAAAGAGGCGGCAGACATGATGATGGGTGGATGACGGCTGCTGGCTACTCTACTTGCTACGACGGGGGGCGAGCAGAGGACCTTCTGGTGGAGAGCGAGTTTTTTTTTTTTTTGCAAAGAACGAAATAGTAATAAATAAGATGTAATATAAGTATGGGGTGGATATTGATGGGCAAACTGGCGGACGAACTCTGACTGCTTTTGCTAGTAGTATAGGGATGTGTAATGTGTAATGTGTGTAGGCAGACACCGCAGGTCTAGCTGGTGATGGATGAATGAATGTCCTTGTTGGATCTTTTTTTTTGAAGGGGGGGGGAGGGGGGGGGGGGGGAGTTTGAGGGTGGGGAGGGCAAAGAGGTGGAAGCCAGCGAGGCAAGGAGAGCTCTTTTGGTCAATGGCCGGCCGACGAAGGATCAGAGTTGGTGGAGGGTTTGAACGCGTCGACTGTCGCAGGTAGGAGCCAGAGAGAAGTGAGCGAACCAATATGCGGGAGGCGATGAGGCTGAAGGCGATCGACCGGCCAGTCAGGAAAAACGAAAGAAAAAGCCACCCAGCCAGCCAAGTGGAGAGAGCGAAAGCGCTGCAACAACGCTGTGGTATCCGACCCCGGATTCACGATTGCCCTGGGATCGAATCGATGTCTACCGAGAGTTAAGGTAAGGTGTACAGTGCACCAGGTATTTTAGGTATGCAGACAGATATGCCTCGGAGATCCCTCGCTCGCGAATTAATGGGAGCGGCGGCTCGGGATATTTTATATCCCAAGTCCCGGCCGGCCATGGAGCCAGCCATGCAGAGGCTCGAGGTTAACGTTGCATGGCAATTTTAAATTCGAGAGTGCCTCTGCGAGGACTGCACGCTGCTAATGTACTCCGTAGGTGATGGCAACAAACCTTCATGGAACTACCATGGAGCAGCGAGCACGACGACTTGGAAGGGTTCCACAAAACTGTCATCAAGAGTCAGGACAAAGCCAGGGCACTTGCATGAGTCTAAACATCGGACGCCAAGGGAGCCACATTTTCTCTTGTGCAGTTCTTACGGCGCAAACATCAAGCAGTGGCAGGCTTGTCGCTCAGGAGGCGGCGTGTGCGTCGTGGACGGATTGAGCACAATGAGCTTCCCGGCGGCTTGCTTACTCACGGGCGAGGCAGACGACAAACTTCCTGAGTGGGATGCATCTGAGTAAGCAATGTGCCTGAGCTCGATTAGTCACATGAGCCCCCCTTTGCTATTTGGCAGCAGCGCTTCAACATCCAACATCCAATCTCCACCTTGCTCACCATGTTTCTACTTCGCCATTCCCCTTCCACTCTTCCACCACAGATATGTTCCACCTTCAACACCCGTCCGCCCATGCCAGCACTCCGACCCCAAAGGTTCGACTGACGCGTCAACGATGAGCAATGTCTGTCCAATCGGATGAATCGAGAATTATCGTCAAGAACCCGCAACAGAGACCCAGATAATCGAATTTGTACACAGCTGGCGTGTCATGAGGCAGGATACAAATACCGGACATCGGTCACGTCGATGGGTATGACTCTGTCTGCCCTGTTCTGCCAGCTTGGACACATTCTTGGGTTATTATCGTCATAGGGCAAGAATGGGATCTGCTCGCATTGTTCTTCGGGATACACTTGGGAGATGAAGTATTCTGCATGAGAATTGCAACACGAAATGATGTTTAGCAGGCGTTATTGGATCAGCGTCGTTCCTCGCAACAACTCTGCCATGAGTTACTTCCCCGAGGCCGCCAACAACTCGCTTGGCTCATCCCATGACCGCAAAGACCTGCGGATTGCCTACTGCAGTGGTATGATTTTATCACCAGTTCACACGACAAATATGGGGACCAAGGTCCAAGGAGGTTCTGAGTCCGACCTCTGGAGCTCCGAAGACTGCCCAGTGGGTAGAGAGAGACATATGAAGAAGGAAATCGCCTTCAAGAATACCTGCGATGGATTGGCAATATCAGTGCTACCTGGAGTAGAGTGACCCTGCGTCTGAGCTCTTGAGTTCCGCGGACACCTTCGGGCCCACAGTCGTCGTCTCAGCCCACTTCCCGGCCACCCAGAGCCATGTCGTAAACCAGGCCACCCGCCCACCCGCCCACCCGCCCCATCGCTCCAAAGCTATCACAATGACCCTTGGGCGCAGTCCGAAGCATCATAGTGAAAGCCTCCGCCCTCCTCCCTCCCCCCTCCGTCCTCCTCACTCCGCCTCATTTACCCAGCCTTACCCGGCCCCCTCCAACACCCCCAACACCACCAACACCACCAACATCCACAGCCACCTCCCCGCGGCGCCCCCCGCGGCAGCTCTGCATCCCTCCTGCATCCGGGTCGACGTGCAGGCCGCGCCTAACCGCATCCGGCGCGCTGGCTGGCCGCGCCGCCACTGTGCCTCCACCGTGCTTTCGCTGTGCGCTTTGGCGTTGCGGACGGGCTGGTTGGGGGATGGTTACGGACGTATGGGTGCTTGGGGGGGTGGGTGTGGTTGGGGGGTGTAGGCTGGAGGTTGGAGGCTGGAGGCTGCAGGCGGAGGCGTCACGTGGTCTGCCTGGGGTCAAGCCACTGTGTTTGCTGGGAGAGTGATCTCTCTGTGACTTACATATCGATGCGTGCTTTGCTAGACTGCTTGTGTGTAAACAGTGCTCGTTCATAGTGGTGGGAATGGGGGGTATCGGACGTCACTGTACACGCCCACCGAACATACTGCACCGCTGTTGACAGAAAAGGTATCCCTCAATTTCAGCATAATATCCTACATCCCACATCCTACATCCCATCCCATCCCTCCCATCCACCCTACCCATCCCATCCATCCCCATCCCCACCACAGCCCGCAGCCCCTACTCCTGCAACTCCCCCACGCCCCCAAACGTCATCTTCTTCACAACCGTATACTCCTCAATCCCATACCTGCTCCCCTCGCGTCCAAACCCACTCTCCTTCACCCCCCCAAACGGCGCCGCAGGATCCGAAATCATGCCGGTATTAATCCCCACCATCCCCACCTCCAGCGCCTCGGCCACGCGCCACACCCGCGCCATATCTCTCGAATAAAAGTACCCCGCGAGCCCGACGTCGCTGTCGTTCGCGAGCGCCACCACCTCCGCCTCGCTGCGGAACCGGAACAGCGCCGCCACCGGCCCGAACGTTTCTTCCGCGTGGATGCGCATGTCCGCGGACATGCCGGTGATGACGGTGGGCGCGTAGAAGTTGTCCCCGAGGTCGGTGAGGCGCGTGCCGCCGACGATGACGCTCGCGCCGGCTGCGCGCGCGTCCTCGACGTGGTCAGACACTTTGGACACGGCGCGGTCGTGGATCAGCGGCCCGTGGGTCACGCCGTCCTCGAAGCCGGAGCCGACGCGGAACGCCTTTACCTTTTCCGCGAACAGCGATGCGAACTCGTCGTACACCCCGTCTTGCACGTAGATGCGGTTTGCGCACACGCACGTCTGGCCCGAGGAGCGGAACTTGGACGCGATTGCGCCCGCGACGGCGGCCGGGAGGTCGGCGTCGTCGAAGACGATGAACGGCGCGTTGCCGCCGAGCTCGAAGGAGCATTTCTTCATCGTCCCCGCGGCCTGCGACATCAGCAGCTTTCCGACCGCCGTGGAGCCGGTGAACGAGATCTTCTTGACCGCCGGGTTGGTGCACAGCTCTTTGCCCACGTCGGGGGTGTGCGAGAGCGTGGTGATGATGTTGATCACGCCCTTCGGGATCCCGGCGCGGCGTGCGAGTTCGGCGAGCGCGAGAGACGTGAGCGGGGTCTCACCCGGGGCCTTGCACACCACCGTGCACCCCGCGGCGATCGCGGGGCCGATCTTGCGCGTGATCATGGCCGCGGGGAAGTTCCACGGCGTGATGAGCGCGCACACGCCGACGGGGATGCGCTGCGTGATGACGCGGTTCCCGGGGGTGGCGACGGGAATGGTATCGCCGTACATGCGCGGCGCCTCCTCCGCGAACCACTCGAGGAAGCTCGCGGCATAGCCAACCTCACCTCGTGAGTCCGCGAGCGGCTTGCCGTTCTCGAGCGTGATCAGCGTTGCGAGGTCTTCCGCATTGTCGATGACCTGCTGGTACCAGGCGCGCAGCAGGCGGGAGCGCGAGCGCGCTGTGGTGCGGCGGAAGGAGGGGAAGGCGGCGGCCGCGGCATCGATGGCGGCGCGCGTGTCCGCGACGGTTTGGTCGGGGAGCGAGGCGATGGTGGCGCCCGTCGCGGGGTCGGTTACGGAGAAGCGGGCGTGGTCGGGTGTGGACGTGAGGAATTCGTTGTTCACGAACGGGTATGGTTGCAGGAGTGAGGGGTCGTTGAGCTGTAGCAACCGCCACCCCGTCAATGCCGCCCACGCGTTCAATTAACGATGGGGGTGCCTACTTTTGGGACATTGTGGGTGTGCAGCGGCATGATTGTAGACGTAACGATCGCGGTGCTGCGGAGCTTGAAGACGGTGGGCCGACAGATGGCGGTGTTGAAAGCTTGAGGCCGGACGGTGTGGAACGGTTTCGACAAGAGACGTGCAGAGATCCGTTGCATTACGGGGGCCGGGGCTTGGGTTGTGTAAGTACTTATACTGCTGGGCGAGAGCAGAGGGTTGCAGAGACAGAGATGGCGGACCTGGCCGTGATTTTTAATGTTCTTTGCTGCGACGGCGGACCGGAGTTGGGTGCTGGGGGGGGTTTGCCGCAATGACGTTATGCACACGCTAGTGACGGACTTCGGCTAGGAATTAGAGTAGAGTTGCTTATCGATACTGGGCACGTGACCGCGCTGGCTGGTGGAATTTGATGCTGTTTATTGAAATGGGTTATGCCTATGATGACCCCGCAGATTGGTGGTAATGCACTGAATGGATAAAACATAAACGTCCACAATGATCCTCCTACCCTCCCGTCCCGGGAACTTTTGAGGAGCCAAGGGCGTCCTCCCCGTACCGCGTCCGAATACCTTCCACCAACATACATAGGCACCCCCTCACCATGGGCGTCGTCTTCACCAAATCCACCGTCCACAGCCCAGATTACCAAGCTACCCAACGGATTGACTCAGAGAGCATTCCAAGTCAGACCCAGGTGCCAGGCTTTGAGCTAATGTTAGTCAAACTCCCGTATCCCAATTCTGTAGCTACTTGACAGTAAACTTCAAATGACTCCGGCCTGCTTGATTATTGAATACGCCGTACGGTCTGTCGCCGTGTGTTATAGCCAGGACTAGGGCTGGGCAGGCGAGATTCTTCTGCAGTGATTGTAAAGGCGATGAAGGTACCAGGGCCGTGTCTAACACTATGGGGTTGTTAAGCACTTTTTGGTTCACAGCTCCGGAGCTCGTTTTGGGCATTTGTTTCTCGGCGGCCCGAAGAGGGTCATTCAGGTCATTCGATTTTTATCGGGGTCATTCTAGGCATTGATTATATTTTTAGGGTCATTCCGTGCATTGTATACTGCCAATCTGCGGGGTCATTATGGGCACAAGCCGATACATATATTGGCCACGTCACTCGGCACACACCAACGTCCCGCAAAAATCGATTCTATTTCGACCGAACAATACAACAAAAAAGCACATCAAAGATTTCAGACCAAACGCCCGTTTCAACTTTCAAAAGAGTCCAACAAAAAACACTAGAGAACCGCATACGCGCTAGCATAGCTCACGCTGCTGTCCGACCCCACGCGGCACTGGCTGCTGTGCTCGTAGCGCACGAAGCGGAATCTGCCCGCGCCCTTCGCGATGGCGCCCTGCTTCTCAATCGTCTGGATGCCGGCCATGATCACGCCGATGGGGTGGCGGCCGCAGATGGTGTTGTGCGTCTTCTTCAGGTAGTCGCTGAAGTCGTCGTGCGAGCCGCTTTCGATGTAGTACATCCCCCGGCGGTCGAGGGCTTCGATTGATTGATACACAGGGTGGTCGCTGGGAGGGGCTGCACAGTGCGTGTCGAGAGAGACGCTGGGAGGGTATGGCTCGTCGTTCGAGGGGAGCGAGCTGTAGTAGTGGGTGTAGCTAAACCGTGTGCCCCTAAATCTACAGTCAGTGCCCATCTCGAATGCTTTCACGGGAGAATTACCAGTGGCAAAAGTCCGATGAAATGACAAACACATTCTCAGGATTCTTGAGGTGCTCGGCCAGCACCTCGCCGTACGCCTTCTCCTTCCGAGAGCTGATAGCACCCACCATAATTGGCACTACCTTGACCTCGTTAAGCTTTCCGGCCTTCTCCAATATCTTGTAGATGTAGGGCAGCTGCATCTCAATCGAGTGCTCCTCCTCATCCACGTCCAGACGCATCCATTGAAATAGCTCTCCCTCAGTCGAGTGCAGCTGCTTCAACACCTCCGTGTCGAGCCGGAGGTCTCCCAGCGGGGTCGCGTACGTATGGCAGGACGAAAGGGCACAATTATCTATGTAAATGTGGTGCGAGGGACCGATCACAAATACACGCTTTCTAGTACGAGTGAGCTGGCTGTTCTCATCAAAAATGGCAGAAGGTGGGCGAACGCTTTAGACACATCAAGAGATTTGTACGCCCACGCAGCAGCAGCACCAGAGTACGCATATCCTGCGTGTCTACAGAAACAATCAGCTCTCATTAAATCTTCATCTCAATCGCAGCAGACTCACGGCGCAATAATGATGCGAGCCCCCTCAATAGGCATTGCCACGCCATCTATGGCCACAATGCTGAGCCAGGCCTCCAGCTGGGTGCTCAGAGCCTTCCTGTCCCCCGTGTACCACGAGTTCGCGTGATTAGCTGAGCGTTTCGCCATGGCTGTGTTTCGGTTGCGGGAGAGATAGAGAGAGCGTTGGGACTGAGGAGGGGTAGAGCGGCGGCGGTGGTCGCGGGTCGACGTTTGGTTTGTTGTTGAGCGCACCATGGTGGGGCACCAGGGAGCTCTTGCACGCGGGAGCTAGCGTTGATTGGGCGATGGAGAGCGGGGTTGATTGCATGCACAACTAGCAGGTGCGGCGGCTTTGCTTTCTCGTGCGCCATTATTTTATGTGCTTGCTCCGAAACAGGCGGGGCAGATGGAGGGGCTCTGGAATCGACCCGACGCTAGTGGGCCACAGCAGCTGTTAGTCAGCCTGCCTTTGCGGATCGGCTGCAGAACCGCCTGGATTTAGAGTTAGCTTCAGTCTGAGCCTGGCCAATAGCAGGAGCTTCTCGGAGGGGCATAGTCCACGTGACCCGGGAATGCACGCAAATATCCGAGTGACAGTCTATGCACCAACATTCTATATCACTGCCCCCAACTCGTCGCTTCTAGCACCGTAGGGTTCATGGATACTGGATGGAAGAACACACTCCCATGAACCCTACGGCCCCAGCCAAAATCACAGTCCCTCACTCGTTTCCCTTCAGCCGGGGCCGGCACGGGACAACTGTCTGCAGCCATGATCTAATCAAGGTTAAGTTGCGTCTCGCGGCCCCTTGTACTCCCACACCCTAACGTACGACGAAAAAAAACCGGGGCTAGTTGAGAAGTTGAATCGAAAGGACAGGTGTTTTTATGAGGGGGGGAGGCGGTAGGGCGAGGCATGACGAGGGGGTTGGATTCGTGGAAGCGCTCAATGGGAATTCATGGAAAACCTCGTGTTTATTTATAAAGACAAAAGAAGCATATTAAGGCGCCGCTGGGTACGTACTAATCTAGATCTTAAGATCTCGCTGATATGATGTATGTTTCAAGACTCGCGCGCCATGTGGTTAACGAAGCCTACATGAATCCCAGGTCCAGGGGAGGACTACAAGCTAGGGTAGAGACGGAGCTGTTCAAGGCAGGAGGGGCTCATAGAACGTTACAGAAACAAACGTTTAACGAAGAAGCTAGACGTTCAAAGTTAAGGCGATGGATGATTCGTAATTTATCCACGGCACGGCGCCAAAAAAAGCAGAACATTAAAAAATAATAAATAAGCCTAGTTAGCCCCGTAAAGAATCTCTGCAAGATTTCTATTTACATGCATGCAATGGATATTCTTTTCCCCGAGAAAAAAAAACAAAATCAATAAATGATAAATAACACCCGAATGAACCCCCTCCGAATGCCCCACCCAACCCCGCCTCCTGACACCCTCCAGATCTTTGCCCCTGCCCTAGCTAGCTGCCTCGGCGCATGGAAACCGAAAAGAAAAGGAAATATCAAAGACCCAGAACCAGAATGAACCCGTTTCCCAATAATTGTATCTACAGAAATGTCTTGTACGCAAATAAAAAAAAGGGGGTTGGTCGCCGACGGTTATGGTGTTTATGGTATGGTATGGTATGATGATGATGGGTGGTGCACCGTGAAGGTGGTAGTGCACTCTTTATGGCGAGAAGGTGTGGGTGTGGTCGTTGCATTGCCGTCCCGAGCTTTATTTCCAAGAGCAGGTGTCTCTTTTCTGTTTCTCCTTCTCACGCGGATATGTTTCCATTCATAGAGTGTTGATGTAGGGAGTCCCCATCGGTGTTTTCCCCACAATCCAACGTTCCCAATGCCTGCGCTGTGCCTGCGAAACCGTGCGCCCATTATCTTCCAAATCAACCTCTTCTTCCGATTCATCCATGTCAGCAACATTGTAGCCTATCAGGGCGCCAAGCGAGGAGTTTCCATGAATAGAACTTCCGCTGACACTGCCCGGACCGCCGCCTGCGGCCGCGGCATGTGAACTGCCCAAGTTCATGAAGACGTTGCCATATACCACCTCCTGGTCATCGTCAGGTGCTGGAATGTGATCATGTGAGGCGGTGGTGGACGAGATGGAGATGGAGTCTCGTGAGCGATAGCTGAGCCGATCCATGTCCAGGCCATACTCTTCGTCTTCGGCATCACTACTGGTGTCGCTGTAGGTCTCTATGTAGGCCTGCTTGCGTACGTATTCTCGTTCATAGCTTATGTCGTGAAGTCCCACCCATTCTATTCGGGGAATGTCCTGCTTTACTGCAACCACCACATCTCGCCACATGTCCCCATTCAGAAGATAAACCTCGCTCAGTCGGAGTCCCTGCAGTGTATTTTTGTGTCGTCGCACTATCTGTATGAGCTCGTCTGCATGAAGCATCCACGAGCCGATACCCAGAACCCTCAGTTTCGGCCAAGTTATTTTATGAAAGGCGTCCTTCAGTGGCAGTCTCACTGGCATCCCCGGCGTGAACCGTATATAGAGAGTCGTAAGGTTGAGCGCCAAATGCAGGAATCCTTGAAACATTTTTGCTACTGCATCATTGTGACCCAACAGGATCGTTCCAGAAGTGTCCAAATAACTCCGATCCGGCCGTTCATCACATGTCACTTCCAGGTAACTCAACTGTTTCCACAGCTGATCTGACCCCGGGCGAAGTTTCGGACTCAGGAGTATCAAACTTTGTGGGCTCATTGTCGGACTGCACAGGGCCGATACTGGTGAATTTGTCGTGGCTACGGCCAACGCCAGTGTTTCCACAGCATGTTGGCATGCCGGTATCCACTTACAATCCGTAAATTCCCAGTTGTCGAAGCTAGAAGCAAGATTCCGTAGGACAATGTCCTTATGTACCATGATTGCCAGAAGTTGGATTTCTTGAAGAGTCGTGAAGGCCTTTAGCGCCTTTTTAAGCACCTTGAGGTCATACTGATCTCGCATCAGGTCTTGCTGCTCCTTTAAAACCGAAGGGTAGTAATACGGCTCCCGCTCTTCAAACATTATTTGTCGGATCTTATTTGAAAGTCCCAAATCTTGGTCGCTCCGGAAGGCTTCGAAATCCTTTATGCCTGACAAACCCAATCAGCCTCTGAAGATGCACTGAAAAAAAAAGCATTCTACTAAAAATTGCCGGCGCCAATCTTTACCTTCTTCATACAGATATGGCATCAAGTATACGAACTTCTTCACATGTCTTGACAGCTTTTCATTTTCTGCTAGCTTCTCCAATCTTTGGAAGCTCTTGGTGTTGAATCTCAATCCTATGCTCCGGAATAAATATGGGGCTGCAAGCTCGCTGAATCTCTTGCATACTAGTCGGAGGCTGGCAAAATGCTGTCTGGAGTCTATGTGATCGGGCCTATACGGTTGTGGCAATGCCCAAGGGTTTCGGCGCGGGTTTGTCGATGAACCCTCTCGCCCTCTTGGCTCCAATTGGTCGAGGAGCTCATTGAATACTTCGGCCGGAAGCGTTTCCATGACGCCAGATTGATCATGCGTGGGGAGAAGCGGGGAAATGGCGACCACAAAAAATGCGGGGGTTTTAGGTGAGCCGGGTCCTTTCCTCAAGTTGATTTTTAGTTGATTTCTATAGACGGCTCTGGGTGGTCTGCCGCAAAGAAATATGTTTTTTTGATGTTTTTTGATATTTTTGTTCCCAGGTAAAAAATTATATGGCGCAAAAAGATTGAAGATTGGGTTATGACGGTCGTACTTATGGGAGGGCCTCGGGAATAAAAGACCAGGGACCCACGGTTTTAATATGTTTATTTCGACATTAGGCGCCGCGCTGCCGGCGCATGAGGGCAAATTTTACCAATTATGTCTGTAGGGCAGGGGATTTGAAGTCTCGAAGATTCGTGGGGAGGTCAGCGGCGGTGTGGGCCAGCTTTCTTTGGTGGTCGTAGGCGGAAAGCTTGTTGTCGAACGAAAGTTGTCAAGACCCCACAACCCGAGACACTCGCAGTGAGAAACTGGTCCAAAGATAGCTGGACAGTCTAGGGAAGTACCTACTGCAGTGCTGCTCGTTGCTTTAATGGGTACCACACCACTCCGGCACATGACTTCGAGGGCTCCAAGTTATGCATCAGCCTAGCGGGTATGCACATCAACCTGCAGTTGTTTAACCGCTCGCCAACTCAAAACGAGAGCCAATCCAAGGCTTGCTACCATAAAAAGGCCCAGTAGCAAAGGGCACAAGGGCCCCAAGATTCACCTCATATCCTTACAAAATGCGTGGTGGCCGCGAAACGACCGGTAAAACAACGATGATCGAAAAATATGAGTATACTGTCCAACTCTGGCATTACCATTAGACCACGGAAGCCGAAGAATCCTCTGCATAGACACCTAAGATGACAACGGCCACACACTCCAATGCTGTACGTATTTCCACCTCGACCATGTATCCTAGCAGCCCTGGCAATGGCAATGGCATGGCTGGCAGCACTCACAGGTGAACACAAAGCTCCCTCCTCCAGGGTTCTTCGTCATAGCCATCGTCCTCAATTCCTAGGAAGTCCTAGAACAGCATCCCCCCTATTTTCTTCGCCCGTTTATGATATTATAACCCGACGTTTCTTCACACCCCATAAGTAGGTACTGTGCACTGCACCCCCTCCAACCCCCCAGCCCGCGTAGCAATAAACTGCCGAGTCACCCCTGCATCTTCGGGCTGCTCCTAGAGCTTCCCATCGCCAGGTATCCAGAAAAAAAAGATATCCCTGGACCAATGCTTGAGTGACGCGACACATTTCACGTCCTGATTTGGAGAGTGAAGTATGTAGCATCGTCCCCAGAAATCAATTCCTCCTGCACGATCAAAAATCCCTCACTTGTCTCGAGTAAATACAGAGGGTTTCTAATGCCTAGGTTTTATGAGCGCCCGGGTGCATCGGTCGGCCTTCCATCATCCCAATTCGCAAGAATTTGCGGTTGTTGTCACCTACTCTCACATCTTGCCTTGCCTTTGATGGTCCAAGAGATGGATGGAGAGATGGCAGCTCAATTTGCAAATTTTTGGTTCGCACCCCCATGGGCCCTGTCAGCTTTCAGCCGCGATGTACTCTACAACCAAGCGAGATAGACTCTATGCACGATAAGCAAAACTGGTATGGCGTGAGATGCGCAAATAAAATCTTGCGAAAAGTGCAGTTTAAATAATATTCCAACTGTGTTTGGTAACTCACTGCATCATGTCTCCAAAACACACATTAGCGGATGCAAGAGCAGGGTCTAGCACAGCTCTGGTTTTGAAAAAAGAAACAAACTGGTCTTCACCACAAGAAACTATTTGCGCATGGATAAGGCATGGCACAGGCCATACACGGAAAACGAAAGCGAATGTAATAATCAACACGGCGAGTGCAGAAGGCCCCATCAAGGCATTATTCACATCAAATCATGGCCTAAGCTATTGGAGCACCGGTATCTTATCACTATGTTTTCCCGAACCGCGATTGTCGAGCTGACAGTGCGTTGTGTCGAACGTCAAAGCCGTGGGGTCAGATATCAAGATCTCCAGCTAGATGATGAATATATTTTGATATCCCACAGACCGCGGTTATACCGCTGCATGATGTTCTGAGAGGTTGATTGGCTCTGATGAGACAAGCAGGTACCGTTCTAGGAAAGGATCCATGGTCCATCTCTCCGGGTCCGGTGGTTTTATTAATAAAATTGGCATTATCTGTGCGTCGATTATTTTAGAATGGCTATGCACATACGTGTAAGTACTTTGTACCAATACATTAAACTTTAGGTTGCTAGAGGGCTAGCTGGTAGTTACATGACACGATGAAAGAAAGGAAGACATTACGCACATGTGCTCTACCGCCTTGGTCCGCATGCTGACCTGTCACCGCATTAACGCTCGCCCTGCCGTCCTCCTGCTTATAATTCGCCATTCATGAGGCCACTTTGGCTTCTCCGTCGACTGTTCTTTCTGGCTGTGGGGGTGTAGAGGCACAACATGTTAAGCCCCATCGTTATTTTCGATCCACAACAGAGAAACATCCCTGACCAATAGTGGTGATCTGCGGGAGGGATCGAGTGGGGTTGCAGATCAGGCTTTTTCCCCGCTCGAGATTCCCGAGTCCCCAGCAGATTAGCATTTGAAAAACCACTTTAGTTACTTTGTAAAAAGGAAGTTTCCAAGCGACATCAGGGGAACTCTCTAGAGCCTCAGCAAAGGGCAGGGGATGCCAGAAACCAATGGAATGGACACGAGAGAGATTGTTTCCCGGCGGTAGATCTCGTTCCCCATGCCACGCAATTAATGCACCCCTTTTTTGTGCATTGCCTCTCTTCTCCAATATCTATGGCACCTTCAAGGAGTTGTTCTCAAGCCAATATAAGTTAAGTAGAGCCTGCAAGTGGGCACCGCACCACATCACACATTGTAATATCGATGCCCTATGACATTCGACTGCTCACATAAGCTATGTTACCGAATTGCGGGTAACGTTCCCCGGTGAAAATTGATGTGTTTTGAAAGTAAGTGATACTTATTGAAAAAAGTAATACTCATTTCCTGAAAGCGGACATCGAAGTTACTGGTCTACCGATAGAAAGGAATAGGTACGTTACTCCAACCTATGTAACTGTTCCTGTCCGTCACGGTTGTTGTGCCATGCGTTGTCCCTCTGGGTGTGGGTGATACACCAGCTTGACAACAATATAATTTTGATCAAACCCAATCATTAAGATTTTCCGCCAATTGTCAAATGCTGTATCTGATGATGTGGCAAGCTCTGCGGATAGCACTGGTTATGAACTGGCGGTTGTCGCGGATAGGTCCAATCATGAATCATCGGATGAACTGCCGCCCAAAATCCACATGGCGATTGAGCGCCATTAAAATCCATGACGACGCATTAGACCATCCGCAAGTTGCATCTATCCATCGGGAAAGCCGTCAGTGCATGGCGTCGGGAAGCAGTTCCGGATAAATACCGATATAAATCTTGTATATAGCGGGCCGTGACAGGCAGGATAAGCATGCATGTGCATATGCAACAAATTCCTCCATATGATCACGTGTCAGTTGTTTCTTTTCAAGACGACCTAATTCCGGGCAAACAAAATAAATAGTCCGTGGTGCCCCCAGCCCGGGTCTTGGACTCCTAACCTAGAAGCTCACGGCTTGACCGAACAACCTAGGCGTGACTGGATGAGGTATTCCCGGCACCCCTCCTGCCTCAATACTCACATCCGACAGGGTTTCATTGTTCCATCGTTGTTCTCCGACCCGGGGAATACGGCGAGTACCCGGTTGGGATTTTTGTGGCTTGCTGGTGTTGAGCATGGCAGTGAGCTCTTGGACATGCAAATTATGGGTTATTTTCCACCTGGTCCTGGAAACGGGGGTTCTATGGCCTTAATTAATATAAAGTTCCATCTATCCGTGTTACAATGATTACTACCTTGTCCCGAACGTAGTTGCATAATTTCATTTGTTGCAATTGAACTCGAACTTCACGGGACCCACTCTCGTACGTACGTTGCTTGATCCGGGGACAAGAAAACTGCGAAGGGTGATACGACGACTGGAAGGTTCCCGGAAAACTGCACGGCATAAGCCCGGCGAGTTGAACCTTGGTTACAAAGAAAGCTTAGGCCCGTAGGAGCAACGGACTTCTTATTGTTGATGATAAATCTTGCAGCTCCTTTTTTTCACTCTGATTTAGGTAGCATGCAGACTATCAAAATCTTCAATGTCTCCCGCTGGGGTTCCATACGATTTGAGTGATCACGCCGAGGTATGTCATCCGGACACATTTGTGCATCACAACTAGATAGAGGCACGAAGCCACAAGTAATGGATATCCGGGAAAGTGCATACCATGCATCTTCGCAACTCCCTCGGGTAGAAGTGGATTCAAGTCGTTCCGACCCGCTCCCGGTGGAACTGCGACACTGGTCATCTGTTGGAAATATTAATTTAACAAATATCAACATTCGACTCACCCTGGCCATAACACGGTGGATTTACCTAGAGCTAAAGGAAATTATCAGCCGTATTGGCAATCTCTAGAGTGTTCCACACACTCACTACGGGCCATAATAATTATGAAATCATGGAAGATAACAGTGTATGCACCCCTTCGTTGAACCTCGTCCATGACACCAGTAAATCTCCAAGCTCTGAGTTTGCAAGACAATAGCTGTTTAGCTTGTGTCGTCGATCAACAGATCAGCGGAAGTGTGTGACTAGGGAGTAATAAAGTAATAGAGAATAGATAGTGGTAGGGCTGGAACACAGCTGCCGTGCAGCGATGATGACTGACGTTGGTCTGTACCTGGGGATGGAATTCTTGCTGTCTTGCCTCGCTTCGGGAGGAGGCTGACAATCGAGTGACAATCTATGGATAATTTAAGGCACATTACGTGCTGTTACAATGCATTGCTGACAACAAAAAAACGTAACCTAAGCTGCAATGCAAGCCTTTTGCCGAAATCCGATCATTCCCCATATGGTAGGTATATACAACTTGGTCAAGCCTGCCAAATACTCCATGTAAAATGCTATGGTGTAGTACGCCGTCGAAGTCAATTCCAACGCCATGTGCCCAATATTCTAAATATAACACCCGTGATTTTACTATTTCGACCCCCGTATGCCGCCTCTATTCTGCCAGCCGTTCATACTTCTCCTGATACCTAATGTGCGCTTGGTTGTACCTCGACCTCTGAGAGATATGCCACCAGCATGTGACGCTTTAAGGCTCCCGACACTGGAGGCTGTCTCTGTAACAACACTCACACTTGGCTCGGCAGCTAACGGGGGTAGGCAGATCTCGTCTGCATCCTCCATTTCAATTTCTGGCGCGATTGTCTCTGCGGCTGTATTTGGATTATTGCTCTGGTCTATCAACTCGCAAAAGTCTTGAAATTCGGGCGAATTAGGAAATACAGGCACTTTAGGTCGGAGCGAATTATCCACCGCGATATTACTTTTCATATTGACAACGACACTTTCTTTTTGAATTGGTATCTCGTTTTTATTGGTGCCCACCCTCTGTTTCTTCGCAAGCTTAGGGCGAGGAGGTGATGAGGACAAAAGTATAAAATCTCCTGCTGCCCTCTTAGGGATGAGCGGGATAGGCAAGGAGTCCATTTGTTCTTTCAATGTCATTGTTGAGGTTCTTAATTTTTTAACAACCTCAGTTGCTGTTGGTTGCTTTTTAGGCTCTGGAGGTGGCTTCTTTTTAAAAAAGGTAGTGAGGGTACCTTGGCCAACAGAACCAGTAGGAGCTTTTTGACCACCAGCACTAACTTTTCTTGTAGTTTTCTTAGTTATCATAGCTGTCGTAAATGTCGTGAGATCGTTGGGTGCCGTGGTGACACTCTTGTTCGTACCCATCATTGAATTATGAATCTGTCTTTTCTCTTTTTCTCTACCATCTGCTTCACAAGTAACATCGCCCAAGCCTATTTTCTTTAACTCAGAAAGGTGATTGTTGGCGGAACGGAAGCCAATCTTCTCAGCCGTCGTGAGCTTTTGACGCATTCGCTCTTCGGTCGTCATAGAATTAACGTTTAAATTCCGTGCGCTTTGAAATTTCACTGGCCCGTCGTAATGATTTTGTCTCTGGCCACCGCCATGGTTTTTGATTTCTAGTTCGGCCTTTCTCTTCGCTTCCTCCTCGACTGGATCCTTGTCTGTTATCTGATCATCATGCCTGGATACAATCCCACTCTTTTCAATACTGGCCTCTATTTCCCGTTCAGAAGGACATTTTGCAGAAAGTATATGAGCTAAAGTTTGGACTGCAGTAAATGGTAGGTCGGACGCTTTCTTTGAAAGCAAGCGCTCAACTAGCGGGTTGTTGACAAAAGTAGAGAGCTTTGTCTTATCAGTGGTGCCGCTGCGGTATGGACATGACATGTATAGCAAGCCTTGTGCTCTAGTCATCGCCACGTATAATAGTCGACGTTCTTCATCGGTATCTTCAGCTCTAGAGTGAGGAATACTACCTTCGTACACAGCCGGTATAAAAACAACTGGCCACTCAAGACCTTGTATCATTAGATATAAATACCAGTAATTCTATCACGGGGTGCCAACCTTTTGAAGCATGGATTGTGCTAATGGTAATCTCACCTTCACCGCCATCTTGTTCCTCCTGGCGTCGCTCGTTCACCAATGCCGCGTTTGCCAGGAACCGTTCTAAGGCAAGTCGGGGAGTCTGCGGGCTATTCTGTTGTTGAAGCCCTTCAATCTCAGGCAAGTACTCTTCATCGTTTTCTACGACTATCTCTCGTGCTTGAGAAATTACCTCCTGCACATTAGCCCACCGGCCCTCAAAGTCTTCGGGATATGTCCTTTGGAGAAAGTTTCCATAGTTTAGTTTTGCTAACAAAGTCTCTACGATCTGGGCCAGGTTCGAATCCTGAGATTGTTCATCAAGCTTGCCCATTATGCTCAGCATAAGTGCAGTGAATGCGCCTAGCCCTGTCTCGGCTTGTTTGCCTATCTTCACGCCCCAGCTAACATCTCCACGTACGCCTTTGCACATAAGATCCCACAAAGTTCTCTTCTTTTTTTCGGCCTCTTCGAGAAGGGCTTTCAATGTCACATCTCCTATTTTTCTCGATGGGACATTAACGACCCGCATCAATGCATCGTTGTTGGCAGGGTTCTGCAGAACTCTCAGATAGTCCAACACTATTTTGACCTCTGCTCTATCGAAGAAGCGTGTACCACCAACCATCTTATAAGAAACACCCTCCCTTGCAAGTGCTGTTTCAATATTCCGAGTTAAGGGCGAGGATCGAACTAAAATAGCAATACCATTTAACTGAATAACTCCAGCTGTGGTAGCTCTGAGCCTTCGGATCTCTCCAACTATCCAAGATGCTTCTAATGCTGGTGTCGGGACTCTCCTCAAAACAGGACTGGGACCAATTGCATGTGTAGGGGTCAGAGGCTTGTCATGTCGTCCGGCATCTTGTTTAATAACCTCTAGGGCAGCTGTTAGGATACTAGCAGAGCTTCGATAGTTTTCTTCAAGATTCACCACCAGGGTATCGGAGTAGAAT
Organism: Geopyxis carbonaria; assembly: GCA_024516215.1. Taxonomy (NCBI): domain Eukaryota; kingdom Fungi; phylum Ascomycota; class Pezizomycetes; order Pezizales; family Tarzettaceae; genus Geopyxis; species Geopyxis carbonaria. Next base: position 977,713 of record JAJJXG010000006.1, on the reverse strand, counting down.
GCTCTCATCCGTCTAAGGTTCCCGATTTCTGCAGCCCTGAAACCGTAGATGCTCTGATCGGGATCGCCGACAATAGTAATCCTTTTTGCTTTCCAAGCGAACTTCCTCATCAATTCGTACTGGACAATGTTGGTGTCTTGAAATTCGTCAATCAGAACTGCCTCAACGTTGCTAACACATTGTGGGTGCTGTTTTATCATTTCTAGGCAACGGAGTAGTAAATCGTCATAATCCAGAAGATTTGATGCATCTAATGATTCATGATAATCCTCGTAAAGCATGATAAAGTCTTCGTTGGCGAGGTTCTTTTCTTGCTTTTTGGTTTGCTGGGTCGAAGGCTGCGTTGAGTGGCAAACTGGCGAAGCATTGGCCTGGGGTGTAAGATTTCTAGCCTTGAAATGAGATATTCTAGATTGGAGAGTTCTAGGGTCAATTGTATCCTTGAGTCCACGCCTCTTTATTATTCTCTAAGTCCGTAATCAGCAAAAGCTCAGGCAAGACACATAATAGGATTACCTGGCAGATAGCCTTAGTGTCTGCTGCATCTGCTATTCCCCAAGACGAACTGAGCCCTATCAGATAGCCATACTTGATCAGGTATCTCCTAGCAATGCTGTGAAAAGTTCCCAGCAGAAGCCGACGCTCAACACCAGCTCCTACTAATGCGGCCAGGCGCTGCTTCATCTCGTTCGCCGCCTTCACTGTAAAAGTCGCCACAATCACATTCTCAGGATTCAGACAATTCGGCTCGGAAAGCAGGTATGCTACTCTCGAGGTCAGGGTACGTGTCTTTCCGGAGCCTGGCGGGGCAAGAATTTGTAGGATTTCTGCAGGTGTTGTTACAGCTGTTCTCTGGGCGGGATTAAGACCATCGAGGATGCGAGACTGTGGGTTCGAGGCATTCGGCCGCTTCCTTGCTACTAGCGGAAGCTCTCTTGCTAGGTCTGAAACCTTTCGCCCAAAATTTCCACGCCAGGGCTCCATGGTAGTCGAGAGATGTGCAGTTGTTGTTACTGGTGTTTGACCTTTACCTCTTCGCGTCGGGGAGACGCGTAGGGCTAGGCATCACGTAATCAAGTTCATGGATATATTTTATTCGACCAATCATGAGCATCCTGGTGAATGAGAAGTCTGGGGGTAAGAAATAGAGTAAATAGGAATCCAGCAAACATTTTCACACTAACTAGAAATTTATATACAGATTCTAGTGTTCAGTGACTCTCCATGACCATTAAGGGTAAAACATTTGCCAAGACCTTGCGATCGATCACTCGTGAGTTGCACCTCTCAGAGAAATTACATAGGTTTTATGAATGCAGAGTCACAACATTGTCACTGGGTTTAAGCTGTTTTTTGAAGATCCTTATCATTCGAAAAATTATAATTCACCTGCTGTACCCTCATACTTAGTCGAGTGATACTAAAAGTAATGCATCCTTAACAAGACGCACAAACGTTTCTTATTTTCATGATACATGGCAGACAATTCCTAGTATATCCTCACTTATAACCGTCTAAGCACATCCATTGTCACCTCCTCGGTGGTATTCTTTCCTCCCAAATCCGGGGTCAGGACCCGACCCTCTCTCAAGCTCGCCTCAACAGCCTTGTGCACGACACCCGCAGCCTCGGCTTCTCCCAAGAATTCCAGCATAACAGCAACACTCCGTAGAGTAGCGATGGGGTTTGAGATACCCTTGCCCTCAATATCTGGCGCAGAACCGTGGCAGGGCTCACCGATCGCAAATCCGTCGCCAACATTGGCACTGGGAACAACACCCAGAGATCCGACCAGTGCCGCAGCACCGTCCGAGAGGATATCACCGTACAAGTTAGGGGCAACAACCACATCGTACTGCGATGGCTGCAAAAACATCTTGTATACCATCGAGTCGACAATCTGCTCCTCAACAGTGATTGAGGCGTACTTGGGATCCTGCGCCACACCTCTCACAGTCTCGCGGAACAGACCATCCGTCTGCGAGAGTACGTTGCTCTTATGTGTGATAGTTAGTTTCGCAGAATTGTGGTGAGAGCTCCCAGGGTTTGCCTCGCGCAGCTTCTGGCGGGATAGTGCTAGCTCCAAAGCAATACGACCGATATTCTCAGAGGCAGTCTCAGAAATGCGCTTGATAGCCTCCGCAACCTTTTTGCCGTTGGCGTCAACCCGAGTGGTTTCCTCCTTGACGTACAGGTCCTCCGTGTTTTCACGCACGATGACCAGGTCAACTGGATTGGCGGGATCGACGGACTTGACGGGGCGCACGTTTGCATAGAGGGATAGACGCTTACGGAGGGCTACAATGGGCGAGGAGTACCCAGCGACCTTGGTAGTCGGGCTAGAGACGGCGCCGAAAAGCGCGCCATTGCATTCCGCCTTCAGAACATCGACGGTCTTGTCCGGGAGGGCTGCGCCAGTGCGTTGGAAAGTTCCCCAGCCAGCTTCAAGGTCCACAAACGAAAATTCAAGGCCGAGGGACTTGGGAAGAGACTCGAGGAGTCTTCGGCCGGCTGGGATCACTTCACGACCAATGCCGTCTCCAGGAATGAGACCTGTAAGAAGGGTCAGTTTAGGTGTCAATTGGAGAACAGGTCGGAATAACCAATGCGGAGATGACGGGATGCTACTCGGGATGCCATTTTGAGGGGAATGAGGAATGATATTGTAAAGAAAAGCTGGGGAATTTCGTGGAGAGAATTTTAAAGATCTTGAGCCGCATCTACTAGTCGGAGCACAACGTGGGGTTCAGGGAATGGTCGGGCACATCGGTCATCACTCGCATGCAGATCGAGATCACTATTTCGTCATTCTGCCCAGACGGATAAACAACGAAGCATTGGTTCAGACAGACTGGAAATCTCATGAGAACGTGAGATATTGCATTATACCATACCCATAAGTCGTATAATTACAGAGAAACCATAAGAAAGAAATCAACGCTAAAAGAAATCACCTTCTTTAACTAACAGGTAATAAAGCCACCGTCAAAAATTATCCACACTTAGCCCACTCGACATGTGCCCCCTCCTCTAAGTGTTTTGATCTCCATCCTTCAAGCGAAATCGCTACCTATCCAATGTCTATACACACATCCTTTGACACCGAACACCACGACCCGAAGCATCCCAAACACGCAATGTCAGGTATCGCATTAAACCTCAATCCAGGATCAAAAGGAACGAGAATTGTGTTTCCGAATGCGATATTTCGTTTAGTGAGTTTCGTCGCGGATGAGAGCCACGATCATGCTGTAGAGGTAGAAAAAGAACATGACCAAGTGGAACCCTAGCTTGATAAATGATTCCTAATAAAAACGACAGGATTAGCCCTTTTCTCGGTATTTTTTCAGGAATTCGCTATACCTTCTTGTGTCTGTTCAGGGTTCTGAAAATCTCAGTAGCGTCCAGCAGGTGAGCATTTTCCATGATTCTATCGAATGTCAGCGACTTATAAACAGGTAGGTATCGGCAGAATCGTACTTCTTGACATTGAATGCCAGAAGAGGCAAGTTTAATATTAACGCAAGCCAGTAGCCATTAACGAGGAACAGCACGGTCAAGAAAGCGTGGACAGCGGCTTCGGGGATGATGTAGCTGTTGAGGCGGTTGCACAAATCGATAGGGTTGATATAATCGCATTCAAGATCAGAGTACCTATAATGTTTTTCATATTAGCATGTGTTCAGATCTCTGCATAAAATTCATGCATGGTGTTGTGTGTCCACGTATCGGACTCGACCCGATGATGTCAGAGGAAGACAAGAGATGGGACTGACATTATGGTGAAGAACACCTGTAAGAACAGATTTACGGCATTGATGAGAACTGCAAGGAGGTATAACCACGCTTCTCCAGACATATTGGTGATATATTTTTTGGTGTGACAAATAAAGTTTCCGGGGATGCGACCGAGCGAAGAGTTTAAGATGCGGGTGGGGGTGTGCGTTTATCGTCAACTCGTGGGTCTCGTGTGTGTGTGGTCGGAGGAGGTTAGTAGAGTCGTCACGTAATTATTCCAGGCCAGATTCCAGGGAGGCTGAAAATCTACAATGGCTGGGCAAATCGGAAGCGGAGATAAGCCAACCGAGTTCAACAGGATAATCGACACAGAGTTTGGACGAGTGCCTGGCGATGAGCGCAGAGGGGAATAAACACGTTGAGCGAGGAATAAACGGAGGTTGTCCGGCGAGAAGGAGGAGGAGGCACGGAGGAAGAAAGACTCGGGGCGAGGGCAACTGTAGAACTGGTCAACTGCAGGCGTTGTGTTCTTGACAGAAAAGCGTTAGTTAGAAGCCAATCGGTTGAAGGCGAAAAAGCAGGGAAGCTTGTGACGACCAGCGGAAGATGACAGAAATCTGCAACGAGAGGTGAGAAAGAAACTAAACTCAACGCCACAATTCCTCAGAACAAGGGCCAGCCACACTCATCATCATCGCACTGCCACAAACGCACACGAAAAGTCGCTCGTTCGCTCCCCGCAGCCTGATGGGCTGACAAGGCCATCCTCAAGACTTTCTCTCAGTTGATTAACTTATCGGACGGTGGACAAGGACAGCTGGGCTAGTGAACTCACTTCAGGAACATGTCGCCAAGGCAGGCGGCCCTGTCGAGATACTACCCGTATCTCCTTGTAGGAGCTTTTGTCCTCGTATCAGTCACATCTTACCAAATCTACTCATCCCGCTCATCGCACCGATTAAAACGATCCAATGCTCGTCGTGCAAACCAACGACGTCGGAACCGCTCACGGCCCGCCGACCCCGACCCAGGTGGTGTCTTGACAACTGAACAGCTACACCAAGCGTTGAATCAGGAGGATGGAGAAGTACCAAGGATCGATATTCCAGACTCAATAGCTGAAGCTTTGACGGAGACCGGCCATGCAGCCCAGGAAGCACGAGGAGCTGGTAGTGGTGGGGGTGGTGATGGACGAGAAGGCAGAGCTGGCCGGAGAAGCAGCGACCAAGAGAGCGAATTCTCATTCACGCCGGAGACTAAGGAGAGTATCGAGAACCAGAACTTGCTGACGTTGCTTTACTCGATTGCTCAAGTACATACCCAGATCTTTAGAAGTTTTGTGACTAATTTTGAGATAGGACCAAGCTCAACGAGAATCGTATGTTCACCGCGGTGTCACCTGTAATAACTGTCAGATCGTTCCAATCCGTGGGATTCGATACCGATGCGCCAACTGTCTAGATTTCGATCTTTGTGAGGTTTGCGAACAGGATTCCTCGCATCCGAAGACGCATCTGTTTTACAAAATCAGAATACCGGCACCGTTCATCGGAAATCCGCGGCATGCACAGGTCCCCTGCTACCCCGGCAAGCCGCAGATGATGCCGATTTCGCTCGGACCTGAAACGCTCAAGCACCTTAGTGAGCTTACAAAGTGTACACAGACAATCTAGTGGGGTTGGGTTTAGGGCTTTAAACTAACGTTGGAATTAGTTGAGTCGCCTGAACTTGAAGCTCTATACGAGCAGTTTAAGTGCCTTGCAGCTAGCGAATATAACGACACTAGATTCAGCATCAATGGGGCTATCTCTCGTGATACTTTTGACAAATGCTTCCGACCAAACGCGCACATTCATCCAGCGTCACCAAATCTCATCTATGACCGCGTGTTTGGTTTCTACGACACAAAGGGTGACAATATGATTGACTTTGAGGAGTTTGTTGTTGGTGTATATTACGCAAATAACAAGTCAAAATCGCCGGACCGTCTACGCAAGATATTCAAGGGTTACGATTTAGATAATGATGGATTTGTGGAACGAAAAGATTTCCAGAGGATGTTTAAAGCATTCTACTCTCTCAGTAAGGATCTAGTCAGAGACATTGTTGCCTCACTTGGCGATGAGCTCTACGATCCGCAGCATATGGATACAGTCCTGATGGGTCGTCAGCCTACCTCTGCAGCATTCACCTCTTCTATTCCCCCACCGGCTATGCAGCGCCCCTGGCAGAAGCCAATTCCTCCAGGAGGTCAAGATGGTGATGAAGAAGATGATTCTGATGCACCTATTGTACTTCCACGCTCGGAAGATCGTCTGGATGAAGAGGAGGAAAAGGCTTCCTCTGGACATAGTTCCACCGAGGAAAAGGACAGCGAGAAGGTACTTCTTGAAAAAGAGCGTAAAGAAGAGTTTTGGACATTTGCCGCGGATGATGACGACGATGAGGATTTGATGCTCCCTAACGATGAGCGGGATATCGGATCCGAGGTATTATTTCAGATGTCAATGAAAGGTATCAATGAGTTGCTCGATATGCTTTTCGCTGCCAAAGAACGTGCCGCTGTTGAGGCAAGACTACTTGACACACCTGATAAGGAAAATGATTGCCCTGTGGTTACCGAAGCCAATAGCAACAGTTCATCCACTGGCTCATCTACAGAGGAGAAGGAAAGCAGCAAAGAAGGCACCAAAGAGACGTCTACCGCGCTAGTTTCAAAGCCCAAGGAGACACCGGAGACTAAGCGCAAGACCCGCCGCGACAATCTCCGCATGGAGATCCGCCAACGCGGAGGCGAGGGTCGTCTGAGTTACGAAGAATTTGAGAAGATCATGATGGGCAAGGACACCAATCGACTCGACTTTGTCAGCACATGGACCGAGCTGGCTAGCTTTTAGAAAGTGCAGCGCGTGAAGTCCGGAGGACATCGTATCAGATTTTACTTTCCACGGCACGCAGGCGAATACTCTTCTCGGTAGTCAGCTGTCTCTGTAGAGTTGGGAATACAACTGAAAAAGAAAAAAAAGCAAAAGGAAAAAACCATACCCGTGTGTCCCTAGTTCTACGATATATCTCTTTGTTTTTCTTCTTTGTCTGTGATTTGCGGTGGAGCATTTGGAGTTCGGCTGGGTTCCTTCGCTTTGAGTATAATTGGATATCTTGCCTGAAAAAAGTGCATCACCGGTGTCTGTGGATTATGATAATGAAGGGATGATGTGATGTGATGGTGGGGCTGGATAGCTGGACGATGTGCCCTCTACATCTCTCTGTACTCATGTCTACATGACTTTTTTTCTACTATAGCACGTAATCCCGGGAGCGGTAAATAGATTACGATTCCGGCCCGAACGCTCTCTCCCTCGCTGCCACTCTCATCGTATCTATCATCGGATTTCCACCTTGCCGTATCGCCGGCCCCAGCGTACGTTGCCTTGCATGTGACGGGGTCCGCATCGCATCATGTAGGCAGAATACGCTCGCCGGCTCTGGACTGGTCTGATCTTCAGTACGTAGGCACGCAGGCATGATTACTGCGCGCTCTAGACTTCAGCTACAGTTTAATTAGCCTTGCCCCTGTGATGAAAAAAGAGTTTTCTATCTACAGCCTTCCTAGCTAGCTCATCCATCACATCGTTGTTCCTCTACATATACTAATATGCTTCCCAAATTTAAAGTACATACGGATACATGTGATTTGGGTATGGATGCAGGGAGCTCCCGCCATTGGCGCGTCCGCCGCACCCACCTCATCTGCATAGTGTGCGCCACTGTAAAGTATGTACTATCGATATCGTAGGATGATCCCAGGGCCCTGTCTATCAAAAAATTTCCTTTCCTCAGTCGAGGGGATATTACCCGGTTCACGAACAACCGTTCAAGCGAATGCTCTAAAAACCTGACACTGGCAAGCTGCACGTCTTACTGTGCAACGGTGAAGTATTGAGCGCAATGTATCATCTTCAATCAATCTAGCCTAGTTTTCTCAAGTTTTTATACACAGGCACTAGTTTATTTGCTTTTTCTTGTCACGATACAAACAATGATACCGGGTGAAACAAGAAGTACGTACTCGTACCAGGCCACGCAAATGCCACTGAAATAGGCTAAAGAGGCGGAGAGTTATCATGTTTTTCTTTTCTTTTTTTCTTCCGCACCTTTGTTTTCTTCTTTGCTTTTCTAGTGCCATTAGCGTTTGCAGCAGTGGTAGCATGTTGTGTTTCGTTTCTCGCGCTCGCTCGCTCGCAAGGCATTCGCTCGGGAATAGCCGGGAAGAGGACAGGGGGGCATTGCACGTGTCGGCAGATGCGACATATGTTTGCGGTGGTTACACAGATATCACTCGCGGCCGCAAGGTACGACGGGGTGTGGTGGGGTGAGGGTGGGTTATGCATAACATCTCCCGCCTGAAAGTAGGGACGAGAGCGATTACGGAAGTGATGGGCACTGCGGATGAAGCGGATGAGCGCCGGTCGTTGTTGTAATACAGTATTATGGGAGTGAAGTGGTGGGAGGAGTTGCCGGATGCCGAGGAGAGCGAGGAACAGGTGTATAAAACAGGGGTCAGGACATGTATGTTTGATAAAGTGCGTGCATCTATTACATGTAATTCGAGATGATTCATTGCTGTCCGACAAAATAAAATAAAAGAGGTATGGTATGTGTGCAAAATAGCTGTATTTTCCCCGCACCCCGCTTTGCATGTAAGCCCCACTATGTTCCAGCATTGCTGATTCTTCATGCCTGAACTTCCACCTTGGTGACGAACTCCCCCGGCACAACCACCAGCCCGATGTAACGGCTCTGGAGGCCCAACGTCACTTTCGTTGCCGCGGCTGCGTTTTCTGCTTGCTCTTGCTCCTGCTCCTCGGCTTCGCGGAGCACTTGTTGCGCTGTCGGATACCGGTACTCGCTAGTGCAGGAGAGAATGAGGTTTTTGTCCTGTATTGTACAAAAGGAGTAAAAAAATAACATTCAATATGGATTTGTTTCAGTTTAGGGAGCCAAGAGGGGGAACGGATGAGGCGTGGTGAAAACAGGGGAAGGACGCACACGATCAGTGCATTTTAGCTCGCCAACGAATAATCGGGCATCGGTTGTCGTTATACGCAGTGTTTTGTTGATGTAGTCATAGAGCGGCGAGCCGTCGTCTGTGGTGGTTGCCATGGTGTTGGTTACGTTGTGGGGAGGTTGGTTCTTTAGAGGAGAGGTATGGTGCCAAGCAATATGGTGGGGATAGAAATGGCGGGGTGAATTTTGAAAGATAGGTCAGCCACACATTGATCTGCGCCTTTGCGTCTCCCAGCGCAGGTCCAAAATCAATCTGCAACCCGCACACAACCCGTCTGTGTCTACAAGGGCGTCCTTAGAACATCTAGTCTTGCCGCTCTTCCATATTATTGACTGATATTTCCTGCCTTCAATGACGATATCTATGCCTGCGAACTAGATACCCTTGTGCAACCCACACGGACAACTGCCTTACCTGGAGAAACCATCATCTACTCCCGCGTGATGTGGATCACAGTTGTATCCGGGGTTTGGACGAAAGAGGCGTGATTGCCCGTTTTGGATCCACAGTGACCCATTTTATATTAGTTTCAGTGCTATAGGGATACAAAACAACGGCTGTTTGTGACTGTAACGGCTGTTAGTAATGTCCCCTTGTTCATCCTTGTGTCACCGACTGGTACCGGTGAGCATTGACTTGTGAGCGTTTGAATTAGTTGAAATGCCATCTGGTTGTGGCTGGTGGGGGTACTCGATCACCACACTAGAGCATGAATGTGACAGACGAGAGACTAGCTGCGGCGTTTCGACTCGTTTGAGCCGGTTCTCCAAAGCTTAACTCAACTACGTCCCTGCTGCATACATATATCCCACTCCATGGATCCACCTGGCTCCAAGATATAGGATGCCCCTTTGGGTACTTTGATCTCTGATCCTCTTCATCGGCCATCTCTGTCACTACTTATCACGGATCTCCCACGCAAGGGCCACATTCAGCAGTGGGGGTTCGATCCAATTCTCCTGCAAACTGCAAGACGTCGACGCAACGGCAGGCATTACCGAAACCTAGCCGCAAAGTGGCCTCGCGGGGGATGTAAAAGTGCATCAGATGATGAGCACTCTTTTGGAGATACCGGTTGTTTTATGTATCACTTGGGCTCACTTGCCAACGCATTGTGCAGAGAATGGATGAGGAGGGGGTGGAGGGGTTATGCCGTGAAAGATGTACTCCGAAAGTACATACTGACGAGATGCAACGGAGAAATGTTGAGGCTCGGCGTGGGTGCGGCCCGCAGAAGTGATCTTGTATGTAAGCAGCAGCAGCAAGCGGGGTCTGGCATGGCATTCCGGCAGTAACTGTCCCATGCGCACTGGGGGACCCAATTCGACAGCGTGAGTGGCCTTGAAGCCGCAGTGCACTCCCAAGTGAAAACGGGAAACCAGATGTAAGATCCGTATGCAAGATTTAAGGTGGATTGTGTTTCAGCAGTCCATTCAGAACGCCGCACTGTCATCGAACAGGCTGGGCGTTGTATCGCCACCACCGTCATTCATGAACGTGAACTGGATTCATCCCGTGTAACTACATTTTAGCTCTCTTTTGCAGTTCAGCTAGTGTAGAGCATGCGTGCTGTTATTATTATTACTCATTTGAATCAACGCTGCCTCAGAAAGACTACACGACATGGTGTGTAGAGTACGAGTAGAGAATCTGGATACCTATGTGCTACAATTAATTTTGCTGATTTCTGGCCATCGCAAAATTGCCGTGTACGAGAGTTACGCTGATCACAGCTGTAGCTTCTCTGCTAACTTGAATTGTGTTCGCTAACTTCTCTCCAGCTGTTGTATTGATGTCTTTTACTGGGCCTGGCTGCACTTCTGCCTCAATTGCCCCCCCCCTCTTCCATCGTCGTCTCGGCAGGTTAAGCGGGTCGCGCGTTGCAGGCGGTTTAGCGTCGAAAAAAATATGTGGAAGATGCAGAAGGTGAGAAGTTACCTAGAACCCAGTCGATGTTTCCATCCCAGGCCGTCGGAACCTGCGACCGCCGAATGTGAGTAGCTACATAGAACGCATTTTGACGCCGTTTCTTTCCGTTTCCTCCGAGCGCCGGACCGGACCGCTAGAGTAATATCTGATAGAAAACTGTGCCTGACCGAACGAAGGACGACAGCCATGCAAGCAGGGTAGAGATAGAGTATGTGGGGGACTAGAGCTGAAACATAAAGAAAATGTCTGTTTTCTGGCATCTAGGCGCCACAACAGAATTTTTTCTATGGGTGTGTCGTACTGTGCTCGCATCCACGAGGCTGAACACTGCAGATGCAGATATGCAGCCTGTCTGGCACTTATCCATCTGCTGGTGGGGAGAGAGAGAGGTGTGAGCGAAGTTGGTTGCAAGAGTCTGACTGACAGACGAGGCAGCTAGAGAAAGACCAAGAAACTCCCAAGACCAGACCAAAGTGTTCTGTCAAACCAACCGCCCCTCTCTGACCACACGCCCCCCCCCAAAAAACTCGTCTGTGTCCCGCTACTTTGCACTGGCTCCATCCAACACCCATCGCCGTCGACCGAAGTGGCACTCTAGATACTATCATCGTCACCCACCCTCCCCAATTCACTCCTATACAGCCTGCTGGCAATCAATATCTGCACCCGAACGGCCTCTCCAGTCCTACTTCGTCTCTTTTATCCCCCAACACGAAGCATCGAGAAGTCACCTGTGACGATTGTAACGCTCAGCCCTCCTGCGGATTACCTGATCCATCTTAAACTAAGGTGAGTAAGACATGCATCATGCTGCCCTTCCCACAGCACTGGCCCAGAGCTTTGTATCTTCTTCTTCAACCCACAATCACATTCGTATCTCTGGGGAATACCTCCAAGCCCTAATCTAGGCGCTCCTTTCACTCAAGCTTTATCTGTTCCCGGGAAGATCGGCTGTCTGACAACACGCTCTGCTACAGCTCCAGTTCGAACACCAGAAACACCAACCAACCCGTCTCATCCCCAACACTTCAGCCACCTGAACTTCTAGGTGCTCCCTGACCACTGCCATCACGACGTACAACCCCCCAGCACGGCCTCTCCCACAAGCCACTCTATATCTCCAAACGCCTATACTCTTTACAACTGCTGTCACGGCGTGCTCTTCAAAACGTCGCCCGTTCTCGAGAGCCAGTTTCTCCTTTTCCTTAATTCGCTCTTTGAACCTCCTTAAGGCCCAACGGTTCTCCAAATCCTCACTTTCGAACAAGTCATTGGTCATCACCTACCCTGTTACCTACTAGCTTCTTTTACTACTCAACGAGGAATCCTTGGTCAACCGAGCTTGCCATTGTTAAGGATTTTCTATCTGCTTCCTTCTCTGCATCTACTTCCATCATCTTGCATTTCACACTACGTCCAGTGACTTTCTACCAAACTTTCAATTACATCACGTCCTGCAGTTTAAACAACTGCTTTTGGTTGCTTGAGAATGGGTCAGCAGCCGTCCAAAAGGTCCGGCGATAGAGGTCTTCAACCTGGGGATTCTCCTGGAACAGGCCCATCAGGTACCCTACCGATTATTAAGTCAGATACTCAAGGCTCAACTAGGTCGCTAAGAGGATCCATTCGACAAAAAATTGGAGCTAAAGATAAGAATAAAGAGAAGGCTCTCAACCCAGAGGAGTCCGCAGAGGACTTTCTAGCAACAGCTACAAAGAAGGATGACGGAATTACAAAGAGTCGTAGTCGAAGAGGCTCTGGTTCGAATATACCCTCACCTTTAGTTGGCACGGCTGGACCGGCGAGACCTGTGTCTTCCGAGCCATCCACAGCGGCTACTACACCTTATGATTCTCAAAATTCACTTATACCACCACCGTCACCGATACATAGTGGATCCATCGGAAAGGGGCATCATGCCTTGGACAATGGGAACAACAAGGAAGTTGATCACATTTCGGATGCCCCGCCAGGTGCAGGAGGTTCCGCCGTGAATCATCCCACGCAGTCACAAGTACCCAAGGAATCGATCCTTGTCAAGCGCACAGGCGTTGCAAATCCGATAGCTACATCTAACGGTGTATCCGATGGTAATGGAACACCAACATCGGATCCAATGCAGATGTCGGCACTCAAGTCAATAGATATTGATGATATGATTACACGATTGCTTGATGCGGGCTATGCTGGGAAGGTTACTAAGACTGTGTGCCTGAAAAATGCCGAGATACAAGCAATATGTACTGCTGCACGAGAATTGTTCCTGTCGCAACCTGCGTTGGTGGAACTTGCTGCCCCGGTAAAGATTGTGGGTGACGTGCATGGGCAGTACACAGATCTGATTCGCATGTTTGAGATGTGTGGGTTCCCACCAAATGCAAATTACCTGTTTCTTGGGGACTACGTCGACCGGGGCAAGCAAAGCTTGGAGACAATCTTGCTGCTGCTGTGTTACAAAATCAAATTCCCGGAAAATTTCTTTCTGCTTCGCGGAAATCACGAGTGTGCTAATGTCACCAGAGGTTACATTACTTACCTTATTTGTGTGACCACTTGACTAACTTGGCTCTAGTATATGGGTTTTATGATGAATGTAAACGTCGATGCAACATCAAGATTTGGAAGACATTTATCGATACCTTTAATACCCTTCCAATTGCATCTATTGTCGCTGGGAAGATATTTTGTGTGCATGGCGGTCTCTCTCCAAGTCTTCAACACATGGACGATATTCGGCAAATTGCCAGACCCACCGATGTACCGGACTATGGATTGCTAAATGATCTACTTTGGTCCGACCCCGCGGACATGGCCGGCGATTGGGAAGAGAATGAGCGGGGGGTATCCTACTGCTTTGGTCGAAAAGTCATAATAGACTTTTTGGCAAGACATGACTTTGATTTAGTCTGTAGAGCACACATGGTCGTGGAGGATGGATATGAATTCTTCAATGAGAGGACACTTGTCACTGTGTTCTCAGCGCCAAATGTATGTTGCAACTGGTGTGATTAGCGGTATTTGTGCTGACGAATAACGTTGTAGTATTGTGGCGAGTTTGACAATTGGGGCGCTGTAATGAGCGTTTCCGGGGAACTTCTGTGCAGCTTCGAACTACTTAAGCCGTTGGATTCGACTGCATTGAAGCAACAAATGAAGAAGAGCCGCAGCAGGAGGACATCTATGATGCACCAAAGTCCAGTAAGTGTGGTTTGAGCTGGTTATAAAGTAAAGAAAACAGGCTAATTATCTCTCATAGCCTGCAAACATGGCAGCCCAGAGTTACTAAGGTCTCTGAATATCTCCTTAAATTATTATCGCTATGTGGCATAGTCTCGCAACAAAAAAAACGGATTGGATATGATTGCCATCACATTTATTGTTGGTTTCCTTCTTTCTCTCTTTTTCTTTCTTGTTCTGGGGTGTGTTATTTTGTTCTACTAGGGCGTCTCGGCGTGTCAACTTGAACATAACATTTTCCTTCTGATTTGGGTTCTTGTGATGCAGCCCTTGATTTTTTGTTTTGATTTTCTGATCGACCTTGGTACAACCGTTCCGCCGCGGAGGTTAGGAAGACTTAGGAGATTACTTTTTATTAGGACGTTGTCTTGTTTGTTTGGGTTGAAGTTTTTTGCTGTTGCCTTTCCTTTTGCTAAACGACGAAAGAATCATGCGAAAAAAGTGGTTGTAACGATATTATGCACCGCATGCTACATTTACCGAATCGAGGAACAATACGTACTCTAGTTATCAAACGGGGGTGTCTCAAAAAGAACAGAACTTGATATATGTTTATTTTTTATTTTTGGCTGGTGGGTTACAAAACCAGATAGCAGGTGTGTGCTTTGTCGTAGAGTTGAGCTTGGAACGAAATGGGAATTGCTGCTTTGTGTTTGATCTCCTCTTGTCTCTCTTCCTGTTTTGAAGGTCACCAAACTTCTTGTAAGATTTGATTTTACCAAAAGGCTACCTTTGGCACGTCTCGCTTTATCTATATCTACACATATCTATGTACTCATCACTATACTCAAGACAAACACATGCACAAAATCAAGTATATTATTTTAGCATCATAGATCTTCATCGCCATCGTGTCGCATTAATCACAAACATCAGATGGGACGTGACGGTCTAGACTCGGCAATTCGTGTATCAGCTCCTTATCGATAACAACCTACCTATCCCACATCCACCGCCATAAACAGTAACCACGCACGCGGTCCTCGCCGGTACCGGTCGGGTCGGGTCTTGTCAGCTGTTGCACGACGGCCATCAGCGCCCCACCACCGCTACCAGCATCCTGGCATTGGAATGAATCAGCGGTAACACAAGACCCGTTGACTTGTTGGATGCGTGAAACGCCAACGGTTCTGGGGGCCGTCGCCGGCTTGGAAGGAGACGGGGCGCTACCGTTGCGTTTGAGGTTTGACTGACGAGGTTCCAGCAGTCCCGGAGGAACGGTTGCAGAGATTCATGATCAATGTTCACGAATGGAGTTGAAATGGCAAGCAGATTGACGAGCGCCACCGTGTCTGCATGTCTGGCGCGACAACAAGGATGATTATACGCGAACGCCCCTATTTAGGCGGACTGACAAGGTCTTATTTGAATAAAGATGTGTATCTACTGGCCTGGAGCACTGTGGCGATACAATTAAGGCATTCTAGGCTAGAGCTGAGTGCTGGTATCAAGATTGTTTCAACTGTCAGATCTAAATACGTAACGGATGTGGTATTACTGGACGACGGGACGACGTTGAATAATAGAGTGCGGTCAATGAAATGATATGCCAGGTGCCTGCGATCTGCTGATGCTTCTCCTAAACGGAAATAGATTGCTGTGGTGCACAATGCTGTTATCTGGGTATAATCGACTGGCTGGTGAGACGTCGGGTGTGGGGTCTGGGTGGAAATAATACAAATATCACACACTTACGGGTGACAAATGTCGTACCTACAACCTTTCGTATAACTAAACCTAACCAAAAAAATTATCTAGTAAATACACTGCACACTCTGCAACAATTAACAAAAGGCTTGAACTGAGCCATCGAGGATCTTAAACTTACTTGTAGCTGTTCTTGCAAATTTGAAAGTGAAGATGACACTATTTCTTTCCTGTGATGACAGGTGCTGAAAAAAGAGTTTTATTGACTGATGTGTAGAGCCCGAAGGAAGCTCTACAGCAGAGACTTAGGGTTCGAGGAATGGCCACTTGTTGCATTGGGGGTTTGCAGCATCGATTCAGGCGACCTAGCCTTGCTACAGGCCTGGAGACATCAGCATAATTACCATTGGAGTGATAAGCAAACACCATGAGATAGGCACATACTTCAAGCTCCTTGATTGTGTCCATCATTCGGTCAACCATACGAGAGACCCTCCGCAGCGAGTTCTGGAGGCGACGAAGTTGCTCAATCACAGGAAGCCGCCTCTAAAAACATTAAAACAGCTATCAATGTCCAAAATCTCCCCACGTAGTGTTCGAAGTTATAATCAACACTCTACAGAGAACTTACAAATTCATCAGGATCGAGATGTGGCACTGCCAGTGACATCTCCCTGACCATTGTGGGTGTGTATTGCTGATTATTGGAGCGTTGATGATGCAACCAAGAACTGTTTCTAGGAGGTTGAGCTGGGAGCTCTAAATGAGTCTTTGGAAACGAGGAAATTTGTAAGGACAGGTAACAGAACTTGGTCCTTGTGTAAATGTCAGAGCTCAAAAGACAGAACTGCGAAGCTTATATAAAGTTGTGCATCTATTCATGACTGAGTTCCGGCGGCAACCAGTACATTTCTGTAAATAGGGAAATTGTAGGTGCAACTGTCATCTAAATCATCATCGAACGCATATTAGTGCACCTAGACCTCTGGCTAAGCACATTGAGTGGTAACTGAACTACATATACTTCATGTAGCTAGATCTAACTACTTATATTAGAGCATAGCTATTCTTCTAAGCCTGTGGGACCTGTATCTCCATGTTCTGAGTCTTGATAATTATACTACAGTACGCTCACACACCGCGATATTCATGCACTCTTGATAACAACTATTATTGAACTTAATCGTAACGGCTCGCGGGTAGTCTTATTCGCGCCCGAGCAATTTCACTCCGTGGTGCAAAATTTACGTAACGTCAGGAAACGGACGGGAAAGGCTCTCGTCTGGTTAATTAGGGGTTGGAATGATCATCACAAGAAACAATATAATTTGCTTCATCATAATCTGTTGCTTTTACCTTTGCCTTTAGCCCGTCACTAATTGTAAAAGTCGACCGGAAACGATATATATATATATTTCGCCCTCTAAAGTATACTAGCCGTCCATATAATCTGAGATCGTCACGTTTGATCTCTGGCCAATCAAAATTGGATAGTTCAACAATGTCCTGCAAGTTTGATTGGTTTGAGATTGCACGTGAGATCTCAGATATCGGCAGATTAGTAGTATCTAACGAGCGCGGGCTAGCAGCCCTGACTAATCATTACGGTGATGCTTTGTAATTATATGTAAGTAACTGTTTAGATGCGGTAACGAGCTGCTCATTTCTGGGTATATCCCCCTAGCTCCCCGTCTCGATGAAATTCGGGACCGTTTGCATCTGTCTAAGCTTCTAAGCTACTGAGCTGCTAAGCTGCTAAGCCTATGGCAACTTATGCCCGCCCCCCTGCCGTGGCCCGAGAACTTACAATCCCTCCCATGATCCACATCCCTCCCTCCATCGACGCCCTGTATTTTCATACATTCACACTATCTCCTACCGATTATACATACACCTGCTCGGTCTGCTCCCCACAAATCCAGATACTATGTGGGGCACTACACACTGTCTGCCCCAGAAAGAAGGTTTGGTGCCTTGGCCGATGAATGGTCTAATTCTGATTCGCTCAGTCTAAGCTCAAGGTGTTGTCTACATACCATCATCCAAACCCTTCACTGTAGGCAGCTCGCTGCTGGTTGATGTGATCTGGTCTCCCTCAGAGGGAACATTCTTCCTTTTCAAGAAGATAGGGACCCGATAAGACTCGACGTTTCTCGTCTTGAGGTTCCTTTGTATTTTTTGACGTTGATTTTTCTCTGCATACCCTACCTGTTGGCTCTTCGCCTGCAGAAAACGCGCTTCTCCTCTCATACAACGATCATCACTAAACTTACACGAGTTAAGAAAACAGTCGAAAAGCGATCACTGGTACCACTCCCGGTGCACCGGCCCGATAGCAATGGCGTATTTGCGATCGCGAACGGGTACGTATCGGCTTCCTTCCAACGGTCTCAATATTGCATAGGTGTGGGCTTGATTGGCCGTCGCTGACTTGATGGTGTGTCTACTAGGTTGCTGGACGTGTCGATTTCGTAAAAAGAAGTGCGATGAGGCTACCCCGATATGTAATTCATGCAAAACGCTCCACATTTTTTGTGAAAGTATGGAAAAAGATCAGCCACTGTACATGCGAGATGCAGAAGCTGCAAATCGGAAAAAGGAGGAGATTAAGAGTCAGATGGGGAAGTGCAAACGTAGACGAAAGCGAAAGAGCCAAAAACCATTGGTCGAGTTCCCCGTTCAGAGGTCACTGGTACAATTGTCGGCGATGCCTACAGAACACCTGGGTCCATCGGGTAATCTTGAGGATAACAGTCCGATGCCGGTTTCTTCGATGACGATTCCAAGACCTATATTTCCTCAAGAAGAGAGCTCTTCACAGCCAATACAGAATCTGCATTGGCGGCTGGCAGAAGAAAAAATCGGTACAGTGAAATTGCCTCTTCTCACAATAGAGAAAGAGACGAACCGACAGAAAATCTCCAGGATTGAAATACTGGTACACACTTCAGATAATGTGCCTGATTGGGCGTATGCCTGTACTCCTAAAAGTGATTTTTCAAGTTTTAAAATCACCAATAATTCAGGTGCCAATGAAGACTTTTATGTTGAAAAGTTTCTTGAGACGGACTTTACGTCTACTGGACCTTCTCAGATAGCACCTTCAGACACTCAGCTATATACTTCAGTTTTGTGTTTGAAGAATCATCAAGAATTAAGGCTGATACAACATTATATATATGACGTTTGCAGGTACACATACAAAGGAATGCCGAAGGACAACCTTGACAAGCTTATGCGACAAGCACTGATTCCTAGATGTAGAGCTAGCGACGCTTTCCGTCAAGGATGCCTCAGTAGCGGGGTGCTGCATCTTATGGTAGCCTCAGGCCAGGATTCACTTAATCTGGACGCCATAAAATACAGAGACCAATCCGTAACCGGTCTACAGAATATGCTCAAGGATCCTTCTTTTCATTATTCTGAGGATATGTTGGGTATCATTTTGATAATCGCAACCTATGATGTATATATGCCGTCAATTCCATCTGTTGTCCTAGTTAACGATATGTCTAGATCAATAGTGCTTGCACCAAATGGGATTATCATGTGGATGCTGCGGTCAATTGTGTAGTGAATCTTGATGTTCTCAATCAGCGTTCTCTAAGTGTTGGACTTTCATTCCTGACACGCCGTGTTGTTTGGCTTGACATCTTGTCTTCATGCACAACGGGGCGTAAGGCAAGGCTATGGGCGAACTATCGATACATGCTGAGTCTTCCACGAGAACGTATCAATGTACTCAAACTGTATGAGATCGTGGGCTTTTCTGACGAAGTCCTCTACCTTCTATCGGAGGTGCACTGTCTCGAAGAGTACCGTGATCTGGGGTTTGAGGAGAAATGCTTTAACTGGGAAGCTGGTAAAGCGCGTGCCAAGGAACTTGATCGCTGTTTAGTGCGTGCCCAACCTGAAGGTTACCGCAGTAGCAACATCACCGAGCACGGCATGTTTGTGAATACATCACCACAATCATCCTTCTCCTCCGAAGGCACCTTATCCCTCTCCAGTTCCCCCAGCTCTAGCTCCAGCTCCAGCTCCAGCACCTTTAGCGACAGCACCTCGATGACCTACACCGCACTTCCGGACTACGGCGCCATCTCAGACGCTATCACCGCCGCCTTTATCGCCGCAGCTCGAATCCACATGTGGTCAATCGGAATTGGCTACTACCCGCGTCTCGAAATCTTCCGGCAATTCCTGCGCGAGCTCATGTATGCTGTGCGCGACGTGCCCGACGACCACATTCGCTGCATCCTGTATCCACTGCTTGTGGGCGGCTCACTTGCCACTGAACAGCCCGACCGTGAGTTCTTCATCCAACGGTTCCGCTTGCCCGAGCCCTGCGGCATACTCGGGCGTGTGCACGAGATTTGCACTGAGGTCTGGCGCCAGCGCGATGAGTTCGAGCAATTATTCGGAATCGTGGCGGCGAAGGAGGTGCACTGGCGCTCCATCATTAAGATGAAACCCCAGAAGTACGATATTTTGTATGTCTAATCAAGCATGAGGAGCGGGAGGGGTTGGGGGGAAATTGGCTACCCTGCCGGATTGGATTCCATTTAGGCGTTAATTTTCTATCATTTTTTTGATCATTTTTTCAGGGGAGTTTTGGATCACTCATATTGGTGTTATTTCATGGTTGGCTTCTATGGTAGAGGAAAAGGAACGAGGCGAAGTGCAAAGGGCGTCGAGGGGGACTTGGGTGGGTGGGTGGGAAGGTATATAGTCACAAAGTATAGGTTAGGGTGGGAGGTGATATATGTCCGATATGTTTTGATGCATGTTTTGCGGGAATCCCATAGAACTTAATATTGATCCGACGCTCGTGTTGCTACTGCTGCGTGTAATACAGATGGAGGTTGATGAAGTGTGGTGATACTCATTATGTAGGTGCGGTGGACCTCGACAAGAGAGGGTTGCATGAAGGATGGTGCGAGTGATATTACATGGGCCTAGTGTCGCCCATTGGACGAGACGAGACGAGATGAGACTGGCACGTCTCGTCTCATAGAGGCCAAACCCCGTCCCGTCATTTTTCTCGTGGGGCTCCTTCTCTCGTCCCGGGCCGTCCCATCATGCCCATATCCCCAGTTCAGCCCAGCACATTTCCCAATTCCGCATGCGCAGGACCAGTACCTTTGTCCAACCCCCAATCTTCCACATGCGCATGCGCCATCAAGCACGGCCACTGCTCTCTCCCTCAACTTTCTGCTTGCCAAAGCAGCCACCCGAGCTTCAGCGAAGCACTAGGTGGGCCCCGAACCCTTCGACTTGTAGCTGCGGACTGCTGTGGCCAGGCGCGCCATGGGGACCATTCGTTGAGATCAACTTGGGCCTGTGGTAAACCATGGAAGTCCGGCCGGTCTGCCTGTCGACTGTCCTGCGATGGAGTTCTTGGCCCGTGGCCGCCCAACGGAAACTGTACGTCAAGTAGACCTGTATTCCAAATTCTCGGGTGTTTACATGGAATACTTCAGTCTGTCTTGGTGTGGGTGCAGTGGGACTTGCAGCACTGGTTTGTCACGGCGGACGATGTGAGGCTGGTCATAGTTTGTCACTCATTGTGCTATGCCCGACACTACACTCTATCGCATCCTAAACTCCCTCTCTGCCCTCTCTCTATCCCACCCCTCCCCCAGACCCCTGGCCACCATCTCCGCCTGACTCTCCGGCGCCATCCCATTGCTCCTCGGCGGCGCCCGATCCAAATCTACAGGAAATGGATACCCCTCCGCCACCGAAGCAACCGCACACTCTTTCCTCTCCCCGGGCGGCATCTTCGCTAGCTCATCCCAGCACGCCAGCAGCACCCTGCGCGTGTCCACCGCCTCCATAGGCTTTCCAAACGCGCTACTGATCTGCAGCAGGTTCGCGCTGCGGTCGCTCTGCGTCTCGTTCGCGCCTGCGGCGTGGAACAGCGCGGGGTTGAAGAACAGCCCGTCGCCGGTGGACAGCGGGAGCTGGATGTAGTTTGATTCGAAGAACGCGGCGTAGTCGGCGGAGCGGTAGTGCTGGAACCCCGCCGCGAACTTCTGGGAGTGCGGGAGTAGTTTGGTTGGCCCCGAGGCGAGCGGCATGGGTGTGTGCGCGACGGCGCCTTGGAGGGTGAGGTGCTGCGTGGCGACCTGGGCGGCGAGCGGCCAGCGCGCGGCGGCGGCCGCAGGCTGGAAGCCGAGGTGGTAGTCGCGGTGCGGGAGCTGCGCGGCGCCGCCGGGGTGCACGATGTTGACCTGGGCGGTGATGCGGGCGGCGGGGCCGAGCCAGGCGGCTGCTGCGGCGTGCAGCAGCGGGTTACTGTAGTAGGCCACGAAGCTGGTCGGATCCGCGAGCGCGTGCTTTTCAAAGCTGTTCCAGATCCGCGAGTTGTGGCCGGCGGCGGAGAAGTGGTCGCCCTTGGCGGTACCTTCGCGTTCGCGGGCTATGATCGACGCGAAGATGTCGGAGGTTTTTGTGAGGAGGGCCACGTCGGGGTAGAAGTCTTTGAGCACGAATACTCCAGGGCCGTGGAGGAGTATGTGGTGCCATTCGTCCTGCGCTGCCGGCACCAGCGCCGGGTCGGCCGTTAGTTTGGCAGCATCGTAGATCGGGACGTTCTTTTCCACGGTGCTGGCGAGGGGATAAAGCGCGGCATCTGTGGTCTGCGCGCACAGCTTCTCAAAATCCGCGAGCGTCGACGCTTCACCAGCGGGGGTTGCAAAGCGGGATGGAGCGGCCATGGGGTACTGCACTCGTACCGGTACTTATGGGGGACAGTATTGAAACTTCCGGCAAAGACGAGCTCCAGTGGCTGGTATTTATCACTGCCAATGGTTTGCGATTAATTCGCGGGGTAGGCGATCCTCGGGCGGTTGCGCTCCGCTTGTGCAGGAGCAGCTGACGATGCGGATCTTGGTGGTAGCCATGCTATGCTGTCGGCACAGGCATCACGAATCAGCTGCGTAAACATCGTGAGGGAGTGTCCGACGGTTGCTTTGCAGCAGCAAGCCGTTCCGGAACCGGCCCAAACGGGTAATATCCAACGACTTTTGTTAGCCGTTTCGGCCTACTATTTTCAAAGCCCGAGAGTGGCACGGAGATTCGGAGAATTCGGTTCGGTCTGACTTGTAGAGTACATTATTGATTCTCGGGAGACTGGTCGATGATTTTGCATTGGGCTGTGTTTAAGCTTGTTGTAGAACGATTTCCACACGTCGGGCAACCAAAGTATTAGTGCTGATTGTTGGAGATGACTGTATGATCGTGTTCTATTATAAGGTTAAATGTGTAAGAGAGAGAAATAGAAGAGCAGAATAAGGGCGATGAGATGCCAGGAGACCCGAGTCCGCATGACCACAAACGTAGAATTGACAATTCCAACTAATCTTCGAATACATACTTCTGTTATAATCCGGATTTATTGCAGGAATTGTATAGTCCAATAGTTACTAGCCAGTCTTTTTCGACAGCATTTTGAGTCTTGACAGCCACCACAGTCGTTCAAATTCAACTGCTGATTGAACGTATTTGGGAATCGATGAACGATAAAGTCTGGACAATAGATTAATGAGCAAGCAGAAAAATCTTGGGGGCATCTACTTCGTACATTGCACACGACAAACACGACGCATGGGCCTCAAAGCTGAACGATCACCAGTGCAGAGGTGCTATCTATAACAGGACTGCACCGATAAACGTTGGAGATGAAAGTAAGATAGTGTTCAATTGTGTGTTTTCAAGTTGAGTGTACAGGAGGAGAAGAACAGAGGAGAACAAGGGCGAAGAGAATCCAAGAGACCCGAGCCCACAATATGACCAAAACCGAATCATCGTTGATGCAGAATTGAAAATTCTAACAATAATCGCGTAACCTAAACGTTTTGAAGCTATATTCTTTGCTTCTCTTATAATATGATATATGTGTGATTCCTTCTCTTCTTTCTTCACTAACTTTTTGGAGTGTGGGTAAATCTTCCTTTGGGAAGTTTACAAATTACTCTTTAACATTACATTTGTGTTCTTTCTGCGGTCTTAACCGTAAAAATCGTGTTAACCTACTTTTTACCTCAGTCATATTTCTGGTGATGTACATTTCTGCCGTAAGTTGTTTGCCTTCTGACTACTATATCCCCCTTCAGTCCATGGAGACCCCAAGTCCTTCATCTACATGTTTTCCTTTATCACATTCACTCCCGATGACAGATTTTATCTGACCGGAAGTCGACATATATTATTAATATTATTAATCATTGCATGCTTCATAAAAATCATATATTATCGTCAGAAATAACAACGTGAAACCACACCAGCATCACAAACAAATGAAATAGAACCGGCATCTGCAAGGGACCCATGATCCATCTACGCAGGCGCAGTCCACTCCACATATCGAAACACAGCAAAAGGATCAATCCACTCCCTTAGCTCCTCGATCTCCCCCTCGTGATTGATTCTAAACAACTGCAGCACCTCATTCTCATAAAACCTTCCCGACTCTGGCCCCTCCCCTCTAACCCTTGCTTCGAGGGCACCGCGCCCACTGCCGTCAACCGTAATGCTGAGAGTTGTAAAGTTCAGGCTGGTGAAGCCGTTGAACTGGCCCTCGAGCTCGGGCTCGCGGTCGGGGAACGGCTTGGAGCCCCCCCAAGGGACCGAGGGAGGTGTGCCGTTGACCCACCACTCTGCACCCGGAGCGGCAAGGCCAATCATCCCCGGGATGTTGCGGACATGCAGGAAGGCAGCGAAGGCTTTGATGGTCTTTGTGGTGATGCAGGCTTGGTTGCCAAAGCAGTTGCCGAGGGCGACCATTGTGGAAATATGTAGGTGTGTTGAAAGGGAAACTGAGGAAAGAAGCTCAATTTGGAGGATGAGGATGAAGACACAGGTATTCGTAGCGTATGAAGATGCTGATGAAAGTTGATTTAGCAGAGCAGCAGTGCCAGTTTAAATAGAAAAGCCATTGTGCCATCAGACCACCCTTCTATGTTCGATACATATCCTAGACCAATATGCCGTTATGTAAATCGGATCCGAAGAGCTGCAATGGGAGACGGACATACCCGTACCAGTGGTGATGTCTCGATGACTTGATGGATGGGCATCAGCTGAATCTTTCACCATCCAACAGCTTGGACTAAAAAAAGCAATGCACTTCCACTTTTCGGATGGGAGCGTGGAGAACTGTTAGTGAGAATTCAGACCTTCCAAAATTTCTCGTGTCGGCGTTAGGCGTTATGGCGATCCCTAGATGAGGAAGGCATGTGAATTAACAAGTGGTAATTGCCGTAATAATTTGAGTTATTCACTGGCATAAATTTGAAAGAGAGGAGCGTATTTGAGTGATTCCTCTACCTGGCGAAGTTACTGTTTTGCTGTAAAAAAACTTTTGTTCATGTAGCAAAGTTGCTAGATCACAACCGCTTGTTTTTTCTATGCACACCAGCAATAGAGCGAACTACCACGGTAGTTTCACCAACACCATTCTTTATCAGCCCTTCCAAACTGGGTATGAGGCACTTTTGCTGTTATTAAAGGTCCATCCTAACCACGGTTGAGAAGGTCTTGGAGGTGTAAAGTAGAGAACTAGTAAGGGTGAGTTTGTAATCTAGTGTATACTAGGTTTAGTACTTACTGCTCCCTTTTAACAGTCCCGAATCCCCGGCTACAATACATATGTCCGACCGATAGAACAAGGATTTTTGACGTAGGCGTAGTTCAAATAGCTCAATCTGTCAACCAGTATACAAGTGATTGCCATATCGGCTCTGCAGTATATTATATTAGCTTTGACTGTAGGATGGATGAGACAGGAGTCTGATCTGTGTGTTGTTTACTATAATTATAACAGTGACCTGTCGGTTAATTGGCATTTAGGTCACATTCTGCAAGCAGTGTGACTTTATTTAACGGTCGACCTGTACTCGTATTTAGGCCTACAAGAATCCTTGTTGTGTTGGTTGGAACATATAATCTATATGCCCATGGCTGTCTCTGGTTGGTCGATAACAAACAGATAAGCCATGTTTTCCCGCCACTTCCTACAGGACACAAGTGTCATAACTCCAGTTTATGAGCAACCAACCACTTGTAAGTCTTGCCGCAACTTTAGTGTCCCTTGCATACCTACCTCGCTTATCGGCTTTGGGTGCAAATATCCTTTGTCGTTACATAAATTTGGATCATATGGCGGTTGCGAGGGGGTCCGCTACCTTGGTTGACAGTGAATACCGCAGTAGCAATACGTCTGGGACGTTAATTCCTTTTGTTTCGCGAGTTATGAAGAATACTTAAAAATGGAACAAAAACGCCATCTAGACCACTTCAAGTTGATACGGTGAGCTGTTCTTGTCAGTGAATTCAGAATGTCACTTCCCCATTTGGTTTGTGAAATTCAACAATGGTTCCGTTTTCGATGTTCAACTTATGAGCACAGAAAAGTAACCAGCATTACAAAAAAATCCCATTTTCTAATTGGAGGTTGCAGAAGACATCTACTGGTGACAGTATTGGCTTGGGTGGGCGGTTAGCTTGTCATCCACAACACCTCTTTTTCTAACGGCTATGCTACTTCAGTCTATAAACGCCTTCTATAGGTAGACTACGGCTGTGCATGTGACGGTTCTTTGGAAGTGCTTCTCCCGATTGTCACTTAGGCTCTCCTTTCATGATACAATACGTACAACAATCTTCGATGAACGTAGGACGGCAAATTCGATTCAGAGTGACAAACATCAATGGGTAACTAGCGTATTCACTTACTCACACGAGCCAGCTTTTACGGCCATAATAATCAGCTAAGATAAAATTGGACTGAGCGTAATCGCTACATGAAAAAAGTTGAATACATAATGAGTTTTTTGCTGGACTACATGTAACTGGTGTTATCAGACTGCTCGTTCATCACACATACCCCTTGGAGCGACTCTAAATTCAGCACTTGATACAACGACTCTTCAACTCAGGAATGCGCATAGTATCATAACTTGCACGAGAGCGGGCTTCTCGCCACTTATGTCACCAGGGCGCCATAATGTGACATCACGGGGTTTTCATTTTGGGTCCACAAAAACGTACAGTTTGAGAATACCTGCTCTAGCTTGCATTGGAACGCCACATATAATAAGCGAAAGATTCTCCGGCACATGTAGGATGTAGGCAGAGCTGAAAAGTACCCCCTTACAGCTTTATGATGTGCAATATGTCAATCTTATGATAACATGGCGTTTAGTCACCAGGACTTTCTCAATGATTTACATAAGTGCAATTATCACTGGCAATATCAACGGTCTTTGTAGATCAGTTAGTGGGTCTGTTATTGCATAAGGGCTGACTCTGTCGTCATAAATAGGTAGGAATAAAGCTCAATATCCAACAAAATCCGGCGAGGGCGAAAGTAAAAGGTCTGGAGTTACATATGTAAGTATTGGAAACTGCGTGCTGCTGAAAAGATCACTAACAGTGGTGGAGTTTGAATTACAATACTTTATATGATTATGAAACAGTTTGATCAAGTTATTTTAGCACGTCTTAGTATCAATCGGTTTTTGTTCCACGTATTCAATTTCTGGACGTTGTTTTGTTTTCAAAAACGCGTGTCGACAGATAACTTGCATGCCTTAGAACATAAACTGTCTTAACAATGTTTGCGAACCCCATGTCGCACTCATGAAACAAAGATAATGAATAGGTCATAATTTTGCATTGTCTACAAAGCGTTTTTTTATCTCTGGGGGTTGACGTAGATTAGTTTAGCTTCAACACCTTCCAGCTCCTGGCAAACTTTATCACCATCATTTAACCCAAACAAGTGACCAGTATACTAGATGATGAACGCATATTGATTATTCGCTCACACTGAATTTGGTTAAAGATGGTTAACTTATAGCCCAGTGATGAAAAACGCGACTTTACATAACAATCATGTCAAACGTGAACGATCAACTGTGATGTGATTGCGTGGATCTATCCAACAAAGCTCAAATCTATAATCTCGAAGCTGTATTGAGAAGTTTGATCAGGCGCTGATTGAATTCTAAAGAATGTAGCCAGATATACATGTTTGCTCTTGCACTTCAATGTAGCAGTGAATTCGAAGCAGTGCTGTTTTACACATAATATCACTCAGCCTACAATATTCTCGTACTTTGTTCACGGCTCAACTCCAATACAAGAGGTATCTCTCATTCAACAGTCCTTATAATTAAAATCTTAAAGGGCTGGATTCTGATTCCCTAAAATTATGTCCCCACAAAGCCCGCAATGCTTGGCCAGCAATTGTCATAATTCAGCCTTTAACGCTCTTCTTAAAAAACTTAAGAATCTCACAATATACCTTCACCAACCTCCCCAACTCCACCATGTCGACCCCCGAGACCGAAAACTGTGCGATATGCTACAATGCTCTCACGGCCGAGCACAAGATTCTGCTCTTACCGTGTGGGCACGATCAATTTCACTTGCGGTGCATCGCGCCATGGATGGTCCGATGCGATACTCTCCCTGTGCGCGGACTAACTTGCCCTATGTGCCGTTCTCGGGTGGAATGTATCACCCGAGCGGCGAGCACCTACGGCGCCGACGTCCTTCCCCTCCTGAGGGAAGTCCTGCGGCCTGGTCCTCTCAGCCGTGAGAGTTTGAGAAGAGAAATCGCTGCGGTCGTGAGGAGGTACCTACCTCTCCTTGTCGAGTCACAAAGACACACCATCGAATACTTGTTAAATCGTGCGATGGTGCCTCCCGTGAGTTTATATATGGATTCACTTAAATATGAGCAAAGACTGATATATCCTCTCCAGTCTCCATCCGTATCAAGCAATGGGGGCGATAACTATAGTCTCTTCGCAGATGATAGCGAGCCCCGCAGGCCTCGAACTCCGCCTGCTCGAGTGGTCGGCATAGGCCTTATACCAGATGAAGTGGTAGAGAGCATTCTCGGGCGTCCTCGGAGTCCCCCATCACCTCGTGTTGTCTACAGGGCTAGGAACGATTCGCTTGTGGGCGAAGATGTCGACGACTTGGCCGATACGGCCCATGAAGATGGATGGTCTATCGCCGCCGAATATGGCACTGAAGCCGAATCTCACGATGACTGAGGGTTTCCGGCGCCACTCCGGGACATGATATCCTGTTGAAGTGTGCAATCATACATCATCGATGGTTCGAGTTTTGTTTATGTGAGGCTCGATCGATTTCATCGCCCTTATTTCTGCTCTGATATTCTCTTCTTTTCCTGTACACTTAAAACTACCCAATCAACACAATTATACATCCGTCCTGACGTCCGTCCGGACACCCCCGTGGCCGGTCAGTGGGCCGTGGCGGAGGAATCTTGAATTGAAGGCCCAAGCGTAGCAAAAATGTCAAGTCTCTCCTTTGGTTCTCGGGCTGTGAGAAAGACATACTATGATTCATGTTTGGTTTTTGGAATGCTTTAAAAGTTCTGTGGTTTAAGCATCGTTGAGCAAACATGTAGAAATAGAATTATGTTTGAGCTTCAAGATGTAGTCTGAACCATAAGATGATGAGAGAAAGGTATGTAAGCGTACCATGCACACGTGAAACATCACGTATAGGTCACAGAACCGAATGACCACCGGTGCAGATACGTGCACAGACCGACAAGTCGCAGCGAGTGACTATGCATGCCGCGGTAGGAGCTCACATTGAAGTTGAAGGTGTGAGGCCACTGGGTTGGTGAGTCGAATTATTTGATTCCCCGTTGCGTACCAACTGCAGGCAGAAGATTGAAGGGCTTGCCAGTTTGTTTGTTTGTTCACTGTATCCCATATTCCACAAAAGTCACTCGCACTCATACTTTGCACTCATTGTTTTCTCAACGTTCTTCTGCATTTCTTTTAAAAAACATAAGTCGGTGCGACCCACTCATATACATCCGAGCCAGAAAAGTTCTTCATCATGATTCTAGTAAAAGAAGCACAGCACAAAGGAAATTCTTTCCAATCCATCATATACAAGGCATACCATATCTCCACTCATAGCTCTCTCTCTCTCTCTCTCTCGCTCTCTCGTCTCACTCATAAAGCACATGCAAACCAACCAATCAAAAACAAACACCGGTATGCGCACTAAAAAAAAGGTATTTAACGGGAAAAGATGAAAAGAAAATCGCACTCGTTAAAATTGGGGGGTGGTGGTGGAGGTGGAGAAGGCGGTTTATGCCTGGCGGGCGGTCTTGTCGGTGATGGCCCGCTCCTTGCGGAGGTTGCGGGCGTACTTGACACCGAAGCCGTGGTTGAAGATCTCGCGGATGTCCTCGAGAGACAGACCGGCAACCTCGGGGTAGCAGAAGAAGATGGCGATGAAACCGATGGCGCACAGGGCGGCGTAGAAGCCGAAGGCGCCGGACGGGCTCAGCGACTTCATCATGGTCAAGAAGGTGGAGGAGACGATGATGTTGGAGCCCCAGCAGGTGCAGGTGATCATCATGGTACCGAGAGCACGGACCTCCATGGGCAGGAACTCGTTACCCATCCAGGCAGTGTTACCCACACCGGAAGAGTAGCAGGCGACGAAGACGATGATGAAGCAGAGGACGAGAATACCGGCCCAGCTGGTGCCTTGGAGTTGGCCGGTCTTGATGGAGAGCTCGGAGTCGACGGGGATCCAGTGGAAGGCGATGGCGACAACAGCGAGACCGAGAGCCATACCGGGGATGGTGCAAAGCAGAATGCGGCGACGTCCGATCTTGTCAACGAGGGCACCGTTGATGATAGTGCAGATGAAGTTGGTACCAGCGACGACGAGACCGACGGCAGTGGGGTTGTCAAAGCCGACCATGGCGAAGAGAGTGGCCGAGTAGTACATCAGGGTGTTGAAACCGGAGAACTGGGAGATAGCCATGAGACCACAGGCGGCGATGAGAGCGCGGAGGTTGCCGGGGACGGTGTGGAGCTGCTTGAAGAGCCAGTAGGTGGACTTGCCGGCGGTGAGAGCCTTGGCCTCTTCGACGTGGAACTCAATGAGCTGAATCTTCTGGGTAATCTGTTCCTGGGTGGCATTGGGGTAGATGCGAGTGATGACATTGGTGGCCTCCTCAGACTTTCCGTGCCAGATCAATTGACGGGGAGACTCGGGCAGGAGGGGAAGCAGGCAGGCGAGGATGATGGAAGGAACACCACCGAGACCGACGTCGTATCTCCATCCGTGGTTCATGCTGGCGAATCCGGCACCGACGGCGTACGAGACGACTTGACCACCGGTGATGCAGACGTTGTTAAGGGCGATCATGCGACCACGGTACTTGGCAGGGGCGATTTCGGAGATGTAAAGGGGAACAATCATAGCAGCGGATCCGACACCGAGACCGACAACGAAGCGGCCGACGGCCATCTGAACCATTCCGTAGGCAGCGGCCTGGATAACAGCACCGACAGTGAAGAGAACACAGGCGACATAGATGGCGAGTTTCCGTCCGTAGCGGTCCGCGGTAGATCCGGCCAAGATAGCACCGACGAAAGCTCCTCCAGAGCACAAAGCCGTAATCAATTCTTTCTCGTGCACTGCAAGCTCCTTGTTGTCCAATGCAGTTCCGATCGAAACGAGGACTGCCGCAATAATACCCGTGTCATATCCTATTAAAAAAAGCGAGGTCAGCGTCAAGTTCATTTGAATCTCCTATCCATGTCCCTGCGGGAGCGGAAAGCGCATACCAAAGAGGAAACCGCCAATGGCGGCTGTTACAGCAATCAACCAAGAGAATTTGCCGCTCTTGGTGTCTTCTATCGAGTCGAGGGCCTCGTGGTTGTCGACGTTGTTCTTGAGAGAAGGAGACTCGACGTGCATGGCGTCGGCCTCGAGTTTCTTAGAGTCGTAGTCACTCATCTTGTATCAAGTAAATGATAAGATGGAAAGAAGAATTGCTGGATTGTTGTTCTGATTGAATGGAGGGGGAGAACAGGAGATAAAGTAGAAGCGGGACGAGCTCAAGGGAGGATTGATATCGCTCTCTAGAGACTGCTGCTTCGAGATTGTCTGAGTTGGCTGAGGGAGAAACATTTGTCGATCCAGCGGGTCCTACTTATACTTTGAGATGTCTGGCATCTCTCTCTGTCAGTACTACTAGCCCGAGCCACTGGTGCATCCCCAGGATTCACTTCCCCTCCCCCAGAGTCGCGCTATTTTGCCTCCTCCCCACACCCCAGGAAGAACAATAATCCCGTCTACGCTAAAGAGGCACAGCAGCAGCAGAGCACAAGAGCATGAGGCTTTGAGTGAGTGCAGGGGTCAGTCAAGACACTCAGATTCTGAGACAGCCGCGAGCTTAGGGGGCCAATCAATGCCAGCCGCCTGTGGGCCTTACGACTCTACAACGGCCAACTTTGCGGAGTTGGGCTAAACGAGGAAATTTCTAGTTGCCCCATTGATGACTTTGGACGTCATACAACAGGGAGCTTCCCGGGACCGAGGGGTACGGTAAGAGTAAGAATTGTGGAGGGTGCGAATATGCGGAGAAATCTGGGGGAATGGAGCTGTGGCTCCAGCCAGACTGGGTGTTACCTTGCCTAGCCTGTAAAGACCTAGCAACAAACGTTTCCAAGTCGAGCACATCCCTGGCGCCAGGTGGGTCTAGAGGAACCCTCAACCACCATGATCACGAGCCGGTCCAATCCGAGCGCTGTCATTTCAGCCACAACCTCTAAGAGCAATTGTCTGCTGCATAATGTTGGTTGCCATCAGGTAGTGGCGATAACTCAATATTATTGCCTTTCATGAGGTTTATTTTTTTTGTTCAAAAAATTCCGATTCATGGACTGCATGCACAAGTGGCAAGCGCAGCCAGATCCAGGCCCATCATCCATCGTCGATTGCAATTGCAGTCAGAATAGAGTAGCCTCTACGTATGTGGCCAATGCATCATGGAATTCCGACGTAGTATCACCACTGTGGGACGATATATCGACGCTTCGGGGTGTATCGGGATTAAACGGCCCGATTTTGACTGTATGTATCGACGTTACAACGCTCGCACGGCACAACAACGTGAGTGACGTGCATCTATCTTGGCCGAACGGACCGAGCCTTTTGTCTTCCTTCCCATTACAGAGAGAACCCCCATCGTACATAAAACGTGGGAAAACGGGTGTAACGCGTCACGTCTTTGCTTCTGTTGCCGTACGATATTTCATCGGTCCATTAGAGATACATCTCTGCCATAGGTGGAAGTTCCAGTAAGCTTCATCTCAAGGTGCTAAACCATTCTTGACCTGAACTCGCTGAATCTCTAGGAGTTTGCGGGGATGCCGGGGGGGAGGCAAGTTTGGGGCACCCCAGATTATCAGAGTGGTGTGGAGAAATGGCGCTAGCGTTAGCTTGTGGGGTTGGCAAGCATCAATCAACGCGCCTTCCTCCACACTTTACTCACGGGCTGACCGCAAAGTGGTGTAACAACACACGCGATAGTCGAAGCCCAGCCAATTAAGGTCCGTGAATTAAAGTGGCTGGTCTCTTGGGCAAGCTGTCCCGTCGTCTTGAAGTCTATGAGGAAGGTTTCTGTATACGGATTGCAGCTAGGCTAATGAATAAGGCAAGTTTGTGCCCCCCAAGAGGAAAGTTTGGCAGTTACTGCTGCACTGCGGGTAGTGCCTGATCTGGGCCCTTGACGATCTGGACGCGAACAGAACGAAGCGAACATTTGGTTGGATCGTGGCTCCCGCAGACTTGGTCCAGCCAGTGGAACCGTCTGTTACACAGCTTGACCGGCTTCCTCTGGTGTCTCTAAAGTGAACTGAAGCTGAGATTTCACACAAAAACAAAACATAAACATTTCTTCTTCCAAATTTCTACCATGCTATTCACACGTGGAGCTGTCAACCCACCGTCCCGACCTGATCCATCGACCTCACTTCACCATATTTGCTTTTTGAGTCTCTGAAGGGCATCTTTCCCTCGTCGTCTTCGCTGGAAAGTTTCCTCAACATCGTTCATTATGGATCTCACCAATCTCCGGTTTCATCTCCCACTCGTCGCAGAGTGTAAGCACATGAAACCTTCAGTCTCATTGTCACACCCCCCATTTCCCACTCCAATGTCTATCAATTCCCGAACACCTGGATTGGGCCAACGTAACTTCTGCTGCGCTCATGATTCTGATTGGGATCTGCAGGTACATCTAGTTGGGTCTTAGCTACCAGGTACTGCTTTAGACGGGACTCCCCTTTCTCTAAACCGCTCACGTTTTTCTGGTGACACTAGATGTCTCTCGTTTCTTGGACGAATAGTAGCGCACACTCTTATTTGTACTCTCACTCCCAGGGAAGGTTTCCCTGGGTGTACCCTGCGTTAGTTGTCGTCTATCTCGACTCCACAGTTCTCATCTCTGGAGGAAAGACACAGCCCCCCACTCCATCAGGCGCGTCAGCCAACAAATATCACGACCTAGTGACTCCAAATTGTGGAGCTTTCGCCTGGGGAAACTCCGGATCGGTACTGTACGGGATAATCGAAATGTGGGGGTGGTGAAGTCTATTGCGCAGGTTGGCCTTTGGGTGTAATCATCGGCACGCACTCATGGTGGGGAGACCCTAACCACTAGCTGAATGTGGGGGTTTGTGCGGACCCGGGAGATATCACCTACGTATTTGCTCTTCGTGTTTTTCTCTTCTCTTCTCTACTCTTCGACTTCCCCTCATGCTATGATCTCACGTTTCTTGCTACTTCTTGTGCAAGCAGATTCTACGAAAATGAACCCACGTATGTACGTACGTACGCACGGTAACCTGTCTCGATTCTGTAGACCTCTTTTCTCCCCTCTCAACCATCTATCCTTCTCCCTTCATCATCTATCTCCTCTCTCCGAGGTTCAAACTTTTAACAAACATTCATCCTACGTAGGATTAAACAGTTTGAAACTCAGCAACCGATAATTGCGGCACAGATACACACCGATATTCTTAGTCACGAGACGAAACCGATCATCACGCAGAATAGGATGCTCTATCCTCTGCACTACATACCAGCCGGTTTCAAGTAATTTTACTCTGGTGGAATTTTACAACTACCTGGACTGCACCACCTCGCAGATCCACGTGGATCCACGATCACGAGCTTCGGAATTGGCTGGCGTGTTTCACCACATATAGATTACAGGGAACATCGTTATGCTTATTTGGACGCTCATCAAGAAATGCTCAAGCATCCCTCGGCGGGCCCATTGAGTTTAATCGGCCCGACTTTGACCCATTTTCTGCTCCGAGGCACCGATCCGTATGCAAATGCCGAGGGAATCGTTAGTGCTGACTTACCACCACCTCCTATTCTCTTAGGGCTACACAAGAAATACCGCATGTCTACGGCACAAACCCAAACCACCTCGGTCCGTAAAAATAGAAGAGAGAGTAGTAGTATCCAACTACACTGCCGAAAAAAAGCAAACTGCACGGACACGCCGAGAACGAAGCCAAGCTTCTGTGGTTGCTAACGTCGGATCTACATCCTACAATTGATAAACCGTTGGGAGCCCTAAAGACTACTATGCCGTCTAAACTTGCACTGCCTACGCATCCGCCACTTATCGAGAGCCATTACGAACTGTGGTTTACAATGAACTTATCTAGGGGGTGGATACACATCAATTGGGCTACTTTGAGTTCAACGGTGGCCATAGATAAAGAAAAAACCTGCACGTCTACTCCGTGGAAAAGCG
This sequence comes from Geopyxis carbonaria, assembly GCA_024516215.1. NCBI lineage: Eukaryota > Fungi > Ascomycota > Pezizomycetes > Pezizales > Tarzettaceae > Geopyxis > Geopyxis carbonaria. Next base: position 942,455 of record JAJJXG010000006.1, on the reverse strand, counting down.
GGGCTGGGAGACTCCGGGCATCGTCCCGTGTGTGTCAGGTGCACAACTTACAACATAATTCCTATCAAATCCTGCCGTAACGCGTGAAAAATCAGGGGGCGCTTTTGAATTTCCAAGTTTCGCGCTCCAAATCGAACTCTCCGTGACTCCATTCCAGTTTTATCCATATGTGAAAAAGAAAAAAACATTTGATTTATCCTGCTTCAGAAAATTGTCCCAAGCCGTTAACGGCTCCCAAAAAGCAATTCCCCTGCCTTAGCACGTACATAGCGTTTTAGTTTCAGTCCTGCCCAACGCCACCACAACACCTGCAGCTGCAGATCCACTGCTCTCGTGCTCGCTCTGCTTTTAGCTCTGTGCGACGCTCCCACGTTGTGTGAGCAGCTGGCAGCGTTAGGTATGGATGGGTGATGCAGGTGCGCCCCTGTCGCCAATCACGGTGCGCCGGCAGTGGCAGTCGGGACAAGACTGTGCGCCGCCGCCGCCGCCGATGTCGACGAGGACGGAGAAACTCTGCAGCTGCTGCAAATGCAGATGCACGTGCACCCGGGCTGGGCGGTTGGAGAGGCTGGGCGGGTGGGAGGCTGGGCGAGATACGGCGTGCGCGTGTACTGTGGGGAGGGTGCTGTGTGATGATGCCGTGGCGGGGAGGGGGTCAGTGGCGATGGGGGATGTAGGGGAGATCGTAGATGTAGGGGGGGATGTAGGAACTGGACTGAGCTGGTTGGGCGAGACTGATGGTGGTGTTTGTTGGAGAGAAAGCATGATCGGGTTCAATTGTAGTGCCAAGTGTGTAAAAGGATGGGAAAGAGAAGATCAGAAAAGAAAATTAGACGTCCGGAGGCCTGATCTCACACGACCAAACCCCGAATGATGCAAGGTGCAGAATTGATATTGAAACAGACTAGACTGGACTACATTGAGTGCGCGAGATGCGGCGAGAATGGTGGTGTATTGTAGGCCAGGACGGGAGGAGAACATGTGTTGTGCCCACGATTGTCGGCGTGCAGCGTGCGGCCCTAGAACTGAATATGGATATGAGCGAGAGCATAGCCATAGTTGAGCATGCCGAAGCTCGTTGGGTCTATGTCCGGCGGCGGGTGGCAGGCACTTACGGAGGGTGGGGGGTCCACACGGTGCATTGCGCATTGACCGCGTCACCGTTGCGCACTCGCACCTGCACACTCTGCGCACTCTGCGCACCGTGCCAAAATCGAACCGAGTCCGAGTCACCGCCGGTCGCCCACTGGGGTACGGACGAGCTCCTAAGCGCAGCCATTATTGCCCCTATTTCTGCTTTTCTCTTCTCTTCTTGTCCACTTAATACACAGTAACACAATGGATCACAATCGTACGTTCAACATGGTCTCGGCCACAATACATCCTGATGATGATGATTATGATGGTGTAGAGCGTAGCGTGACTGTGTATTGATCTCACCGCGCTGAAGCTGGCGAAATGAATGACTGTAGCAGCATTGGGAGTGGGTATTTAGTGTTTGTGGGACGTCACATGTGTTGAAGATGCACTGGTCGTCACTCGGATCTGGGCATTGGCATGGACACAAGTCTGTGCTCATTCTGCGCTTCCGTTTCTCTTCGGGCACACACTTGATATCCAAAACGCTAACATCCGGCATTTTCGTTCAGATCCGGTGCGAAGACAGTGATAAAATAACTAGGAGACCCGGGCCCACTTGATCCAAACCGAATGATCGATGATGCAGCATTGCTAACTGAGGTGCATGTTCACGTGACTCATGTTCACAATCATTACTACATAAACATCGCGCATTCGTACATGAGAAAGAACAGCCATGCATAAAAGCTTGTTCAAAGGCCTCTTCGACCGGTTATGGAGGGTAGGACGAGACGGGGGATGCATGCTCGGATGGCTGGCGGAGAATAAATTACCCGGTACTAGACAGCCGATAAAATGCGTGCCACCCAGTTCCAACGAACTCACCCTGGCCGAAATCGATATCACTGCTCTGTTTCTACCGCACCGCGCTGCACTACATACACCAAACATACCGCTGATCTTTAAATCTCTCTACTGACCGGCAAAGCTCAAGCCCCAGCATTACGTGCAATTCCGGGGTGAAGAAGCAATTGAACGACCGCTACGAGTGCTTCTTATTCAGCCATTACACCGACCATGAGACCGCGTTTCGGCATCCTCAAAGGTATGCATGGAATCCCACATGCCAACGCACGGACCGTAACAACCCCAGTGTTTCCCTCGGCCGGCGCCCTCGCAGCTCCCAGGCGCGCGTTGCACGCCGTCACGTGCCGCGCCGACACCCGAACCTCGGCCCCGGCACAGCCAGCTGTCGCCACACCCGGCAGCTCCCTTAAGCTCTCCTCCTACACCTCCACGCGCCTCCTCACCACCTCCACGCGCCTCCTCACGACGACGACGACGACGCCCACCTCCTTCACCACCATGGCCTCCTCCAAAGCTCCCCGCTCGTCAACGCTGCACCACCCACCGCCCCCCGACCCCTCGCTGGCGCCCATCGAAAACACCCTCCACCTCACGCCCCTCCCCGCGCTCGGCCCGGGGATCTACTCCAACACGCAGCCGTCCTGGCAGCCCTCCGGCGCGCGCGGGGTCTACGGCGGGTCGGTCATCGCGCAGTCCCTCCTCGCCGCACAGGCCACCGTCCCCGCCCCCCTCGTCGCCCACAGCCTCCACTGCTACTTCGTCCTCGCCGGCAACCCGCACGCGCCGCTGCTGTACCACGTCGACATCGTGCGCAGCGGCCGCAGCTTCCACACGCGCACAGTGCAGGCGCGGCAGGGCGGGCAGTGCATCTTCACCGCGACCATCAGCTTCACGCGCCCCGTCGCGACCGGCGACGACGCGAAGCCGATGGTCACGCACTCGCCGCTCATGCCCGCCGCGCCGCCGCCAGAGGAGTGCGAAAACGAGCCGCAGATCGTCGCGCGCCTGATCGCCGCCGGCCGGCTCGACGCGGCGACGGGTGCCGCGGCCGTGGCACGCTGGGAGCGCGACCCGTTCGAGTGGCGCCGCATCACGCCGCCGCCCGACACCGCGGCCCGCGACCCCGCGTCGAAAACACTGCTTAGCTGGGTCCGCTCTAAGTCTGCGCTGAAAGACCCCGGCATGCATCTCCCCGGGCTGGCGTACTTCAGCGACAGCTACTTCATCGGCACCGTCGGGCGCGTCAACGCCGCCGCGCGCCGCGAGCGCGTGGGCATGATGGTCAGCCTGGACCACAGCATCCACTTCCATGCCGGCCCGCGCACGCGCGTCGATGAGTGGATCCTGGTGGAGGTCGAGTGTCCGTGGGCTGGCGAGGAGCGCGGGTTCGTGAGGCAGAAGATGTGGGATCGGCAGGGGAATTTAGTGGCGACTTGTGCGCAGGAGGGGATGGTGAGGTTGCGGGATGGGAGGGAGGGGGGCGATGGGGCGGCGACGCCGGTGGCGGAGAGGGAGGCGGCGGAGGCAAGTGGGAAGGGGGAGAGTAAATTGTAGAGTGACTGGTGTTGCGTGTTGTGGCTTGTGCTCGTAAAAGATATCATAGATTTGGATTTAGGCGTGTAATAAATTGATTTGAACCGTTGTCCTTGTTTTGCTCTTCTCTTCTCTTGTGGTACACACAACGAACATGATCATGCCATCTCCAATAAGTCTGAGCACAAAGTCTCACTGTGCCACTCTAAGTATTACATCATTCTCAAGACGTCTGATATTTGCGCTGGCCCCGTTCAGTGCATGTCAAGTTTGTTGGCCGCGATGGTGCATCTGCACCAGCAGTCATTCCGGCTTGCGACGATCCTGTTTTTCCGCGCGCCCGCACCGCCTCAGCGTTCGAACCATCCATCCCTTTACCTATCTGCCAAATTTCAGACACAACCTAGCGCGATGATAATTTCAGAGTATAACGCAATGCGAGTCAAAAACCCCTAACAAAATCGACTGAGCGGCGAGCCACATTCAGCTGCTGTGTCTGCAGTCGGGGAAAGGGGAATATTCGTCTCTTCTACATATCTCTGTTAGCATCACGTGGCGGTGCACCTTTAGTCAGCCTGAGCACAAACAAAACCAATGTTTGCTCGATCCCAGCCAGTACGAGCTTTGCTCATGCTCTGTACATACCTTACACATCACATCAATCTGTGCTTTACCAGACCGCCTGTGTCTAACAATCTCCAACTAATTTCTCGCTGCAAGTATTAATATTTGGTCATCAAGAGTCTTGGAACCAACTTACTCTGCGTTGCTCCGGATTGGTCGGTATTGCTGTTGCTATTCGTTTGAAGGTGATCAGTACTGGCTACTGTTGATCATTAGACATTAGAAGCTCTAACAATCTCCAAATAATTTCTCGCTGCAAGTATTAATATTTGGTCATCAAGAGTCTTGGAACCAACTTACTCTGCGTTGCTCCGGATTGGTCGGTATTGCTGTTGCTATTCGTTTGAAGGTGATCAGTACTGGCTACTGTTGATCATTAGACATTAGAAGCTCTCACGATGTTTGATCGTGAGGGTAAATACCGTTATCTGATTCAACACACTTTTGAGAAAACTTGGTTAAACTCGTTGGATAGTTCTGGTCTTTTCAAAGACAAACAAGTCAGTCTGCAAATTTGATAAACAATCAAGCTGTGTTTCGTCAGCTTCTAACTGTTGTTATTAAACTCACCAACTGTGATTTAGTATATAGGGCACAGCCCTGACTAAGAACGAGGACTCTTCATGGCAGGGACGTCAGATTAAAGAGAAATTAAAAGTTTCTTTTGGTCTTTAAGTACAGACTAGAGAAATAGAGAAATTACATGAGAAATGAAATAAGATTTTCTGAAAACAAACGAACTCCAAAGCAAAACCACCCGCCCCGAATTTTCCAGGCACGCGCCTATGGAAACCTCTGGCACACACAAAAAAACGACTCAACCCAGCCACCAAGCAAAAAACATCAAACATCAAACATCTGCAAAACTTGAACTCAGGCCGAGTGCTGCGTTTCCGTCGAAACAACGCCCCACTGACACGACTGGCTGTGCTGGGCTTCAAATCAGCGGCTGTACCTTTCACGACTTTTGAGCTTGAACGGCCGAAAGAAGTGTGCCAGCTATTTCCACAGGCGCGTGCCATGGTGAATGTTGAACATCAAACAATGGATAGCGATAACAGCAAGGGGACCCTTAGAGTACCGGGTCGCGGGAGTGTATCATAAATCGCTGGAGGTCTGTGGGCGGCCGCAGGCGGCCCCGCACGTTGGAGATAGTCCGCTGGATGAAAAACACGACAGAAAAAGATTGCGTGAAAATGGAACGCGACTGGAAGGCATCATCTGACGGGCGCAGGGTTAGCGGGTGCGGTCAGGACGGGTGGGGTTCGGTGCAGGAGTTGGGTACGTACCAACCGTCCGGTGCCTCTAACACGCCTGAGAAGTGCAGACGTCTACTGGCGAGCCGTCGCGGGGGCCTTGGAGCTCTGGGCGGCCTTGGGGTTCTGGGCAGTCTTGTTCTGGGCAGTCTTGTTCTGGGCGGCCTTGGAGTTCTGAGCGGCCTTGGGGTTCTGGGCAGTCTTGTTCTGGGCAGTCTTGTTCTGGGCGGCCTTGGGGTTCTGAGCGGCCTTGGGGTTCTGGGCGGCCTTGGAGTTCTGAGCGGTCTTGGGGTTCTGGGCGGCCTTGGAGTTCTGAGCGGCCTTGGGGTTCTGGGCGGCCTTCTTGGGAGCTGCCTTGCCGCCCTTGGGGGCTGCCTGGCCCTTGGAAGCCTGGGGCTTGGGGGCTGCCTGAGCAGGAGACATCGGGGGGGCAAACGGCGAGATCCCGGCACTCGACGTCCCGTGGGCTACCGACTTTCCATAGAACACAGCAGGGTTGAAGTTGAAACCAGGCGACGCGGGCATACCGTCAGTGTCATCCAAGTCATCCTGGGTGATCGCCGGTCCCTGCCACTTGAGCTTCGAGCTGCTCTCGGACGGGCAGAACGTGATCTCGAAGTCGTAGACGGTGTTCTGGGGGTGGGTGAAGGTGGCCATCCGGTCGCCGTACGCATAGCTGTACATGTCCGGGCACAGGTGCGCCAGCCGCTTGGCGTACTTGTTCATAGGACAAGTGTCAGGCGTTCCGTAGGCCCCGCGGCAGCAGTCGATGTCCTGGTTATACCGCGTGCAGCGGCTGAGGCAAGGGCGCAGCATGGGGAGCCCGGTGCCGGCGTTGGGAAGGTGGTAATGGTGCGCCTCGGGAGAACCAGGGGGGATATGGATCTGAAGATCCTTAGGGCACCAGTGGTCAAAATCAGGGCTGTGGGAGGCTAGCTCCCGGCGGGCCAGAGTTTGAGGAATCCTCTTGAAGCCGTTGTTGGTGTTGCCTGGAGAGTCAGCCACTGCTCACGGCTCGGGGACGGAACGGGATACTCACAAACCACCTTGGGGAGAGGAGTCCCATTGCGGGCACGGGGCTGGACAGCCATGTCAAGAGAGTGGCCGTCGACACCAGACAAGTCCCAGTATGTTGACAGTGCGTCATTCGAGGTTATCTCGAACAACGTCACCCCGGGGTCTCCACCAACCATGCACTGCAGTTGACCATTACAGTCACCCACAACGCATCGCCCAACTCCGTTCTGGAATTGGCAGCCTTGCCGCGCCCACACGCGGCCGCCCCAGTTGGGCGGCATCGTGTGAGTGACGACGGCGGCCGGTGGCAGTTCGAAACCGCGCACAGGGCCAACCGCACGCACGCCGGTCGCCGCATTGTCATTTATTCCCGGCCAGAGGTGGAAAGGGCAGTTATTTTTGAAGGTCAAGCTCCATGGGGCGGCGTGCGGGTTGTTGGCGGCGGCCATGGAGCTGAGGAGTACGGAGCCGACGAGCAGGCATACCTTCTTTGCAAATGGTATCTTCATGATGTTTGATCAAGAGGTGCTCAACAAAAATCGAAGGATTAAAGGACTGTTTGATGGAAGCGGCGGTGGTGAGGAGTGGATTGGAGAGTACTTGGGGGGTGGAAACGGCGGCCTTTTATGCCATTTCTGCTGCACTGACTGCTGCGGACTTGGAGACGTTGGAGTGCGTGAGTTGCTCTAGGAGAGAGCGATGATGGGCCGGTATTGGGTGAGCGCAGTGCTGCTGGCTGCGAATGAGATCATCATTGCCGCCCTTAGGCTTCATCGCGAACCCAATGGAGACAGATACGTACCGCAGCCAATTTCCAGAACGTTACTTCGGCCTGGGAAAGTTTGAAATGACGGCTTTGGGGTGTTGTCAGGGTTTGGGAGAGATATATTCAGTGTTTTTGGCAGTGCTTTCAATGACATCAGTGAAATGTGTACTTTGCGCTGGCGGTTTTGGGAAATATGTATTTCCGGAGTCCGGCATTCGTTCAGTGTATCGGGTTGCGGTGGGCAGACAGACGTCTGATTCGTTCAATATATCCGGTGTATTGAGTTCTATAGGGCTGGCAACGAGACGTCTGCACACGCACGTACGAAGAGTGGACACCATCTCTATGAACTTCTATCATATCGTGCTCCTTCATGAACCCGAACTCGAATCCCCCAACTACCTACATTGCACCCACAGCTCCCTACTTACACAGTACTAATCTCCCAGCGACCCTTTCCAAATCTCTAGCGCTGCTCCATCCCCAACTCCCTTTCAGCGCTGCAAATCCACCGACTGATCCTGCAACTGATGATGCCGATGATGATTCATGATTCATTCCCACCCAGAGCCTACGCCATACATCCCACGCACGGGCCCGCCGGCCTGTAACAGCGCTACAAAGTATCGTATATCCGCACGCATGCCACGGCCGCATTTGGCGTTCGTCAATTACTCGGTACCGTATTATACAGTTTCGCGTAGCTAGGCGAATCGCAAAGCGTGTGGTGGAGAGTATGTTATTGGAGAGTATGTGAGCCCGCCCGCACGGCCGCACGGACGCATGTCTCGCCGCTCGTCCAGGCAGAAATCTTTGCAGAAGATCTGTAAAAACGGACCGTGCGGGGTGCCGGATATGGCTGGCGATTTAGGCCAGCTCCGCGGGCACGGACGAGTTCTAAGGTAGGCTCAGGGCGGGACGGCGGGCCGGTGGAAAGGTGCGAATAGAGTTATGTCGTTAGGGTTCGAACCTACTTTGCATGTACGCGCACTCGAACAAAAGTTTTAACGCACGTAGTTTTTCTTCGCTGGAAGGTTTCGAAGTAGTTCAAGTTCAGTCGAGAAGGCTTGAACCTTCTAGTGGGGGTATTTTTAGAAGGTGGGTGGGTATATAGGTGTTCCAGCTGTACGTTTTGGGGTGGGCTGGAAGCTTTTTCATCATGATCGATGGCTACGGGTTTTATTTTTTCTAAAAAAAAAAACTGGAAAAAAAAACCTGGTCGAGATTTCAATTTTATCGCTATTTACGGCCGCTGAGGTATTTGGAACGTCTACGCAGTGTGATTCCCCATCTGACATCCATCCAGACGCGGTCTGAATCTGAACATGGTTTCTCATATGTGAAAAGTTATCACGCCGGGGAAAAGTTGTCACGCCGGGGAAAAGTTATCACGCCGGGAAAAACTTATCCCGCACCGAAGACCGCTCTGTGGCGTCTGTCTCTCTGACTCACTCGTTCTACAGACTGCAGCCGCTAGAATATCCCGGACTGAGTTAAGTGTATTTCGAGTATTGTCTTCTGTGTATGCAATTGGTGGATCTCTCTGACTCACTCACTCAGTATGAAAAAAAAAACCAGCTCAGCGTCTGAGATGTCTAGGACTGATCGAAGTGTCATATATTTCTGGGTTTGGCATGTATTTATATACCAAGACGCGGAATCGGAGACTGGACAGGACAGAGTGTATTTCAGTATTGTAATTTGTCTTTGAGGCTGTGTTTGAGGCCTGTGTCCGGGGGCTTCCTGACGTTAGGTGGCTGTCGAGTGTATATAAGTCAGCATTTGATTATTGGTGCGCCCAAGAATAAGTAGTAGGTCCAGGCCCCACGCCCCAGAATCCAGATATCTTGTAACCCAGTTCAAACAAACACTAGAGTCCATGCCGCTTCTCATGTATGTATTCCTCGCATGCCTGTAGGCCGTGACAGTGGAAATTCAAAGTACTAACTGTCAGGAAGAAGTTCTTGGAAAAAGATATTCTGTAAGACCAAGTTCTGTACGGTGGATCAGTACAGTGGGTTCTTATCATAAGTTGCAATAATATCTCGTTTTCCTGCATATGTTTATCGAATGGAACACCATTCACCTGTTCAGCATCTTGTTTGAAGACAATACAATCTACTAGCTAGATATTTTCAGTGTATGATTATATCTAGATCGTAGATTTTGCCAGCTTATGGACGTTCTGACCCCTAAGTACGAGTACCGCCTTCCGTTTGTTTGCTGAGTTTTCTCCAGAGCACTGAATCCAGCCATCGAGCCAATAAGGCCAAAACACGAGTACCCAAATAATAAGCACCTTAGCGGTCAACTTTTCATCAGATTTTGTTAAATGAGCGGTCATTATGAAAGGTCATGCAAGCAAGCCAAAGAGGTCACTGGAAATTATGCCACACGCAGGACGTTAGGCAATTTTGATTTATGTTGGCGGTTCTAAAGCAGTTTGTAACAAGATCCCCGGTTTAGATCGTCTGCTTTTTTTTATTGTCGAATCCAAGGTCACGGTGGCAGAAATCTATAGCACTTCTACAGATTCGTTCTGTCGGACTTTGATTATTTTGATATTGTCCGAGGTCACATATGAATGCGCTATAGCAGCATGGTGTTTTTTAGGATCCTACTCTCAAACTGTCGAGAAGAGCTGAATTCGAATTAAGATGAACCGATAATATCGCCAGGACCTCAAACGACCCTCCTTTTATTGAAACTCTGAAGTTTTGGCACATTAGAGTATTTCCCGTACGTTAGAGACCCTACAAATCCCAGAGCTTTGGAAGCTGTAACTGTTAGAGGTGAACGATAGAGTGTGTTGAAGAGATGATGAAAGATGAGCTGAGAACCAGAAAATATGAGTGCTATGCACACGAAAAATGACGTGTGTGTCGCAAAACCGAATGACCACCGGTGCAGATGTGCCATCTTCCACAGTATCGAGCAACATAAAAACTAACTACTCCCAGGTTTTGTGTGCTGCAGATCTCGGTTGTTTAAATAATTTTTCTCCATGTCTGGTAGCGTTGTCCCATAATCGATGATCTGAAGGGACCCGGGCAGCGGTAACATGGGAAGCCCTCCATTGAACAACTTGGATCCCGAGTCTCAAGTCTGGACTACAACGGTTGTACCGCAACAAAAAATTCGGTAATTCAGATCCCAAAATTACTTCACTGCCCCATCGTAGTCTCGTACCCAGCGGTGTCAATGAGCTCGTTCCTCGCTGGGTGAAAGTGAGTGCAACGATTAAACGCCCGACTGGGACGAGACTAACCCCCATCGCCACAAACAATGATGAAAATCTAGATCAGAAACAACGATTTTCGTTGTTGGAAAATCCCTGATCTGGGAGCTGGAGAGCCTCCAGACGTTTCGGGAAGTTATCCATTGACTCAGACGATGATTCTTGTAACCGTTCACACACAGTACGGTCTTAACGTTACGGGAAGTTATCCAGTGTCTAAAACACACCAAAATTGTTGCAGCATCCTGGGATTACTTGCACTGGTCACTCCAATGAAAAAAACGTGTTCCAAATCTTACACGGGGTCTTGGTCTGAGAACCCCTATAATAGAATTTTTGAGAACCTGAGCTGACTCAAAACTATGTTGTTTGTAGATTTTGTAATCAAAATTTGTTATCACCGGACGCCGGGGATACCTTCGGTTCGATCTGTTGAAAGATAATTGTCATTCATGACTAACAGGAATTCTCTGAGTCAAACATGTGTTGAACTGAGATTCTGAGACTCCCTGATGGCAAAGATGACAAAGACAGAATTTGTTTGTGAGCCACGCAAGTGACAGAACTCCGAAAGCCCGATTTTTCTTAAAAGGGAATTGGCCAGACATTGATCGTGATTCTGCGTATGCAGGGCAGCGGGCTGCATGCATGTTGTTTTCGAACATATAAGCACAATTGCTGACGATATATAACCCAGTTTATTATCTTTATTTGGTGGATCGTTCGTTCTCACTACAACTAGATCTATGTACACTATAGGTCTATGAGTGGTTTTGCAGAACTTTTATCCACCAGATCTAGAGAAAGGTATTAGTCAGCGAACAAACTTCAGAGGGGTTGAATATCTCACGCATTCACATGACAGCTCTAGATGATAAACACACACGGCTTTGAGAGTGATCATAGCTTTCTACATTAGACTCCCACTATTACAGTTGAGATCGAGGCTTCATATTGTTATGACGCATTTATTCTTATAACAGACAGTCAGCTCACAAAAATTTCATGAATGAAGGGGGCCGGGGTGACACGGTATTCTTATAGCGAGAGTCCATCGCATCCGGGACAGGTTAAACGTTCTACGTCACAGAAAAAGCTGATCGTAATATGTCTCGAATGACGTAAACTGGCTCCGGGAAGGAAAGTTTTCCAAAGAACGTATCCCAAAGAGAACAGGTAGGCATATATATAAGCCGCCGTGTATGGGTGGGGTACACTGAAGGACCTGATAAATTTTTTACAAGGTTTACAATGACAACATAGATGGGATTGGTGACCCGAAGTGTATTAAAACCTTGATCAGTATATATGGTAAGTGCTCGCAGCTCAAAGCACTATCTATGCGTCTACAATGTCCAAAGACGCCCACTTATTGTTGGCCGCAAGGTCACGTGCGTCCTTAGTCACCAGTCTGAGTTCAAACACTGTTTGCTTCCGAGTCTGAGCTTGCTCCCTCTCTGTAACTTACATCACACGATTACATGCTTCCGAACTAGACCCTCTGGCGTCTAACAGATTAAGAGTCTCAGTCTCTGACTGAATCATGAGCTTGCTTGGGAATTGATCAATCCCACTGCTTCCATCTCCCACTGCATCACCGGACAGCTCAGCTAACATTGCTTCAGGTTCGAGTTCACTTTACTGATGGAAGCTTGCTGCTTCATCTCTTTACTGACAGCTCCTACGAGCGTCATCTCTACACTGGGAGCTCTTACGAGCTGCTTCATCTCTACACTGACAGCTTCCACAAGCTGCTTCATCCAGTCTTCATCACTGGCTGCTCTCACGAGCTGCCTCACTGCTTTACACTGGAGCTCCAACGAGCTGCCTTAATTTACTTTATCAATGACAGTACTTACAAGTCTGCCACTTTATTGACTCTCTTATTGACTCTCTTATTGACTCTCTTATTGAATATCTCATAGTAACATGAGTGTCCAAGTTTCTACTTTAGTATCTGCATTGAGTGTCGTTATTATAGTTCTACAGCACTGTTCAGTGTCGCTAAACAAAGCAATCATGGCACCAGTGACTAGTCAGGCCATTCTAATTAGTACGCAATACATGAGTGCTATTATATTAACCCAAGCACAAGGGTCACTGTGACTATTCTACTACTTCTAAAGCCTCCAAACCCAAGTTTTATCACAAGGGTATGGCTGTACTTTATCTGTATCAATATCGTTGTTTGGAACTCAGGCTGTGGGGGCGTGTTGGCCGCAAGGTCACGTGCGTCCTTAGTCACCAGTCTGAGTTCAAACACTGTTTGCTTCCGAGTCTGAGCTTGCTCCCTCTCTGTAACTTACATCACACGATTACATGCTTCCGAACTAGACCCTCTGGCGTCTAACACTTATTACTGTTATCAGCTCACGAGGGCAGTTTTGGCTCAAGGAGAATCACTAAAACAATAAGAATGCGGAGAATCTTTTCTGCTCTTATTTAAATGTTGTCTTGCGTCAAGCTGCAGAAAAATGAGGTGCTTGAACCTTGGTCCGGGTCCCAACTAGTGCTCCACATGTCGAAAGGGTTGGGGTTGAGCTGCGAATCCCAGCTGCAAGTATTCGTATGGAGCGCTGAGATAGTTTGGGATCGATATATACTCGATATATACTCTAGAATCCGACGTTATTTCTCTGCTAATGACATGCTCCGGAGGCCATTTTGAGAGATATGGTAGATAGCAGCATATTTGTGGTATGTAATAGGATTCACTGCCGAAAAAAGAGTTTGATAATCATGACTGAGGATAACCACAGTCTCTCCGGAATCGAAGTATCAGGCGGGGTTTCTTCGTCTTGTCAGGCGGGGTTTCTTCGTTACTCTTATACTATTTCACAGAGATTATGTAAAACTTTAGTCTGATTTCAATGTAGAGTGTGGTCTTATAAGCTTTTGCGCAAATATCTGGGTTTTTGTTAGACACCAGTGGTCTATTAAAACACGAATGGAAGTAATCGTGTGATGTGTGTTAGACGCCGATGGGTCTAGGTAAAGCACGGATAGTATAGTGAACGATAGAGATGCCCAGTGGCACAGATGTGATTGTATTGTATAAGTTACAGAGAACGGACTCGGAGTAAACAACTTTGGTTTGAGCTCAGGCTGACTAAGCTGCACGATACGTGCTGCGAACAATGTGCAAGTCATAGAGAGGGAGCCAGCTCGGACTCGGAAGCAAACAGTGTGAGCTCATGTCGATGACCAAGCCAAGGGTGTAAGGCCACGTGATGCCAACACTCAGCATGAGAAACCTAAATTTTGAGTTTTCGCTCACTAGTACTATGTAGTATTAAAGAGTAGTCCTTGCTGGTTTATGATCCTAGCGCTGAAACCCCTCGTATATCCTGTGCAAGTTTGCATGAAGGCCTAAACATTATTCACTACTAGAAATGTAGGTAGATGCGCTGCATGCAACCAGTAATCAAGACACAATAGACAGGTAAACTATCGTTTTATCACACCCGATTTTTTCACTAGCGGCGTAGCAAGAGTTAATAGCAAGCCTCTTTAGACTTTGAGGATGTCTTCGGCAAGTTTTGGTTCCGATTCATATCACGACTGTGTAGGGTTTAACCAGGCCTTGCGTTATACCAACTTATATCAATCCCTTGCATCACAAGGATTTCAGGTACATCTAGTTTCAACCGCATTGTATCCTTCTCATAAGTTGCTTCTCGGTAGTGAGAAACGGGGCTTATAATTGAGAAAATCTGGTTCATTATCGTCGTCACCACGTGAGATGTGCCTATCCGAGTGAGACGTTATGATCATCTACAAAACGTACCTAAGTTTGTCACTAGCCGTCCAGGGTAGCACTCATTAGAATTACCACATGTCATGTATTTTGCTATATATTATTGCTCATCTTTCATCACCCAACTGTTACTCCCATATCATCCGACAAAAAAAAAAAAAAAAGACCCAAATATCCAAGCCCATTTCACACAACGAAACCCCAACTACTCCTTAACTTCCTCGTTGTCGTCATAAAATATCTCCTCAACCCTCTCCTGCTTCCACTTAGTCTCGCCCTTGGCGACTCTACTCCTCGTGGTCCAGTAGCTTTCATCAAACACCCAGTACTCCTCTCCAGTAATTTCACAAACACCCTTCTTAAACCAACGGGGCTGGTACTCCTCTCCAGCTTCCTCGCGACGTCGACGTGTAGCTCGCTGCTTCTCCTCGACACGGTTCTTCTCCGTGGCTGCAAGGTCGTATTGACCCTCTTCCATAGCACGCTGGTCAGGGCGGAGACGGGTATCGGTGGGACAGAGAACAGGACGCAGATTATCGGGAAGAGCGTTGAGAGTGATAGCGAAAGGAGTGAGGGAAAACGGGGCGGGTGGCCGGGGGTGGTTCTCCCATACGAGGAAGGCGGCGTTCGAGGAGTTCCCGTGATTACCAGAGCGAACAGAGGATGAGCTAGCGTTGGTTGGTGGTGGGGAGACATTGGCATCATACCCCGGAGAAAGACGAGCATAGATCTTGTCGTTCCATCTGCCACCAATACTCCAGGCTTGGAAACCATCACGGTCGCAAACACGGCCTTTGACCTCAAAGGCATTAGCAGCTCGCCAGCCACGTGCCTTAAAGTCTAGGTGGCAGACATCGCCGGTAGTGTGGTTTTTAATCTCCATAAGACCATAGTTGTCTACAGTAGGTGATCCAGTGATGATACCAACGACAGAAGTGGTCACTTTTTTCCAAGTGTATAGTTCCTCTGTACCGTGGACGGTACGCAGGCGCAAGAACCAGGTTCCGAGAGGGTTAATGTCGAAGGATTTGCCATAGAACTTAGATTTCACAGCGGATTCACCCCAATAATCCCATTTCTCGCCTTCGCCATGGGCAGCACCGATAGGAGGATGATGGGAGACTTGTTCAACGAAGAAGCGATAGTTCTTGTCCGGGCGGCAGTATTCGTATGTTTCGCCAAGGAGTGGATTGAAGGGTTTGGCAACTCGTCCAGTGGTAGAAGAGTACTCGGATGCTGCAAACGCAGCAACATAAACCATTCGTTCTGCAGGGTCAGGACGGTCTGCAGCCGTATCTAATAAGTCGGTATATTCCATATCTTCAGCAACACGTTGGAGTAGTGAAGTAGGCTCATTGAAAGAAACTGGGAGTGTCATCTTGGTCATGTCCTTTCCAATCATAGATTTCAGTATGCCCTAGATATTATTAGTATTTCATTGTGTGGCTTGAAACTATGCATACCCATAGTGATATCTTAGGCCGATTATCTTCGTCCATCCCTAGCCTTGATCTTGGGGGATCTTCATAACCAACAAAGGAAGACTTGATAGTAATCAATTTCTTCTCCCGCAGACCTTCGCCTAGTTGCATGGTGTCTTGAAATGATTCGTCTAGGCCTGCGCTTTGGGGAAATGCCGGGCTCTTTATACTACTCGTAGGCATTTCTGTAACCACTTCAAGTTCACCAGCGTCGATAGCGTCAAAGAACTGATCACCGTCATCACTGTCACTGTCACTAAGCTCAGCTTCCAACTCTTTCTCCCGTTCCCTTCTAGCATTGTCTACATCGTTTTGCGCAATCTCAAGTGCCTTCAGTTTGTCATCGAGCTTATCGACTCCTTCCTCTTCGACATCATGTGCGGGGTCGAATTCCTGAGATTCTATCACTGTGTCTTTCCGAAGAACTTCGCGAAGCACTCGTTTCGTCTTCTTTCGTCGTTCCCGTTCACCGTGAACTTTGTCTTCAAGTTGCTCTTGTTCCTCGGCCAATTTCGTCATATTTTCTTCCCAAAGCTTTCGCAGAGTTGTTTCCTTCTCTAGTCTGTATTTCCAATAGCTATCTCTCTCCTTACTCATACTCAAAAGATCACCAATCAATGATTTTAAACTTCCTACAGCAATCTCATAACTAGACATTGCTTCAACAACTGTAGAATCGCTGAGCTTAAGCTCAGGGTTGCTTGCATGTTCAAACTGGAGGGCAAGAACAACTTGAGATAAGAGATCAAGCTGTAATCTTGCAGAGTTGGCTGCCAGAGCAAGGGCGTCTGGAGAAGGGGGATCCATCTGGTCATGCGAAGAATCGTCATCATCAAACTGGTCGTCTTCATCATGTGTTTCGGCACCCATTTCGTCTTCGGTCATAAAAGACCGGGCTCTGAGCGGGCCGCCAATCATATCGTGCTCTCCAATCGTACTCTTGCGGAAACTTGTCCGTTTATTGATTCCCACGGCGTGGTCAGAATTGCCGATACTACCAGCAATGCTGCTATACCTGTCAGTATTATCTCCTTGCTCACCGCCACTGCCCGGTCGCTCTTCATTATCTTGCTGTTCCCGAAGTCGCCCCATCATTTCAGATTGCTCATTCTTCAATCGTTGCTCCTGTCGTGCTTCGTCTTTGGCGTGTTGGATAGAATTGTTGAGGGTCCAATACCATCGTTTGGCTTCAACGATGTGGTTTGCTTTGAGGTGATACTTGACGCTGCCTTTACCATGAATCTCAAATCGCTGTTTGTCCTGGGGGTCCAGCTGTAGTTTTGCAATTTTCATGTTTATAGCGCCACGACATGCCGAGCCAATGTCCTCTATTATTTCTTCATTAGAAACAGCCGTAGAAGGTTCGGAGTGTAATGCAAACCTTGGTTCTTATAATAGCTCAGCACTCCCTCCTCTAGCACAAACCACCTCAGCTTATATCCACCAGTATAATTCGTCCATTTTTTCAGGTACCCCTTCATTTCCCTTGTTTCTTTACTACCCAAAGGACCCTGGCCATCACCGGCAGATCCTGGTGGTCCCATATCCATGGAAGATCCCAAAACTGCCCGCTCCTCAATACCTCGTGCTGCAGCAACAGCTGCGGGCGATTTCTTCAAGACTCCCTTTGTTCTTTCATCCTTGGTGACATCCTGAGGGAGTTTTCCTTTCTTATCTCTCCTGAAAGGGTCGGCACCATGCATAAGAAGTAACTGTATAAGCTTTGTATCTTTCCGCTTTGCAGCCTCATGTAGAAGTGTGGATCCGGGTGCATCAGGGGGTTCCAAAGAGTTAACATCTAATAAACCCTTCACTCTAGTATTGTCCAAGAGCTTTTCCAGTTCATCATACTGCTGTAGGGCAATGTAATTATGTATTTTCTCAATTTGTTTTTCGAGGTAGAGACTCCGAGCTAGTTGGAGGATCTGGAAAATCTGCGGTGTTCGAGCTACCTCTAGGGAGGTACGGTTGTGATAGTTATGAATGGAATCGTTGATGTCCGGCTGCTTAAGCAGCAAGTTCACAACCTCGACACGTCCAAGATGTGCAGCCACGTGTAGTGGGGTATTGCCAGATGTCGAGTCACGGCCATTTATATCGAGATACGCTTTCGTAGTCGACTCTGGGTTAGTCGTAGTAGTCGAGAGAATATATTCGATGACGGGTAGCTCAGCGCACTGTACTGCTAGGTGTAGAATGGATGATTTATTGATGTCTACCCCGCCTGCTCCGGAGAGCGAGCTCATCGACTTGCGGGGTGCATTCTGCTCGGCTAGTGTCTCACGGATAGCACGGGAGATAGCTGCCGTATCGCCGTTCCGCAGAGCTTCATACAGTCTGAATGTTCGCACGGTTTCTTCAACGCTCTTTGCGCCGCCAACTAACACGCCGGAGTTGTTCATCGAATTTCTGCCCGAGGCGGCAGCATCTCCCATTTCAGAGCGGTTTATCGAAGTACTTTCTCGGGACGCAGGGTAGGAGGGGACCTCGGAAGTCTCAATATCGGATTGTTGCTGGGATGAGTTGGCGGGGGAGGAGGAACGGGAGTGTGAGTGTGATCTCGAAAGTTTGTCCTTTGAACCTGTTAAAGAGCTAGGGGACAGAAACGAAGTCACCATCGCTGACTTGGAGCGATGGTGACGATGCGGTTTCTTTTCCAGCTTAGAAGAGCCGCTGTATCCATTTAGTTCTCAGCTTCGAGTTTCAAGTATAATCCACAAACAGCTGGTTGTGGTGGGGGCTCATTTCTTACCCTGAGCTAGTGGATGATGGTTCGCCCATCATAAGGCGGTCGCGAGGCGTCGACCTGGTAGCTTTTTCGTGATAAAGGAAACTTTAGCAATACGTATACGATGATAGACTTTGATTCAAGATGTAGAAGATGAATTAAGGATTAAGGGACTGCTACTGCTAGACCAACAATCGAGACCAGTCTGGATGGGCGCCCTTTAATACTATCTCATGCAGGCGGCTCGTTCGATCAGTCGCTAGTACTCTAGACCGGAAACCACACGCAGGATTGGAGATTACTGCATGCCCAACTAGTTTACAGCTCAATTCACGATCTGTCTAACCGCTGCACATCAAGAAAATGCTTCGCGCCA
Source organism: Geopyxis carbonaria (assembly GCA_024516215.1). Classification (NCBI taxonomy): domain Eukaryota; kingdom Fungi; phylum Ascomycota; class Pezizomycetes; order Pezizales; family Tarzettaceae; genus Geopyxis; species Geopyxis carbonaria. The sequence continues at coordinate 923,732 of JAJJXG010000006.1, read as the reverse complement.
ACGTCATCACCGCCATTCACAGGTGTTACAACCCTCCAGCCATGGAACCCCGGTCTCGTTGTTTGCGGTGTCTCACATCGGCACGGAGGGTGCCGTTGGTTATGCTGAGCTTACGTACCGAACGGTTGCAACGGACCACCACAAAAAAGAATTGGGTATCACGATTTATGAGAAGGGCAAAGGATTCATTTTTCAGGGTTGTTGGCGGAAATTTACCTCCGGCAATTGGCCTGCTATTCTTTACCATGGCGTAGCAGAACACACGAAACACTCAAATGCATGAATAGAAACCCGATGAAGAAAGCCGACATGTATCACCAATTACCCACCTGAAACCCTAAAATGAATCCAATGTGTTCGTACAGTAAAAAAAAAGTCATGGGAACAAAAGGTATGTAATAATTTTTTATTTCCCCAACATGCGCCAGTTACTTTTGAAAAAAGTTCCCACAAAGTCCCCACCAACTACCTACACCAGCTTACGCAGCGGTGATAGTCCGCTGGCGAGTGAGCTGTCTAGCGGTCTGCTTGTGGTTCAGACGGAGAGTCTTGGGCTCGGCAGCCTTCTTTACGTTCTCGTCCTCCTCTGTGACAATAACCTCAATGTGGCAGGGGTTGGACATGTACGGGTTGATCTGTAATTGCGTTAGCAAGTTCATTTTCAGGTAGATGGAGAAAAAACGTACACGACCGTGAGCACGGTAGGTCCGGCGACGCTGCTTAGGGGCCTGGTTGACCTGAATGTGGCTAACCAACAGGTTGGAGGTGTCAAGACCCTTAAGATCGGCGTTGGCCTCAGCGTTGCGCAGAAGACCGAGGAGGAACTCGGCAGACTTGACGGGCCAGCGGGCACGGCTGACACCGAACTGCTTGCCTATTTTTCAAAAACCCGTTAGCATCTTAATTCTATTAAATTTTCCCGAGGTCTTCATTGAAAATGAGCACGTGCACGTAACATTTGCACACATGTCTAATTCCCAGAATATCCCGGCGGTAGATCCAGATTGACTAACCTTGAGCGGTTCTACCAGTGGAACCAGCGTATCTTCTCATGGGAACGGCCTCCTTGTGCTCCTTGACATTCTCGAGGAAAGCAATGGCACGGCTCAGCTTCATGCCATTGACAGCCTGGGCAGCTTCGCGGGTGTTCTTGAAAGAGACACGGAGGAAAGAGCCGCGCGATTTGGCGGACTTAGCCTCGTTCTTGGGGGTAGCGGCGTAGCGGACCTATTATCGAAAATCTCAGCGTTCAAGTTCCAGAAATCGAGAAAACCACGAGCTTCCTCATCGTGCCCCTCGCGCGTAAAAAGATTCCGAAGAAACGAATACGGCGAGTTTGATCGGGCAGAGAGTACTGACCATCGTGTAGGGGGATTTGTCGGCGGGGATTTGCTGCTGCTGAGGGTCGTTAGTTCGTTGTCGTGATGTTCCGGAATTTCGCTTGCGTGTGGTGTTGCGAATCCGCAGTGTGGGCGGCTCTGATCTTGTGTGAGACTGTGTTTTATTTGTCAGCCCCGAGGGCTTAGGGCATTCGGTCTGGCTGGGCATGGCCTGCTGCCAAGCGCCGGCTAGTGCGCAAAAAAAGTTACCCTGTAGTAGCCCATGCCGAAATCTCTGTCGGCCCCAAGAAAAAAAGTTAATCGCGACTTCTCCCCAGCCATTCGCTCAGCAAAGCTCATCCTCACGATCGTCAAGAGTCGCTCTCTCTCCTCTACCACAAACACACATCGATCGCGCGGTCGCATCATATAATACAATGGCATTTACTCCCAGAGGTGGACGTGGCGGCGGTGACCGTGGCGGAAGAGGAGGCGGTTTCACACCGAGGGGCGGACGTGGTGGTTTCACACCGCGGGGTGGCAGAGGTTTGTTTGCTCTGACTCTTTTCGTGAGGATTATCGATCGCGCTCAGTGCAATTGGCATCTTCTCATCGCAAGGCATCGCATGTATTGCCCTTGCGATTGGAAATTCCGCTGCAATCTGATCGCAGCTCAATTTTCACTCTGAAGCTAGTTTTGGCCTATCTGATCAACGACTAACTTTTCCAGGTGGAGGTGACCGTGGAGGCCGTGGCGGTGGTCGTGGACGCGGTGGTGATCGCGGCGGTCGTGGACGCGGCGGTGATCGTGGCGGTCGCGGCGGGCGTGGTGGCGCTGGCGGTGCCCGAGGAGGCGCAAAGGTCATTGTCGAACCCCATCGCCATGCCGGTGTGTTTGTCGCTCGTGCAAAGGAGGACATGTTGGTGACCAAGAACATCACGCCCGGTGAGTCTGTTTATGGAGAGAAGCGCGTCAGCGTGGACACCCCAGCTGCCAGCGCCGACGAGAGCGCTACCAAGACTGAGTACCGTGTGTGGAATCCTTTCCGCTCCAAGTTGGCTGCCGGTATCCTGGGTGGTCTTGACAACATCTTCATCAAGCCCGGTGCTAAGGTGTTGTACCTCGGTGCCGCCTCTGGTACCTCTGTGTCTCACGTTGCTGATATCGTTGGCCCTACCGGCTGCGTCTATGCTGTCGAGTTCTCTCACCGCTCTGGTCGTGATCTGATCAACATGGCCAAGAAGCGCACCAACGTCATCCCCATCATTGAGGATGCCCGGCATCCCATGAAGTACCGCATGCTTGTCGGTATGGTCGACGCTGTCTTCGCCGATGTGGCTCAGCCTGATCAGGCTCGTATCGTCGGTCTTAACTGCCATCTGTTCCTGAAGGAGAAAGGTGGTGTTATTGTGTCCGTCAAGGCCAACTGTATCGATTCCACTGCCCCCGCCGAGGCTGTGTTTGCGCGCGAAGTCCAGAAGATGCGAGATGAAAGGATTAAGCCTTCCGAGCAGCTGACTCTGGGTATGATCCTACCAAAAAGCCCCCAGTCATTGAATTCACATGCTAACATTGAATAGAACCCTTCGAGCGTGACCATTGTATCGTCGTTGGTAAATACGTCCGTTCACAATCGTAGTCGTCGCGGGTCGGGGAGAGCTCATGGTTTCGTTTTTGTTTTTTCCCGGAGCAAAAGGGGAGTCGGGCATGGGGTTGGAGAGCGCACAAAAAGCACGTCTTTATGTTACACGGGAAATCGCAGATGTACTGTATAGAGAGAAACGATCGATCTTCAACAATCCTAATATTGGGGAGTCGGATCGAGGGGGACTACGAGACCTCATGCGCGGGTTTCTTGGACGTGGTTAATGTCACAGGATTTTATTTTTTCTTACTGTTTAGTGTGTATGGTCATTTTTTTTACTCTCTGTTTGTGAGATGTTTGCAACGCGAAATTCATGTCTATTTTTATGTGAAATAACAAAAACTTTCATTGGTAATTTTGCTAGTGACAAGTGAATGAAGTGAAAAGGGAATAATCCGTATCAGGCACGTAAGTTCCAAGATAAGGCCGTCGTGTCCAGTTGATCTTGGATCACCTGAAATTAAGATTTACACTTTTGCCCCCACAGAACTTATAACTTTGCACAATATACTTATTACACAAATGGTATCATGATACAATGCTAACACCGGCGATGCCATGCGACAGACTGCAGACTCAGCATTCACGACACTACAATGCATCTTCTCAGCCAATCACCAACGTGAACTTCGTCAGCTTTTCACAGTAAGAACCTCTCGTAATCCGATTACCAATCCAAACTCTGAAACTCACGCGTATCTCCCCGTACACCCTCCAATCTTGTAAGTTGTGTTGCAACTTGCGCAACCTGCTAACTCCGAATCTGCAGAGAACGCGTCAGCACGTGCGTAGATGCGCTCGCCTTGGAAGTAGATGGTTTCGTTGGTGGGTCGTGTGATCGTTAGTATGTTTTTTCTTGGCTTGTGTGAACGAACCGTAACCAGTGGAGTAGCTACTTCCTGTACCTTTTGGATCCTGAATTCTGTGGGATATCACAACCATAAAAACCCAATTTCTTAGAAACCGGGATCAGCAGCATGATATATCCGGCAGTTGGGTTTTAGTCTATCTACGTTACTTAACAAAATTATTTGTAATGGAGGCAGAATCTTGAAATGAAGCTTCAGTATTCACGCTCGTGAGGCTCTCCAATTTACAGGAAGCACCTTGAATGTTACTTTAAGACTAAGATCACTGCTATCACCATATCCAATTAAACTACTCATACCTATTTATGCTTGAAAGCTGTGCCCACTATAGAGGATCGACATGTCCTCATTGGGCTCCTCGAACAACGACCATTCTGGACCGAATTAGTTTAACTCAGATTCCGAGTGATTGTCCATGACCCACAACCTGTTCACTGTTTCCGTTCAAATCTTGTTTAACCTAACGGACAATCATCACAACACTTGAGCTTCATTACACATCAACACCAATCCTCATCACAAAGCACTCGCCTCCACCATGCCTCTCTATCTAAAACACACCGGTTTCAATCGATCTTCAGTTGAGGAAGGGCCAATTATTACTGCAGAAACCGGCCGGCTTATTGTCGAAATCCATTTTGCTGGCGGCGTCTGTCATCCACTTAGCAGCTCTCGCACACACTGACTTGTCTAGCACCCTGTCGACTATGACCTCAATTCCTCAAAATTGGTGTATTGTATTATTCAAGATGACATGTAGCCTATGCGCGCAGGTTATGGTGAGATAGAGTGAGTTTGATCTAGCGGCATCAGATCGGACGTGAGGGATATTGATGAACGACTGTTTGATGAAGTATTTATTGACGCCATAATCATGAGTCGATTCATTGTAAAAGCTTTGGTGAGATTGATTGAGCTTGCTACTTTCTGTGAGATATCACTTGGTTTAGAAATCAGCAACATAATGCTCTGATCTGATTTTTGATTCTTTTTGTAATCTACTCCTTCCAGTTACCGAAAGAGCAAACTGGTGTCACATAAATTCGCTCTGGGGGCCATGGCGCAAGACAAACATTTAGCAAAGTTGCTTAGCCCGGTAAAATAATATCATTAACCATAATTTTATGTGTCGCTCGCTAAGCAACATCCTAAATCTTCTGTTAGGTCTATACCTCTGTTGTCTCCAGCTCTGGTCGATACATACCGATTGCATACATCCATATCACTATCCTGCTACGAAGCATAAAATGAACCATACTGTTACACTCTTGATACAGAACATACTTCATCGGGTTGTAAACGTGAAGTTTTGGGGGAATGTGATGATGAGATTACCATTTTCATTCTAATCACCCCTCTTGAGCTTGGGTTCATGATCCCTCTTGAGTTTGGGTTCATGATCGTCTCCTGATGCGTTCGTATTATTTGGCATTGGCGGGGCATTGTTGATAGCTGGATATTTCCAAAGGACTAAACATCCTTTGCACCTCTTATGGCTACAAAAGACACATTTTTCCAGATTTTCGAGAATGGGATCTTCTTCTCCACATCCGCAGCAACGGAACCACCGAGCAACCTTCTTGGGTTTCTTGTTGTCCTTTTCCCTGTTTAGAAGACGTTGTTGGAGTTGTTGAATGATTTTCATGTTGATGGATAGATGGGGGTGATATAGATCGAAGAGATGAGATGTTTTTATGTGTATCCAAGGAAGCCTAGAAGTGGTGTAAAATTAAAGCTTCTTTCAATTCTTGTCCCCCAATTCTAGTTCCGACGTAGAAACCTAGCTAGGAGAAGCTATTCAATTTCAAAAACAAAGTATCAAATTGATTATTCACGAAGAAGAGCTTGACGTTAGAAACTAGGTTTTGTTGACAGTCATTAAGTAGTGTTGTATTCGTTTCATATTGACACTTGCTTTAAACATCTGGTCACATCTAGCAGCGTGGTCTCAAATGAAACAGCCAAATTTGACAATGCTACATCCCTATCAGCCCATATCAACATGAAGCGGGATGTACTGGATGTCTCGAGCTCACCAGTAGCGTCATCTAAACTTCAGTCCCATAGCTTTAAAAATCAATCAGAATTAGCTCTTATTATATATGTCTTCAGCTAGTATCGTACTCAGTGGTGTGTTTGAGCTCGTTCCTTGCTTGGGTGAAAGTGAGTGCAACGAAAACGCCCGACTGGGAACAAGACTAATATTCAGCTAAACAGTGAGAAAAGTTTGCATAGAGCAATTGACTGCAGCTATGGTCCCATGGAACCTCAACATCCCTTTGAATACAATAGGACTCCCAAAACCACAGATACGGATGCAAAATCAGAATACTAAAATCAGGTGCCATTCTCTAGTATCAAGTTGCGGCATAGGCGCTCTAAGTTCGACACATAGCCTACATCATGCTTTGCTAACCCAGAGAGGCTTTAAGTGAAGCTAAGGTAAACCCCAAGATACTAATGAGGCAATGTTAATTAATACGAACATACATGCCAAAGTAATGGCAGAAGAGCGAGCGCGCGCCTGGAGTGATGGTGTGCTCGGCTAATAATTGCCGCGTAGTAGGGCTTATCTAATGAAACAGCTGTTGATAAATTATGATCAGAGTTCTTTTCTAACGTGATAATCGATATATTCTGTCGTCGGTATATCATATTTTTAAGAAAGTTTTCATTATTATTCTGGTTATCAGTCCAGGTCTAGCTGGAGTTTCTACGTGGTTTGATTTTGAGAATTTGGGCCTATTAGGTGTTCGCAGTGATTCCATGTATTGTACGAGTACGAACCAAACGCCCCGCTTAGTCCCTGACACTAGTGCATGTTCCTTAAATAGCAGCAAAATAAGGAAGACCTTCTAGGCCTAGGTCCCAGCAGGCAACAGTCTCTCTGTTTGTTGCCTACCAGTAATTTGTTGTTAATAGAGGGATTTCGCAACTCATCTTAGATAGAGCTGACTAGCGCCCAGACCTGGGACTTATCGAAGACTGGGAAGAGGGATTTCGCATTTTCAGTACAAGATAGAGGCTGGGATACTGCAAGTTACATAAGCGCTCTTGGACCTTTCTTTGAGCTGAAACCTATTGGGGCTAGTGCGCCGAGAAATGTGGAGTTGTCCTTGGATAAAGTGGCCTTTTATCGGCGATATCTTTATCCTCGGACTGGTCACAGATATCTCGTTGTTGTGTAAATATGTGACCTGTTTCCACAGTAACAGTAGAAAACACCCCTGTCAACCCGTCTAAGATCCGTTGCGAAATCCCTCTAATGATCGATCATAATACTACTGTTTGCTCTTTGCATGTCTTTGCGCTCCAGTATCTACTATCAATTATAACGCCTTTTATTACCCTTCGATCGGTCTGTAAGTACTGCTTCCGCTGTGCGCCCTTTGCGGGATGTTTCCTATGGCGACTCTTCGCCATGTCTCTTCGGTTCGAATCCCCAGTGTTTGCCTCATCGGCTGTGGACGACCTAAGCCTATCGTATACTGGCTCAACGATGCGAGAAACTATTCCTCGGACTTACCAAGATCTGCCCTAAAACCATGGCATTCGAGGAAAGAAGAAATAGTTGGTATTCCATCTGTTCTTGATCATGTCACTGATGTTCTGGCCAAGCTGCGGTCGGAAACGAAAACTGCAACAGTTCAGGCCGAATTTGTGTCCTGGTTAGGAAAATTATTGTCCAGTTTAAGAGGCGCGTTCAGATTAAAGGTGCGTCTAAAATGGGGGGTTTGGAGGCAATATCAATGTTGAAATTTATGTGAGATTGAATTCTAAATTCCACAAAAAATAGGATAATGCTGCTGAGAGTTCAGACAAGGATGGTCTGCCGCCTGGCGAACTAGACGAAAAAGAGCCAACACCGCCTCTTTGTGAAGAGCAGAGAGAGGCACTGAAGCAAGTTCTTTCTGGACGCAATGTTCTCTTATCGGGACCTGCAGGAACCGGGAAGTCGTTAATACTAAAGCACATAAAATACCATTTGAGAGGACGATCATTTGCACTCACCGCATCTACTGGCAGTGCATCGAGTCTTATAGGCGGTCAAACAGTGAATTCATGGGCAAGAATTGGCCTTGCAGATAAAGGCACCGAGTTTTATACTACTCGTTTGAATGGATCTATGTGGAGAAACATAGAGACACTCATCATTGATGAAATCTCAATGGCATGCGATATCCTAAAATGAATGATATATTCGCTTTTGCTGATAACAGTCTAGATACATACTGATCTGTTCGAAACTTTGAACAAAGTTGCACAGGTCGCTCGCGGCAACAGTGATCCATTTGGTAAAGAGAACTTGATTATGACCACCTATTGGAAAATAGAATGAAGAAAAAAAGGCATCGTCCGCGATATGAGCTTGTGATACACGTAAAAGGCGTTATAGAACGGTTTAAATTCGTCTAAACCCTAAATGGAGGCCATTTTTTTCTTCATTCTTGTGTCCAAAACTCCCCAAGTCGCGGCGAAGGCTTATCAAAGACATATAGGGGGGTTACAACTTGTTTTATCCGGCGATTTTTTCCAGCTTTCTCCGATACAGCCTCAGGGCACACGGAAATGTTACAAATGTGGTTCGCATAACCACATCTCTCATTAATTCAGTGGTCAAGCTTCTAATATGTTTGAAGGCATGGTACACCCACCCAAGACCAAAAATCAGAGGTTCACAAGCTTTTCCAAGATAAACTCCAATGAATCCTCCGAAAGCACTCATATAGCAAGTTCTTTGAGCAATTCCTGCGGCGTTGATCCAGAGCGCTGGGCAACTTGTTCGCATACTACTGGAGATTCTGTTTGCGGCCAACCTTACAATGACTCTGCGAAGTATGCATTCCAATCATCCGCATGGATAAATGGCAACTTCAAAGTTTGTGTTCTGAAGGAGATTCACCGACAGCGAGATCCAGATTGGATCAAAACACTCAACGAGCTTAAGTACGGTCATATCTCAGAGCCTACATTGAAAATCCTTCAATCTCTGCAGAGACCCCTTCCACCGAACAAAAGCGGAATTCTGCCAACAAAACTTTACATCGTACGGGCAGCAGTCGATGAAGAAAACAATCGAGAGTTCGACTGCCTGAAAGGGGATATTTTCAGTTATGAAGCTCGAGATAAGGGTACTGTGCATGAATACAGTACACCACAAGACCTCGAGAACAATGTTAAAGCAATCAGTATAGAGGATATTCCAAACTTGAGAAAAGAAGGTACGTGTCAACTTGTCTTATAATAGTTGTATTTGTGGCACATTTGTCGTGGGTTATCTCTAAATGAACACTTGCACCACAATGTCTAGGAGTTAGGATCGGCTAACTTGTTAAAATAGCGTGGTTTACCAGAATTCAGGCTGCAAAGTTAGTCAAGTTAAAAATCGGAGCACAAGTTATGTTATTAGCAAACTTGGATATAGAAAACAACCTGACGAACGGTCGTCGTGGAATAGTCGTTGATTTCCAGACCAAACGGAAATTCAATGACGCTTCAACATCATCTGACGACGAACGATATCCAGTGGTTCAATTCAAGCCAGCAGCAGGAGCCGACTCGCCTGGGCCCCGTGTGCTGATAGACCGTCATCGATGGTCCGGAGACACGAAGCAATCGCCCAACACGATGCAGAAACTATCACGCAGCCAAATTCCGCTGGCGCTGGCCTGGGCCACCACCGTGCATAAGTCCCAGGGCATGACACTCGACTACGCCATCATTGACATTCGCGGATGTTTTGTGCCGGGCCAGGCATATGTGGCCATGAGCCGGTGCCGGCACGTCGATGACATGCAGCTGGCGGAAGCCAGCCCCCAGCAGATACGGGATGCGTTCCAGTGCGATCCGGCCGTGGTGGCGTTTTATGCCGGCTACGACGAGGAGGCGAAGGCGTTTTTGGAGAGACAGCAGGAAGCACCGGTGCAGAGGAGGACGGGCTATCGGTATTCATAGTTGGGCTGTGTATGGGCGACGTGGCATTTTGGAGGATGGGGTTGATCTGTTTTTCGTGAATTTTGGGTTGATAAGCTGCAGGAGTAATATAATTGTTTGTACATACATCGTGGCTGAAGCCTGAAAATCCGGATTCCGAATTCGAGCATTTGGTGCCGTCGATTGATTCTACTTAAACCTTAGCAGTTAGACCTCAAAGAACAAAATTCTTGATTTACAATATGCACAGAACACATTCTCAACGTCGAGATATGATTTCGTTTTGATGAGCAGTTGCCAGGACATCGGAGTTCTGCTTCAGTTCTACTTGTGGGAGAGACGTCATGGTACTTTCAGAGTCACTCGGATTTAGTAGGGGGCGGTTGGCTACGTGACATGACATAGTAATAGATAGGTTTCGAGTTGTTTTCTTGTAAAATGGGGTTTCTAGGTGCCTGGAGACGTTTACCGAGGGCTGACGGTAGCCCGTTTGGCTATGGGTACGGTACGGTAACCCGGTCGACGGCCTGGGAATCCGACATACTTGGCCGGGCCAGAACACACACACGGTCACTCCTTTGAGTAACCCAGCGACGTCAATTTTGGATTGGATATCACTCATCCGCAGTGGATCTGATCATACTCATACTCATACATATTCTAACCACACAGCCTCTACAGTCCCAACGCCTCCTTCACAACCACGCTCGTCACCGCCGTGCCAACAATCTGATTATGCCCGCCCCACCCCACTTCCCACATCTCAACCCTCCTCCTCTTCCCCTCCTCCTCCCCCTTCTCTTCTTCCCACACACTCCCCATCCCTTCCGCCCCCATCCCCACGACCTTCCCCTCCACGCCCTCCACCCCCGCCCCAACTCCCGCTTCCCACAACATCCGCACATGCGCCACCGGAATCTCCCAATCATCGCGCGCATGCACCAGCACCAGCCGCAGCCCAGCGCACTTCTGCACCAAACTGACCACGCGCTCAGAGCTCCTCCACGTCTCCCGCGTCTTCCCCGCGATCCAGCGCTGCACGCTCGGATACCCACGCAGCGGCGCGAGGATGGGGAGCACACCGCCGACGCGGTACGTCAGCAGCAGCGCGCGCAGATCTGAGAACCCGGCGATACTCACGACGGCCGCGAACGGCGTCTCTGCATCCGTGCTCGCAAAGCGCTCCGCCACGGCTACGGCCACTGCAGCGCCGAGACTCTGGCCGACGAGCGCGATCCGCTCCCGCGGCACCCCCAGAGCAGTTTCGGCCCACTGCACAGCCGCTACACCGTCCGCGATCAGACCGACCTCGGAGGGCACCCCCGGCGACAGCCCGAACCCGCGATAGTCGATAGCCAGCACGTGGATATGCCCCGTCGACGCCGCCGACAGCGAGCGCAGATACGCCGGCCGTGCCGCGGCGCCGACGGTGCCCGCGTTGCCGTGGAAGTGGATGATCAGCCGCGCCTCGGGGTCGTCGCGCAGCAGGCGGAGCTGCGGGGTGTCGGCGGGGTTTGTAGCGACGCCGGCGGGGGTGTGCGAGAGGGTGGCGCGGTGGGCGGCGTAGAGCGAGAGGGGGAGGATGTGCCATGCGAACAGTGCGTCGGTGCTGTTGCCGGAGGAGGGCGTGGTGGGGGGGATGTAGAGAGGTGTGGCCTGGCCGCGCGCGAAGCCGAATTGCTCGGGGATTGTGAGGTCGCGGAAGCCGGTTAGGGTGAGTTTGTTCATGTAGAGCGCACTGCGGGAGTTAGCGCACGACAGGGAGAGGTTATGGATGGGCTTACTTGCGCTGCACCCATGGATGCAGCAGCAGCGCGATGCAGCCGCAGTAGACGAAGCCGAGCGCTGCGAGCGTCCAGTACGCTTTTTTGAAGACGGGGAGGAGCGCGACCATGGCTGGCGATGGTGCGGGGGTGGCGGTGAGGGCGGTGAGGGTGGAGGTCGTGAGCTGGAGGTGGAGGTGGAGGTGGAGTTCAGCTGGAGTTGGCAGTGTCGTGTGCGTAGGCGCCGATGACTCAGCGGGTGTAGCGGTACGCGGTACGTCAGGGATCACCGAGAGGATAGATGGTGTTTATTTGGCAAACTACAACTTGAAGATAACACCACGGGGCTGATGAAATAAGATGTGTATGTATATAACCGCCGTCTCCAGTATTACCAGCACGGATGCATGCAGCCGTGCATCACTATGTAGTCCAACGCTACACCCGCCCGCTGCCAAACGGCCCGCTCCCGCTCTCCAGCATCGGCTTCCCAATGGCCCTCACATCAATCCCGCGGGACCTCGGCGGGCTCCTCGTCCCACCTCCACCCTTCCCACCCTTCCCACTATTTCCCTGCCCCTCCCTCCGCCGAGCCTCTATGCGATCGCGTCTGCGCATGATCCCAAACACGGCAGCCGTGAACGCCACGATCATGAACACAACGCCACCAAGCACGCCGCCGACGATGGCGCCGACGTTGGTGACGCGGCTGCTGTTCAGGTTTGCATTACTGGCGCTCGTCGTACGGTTGCGACCCGCGAACGGGTTTCGCGGTGTCTGTGGTTGCTGGCGCGGCGGGAGCTCACCGGGGGAGAGGTTGAAGGGTGCGAGGGCTGCGGCGGCTTTGAAGGCGGCGAGGGAGCGCGTAGGAGTGCTAGATCCACAGCTATGTTAGTAATGTGCTTTCGGGAGAGGAGAGGGGACGGTCTCTCACGGGTTGATGGCGCCGACAAAGCCTTGTTGGCAGTGGCGGCCTTGGGAACAGTAGAAAACTGCCGGCGTGTCAGTGAAAGCTGCATATCTCATCTGGAACAGTGCTTACAGATGGGATCGGTAGTGTTTATTCTGATAGTGAATGTATTAAGCTGCACGGTCCAATCAGCCACCTGCACTTATGCACATCTCATCTCTGCGAAACCCACAGTTTTGGTATCCCTAGGCAATGGATTGAAGCCGGAAAAGAAGCCCTGGCGTTTTTGCGTATTATTGATCGGCACGCACGGCGCATCAAAGCTCGCCTCGACCGTCGAGTGATTCTAGATGCACGGGACAGTCATTAGTTTCCTCCATAAACGCAGAATCGCGGCCGGCACTCACAAGTGGGTAAAATTGAAACTGGACCATATCCCCAACGTCGGCCGTGATTTCCTCGGGCGAAAACTGCAGCGCCAGATCGTCGCCGCTCCGCCCGACTGCCACCGTATGTAGCTGCTGTGCCGCCACGCCGCCGCCGCCGGAGAACAAGCACACGATGCCGACCAGGAAGGCGAGAGCGACGACATCGATAGTGACGAGGGCGCGGCGGTGGGTCTTCCTAGATGATCCTGCTGTTGCTATGGGCATTCTCTGTCCATAACGTGTGGTTTGTGTGTGTGGGTTTCTTGTTCGACAAGAAAGGAAAAAAACGAGAGAGGGAGAGAGAAGAGGAGGAGAGAGAGAAAAAAAGGAGAAAGGAGAAAGAAGAAAGAAGAAGAACGAGGTATATATATCTCTGTTGTTCTTTTCCTGGGAAATCCGAAAAAGAACGATAGGAAGCCCGCAGCTGGTCCGGTTACTTAAAGCCGAAAGTAGGTATGGCGCACTGCAGCGAGCGAAAGAAAAAACAGGTTACAGGAGATCTCCCAGAGAATGAGACGATGATGATCGATGGCAGAGCTGGAGACGACGTAACGTAACCTGTCGGCAGGTCGAGCACGCTCTCCATCATGGCGATATATCGTTGCTGCTCACCAAGATTTGCCATCCCTGCAGACTCCTCCCGCCGTTTCGGAACGGTTTTGCTGACGTCTCGACAAGCAACTCCATCCAAATCGCTCCTTCCCTGACGATCACCCTGTCGCGTGGAGACCAGCATTATTCCACATGCACTAGGCGATGTCAAACATGCCTCCGGGACAGCCTAATGTGACCCGACCACCCGTTCCCCACGTCGCTATTTGAAGGGCTGGTTCCCATGTGTGTTGTACGGTATAGATTGCGATGCATCCGTATGTATGTCGTAGAGTGCGGAGCTGGTGGTGATGAAAACAGAGAGCCCCTAGCTGTAGGGGTTGCGAATTATGTTGACATAAAACGCCTGTCACAAACAACCCACATAAACACCGTCCAACACCATCCAACACCACTCCGTTTACATAGACCCGTGCATGCCCACCGGAGGATTGGCGTACGTACTTACTCAACCCCTTAAACAGCCATTCACGTTTCCTGTTGTTCGGTTTGCCTCAACATGCGCCTTGTGGCCGTTAATTGTTGTTCCGGCCGCATTTTCCGATACAACCGGTCGCGGCATATCATGCATCGGCTCAGACCTCCCTTCTGTTTCGTTTCTGATGGATAGATGGACCCGAGTCATCGACTCCCCACGTGTCCACGTCCACCACGAGCGCTCACATTTGAAGCATCCTATCCTCTGTCCATGTTTACCGAAGAATACCTGCCGCAATTAGCAACTCCGCAGTCACCATATTTCAGCACAAGTACTTTACTTTTATCAGTTCATAGGCGCCCACCGCGTCCGGCCCCGTCGCTCCGGCTCGGGATCTGGGATAAATCCCGGAAGGTGCCAGCTGCAGCCAGCTCCTTGAAACATTTAGCGGTGCATACAGTCCTACACCCCACAAAAATGAACGAATGCCCAAGGTGTAGTCTATCTAGTGCCTAGCCGGCTCTATTGTCGTTGGTGATTAAGCGAGTACGAGCAGCCACCATCAAATACGTAGGTACGAGACTGCCTACTATGCATCTCTCGGCCGTTTGATGAATATCAAGGGGTGCGGGCTATCTTCATAGCCATGCCCTCCATGAATACCGTCGTCGTCATTTGTGGTACAGGGTCGTTATTGGATAAAGATGTTGATCCATACGGAGTACAACTATTTTCCAACGTTCGGTGCACCAAGATTTCCCGAACGTTGGCCAACTGGTCGACAGATACATCAGGATAAGCACTGTGCCAATCGGCTAAGCGGAGTGTACATTATGTTGGAGAAGAACTTATGATCGTGTCCGGTGTGAGGTCGTGTAAAGGAAGAGGAAGAGAAGAGCACAGATTAGGTGCCAGGAGATCTGAGCCGCCCACCTGAGAACCGAATGATACCGGGTGCAGAATTGAAAATTCCTATTACATGCCATTCCGTTGATCCGTGCTTTACCTAGACCACTGGTGTCTAACAGATTAAGAGTCTCGGTCTCTAACGAACGGGCTTGCTTGCTTCGGAACCGATTAAATTTACTGCTTCGATTTCCCACTCTATCATAAAACCGCTCAGTCAGCTTTGTTGCTTCGGCTTCGAGTTCACTTTACTAATGAAGCTTGCTGCTTCGTCTCTTCACTCGCTGCTCCCCCGAGCTGCTTCTTCGAGCCTTCATCGGACCCTTAGGGTGCGTTCGTCTACTGGGTCCGTTCCGATTGCCCCACCAAAAATCAACAGCTCTTCCGAACTAGAGTACAATCGGAAGACCATTCGGACCCCTGTCGGACCAAAACTTCGCGTTCGCCTAGGTTCCGATTGACCTTCCGAAACGCCCAACATTCGGACGTTTTGAAAAGGACCTATTTTGCTCCATTTGCGTCCGATTCTCATCAACCATGCCTCTACACCGCAATTCACACAACCACACAACCGCACCACTAAGGCTGCGATTGTAATTTATTCCTTTAATTGCACAGGCTATGTATATCTCGAAATCAATTTTTTTTTTGCAAAAATTCCAGACTACGGGTCGATGCTTAGCGAGGAAGTATTTATGTACTGCGTTGATTGAAGTTGAAGTTGCGAAATCGGACACTCGAAGGGGTAAAATTTCTTGAACTTTTGTTCATAGGCGAACTCGCTAGTGCGTACTTCTACCCCTTCCGATAATAGGCAACGGTCGGAACCCTGAATTTTGACCTACAATCGGTCCGACCGTAGACGAACGCACCCTTAACTCTCTCTCACGCTGCTCCAGCTCTCATGCTTCACAGCATACTTCAAGCTCTTGAATGGAACCAGTCCATACGATGACTTGATTCAACAGAATGCTACCAACGTGCTTAGCTTGAATTCGATTAGTACAAACGATAACTTGATTACGCATACCACACAGTGCTCTTGAATTGAAGTTGATAATTACCCGCTACTGTTTCGGCATATTCCAAATCTCTCCATACATACGGGCCGCTTCCAAAGGATTTAAACCAAATGCTTGAACATAGGCTGGGGGGGGGGGGGGTCGGGTTGGCGGCACATGTCTGCAAACCTTGGTCAGCTTGAGCTCAAACCACTGTTTGCTCCGAGTCCGAGCTTTGCTCACTTGCACATCACACGATCACATCCTAGACCACTGTCGTCTGATACTGTCATCTAGCACAAAGTCACACGACAGACAACTCTTCTGAAGAATCAGACAGTATCGATACATCATGCAAAGTTACCCACCAATCGATACGCATCGCTGCTCACGAGACAACTGACTGCAATTCTGGGATCAATTAATTGAGGCGACTTCTTTCTGGAATCATTGTCTGCTGCATGCCGTGTGTAAACTTTTAAATTCTACATCATCGCAAGACAAAGCCCTGTGCATGCAATACGCCCGTGGATCACTAGATTTAAGAATAAAGCCGTTATGCTATCTTGAGCCTCTTCTCTTGGGCACTTCTGCTTTGTGCAAAGACATCTACCATTAGCTAGGCTTTTTTCCTCGATACGATAGAGCCCAAGTTTGGTCAAATGAAAAACAGCAATGACTCCGCTTCTCAGAAAGGATCGTCTGGTCTCTTGCGGGCCGGCCCTGGTGTTGATGACAATTGTTAATTGTGCTTCGACTATGCATATGACAACTGCGGGTCTAGGGCCTAGGGCCAAAATATCTTGATCTGCCCTGCTGGCGGAATTGACTTCCTCTCTTGGCGCACCACAAGCTCTTGACAACACTGGCGGCGGCCTCGGTTGGAACTGGTCTCCGCAGTGTGGCTGGTGCTATACCAGGGCGGTGGAAGGGAAGTCCGGAATTTGCCCTGTGACACCTGGCTGGACTAATTGATGTGCGGGTATTGATAATAGACGCGCAGAAATGGGCGGCCTCTGGTTGGTGGATGGCCAGGGTCGGGAAAGCGTTGCGGGCGGCAAGATGTTGATCGCTAGTTGTACAGGGATGTGGCCGCCGCGATGATATCACGATGATCAACGTCACCGACCCACCCATTCCTGTCCCCAACGGCGGCAGGACGGACGCAGCCAGGCATGAAAGCAACGGCTCTCGGCCTGCCAGGTGCCAGGATTCCTAAGCGTATCGTACATCAAAAAAGCAACGTCATGATACCGTCAACGACGATGACCAGGCACAGAAGGACTGCTCATAGATAAATACACTCCGCGCAGCCGTCGGAAATTTCCACCCCAATTCACATCTACACATCACCATACACAACATAATGACAAGCACACTTAATCGCCTTCAGGAATCGCTGAGCAGCGCGGCCAGCGCCGCGACCAGCAAGTTTAATGACGTGACGACGACCAATGAAAAGACCATCGAGATGTGGCCGAACACGGTCGATGCCGCAAAGAAGAGCAACCGCATGACGTCCGATGCCGGCGTCAAGATACACGATACAGACCACTGGCTCAAGGCGCAGGACCCGCAGGGTCGCCAGGGCCCAAGTTTGCTAGAAGACCATTTGGCGAGAGAGAAGATCCACAGATGTTTGTTCCCCACGCGTTAATGTTTGAGTTTAAACTGACAGGGCCGTCCCACAGTCGACCATGAGCGGATTCCGGAGCGGGTAGTCCACGCACGTGGAACGGGCGCTCACGGATACTTCAAATTGACACAGCCAATCCCCGAGCTGAGTTCCGCGGGGATCCTCAACGACACCTCGCGACACACGCCGATGTTTGTGCGCTTCTCGACGGTGCTGGGGTCGAAGGGCTCGGCCGACACTGTGCGCGATGTGCGCGGGTTCGCGCTGAAGTTCTACACCGAGGAGGGAAACTGGGATATTGTGGGAAACAACATTCCCGTGTTCTTTATCCAGGACGCGATCAAGTTCCCTGACGTGATACACGCGGGCAAGCCGGAACCGCACAATGAGATGCCGCAGGCGCAGTCGGCGCACAACAACTTCTGGGACTTCCAGGGCTTGCATCCTGAGGCGACGCACATGTTCACGTGGACCATGAGTGACCGGGCGATTCCGAGGAGTTACCGGATGATGCAGGGTTTCGGTGTCAACAGTGAGTTTTTGCAATCACGGTTTGTGGTTCGTGTGCTAACTTTGTTCCTACAGCCTTTACCTTGATCAACAAAGAAGGCGAGGTGAATTTCATCAAATTCGTCTGGACACCAGCAGAGTTGGGCGTGCACTCCCTAGTCTGGGACGAGGCACTCAAGCTCGCCGGACAGCTCCCCGACTTCCACCGCAAAGACCTGATGGACGCCATCGACGCCGGCGTCTACCCCAAGTGGAAATTCGGCATCCAAGTCGTCTCTCCGGCAGACCAAGATAAGTTCGATTTCGACATCCTCGACGCCACCAAACTGTGGCCAGAGGACCAGATCCCGGTGCGCTACATCGGCGAGTTCACGCTCGACCGCAACGTCGACGAGTTCTTCGCCGAGACGGAGCAGGTCGCGTTCTGCACCTCGCACATCGTCCCCGGCATCGGCTTCTCGGACGACCCGCTGCTGCAGGGCCGCAACTTCTCGTACCAGGACACGCAGATCACGCGCCTCGGCGTGAACTGGGAGCAGCTGCCCATCAACCGCCCGGTCTGCCCAGTCATGAACTTCAACCGCGACGGCGCAATGAACACGCGCATCCACAAAGGCACCGTCAACTACTGGCCCAACCGCTTCGAAGCCACACCGGACGGCCGCTCCTCGGGCGACACCGGCTGCCTCCGCGACCCCGCGACCCCGGTCGTCGGGAACAAGAACCGCCTGCTCGCGCCAAAATTCAAGGAGCACTTCTCGCAGGCCGAGCTGTTCTACAACTCACTCTCCGCACCGGAGCAGTCGCACATCAAGGCCGCGCTGGCGTTCGAGCTGTCGCACTGCGACGACCCGGTGGTGTACACGCGCATCGTTGAACGCCTGGCGGTGATCAACATGGACCTCGCGACGTCCGTCGCCACGGCCGTCGGCGTCGACCCGCCCTCCGAGCCCGCGCGCAAGTTCCACGGCCGCAAAGCGCCTGGCATCTCGCAGACCGAGTTCGCCCCCTCCAAACCCACCATCGCGACCCGCCGCATCGCCATCCTCGCCGCTGACGGCTTCGACGCCGCGGCCCTCAAAACTATCAAAGCGGCCCTCTCCGCCGCCGGCGCGCTGCCGTTCGTCATCGGCCCCCGCCGCGGCCCAATCTATGCCGACGCCGCCGCCAAGACCGGCGCTGAAACGCCGGAGTACCATTTCGACGCCGCGCGCTCGACGATGTTCGACGCGGTGATCGTCGCGCCCGGCGCGGCGAGCGCGCTGACGCTGAAGAGCAATGGCCGCGCGGTGCACTGGGTGCGCGAGGCGTTTGGACATCTCAAGGCCATTGCGGCGCTGGATGACGGGGTTGCGTTCGTGCAGGAGGCGTGTGTGCTGCCGGGGATTGAGTTGGCGCTGGAGAAGGGAGCTGGGAAGGTGGTGGAGAGCTATGGCGTTGTTACGGCGTGGAGTGGGGCGGCGGATGTGGGCACCGCGAGTGCCGGGTGGCTTGGGGAGTTTGTGAAGGTGGTTGGTATGCACAGATGTTGGGCGAGGGAGACGGATGGGTTGGCGGCGAAGGTTGCGTTTTAGGGAGTAAAATGTTGGTGGTGGTGATGTGATGTATAGCTGGCGTTTTTAAATTTTTGGGATGGCAATTGGGTTACTTTTGTAAATATGCGCTGTGTTTGGTAATGAAGCGAGTTTGAGTCAATTTTGGATTCACCGTGATTGGTTTGGATATCATTTTTATGGAGTGAATCGTGCTCGTAGCTTGCAAGCGTGATACAGTGAAGAGGATCTAGCACCAAAGATTTTCGTTGGCCAACCGTATATACGCCCAGATTGCACAAAATGAAATAATGTTTTCGATGCCCATGGACGGGGGCGCGAAGCTGCTTCTACAGTGAAGCCTCAAACAAGCTGGCTCTATTGGTTGCACTGGTGGGGTTTTGCGAATATCTAGATGTTGGCACTCGTAAAACCTACAGCCTAAATTGAGACATCCATGCTTTGAGTGACCTTCCGTGACCCGGCGCCTATCCACAACCCCACAACCCCACAAGACCGCGATACTTCTCTCTACGTCATCACCACGATCCCCCAATGACGCCCGACGAAATCCGCACCTCCCTCTCAACCACGGGCTACGTGATCCTCCCCTCCCTAGTCCCCCCAGCCCTCCTGCCCACGCTCCGCGCCGCCGCCCTCTCCACAACCTCCCTCGCTCGCTCCGGCGCCTGGCCGCACATCCGCACCGTCGGCAAGCAGTTCCCACCCTGGCCCACCAGCGGTCCGGATATCTGGGGCGTCTCCCACATCCTGCACCCCTCGCTCCCCGCCTCCGCCATCTTCCGCGAGTGGTACTCTAGTCCGCCCGTGCTCGACGCCGTTAGCGCAATCCTGGGGTGTGGGGAGAGTGAGCTGTGTTTGCAGCTGTGCGGGCTGCTGGTGAATCCTGTGCGGGAGGAGTTTGAGTTGAGCTGGCATCGGGATGGAGTCCCGGCTGGGGCGGAGGAGGAGGAGGAGGGGGCGGCGCTGGGTCTGGGGTGCAGTGGCGGGGAAGGGGGCACGGGGGAGAGCAGGTGGGAGAGTACGCAGTGGAACACCGCGCTGTACTCCGACGCCTGTCTCCGCGTCGTCCCGGGGTCGCACCGGCGCGTCCGAACACCCGCAGAACGCGCCGTGACGCTAGAAGGCGGGGAGATGCCGGGGGAGGTGGCGGTGCACCTAAAGGCGGGCGAGACGGTGTTCTACGACAACAACATCCTGCACCGCGGCGTGTACGGCACGGCGCCGGAGCGGGCGACGCTGCATGCCAGTATGGGTGTGGGTGGGCGCATGGGGGAGGTGAGGCGGAGGGAGGTGTTGCAGCATGGGTTGGAGTGGGTTGGGGGTGTGGTGTGGGAGGGGAAGATGGAGGAGTTGAGGAGGAGGCTGGTGGAGGGGGAGGGGGAGAGGTGGGGGGTGGGGGGGGTGGGGTTTAGTTTGGAGGGCTGATGGCGGTGGCCTACGGAAATTCATGGTGTCTCGGGAGGAATATAGACACATACGGCAAATGCATGCTGATTGAACCCCTACACGTGCACTCAAAATACTTGGTGTGTTGTCAGGGACGAAACATTCAGGCGCCCTCATGTCGTGAAAAGACTCCTGGGTTCTATAGCATCGACATGTGTCCGTGATTGGAATTGATTAACCGGAAGACGTTCATTGATGTATGTGTACCGACTACAGATGACCAGTCCAACAAACCGGCGCCGGCCAGCCACTCGATAACTCTAAAGCTTAATCTTAATTTCCGCCTCCCCAGGTGCCAAATGACTGTGTCGATATCGATCGTGGCTAGGGCTGATATGATATCAGTAGGCCATCCTGAGCGTTTTCCTTGGCTGTATTAGTGGCAGCAATATGTACTGACAAAGCCAGGCGCATGGCGCAGATGATGAGCAATCTTGAACAGGGGTTGGGAGCATGTCGTATATTTAGATGAAGATGCACTGTGGCTACCAGCTTAGTTGATTATTGTTATTGACTGACGTAAGGTGAGAACCATGGTACAGGGCTGTTAGCGGATGAATCGTTAGACCAAGCTTAATTTTATGGTTTGCGGGCGGGGACGCATACAAGTAATAGGGGTTAAGTGATGGAACGCATAAGCCACAGATCGATCAGCATGCTGTTGCTCTCATACAAACCCTCACCAAAAATTACTGTTGGTGGCTTTTTTGTGTTCCATCACCATATCCCTATATCTTGTACTCCACTCCACTCAGCCTTATGTGATACATTTTCTCACTACATCGCAATATTGCAAGATCCGATATGCTAGACGGCTGCAATATATCGCAGCTCTTGTTTTGGGCGATTACTTCCGGAGAACTATATGTTGAAGGTTCTATATTGTGTTTTCTGGGCTTCATCACAACTGTTTGAGACTGGATAACAGTACGAGCTTCTAGAAAAGAGTCTGTGCATATAGAAGTGCTTGACTTGTTCTTTGGCTAGAGGCTAGCACATTGCTGCACATTTAGAGGTCCGTGTAATATGTGGAATTGCAGCGTATCTCGCTTGATGCAGTCATGAGAGTGAGATTTAAAGTAATTCCAGGGATAGCGTACTCCATGGATGGCCTTTCTGTTGTGAGAACATCCTTCACATTACTGAGCTCTGTAGCTTGCCGATTGGACTATCGTAGCTTTGATAAACAGTATATAACTGTTTCCTCTCCGCCGCCCGATAGTTTTCATCCTCACCAAATCCAACACTCACTTCCACAATATACACTCACTACAAATCAATCCAAAGACCAATCGACCAGTCAATCTTTTAGTTTTAGTATTTAAAATCACTCAAAATGCAGCCTACTAGTTTCCTCTTCCTCCTCTCCGCCTCTCTCGGGTTGGTAGCAGCGAGTCCTCTCCAGTCCGCCCCCCCAGTTCCCGCTCGCAAGCCTCTTTCCTCCTTCAAAGACGGGCCTCCATTTGGCCAGGACGACCGTGCCTACACTCCGGGCGCCAAAATCTCGCCAGCCTGGTGCACCCAGCCCGGAAAATACGATTCCAACATCTGCCCTGCGCATCTCCCGAGCAACAACGTGCTCGTCACGAGTGTGCAGCAGCAGATCTACGAGTCTGAGCCCGACTCGGACAAGACCAGTACCACCCCCGGCGGCAGCTACGGCTGGAACAAGCACCCGACCAAGAAGCTCGCGACGGAGGTGCGCACGCTCGCCATCTTCGAGAACTTCAATGCCGACGGCGCGTTCGACGGCAAGAAGTGCCGGTTCCACTTTATCAGCGACTTGGGCCGCAACTGGGCAGGCCCGAATGAGACGTTTGCCGTGTATGCGGTCGACAGCCCGTACGAGGCGGCGAAAGCGGACATGGCGACTACGTGGCATAGCAAGCCCCGGCACTCGCGGAAGGTCGGGTCGTGGATTGCGGATGATGTGGCTGCGGAGAACGTGAGCGGCATGGTGGTGGATGGAAAGCCGTCCAAGTCCAAGCTCAGCATGCCGTGGACAAACGAGAAGGATCGTGTTTGCGACTGCCCGAAGAAGGGGACGTATGTGTGGGTCATTGGCCCCGACCGTGGTCCGGAGTTTAAGCGCATGGACTATGACCACCTCGTGAAAACATTCTCCGTCGGTGATAGTTTCATGGGCGATGTAAGCTTCTTGGGAGGCCACAATGGCCTGGCTATTGAAGTTATGGATAGCTCAGAGTTGAGCGGGTGGGGCCAAAAGTAGAGTTTCCGCTAGACTGGTGGCAGAGTATTGTGGTGGCGGGACGATGATGCTTGTTTTTCTTCCTTTGCATTTAGATATAATTAGTGATAAAACAGAAAATTTCCAGTAGTAGCTTAGCTTAATAGATTGATGAATTTTACCAGCATACTCTCCACGCGAATTCTCTCTCATATTCACTTATATGGGCGAAAACTTCCAATAGCAATCATTGTCCCCATTAAATAGAAGCTTTCAGGGCTACCTAGTGTTGAACGCAAAAGTATGATCGTGATCATGGTGTAAGGTTGTGCACAGGAAGAGAGAGAAGAGTGGAATAAGTGCAAGTAGATGCCAGGAGATATGACTCCCGAGCCGCACACATGACCGTAAACGAGTGATACTGGGTGCAGAATTGACAATTCCAAAACCCAGGGCTATCAGTTGAAATGGAAGAAACCAATCCAGATGAGTGTTTGGTAATTTTGAGATTATTACTATCAGCCTGCTAGTTGAGTCCGTGGCCGTCGGCAAAACTTTTCAAATCGGGATTCCATAAAATATGAGGGGCGGTTTTTCTTTTCCGGGGCTCAGAGATTGTCCGCGTGAGAACCGATCTGTGTAGCACGTGATGGGAAGAAATCAAACTTCGGTGCTTTGTCAGCATGTCGACACCGATTTATTGGATCATGTCGAAGCAACTTTTGCCTTCCTTCTTCATGCAATTGATCCTTCAATACTCATTCACAAGAGAAAATATTCGGCAGAATCAATTATTGTAGCAATAAAGATGCTTCAAGCTAACCAAGTAAGGTATTATAGTAGCGCTCTTTTAGGGATTCGTCTGTGCGCAACGCTCACATGCTCCTAGAATTATAGTGACAACACATGAAGAAACAGGTCTTGCTCCACCAGGCCTGGTTCACAATACCAGCATGAAACTAAACAAAAGACTCCAAAAGGAAACAATCGACGCCGACAAGATTTGAACTTGCGCGGGCGAACCCAAGAGATTTCTAATCTCTCGCCTTAACCACTCGGCCACAGCGCCTGCTTGATGGATGAAACACCGGATATTTCGTCCCGCGAATAGACCAACCTCTATGAGAAGCACTTGACTTCAGAATTGTGCTTGTTATCGACCGGACTCTAAACTTGTCGGGCGGCGATTGCTATAATCAGTACTAAGTCCGGACCAAACACCACGCCTCACGCCTACCAGAAACCTGACGACATTTCCTACAAGCGGTCGATCTCATGAGGTCTTCTACAATTTTAGATATTGCCGTTATGCCTACAAGGGTCTTCTCCAATATTAACATCAACAAAATACGTGCGTACCGTGCGACCAGCAATCATGCCGTCTTGTCCTGCCAATCTAAAACGAAACGCAAACAGATCCTCGGGCCACCCTAGATCTGCTCTCTATTGGCAGATATTTATCGATTACTATCCTAAATCACTATAACACCCGAAGGTCCACAGAATACAAGCGCTTAATATATGTTCGGTGTGATCTGATCTCGCATGAAGTAAGGCGTGGCAAGGCCGGCCACTGACGTGCAGCCGTCATCCTGCGCTGTAGGTATCCGGGTCTTCAAATACGTGTCTAACGATGGCGGGATAATTTGCAGTATTTTGGACACATGGACACCGGCCAACCACAGCCCGCCGACCTGCAGATGGATCTATACACTGTACATGCGAAACTTGTAGCACGCAATCATGATCATAGTAAAATTGAGTAGAGACGTATGTCGCCTAGGGCTATATTAAAGTGTAATCACAGAATTCGAGACGTTTCGGTAATATAGGATCTCCAGGAAGCAATCTCTTTGTATCACTCATGTTCAAGCTTTGCCTAGCGCGATGGCAAGGCCAAAACATAGCAACCGAGAAATACTATCTCGTTTACCATATCAACATTGCGTTGCCTTAATTCAGGCGTAAAGAGCAGGGCCAGCCTCCCCGTCCCCCTATGCCCTTGAGCCACACATAATTATTCTAGAATGCTACTATGGCCTCTCGTCTTCCGGTGGTTTGTTTGTCTTTATAGAATTGTTTCATTGCCAGCCTCCCTCGTCCGTAGGGGTATCCATATATAGGACAAATATAGCGAGTGATGTCCGACGCCAGGCCGCAGCCTTGTCTCTATTAGATCTGGCAATCATACAGAGGCTAGCGCCGGGGCTCCTCTATTATTTT
Organism: Geopyxis carbonaria; assembly: GCA_024516215.1. Taxonomy (NCBI): domain Eukaryota; kingdom Fungi; phylum Ascomycota; class Pezizomycetes; order Pezizales; family Tarzettaceae; genus Geopyxis; species Geopyxis carbonaria. The sequence continues at coordinate 898,367 of JAJJXG010000006.1, read as the reverse complement.
TAGTTGATAGTATGATCCAGGCAGCAACGGGACCGTTTTTAATTAATGCACATGAGCCGTAGACGTGCAGCTTGTGCCCGTATCTGGAGGGTGGGCCTTCTTATAATGTGCAGCAGATCATCATGTGTACGGGGATTGATGGCACGGCGGCACAGATGAGCACCGTCGTACAGAAGCTTAATGAGACCACACATGACTTGGGTTCTAGTGAAACATAGCACTGTGCACATTGTTTGTTTGTATACGTATTTTGTTAGATTATGTATACTTATAGTTATGATATACATTTCCTCGTCAACATGTGAAAATATGAAAACTCCTCCCGATGGGTGCGATTGGCCGGGGACATGCAAAAAATATCGCGATAAAATATAGTAAAAATGCCACCACAAGAGACCATCCTGTTTCCTAGGCTTTTTCACCATGGCTAGAGCCTGACGAACTTCCGCCGATCCATTTGGCTGACCTCAGAGCATCTCGTTGGCGCTTCCAAATCTCATGGCCTTTCTGCATCAATGTACTGCCGAAGGCTTTGATAACATCCTCGACCTCCATATCTTCCGCACAATCAAGACCTATGCCGCGGCCTTCCTCTCCTTCGAAAGTCATTTTGTACCAGCACAGTTTTAAGTGCTCAATCCATGGGGCCGCATGGCTCGGTCTAATGTTTTGGGCGATGAGGTAGAACGACGAGCGGTTAGCATGCCCTTTGTTGGGCTTGAATAGCGATATATCCGAGAATTCCGAGAAACGATACATGAGCGATACTGTATTCCATTGCTCAACACGGTGCAGAAGCACCAACATTGAACCTCCAGGCTTGATGTGGTTCAGCCCCAGGATCAACTGTGAGAGCAGAAGACGGCCAGGCTCCCAGCCGCGGCGTTCGCCATGTTCGTGGGTACGTAGACGCTGGCCATCGCATATTATGATGTCGTAGAATGATAGTTGCGGGAGTGGTGGGTTGTTATCGAAATCGAGGCGGTCAGGGAAGTCGGCGGGGATGCTGTGGCCGGCGGGCAAGAACAGGGAGTGAAGAGTAACGTCCGTGTAAGTTATGGAAATTTTGCCTTTAGAGGGTCGAACTAAGACCTCATGTCCACCGCTTTCGGCTGGTAGAGTTAGGCCGTCGACTTTGCACAAGGGACTTTGCCGTATCGCATAGTCTGAAAAGGCCCCTGGAGCCATGCAGGTGTCCAGTATGCGGATACGTTGGTTACGTGGGAAGGCAAAGATGCCTGTGGCGAGATTGATTTCTTCAGCTATGTCAATCATCCTTTTGTAGAAGCCCCATTGTGTCTTTTTATTGGAAGAGGATGAGTCTGCAGTTGTTCGCTGCTTCGTGAAATAACGTTCGGCTACATTCGAATTCCAACCCTGAAAGACACACGAAACACATCAGTTAGCATGTGATATCACCAAACATTACAAACTGTCTCTTGTTCCCCTGGGAATTGACGAAATCTAATTAAGTTGTCATACCATCTCTCGCAGGCTGCATAGCTCTGTGAAAACTTGGAGTTGATTTTCAATCAGAAACTCCTTGATCAGGTTGGACTTCCTGGTTTGCGTTCTCGTATCATCGGTTTCTGTGATGGAAGTATTCATGGTATGGTTATTTCTAGAAAGCTTAAGCCAAATCTCTTTCTGATATAAGAATGTCTATGGTTTGTGGACGTTGCATGTGGGGATTTCAGAGAGCAGCGGTAGCAGCACTCACTATTTATCAAAACTCGCAAATGAGTGCATGTTGCCTACTATCATTTTGCAAGACGGGGTCGATCCCTTTTTAACGCATAATAATCCTATAGCCAGAAGCCAGTAAACAAAAGCTCCCGTCAGAGAGTCCAATGCAAAACGATCCCAAAATGGGGTCCGATATCCTTGGCCCCGCCTATACCCCTAGGGTCCATTTAGTTTCTTCCTGTTCGATTGCGTGCTCCAATCGTTGACTCTTGTACGGCAAGGTCTTTTTGGAATTTGATTTCCATCTCACCTCATGACCACCATACCATTTAGCTCAAGCCTTCTTACACAAGTCCAAAAACATAAGGACCGGCTAAGAACCCAACTAGAGTTTGCTATTTAATGTAGTTACTTCTGTTTGATATATAAATAACCGCGCGCGACTCGCCTGGTCTTTCCATTTTTAAGTCGGACTGATCTGTGATAGCGGTCTCTCCATCACGTCACGAGAGGTCATCAAACCGATTGACAAAATAATTTAAGACACGGCGAATCTGAAGACATTGGTCCACTAAGCGAAGAGTTTACCGCAGAGCAAGGTACATAGCCTCTGATTTCTATGTTTACAGCGATACATGTATAACATGTCAGATTTGAATTGAGGCTGGCCAACGCGGCGTGTGTTGGTAAGATGTAAAATAGTGGGCCTGTGCATTCCAGCTGACGTATAAGAAGCAACATCCGGATCCCAGCCGTTTTTGATGATGATTCCAAGAGATAGTAGTTGGACGGTGCACCCACCTTGAGATATGGGGTACATAGGCATGCATATTTTTCAGAAGTGGGGGTAGTCTCGTACTTAGGTTAACCAGATACAACTAGTCAGAAAGTGTACGAGTACTACGATATCAGCTTCAGAAAACAGATATGTAGGGTGGATGGATTGGGATTGGATCATGCATTCACTCGATCCAACTATCCCTGTAATAGATCAATGCAAGTAATAGAACATCCTCCACCAAGTATTTCCGTAAATAAAAACGCATACAGTTTACTCCGATTGAATTTGGCCTTACTTATCCGAGAATGTAGGGAGAATTGAGTCGGTCGATTATGAAGTAAATCTTTACGGGCTACATGCCTACCTTAGACCTAATTTATCGCCCTATGAGTATCATCATAAAACACGACTAGTCTTAATCGCAAGCCGCTCTCCATTTAGCCACGTGGAAGTAGTTCCCCACGCACTGATTTAGACCACAGTGACGGGTCCAGCGCTTCTTATTTACTAACCAACGGGGTTTGAAACACCAAGTGTCTGCTGAATATAGCCTTATTTATGTATAAAGTTCTATAGTATAGTTATATATATATAATCCACTTCGAAGAGATTAAGATGGGTTCCAATTCACAGAATGGCGAATCAACCTAAAAAGACACTGCAAGTTTTAATTCCTTTTGCAGTCACCTCGTTTTCCATAGCATCAGTCTTTCGGTAATTGCTTTTCAGCTCTTCTTGACCCAACGTTACTCCTGGCCTAGAGATCAGCGGTGCTCCTTCACCGCAATTTATTGATTGAATTGCTTTTTCATGCAAGCATCCTAGCAAGGCTGGCTGAGCCGGTCTGGGTTCCTGAGCCACTATTATGCATTGCATAAACTTGGATCAGGTACATATTCGAACCCCGCTAAAATACCACACTGCTTAGAGTTATATAGGAAAGAAAGGAGGGCGTGCATTCAGTAAGTAGCTGTATCAAGTTGATATCTTCATTCTCATCTACCTCCCTATCGAAGACTGGTATTTCACTGGGCGTTTCGTCAGTCCGTTTGGAAGGGTTCGGTCAGTGTAATCGATCTCTGCAGGCATCCAGTTTCATAGTGTCTGTGATTATTGTCGTTAACTCTCTATTTCCAACCCCAATATCCAGGTTTCTTCCATTCGTCAAACAGATATATAAATGTGAAGAAAACAACATCGAAAAATGTGGCATTGCGGCAGCCGAATTTCCAACCACACGCATAGTTGCAACAGTTTTTGTATCAGCTTGTTTGCCGCAGAATATCCCGTACTTGCTGAGTGTGATATTCAAATTCAGGGATGTTCTTCGCACAAAAAACAAGTTACCAGGGTTGAAGGTTGACTTTGAACAGTGGGACGCACCTCGCTTCGTACCGGCATGCTACACTGCCCATGAATCTTTCTAGAACTTGTTATAAACCCTAGGTAGTATAGTCCAGGTACTCAGATAACTATGTTCCCGATGAGATGATCTTGCTTCCGATAGAACCCCGACAGAACCCGGATAGCGAGATTGAAACTGGGGGCTGAGAGTGAGGATACATGATGTCTCCTGAGTGTAGCGCCTAAACACTATACTTAGCCGCCTGCCGCTATTTCCAGGGAAATAGTTTCGACCAGATATCTGACTAGTCTGGACCTTAGCTTAGCTAGACCAGAGGTAAGTAACCAAATGGAAAATAATAAAGTGGGTCGATAGTAATCCCCCTGGATTATGAATTCTTACCAACATTCATCAATCGGGACCATAAAAGTGCTACCGGAAAATCGCCGCCTCGTAACTGCTGCTGTTGAGGATTGAGGATAAAGTAATTCAGAAATTCAGATTCTTCATTGCGCTAGTACATAAATGCTAGCTAAGCTTACATAATAAAAAACTTTATGGTGATTTATCGGCCCACAACTAGTTAGTCCAAGACTTAGACTCGAAAATGGCCCAGTATAATTTCCGGACTTTATTATGACAGAAGAAACAAGGTGTACTCTACAAGAGCAGAGGACCCCACGAGCAATAAGACCTCAATTCACAGAGCAAGTGTCTCCACATGCATGCGTATGAAGTAACTACATCAGTCTTAGCATTCTTAATTAGCTTAAACGTCTAGTAATTAACATAAGCAGTTCTGTTTATTTTAGTCTGTCACACTCCTTTGAGAATGATGACCGACAGTTCACAAATAAAATCATTTCAAAGCTCCTTCTCTTTAAGTAATCACAAATTTTCAAAGACATGATCGGACACGTCTGTATTTGGAACACAAGGATCGGAGGGACTAACTTTAGAATCTTGGACGAATGTTCACCTGCAAAGATCCGGTATTTGATATATATATATATATGATATACTAATCCTGAAACCTAGTGTTGACTGCTGTGCCAGTCTTCCAATTATACCGCATACTACCAGCTGCCGAAATCGACTCGTACTTTTACAACATCCACATTCCGGAGACGGATAGTCGGTACCCAACACCGCCTGCTCCAACTCGTAATTCTACACTAATAATAGAACTGTACCAAAGCACCGATGTTGTGAGGTCTCGTATAGGATGTCGTCGTCGCTCATTGATAACAGGCTAGTAACGAACCCATCTTCAATGTTTCACATGTTTGCGAGCTGTGCACATTCCTAATATGGTGTGCTAGCTTACGTTTAATGACTTCTAGAAGGCGGGTATTGCTTCGCCGCAGATGCACGGTGCACTTAGACGTCTGTGCCATGTTTCAGAAACTATTTGTAGTAGCTTGGTTCTAGCACTGCCCTCTAGATATTTGTTTAAAGACTGTTACCTCACGTGTGCTTACGTCTCGTAGGGCTTGCAATCTGAGGATGTAATTAGCTGGCCGGCCAACAGCGCAAGTTGAGGCTTCACTGTTTCCCCATTAATACAACGCACCTAATAGTTGACTTTGGTTATTTACTGATTTGAAGATGACAAGTTATTGTGCAAGAGGTTCAAGTAGGCGATTACGAGGAAGCTGCACAAATGTGACGGTACACGTGGTGCTCAAGAGTAGATTGAGAATGTTTACGTAATTTTCATCAGCCAGTACTAAGATGACCATATCTGAGTTCCTCACGTGCCGATCTTATCAGATGAAGCCCCGCCCGAACACCGGAATTAAAACACCATGAATAGAGAATGGAGAGAATTAAGTAAAGAGTATGTAAATAGGAGGTGTCAACTGCTCAGGCATAGATTGGAAGCTGTAATAGCACATAATGACGATAATAATTTTTCTGGTTAAACTTCAGTGTTTTGGTGGATCTGATAAGATTGGCACGTGAGGAACTCAGATATGGTCATCTTAGTAGTACTAACCTGACCATATCTGAGTTTACTGAAGTTTAAACAGAAAAATTATTACCGCCATTATGTGCTATTACAGCTTCCAATCTATGCCTAATCATATAATACCTCCTATTTACATCCTCTTTACTTAATTCTCTCCATTCTCTATTCATTGTGTTTTAATTCCGGTGTTCGGGCGGGGCTTCATCTGATAAGATCGGCACGTGAGGAACTCAGATATGGACAGGTTAGTAGATTGTGGACTAACTTAGTCACCATTTTTCTCGTGTCTCGTACCTGTCAAGCCACACACCTCGTTTCTCACCGGCTTGTTGATACCGCCGAAGTACATGTACCTATGAGGTACTGGGGTTTAACAATGGCTGACTACTGGATGGGCACGAGACAAGGTCCTACATAGATGTATTACACTCAAAAAACAAAGCCATTTCTACACTTTCTACAATTCCAAGGTGTAACTGCAACTCATCATTAAGCTGCTATGTGAGATTTTCACATATACTACTAGGAATATCCAACCAGTAGATGTCTACTTAGTCCCTGACTACATACCTATTACGTTAGGCTCAGTCGATTAACCCCTCTAGGCTTATAAGCACGCTGTGTTTATAGCCTTAACTAGAGACATGACTTCTGTTGAGTGATTGTATGAGTTGATTCTCCAAACAACACGCCGGAATACAATTACAGTCATAAGTCTGTGTTCGCTATGCACAGCCCACACATTCTCCCGGTAGTCATCGTTACCCGTAAAACTCCACACATTAGGCCATAACAGCTAAACGTGCTGCTGTTTTCCTCAGATGGGGAAAGTTTATCTCTTGAGATTTATCTCTGTTTGAGGAGATACAATTATGCTCAGTAACATTTGGTAAATGAGAGGATAGACTAGTCCAGTGGTTAGGGTTTACCGTCACCTAACTATCACGTGTGCGTGCACCCAAAGTATTACAACATATATGACTTTTTCAAATTAAACCCACGAACAGAACGTTGAATAAAAACGAAGAACCAACATATTTACAAAAGGGTAAGCCTTAAGGTACAGACACGATGCATTCTTCAATTCATTGTAAGAACGCAGTATCGCACATATACTGGTTGGCGATAAAGACAGGAAAGAAATCAAAAGAACACCAAACAAACCACATATGCGCCGACACATACCTAACGCTACATGGGGTATCGGTCATGAAAAAACAAAATTTTGAGTCGAAAACCATTCAAGCGATGCAACGAATAAGCGAAAATAAACCGAGCATTAAAAGTAAATGAGAAAACCAGCCCAATGGCAATCTCCAACCCTCTGGGATATCGATAGCCTTCATCTCTCCATTCACCACTACCAGCTATTGTCACCGTCTTGCGCCGCGAGCCAACGCACCCTTTACTGCTGCACCACCACTGGCATTCCTATTTGCCGCCATCCTTGCAATGCCACCAACTTTTTCGGGCTTCTTTGCTAGACCGCTCGATGCTGCAGGCTTGTCAGGAGCGTTTACTGCCGCAGCCATACCAGCACTGAGAACTCTCTTGTCTTGTCTAGGCACTTGAGGCTTTCTTCCGACAATCCCCGCAGCTGGTTCATCACGTACTCTCTTCCTAGTAACCGGTCCACCCACAGGAGGAGCGACTTTAGAGTATTGATCGTTTCGAAGACCAGCAAGTCTTGATGCTGGACGCGCTCCTCCTGCAAGTCTACTTGCAGGCCTGTCTCCAAGTCGACTACCAGGTCTGTCCCCAAGTCTGCTTGCGGGGCGTCTTCGATCATCGTCGTGTTGACTGTAGCTACTCACAATGCTACCAGCGGGACTTCCTGGTAAGCGAACAGCAGCGGCACCAAGCTTTTCTTCACGAGTCTTTGCACCAGGCGCATGTTTGCAGCAAACACCAAATTTGCGTTCCAGCTCAAGAAATTCGCATGTTTCCTGTGCTGCCATACGAGCTCGTCGTTCGGCCTGTAATGTGCGTTCGGTCTTGTCAAGTTGAACTGTGGTTGTCTCTAGTTGGTCTTCGAGCTGGGCAATACGGTTGTTTAGAGAGATGATGAATTTGGGGTCAATATCCATCAATGAAGCGATAACAGGTTCTGGCTTGCGGACGTCCAGAGTGTTCTCAATTGGTTGTGGGGCTGGTGGACAAGAACCAGAGCGGACCCGCAAACGAACATTCGGGGCTGGGGTGGGTGGAACCTCAAGTGAAGACTTGCTAGTTATTGGATCCTCGACAGTTTGAATAATCGCCTCTTCCGATGAATGCGTGACCTCCTCTTTGACCTCTACCTCATCCTCCTCAACAGAAATTGGCTCAGGAGTATTTTCCTGATTGATATCTTCTGGAGAATCGGAGGGTGAAACTTCCATAGGTTCTTCTAATGCTTTCTCCACTGCCTGATCTGCATCCTCGGTCGGTTCCTCTTCAATGCCAGAAACAGCCTCAGGTGGTAAAAACCCTTTCAGTTGTTCAAGATCAATAGCACTGAACTCTCTAAACTCCTGAGTTTCTCTTCTCCGCCTTGCAGCTTTCTTTTCTTCAATGCTAACAGACAGTCTACCAGCTGAAATGTTTTCGAACATCTGAGCAAAGGCCTTTACAGGAGACTTAAAATTGCGAGATGAATTTCTTGGTGTTTTCTCGATCGAGCCGTGCTTTCGTGGGGAACGCCGTTTTTTAACTGTGAGTTGCGGGTCTTCCGGCATCCCACTCATCCTTTTCTCAGGTGAGAAATCCACAAATGCATCCATGGAGTGCCCCGGGGTATCTTGATACTGCATGAAGTCGGTGTCCTTTTCACCCGGCGCCAGCTTTGGCGTTTCCATTAAGAACGGGTTGTTGGAGATGCCAGGCATCGCGTTCAACTTATGAGGTGATGCGGCAGACAAAAAGGGCGTCTTCTGGATATCTGCAAACATTGAAGGTGGAATTGAAGTGTTTTCAAAGTCCGTTGGACGAGGGGTTTGCGCTTGCATGTCAAAATTGGCGGTAAAGTTGTTATCATGTCCAAGCAGCATCTTGGCCGGAGTTCGTCCGGGGGATGAGCGACCAGTGTGTCTTCGTGAGCGGTCTGTTGTCGGAAAGCCAGCGACCTGCCTACGACCCATGGGTGTTTCCATTGGCAGGGCCATTGTTTGATCCATATCGTCGAAGTCATCTTCGGAGTTGTCTTCCTCCTCCTCCTCTACTCTAGCTCCCTCGCTTTCCCAGTGCATTTCGCTTTCGCAATCCGATCCTGTACCAGATGAAAGTTGGGGGGAGTGGTGGATAACTGATTCTGGTGTTGCTTCTCTGGTCCGCGACGTCTCCATGGGCCGCCTTCCTGGATGATACTTACCTCCTCCTATACGTTGTGAACGACGCGGGCGGGGTGTGTCGTCTTCCTCAAGGCCAAACTGATTGTTGGTGAAAGGGGTCGGCTTTGCACTGCTGAAAACACCCGAAAGGGGTGGACGACGCGATGATGGAGTGGGTCGCACGGTTTGCGGCGTCGAACCATCGAATATAGAGTTCATATAGGGTGAGGTAGGAGCGGGTGAAGTATGGTATATTGTGTCGTCCACATCGGGGAGGGGTACAGAGGCAGCTTCTGGGGTGGCTGCTATGCCTGCCATTGTTGATATTTAGAAGCTGAAGTTGATGGGTTAAGTTGCTAGAGCGAGCAAACTAAATAGGTAAATCGAAGCCGAGTACTCAGGCTAGCAATAAATGAGAGCCCGTAATCACTAAAGAGACAGAGTGAGTTAGAGACGATGAGGGTTGAGTGATGTCGAAATTTTCAGACAAGTGGTATGAAAGAAAACACGTTTGGCGTGGGCTCGCCTCCAGTTAAGCAAAGGTCGCGGCTTGCTTGTTGTCAAATGTTGAGGGTTGCCGCAGCAACGGTGCCCAGAACATCCCTGTTCATGCAAGCAGTCTCCACCACCAATATCAGAGCCGCTTCGCAATACTCGAGAGGAGAGAATGCGATGCCCTCATCTCATTGATACTAGTCGTGCTCTTTAGGCGCGCCAATTACAAATTCAGTTTTCTTGTTTCCTATTCTTTATTGTTGAGTGTGCGTTGTTCTTTCGCACGTACAGTTGCATAAAGTCTTACCTGTGCTGAGTCCATCAATCTGCGGATGTCTGGTGTTGCCCGGACACAGCCTGAACACCACCAACTCTCCTTAGCGTTTCGTCCAACCTCCCTACTCCTTCGCCTGACTCGCACTTCTTTCTTCCGTCTTTGTCTCAACCAGTTCACTTATCAGCATTCACTCTACAAATGGCATATTGCTAACCTGTGCGACTCATTGTGTGTGTTTGCTCTCTTCGATCCCTTTCCGGTCCCGATAATTCGGTCTTTCGAGAATGTCGCCAACGAAGCCGTCAACTGCTTCGGCCAATAGCCAACGGCCAAAATCTTCACCAAAACCTTCGGCAATTCCCCGTCGTGTGAAGACTTCTAATAAATTACGGAAACCATTGTCTACCACGCTTGGTTCGAAATCGAAAAGAAATGTCGAACACAGTTCGGTACTTGACGACCCAACGGCTACAGTCTCGACGTCAACTAAATCCTACTTCTCTAAAGTCGGTTTTTGCGACAAGGAGAATATGCCAGCACGTCCCAGGGACACTGTAGCAAGAACATCACCTACGCGAGGTAAAAGTAAGTTTAAAGCTCATTTTACTATTGGTCTCAGAATCACGACAGAGAGGCTTGGATATATGACTGTATTGAGACACGCGTTATACTATAATTTAGTCCAGTGTTCCTATGTGCTAATAATGCTTTTTCTCACCATCAGCCGGAATTTCCAAAAAAATCGCCAAATACTCTCCTTTAAAGAGATCCGTGCTGGCACGTGTTCCATTACGCGAACTATCTGAAGTAGAGGTTTTCGAACGTGATGAAGCTACCCTTGGAGACGTTCGTCGACGGCGATCTGGTGAACACTCGGGTACATACATCGAATTCGATTCGCATGATGCCCATTTAATAGCCAACGATACTCGTGGCTCGTCTGTGTCATCCTCATTCACCGAAAATACCATTTCCTCTCAGTCAACAGCGATCACAGAACCAGATGAAGATAATGGGAAGTTTAGCGTGTTGAGAAGGACGGACAGTGAAGAATCATTACGATTGAAGGTAGAAGCCATTATGGCAGCTACGGCTGGGATCAAAACTAGATCCCACACCAGAAAACTGTCGGCGCTGCGACATCAATTAGTGACCCCTATGAAATCGAAACACCCTGGTGTACGTAATTCGATATCACCGGTGCATTCATTCACGGATTCCTTCATCATTGATTCGCCAGAAATGAAGACAGCCCCCCTCTCGCCGTCTCTAAAATCTATCAAGTCGCCAGTGTTAGCACCACGTGGTGGTTCGCCTATCTACAAGCCTGCACTGTCTCCCAAACGCCCTTTGAGAACCGGGCTCGGAAAGAAAAGTGCGAACGTGATACTCAACGAGATAGAAAAGTCGAAACCTGCCCCAGGAGAGAAGAAGAAAATCGTCATCTCAGCAAATGACAAGCCACTTAAGGGCAAGGCGTTGGGTAATTCGAAGCCAAAGGCCAAGAAGACAGGAGCTAGCAGTCTACGAAGGGCCGCAGGTGCAGCTCGACCGGCAATCGCCAGTGCTATGTCAGGGTTGGAAAATATCAGACGGATGCGATGATACTACAAGATAACGATTGCCAAACTACACGTGAGGATAGCGGAGAGTGGAAGTAGGACGGGTGTTAAAAGAGTTTAGTTTTCCAGATTGTCACAAACTAAATTATCTTTCGGGGCTTTTTTTTCATCGGGAATGGGTTATATGACTTTTTTTTTTTTTGGAGCGTTCTTTCTGTTGTTAATCGCAACTGGCTGGGATATCTTTCTTGTTCTGCGTCTTTGTTCTCGTTCGTATGTTACCCTGAATAATTGTTTTTCTAACTACTACCCTTCTATGATACACGCATTCACGGCGACTTCTATCTGAGTCAATGAAAAATACATACAAGGAGGATGTAAATATAAAACTTGGACGTACGTCCCTCTGTATGTCGTCACGATTCGCAGATCCGGAAAAGAAAAAAGGATCAGATTACTTATTTAGACGATTCATGTCTGGACCTACTATACTCATACGTACCTATGCTATGGAGAGAGATATCAGGAGATGGTATGCGAACCAATGTGTAGTTCCGTTAGTCGATTCCAAGTGCACGAAGAGTGTGATCGGCCAGACACGATCAAATCTCCCGTTGTCTCTGATGCATGAATACTACGTGTGTGAAGGTTAGCACGTCTTACTATGCCCTCTTCTTGGCGACGACATAGTCTGTTGGCGTGGCTGTGCACATCACACGGATAAAATTCTTGGAGATTCCATCAGATATTTTGAAAAAAGAAATGCCATCAACTAAATGTTTCTGCACGAGTGGGTTCCTGTCGTTACCTGTATTGACGATAATATGGAGTAGCATGCTGATGTGATTTTTCTAGAATGTTACTTCATAATAGATCTTCTAAACCTACGTTGTAGAAATAATTGTATTTAGGGCATAGACTAAATGGCCTTGCCGTACCTCGTATCTTTCTTCGTCCCTTGTAAAGGCAAAAGTCAATTGACAGCTGTAATGCTTTCATTTTCGATAAATGTTTGAGACTTGTACTAACGGACAACGCGATTTGGATACTTCTATCTCATAACATTAATGTTCTGTTCAGGCAAAATTAATAGACCGCTGGGGCCTCTACTTATCATTGTAGTGGGTGTGACCAGTATTCTGTGCTGATTGAATCAATTTTATACGTCGAGATGATAACTGATGATTAACTTATGTGTCATCGCACCTCACTCACCTTCCCGTGCATGGATTATCACTGGGTGGTAATTTCCGCTGGCTTATGTAATGACTGGGTCAAGCTTTTGCTCAGGTGACAGCACGTGCTCTGGTGGACATGTAATCAAAAAAAACTAGGCAGGGATTAGAACATTCTTTCTGGAGAAATGCCACAGAGCTTTGACTTACATACTCCGTAGGGTTCTTGTTTGTGATCTGTCTAATCTCTTTGGTCATCGTATTCACCACCCCATCTCTTTATCACTGCATTATCTCTGAGCTCCTGTTGGTTTGACAGCGTGCTCATATCGATATCTAAACTCGCTCCATTACTTGCAGCTCTGTTTCTCAATGATATCTCCAGTTTACTATATTTGTTATCTTGGGGAAATTCTTCGTGGTATCTCTGATAAGTTTACTCAACATATTGATCAATTGAAGCTCTTCCGCAATTAGACGTCTCAGTCGATTGCTCTGTCAAACCAACGTTAAAACCACCACATGCAACCACCACCTCCACATCAAGTAGCTAGATTGATGGTCCTCTTTATAACGGGTTACGTAGCTCAACAGACTGTCGGAAAGTAACGGGATGTCGAAACAAGAGCCTAGAAGCTAGAAGAAAAAACAGCGTATTGTCCAGTGAAATCCATCGAGCTTTTCACGAGGCTTGTAATCTCTGGGCAACAACGGAAATATTTGGTCCGAGCAATAAGAGTTGATAATAGAGACCGGAACAAAGCTTTCCGAAACACTAGATATATGAAAGATGGACGAACCCTCCTAGGAATTCATCTATTCTAAAGGCCTCGGCACAATGGAAAAGCGCTACGTGAATGATATATACTTGAAATGCAGGAGATATATATTGTAGCCCGGCACAAGTATTGGATAGCAACGTTCGTGAGCGGTTGTTACATGCACGTGGGCTGTTCAAGACGTTTATTCCCCAAAGGTTCATACTCCGGTGTGCTAACTATTCCGCTACAAGGGTTCGAACTTTGAATTCCGATCTCGGGGGGATCCGACAAGCGGACGTGAGCCTTTTTTAGGCATAGGCTGTCCGAAGTTCAATCCCTCTAATAAGAATATATTATATTCTATCGGTCAAAGATGCTCTCGGAGAAGGTGGTGTTGTTCTTTGGTAGCGATTCCCAACAATCAGAAATGATATCGATAGTCTATCGGATATCGATAAGTTGGCATCAGTTGCTTGAATTGGAAATCCTCATTGTCTGCATGACAGAGACCTTCTTGATTGGGGCCCCCACAAGATTTACTTTTTGAACTATGGAGACATGATGCGGGGGGGTAGACCTGGGAAAAGAGGGGCGTTTAGGCGGTTAATGGGGGGATTGCCAGGACCTGCGTCGGAGGCTACCGACTGCATAACGGCGTCTTGCGCTAGTTACTGTTTTGAGAAGGTGTGGTTAACAAAACGTTATTGGGGGCAGTCGGAATTAATAGGTAGTCAAGTAGGGCAGATGGCAAGGAGGGGGGCACGTCATTTAGGGTTGTACTGTGATTGGTCCCCTTCGGGAATTTCAATGTTTAAAATGATCCAGGGCCGTTCCTGACCGATGATCTCTTGGCAGTCGTGTATCGCATAGCCTATCAACCACACCTTGTGGCCGGACATTGACACGAGAATACAGAGCGGCGTACCAGCAGTTGGCAGGTTCAGTAAAATTTAGGAGAGCTCCGACGAAACTTTCTAATCTAAGGCCTGGGGGTTTTTGACATGGTTCTCTTGAATCTCTAATCTGAACCACAGCCAGCTGCCTCCAACGGATATAAAGCTGGCTCAATATCCACGATAAAGATGCGTTCTCCAGCCGCGGAATCAGCATCAACAGTCGTTCTTCAGTCTTAGTAGCCATGCAGTTCCTCTCCCTTGTCCTCCTGGCCACGGCCACAGCTGTCTCCGCTGCCCCCGCACCGGCCGCCATTGAGAAACGCTCGCCACCCAACATACCCACTGCTGCCAGCGCGCGCACCATGCTCGCCTCCCTCACTGTGCGCAGCACAGATGCTACAGGCTATGACCGGTATTATTTCTCCCTCCATTCTGTCTTTCGCCGCCACTAATACCTTGCAGTGACCTTTTCCCCCACTGGATCACCATCTCAGGTGCCTGCAACACCCGTGAAACGGTCCTCAATCGCGACGGCACCAACCTCGATATTGGAACCGACTGCTACCCCGACTCTGGCTCATGGTTCTCCCCGTACGACGGTGCAACCTGGACCGCCGCCTCCGACGTAGACATCGACCACGTCGTGCCACTCTCTGATGCCTGGAAGTCAGGTGCTGGCGCATGGACCACTGCGCGTCGCCAGGCGTTTGCGAACGACCTGACAAATCCGCAGCTAATTGCTGTCACCGACAATGTCAACCAGGCCAAGAGCGACCAGAGCCCCGATGCATGGAAACCCCCTTTGACCAGCTACTGGTGCACGTATGCACGCATGTGGATCAAGGTCAAGAACGTGTACAGCTTGTCAGTGAAGAGTGCCGAGAAGACAGCGTTGGGAACTATGCTGGATACTTGCTAGATTTGTGTAGGGCGAGGTGGGATGAATTGAAGGGGTACTGGATACCGGGTTTTGTTAATAGCAATGGGAGTTCGTTTTTTCATCGAGCCATTTTATGTGATTCCGTGACTTTATTTAAGCTCAAGCTTAAAGCAAGCTGTAAGCCAACAGAGTCTGTCAGTTAGCTCTGGATACGAGCGCTCTTAGACTGCTCTAAGTTAACTGAAGCCGTTGCAAAGACAGTAGTTAATTGAATTTTCCTAGCGCTGGCCTTAATCCAAGATACCGAACACGCACCGACAACTGTGTGCGCCAAAGTATTTTCCACCGATCTCTAGATCCTTCCCAGTCATTCGACACAGTGGAAGTTAAGACGCATGCGCACTCAACTCGCCAGCCATTGAACGCCGTCGTCGTCATCATCGGTTGCAGTCACGGATTGGAATGCAACTCTAACGATCTCGATACCGGCGTCGCCCATTGAAAGCGTCGATGCACCCGTCCTCGCCGTCACCGGCACAACCACTCACTCCACATCTGTATTTAAAAGAAATATCCTCCCATCTTGTAGGCTATGTAGTCTTGAATCCAAACTCTGGAATCAATGTCTTTCCCAGATCCGCTCTTCTACCAAAACGGGTTTGACCTCGGCCGCGACGGCGACGGCGACCACAAGACGACTGAAGAGGCGCCAGTGGGACACGGGTTGTGGGAGGAGATTTCGTTGAGGCGACGGAAGAGTGCTGAGAACGGGGGATGGCGGAAGAGGTTGTTCTTACTGAGAGTGTTGAGGTGTTGGAGGCCGTAGAGTGAGTGAGTGGGAAGGTGTGCGTCTTTTGAGTTGCATTCGGGTTGATTCTGACTACTCCTAGGATGCCTAGTGGCACTGTTGTTCTGTTCTGGTGCTATAAAGCCTGAGAGACTTTATGGGTAACGGCATCCTAAAGACGTGTCCTAAATCCTACCTAACCGCTTAAACCACGTGGAGGCAAGGACCAACGTCTCGTACGTTTTTTCATGAACGAGGTTGGTGGGTAAAACAAGTGCTTCAATCTTGTATATTAGAAACAAAGCCTTTCATGCCGTAACCCGTGTGGAGGGATCCAATCCTGCGGAAGTCCTGAGTGTTTGGAATTCTTGTCTGTACTACAACTATTAGGAAATCACGATGGCGTGTCTGACCTGTAGTCTATGTAGACTGTTGGCTTTTTTGGTGTTTGGTTTATCCAAGATTCTTCCACAACTATAAAAAAAGCTTTTAAGCAAAATATATTGGATGAGACATTGAGCTGCTGATCTCAAAATTTTGAAGAAAATGGAAATTTGGTCACCAACGGCACGGTCAAAGTACTCCGGTATTCGAATCACCAGGGGAGACGGGCCGTAATAGCAGTCTCTGTAGTCTCTTTTTGAAATTTGAAAACCTAGTGCCATCCATAGCATTGCTCTTTGAGGTAGTGCTCCGCGAAAACCACAGTCGATAGACTATGAGGTAAGTCCGCGTGTTGTGGGAGTTGAACTGAAGGATGTATGTACGGATCTATCATAAACCCTTCGCCATCAGAAGTGCACATACACTGATTCCTGGTTCGAATCAGACCGCTATCGCTCTAGTTTTCAGTCCATCTCCGCCCGAAATACCCGTCAACACGCGAATCCAGGCACAGAGCACTCGCGCACTTAGTACATCCCCGCGTTGTGCCACATGTGGCTAAGTACACGCCCGGCCAACAGCCATAACCCATGGATGCCGCATACGCGTACGCTAAAATGGGACGCCCCGACAAGCTGCTTCGGTATTTGAGAGAAGCTTTTTTCTCGCGCACGCTAGCTACGTAGATGTGGTTTTGCAAGGGAGACCCACGTAGACTCCTGTATGTTTACTTACATTGTCTAGGGGTTACGGGTCTTTGCCTCTAATTGGTGAACTGGCACGCTGGAGGCTGTATTCCGCTGAATACTTTCGCTGAGATTCCCGATACCCAATGCTACGTTCTCTATAAAAAAACACCGCTCTGCCTAACCTTAGAGTGGGGCAGACTGTCTCTCATGGCAGCCTATTAGTCTATGGCCTATCACAGTTACTCCATCTCATGACTGCTAGATTTCATGACCAAATTTTGCAATGCGAGGAAACGATGTACTCCAAATATATATGTGGAGCACCCAGAATGATGTTTGTTGTTCACTGTCGAGCATAAGCCTGACATGAAGGTAGTCTCGAAGGGGTTTGCTCACCTAACGAATAGCTGTCTCTCCTGATAGACTTCACAAAAGGAAAGTTCTGTTGAAAAGGCCTGTCATTTTAGATACATGAGCATCACATAAGCATAGCACGTATCATAGAACCTCTCACCCTATCATTTAGCCACGCCTATGAAAATACCTAAGTGTTTTATATCTCGTTCTGCTGTTAGCTAACAGTGTTATATCGTGGCTAATGTCCGTTAACGCTGTCGTCGTAAGCAGCCCGCAGTGTGCATGCAGGATTTACTTTGTACACAGACCCGTTTACGGAGAGGCGCCAATTGTTGCACTTATCGCGATGACCAATGGTTGGAGTTGGATTTCAAATGGGAAATTAGAATCATAAACGATACAGCATGGTTGTATTGATCGCCTCCATGGTGCATTGTCGAGCGGTACGTAGCCGGTGGATCTTGACGTGTCTCGCCGAAGTACGAGTATTTGTGCGTACACGCGTAATTAAGTTTTTGCTTACGGAACAAAGCCACCAACGACGACTGTCAGAAGACACTGGTACGGATACGATAACCACGCCCTGCCACCCTGCTTATCAAATATACCAAACTTCAATTTAACGACCCAGCGTAATTTAGAGTTGAATACGTGCCTTACCTAAGTTGTTATAACCACACCTGGGTAAGTCGATGATCTAGTGTGTATTACCGTTGATACCCAGTAACCCCAGTGCTGCCTGCCTGCCTGCTATGCATGGGTGTATACGGGCAATCAATTTTGGTCGATTCGCCTATATATATTCCCGAAGTAATTATTACTAAGTAGTGGGACTCCCGGTAGAGTATGGGCAGCAGATTACTCAAAAAACTTACCTGAAATGAGAAATATGGACATGTCTTTGGTTTCACTTTGAAATGTCTCCGGTAAATACTTTAAGCGCTTTGATAGTGTCCCAAGATTTTCACAAAGGATCTTTTTGTGTTCTGCAGGATGTATGAATACTCTACAGTCTTGTACTGAATGATTTAATAACAAGCCGTATTTCTAATGAATACCGGAAAGAAGCTTTGTAAGCTCTTGGTATCAATATTTGATTAGGTAATTCGTTGAACTCTGATGCTGAACAGAGCCTCTGTGCATTTCTATCTCATGGTGCCAGAGGTGGTGGTAGGGGTTTCTATTTTAAGTTCCCGTACGTAAGGGTGTTTTAGCAAAACGTGAATTCGGCGCAGAACAGGCACGCGTAGACACACACAACACAACTCGCTTGTTCGGGTCACCACAGATCGGAATTTCGTTTGAAATTGGATGCACGAAACAACCGAAAAAGCTTGTCTCTTTGTTTTTTCGCTCCTGTGACAAGCCAGAATTTCCATTTCGCATGGCCGCGCGTTCACGGCAGCGCAAGAGAAACTCAGCCAGGATGATGCGTGGGTGGAGAGGTGCGGAAGTGAGGCCGTCCAATTCGCTGTGCGAGCTTTCACTGAACAAGTAACCCAAGACACTTGGGTGCTGGGCAAGATTGCTGACGGTGAGAAATCTGGAAACTCACTAGACTAGAGGGCTCACTCCTTGCTTTAGTTGCCTGTGCTCTCCTGTACTCGACATCTTCATAAAGACGTTGGCTTGTGGTCATCCATCTCAGCTATCTACAACATCACACGCCTGATCCCATCGGTCACCTGGGATTTCTCGCTCGTTCCGAAGTTTTGCGAAACCAAACTCCAAAAAAGGATCCCAGGACTCAGCTAGCTAGTGGGGGGATCGTCATTGTGTGACCCCAAGGGTTGAAACCACCGGACGCACATCTAAGTCAGCGGCTCAAGAGGTTCTGCTCCATCCCATCGATCAACACCATACATACCCTCGGATACCCATCACTTCTCCACAGATCGAGCGTTTCTCATCGGTAGTCCCATCTTAAAACAACCGTCACAACACACAACCACAGTTTACAGGAGGAATTCGTTCGCCTACAAGCGCGCAACTATCACGCGAGCACCGCTTAACAGCTGAAAGGACTGGCCCCGAGTAGAGGAGAGCCACATTATGCAGACGGTATTTGCGAACGGCGGTTGGAAGGAGCGATGGGTGTTATCGTAGGTTACCCTTGCGATGAAGAAGAGACTTCGTTCTTGGTAGCGAAGAGCTCTCGCTTGCATCTAAATACGCAAGCTAACTAAGCATTTCTCTACAGATATATCTTTGATTATGTGGTGATAGTGTAAAACCCCTCATGTTTCATCTACCTGTTTACCTAGTTTTTGACAATCGGTAGACTTTTGATCGGAGGATTCTCTGCTCTCGATCTCTCGTATCCTTATAATCAACCATTTTCCCTCGACAACCCGTCACTACAATATCCATACGCGGACCCGGAACGAGTACCTGCGCTGTGGGCCGGTGTCATTGCGTGCATTTTCCCGTTGCTGTGCATCATATGCTGGACCCTTTTCGTCGACGGTCTCTTTTCCCACCACAAGCCTCGGACGAACCGATCGCGCATCATGGGAGGTCCTTGGTCCTTAGATGATCGTCTTTGGGAGATGAACTGCGGTATCTTGGGCCTCGGCCTGAGTGTTGCGTTTGCTATCTGCATTACTGGGGTTTTGAAGAATACGACTGGAAAGCCCCGTCCTGATATCATTGATCGGTATGAGCATTCTGTCCGTGTTGGTGAGGTCATGGCTAAATTTGATCTGAATTAGATGCAAGCCCCCACTTGATGCCAAGAACCCTAAATGGGGTCTTGTTACGTCCGCCATCTGCACTGGAGACCCACACGTTCTCAAAGATGGATTCAAATCCTGGCCCTCTGGTCATGCCTCAAGTATGTTACCCTCTTTGTCGTTTGAGGATTCTCCTAATCATTCTCCACAGCCTCTTTCGCCGGCCTCGGATACCTTGCTATCTTCCTTGCTGGAAAACTTCATATTATGGACAACCGGGGAGAAGTCTGGAAAACCACCATTGTGCTGATTCCTCTTCTCGCCGCTAGTCTGGTTACCGTGTCGCGTATCATGGATGCCCGCCACCACCCCTTCGATGTTATCTCTGGCTCCCTTCTTGGAATAACTTCTGCCTGGGTGTCGTACCGCCAGTACTTCCCTTCCATTTCCGATTCACAAAACAAGGGCCGGGCTTACCCCCGCCGTACATGGGGTATTGATTCTACGGACCTCAATACCAGTGGCGGCATGTATGCCACAGCCTATAACCCGCGCACCCTCGAGGAAGGTGGCCCCATTGGCTCCTCCGAGAGCGTTGATAGTGAAAATGCATCTCGTAAACGTGGGCCTGGTATGCAACCAGCACCTATGAACTTGGGGGTTTCCGGTCCCCACGGTAGTAGAGCGAGAACCTTTGAGACAGCTCACGAAGATTATGAAATGGGCGAACGGCCACAGCAACGGAGAGCATCAACGTTCGATACCGGCCCACGCCCACCACCACACATGAAGGTGCACGATGACAACTATAGAGACAGTGTAGACATGGGCGACCACAACAGGCGAAACTATGAACCCGAAAGTCCTAAAGGGATGAAGATGGGTCGGTTAAGCCCGCCAATCCCCCAAGGCGGAGTGGAAGAGCACAGGGTTTAAGCTTTGATCGATAGCGAAAAATTATTGTTATATACCCACCGGACGTTATGCATCGTTTTGGTGTATGCGCCCTTGTTTTTTTTTACATTATTTTCACCGGATTTAGGTAAATATATGGGGGTTCGCATGTTGGCTTTGTTGATTCTTTGTCATTATTCCTTCATTTTGGTTGTTTTTACCTCTTATCACGAAGAAATGTCCTTCCTTTTAAACTCAACAGCTGTTGCTGCTGTGCTAATAGTAAAAGTACAGTTCGTGCAGTTCTATATTGGTAGTATGTAGGGATGGACGGACGGTTTCTGGTGTGCTGGAGTAGGTTGGGTTGGTGGTGGTCGGCGGTACATTTGTATATTATTAGTCGTCCAACATGGAGAAGGATTCTGATAATTGGTGTTTCCCATTTTATGATCTTGACTGCATCTAGCGTAGAATATTGTACCGTGATGGTGCATTCTCAAGAATACCAGGTGCAGAGAGAGGCTTCTTGGCATGCATGGAGACCGACAGAACGCAGACAGACAGAGACTGGCAAGAGGCGCAGTGGGCGCTTGCTGGTGCGTGCACTGATCCTCAGCCTCGATCCTCGTCCTATCAGACTGCTTCCATCCAAAGCATCGAGAGTGTTTGCACCAGCTGCCCGATGTTGTGCAGCCGGAGCGGGGTATCCAAAACTTTTTTCCATTGTCAATCGAGCTTGTGCATCCGCAGCTGCCCTCTGCCCGGTCTACACAAAACTAGAGTTGTCGCTGAGCTGCTTTGCTATCATGAAATCAGGTTTGTGGCGGGGATGCGTTGTTAGCTCTGGGGGAAGCTCCTCAAGTCCTGCAGTCTGCGGGGCCAATGCGAACACTAGCGTCTAGGGCTTGGTAGCAGCGCGGCCCTATTACATATGCTGAATCCAGCTTAATTTTTCCCACCGCTGATCAAGTCGGAGACCGTTCTTAGCTGTTGCCTCCTTCGATCCCATATTTTCTGCCGGATTATTCTTTGACGAAGATACTGAAACCCCAATTGAATCGAGAGCCTCGCAACGAAAGTTTGTTTTCGAACACAAAACTCAATTTGTTTGACTCCAGGGATTGGAGATAACCCCGCAGTTTGCACAACAAAACGATAGATAGAAACATTTTACCTGCCTTTCTTTCAGTCTCGCCACCCGCAGCAACCAGGTAACAGCAGCAGTAGAAAACGAGAACTCCCAACGTCAGCGTCAGCTCCATCAGACCGCCGACCCCCAACCGCAAATATGGAGGGCCCCGACCCTTTGATCTGGTACTCCAAGCTGTTTCCGTACCGGCTTGACTTGGTGGGCGACTATGCTGGTGACGAACACTTCGTGCTTGACGGTGACTCGCTGCTGCGCCACATCTTCAATGATACCCGGATTGACTACACGCACGGTTTTCAGCTGCTACACGCCATCTACGCTGTCGAGAGCTTCCTAGCAAATCTGCGGCGGCGCAAGTGTGTGTACCACGTAGTGTTTTTTGAGGACCACGCGAAGGTGTGCGTGCCACCCACGGCCGCGGATGAAGACACAACCAAGTACGCACTGTCAAGAGGGGTGCTGAAGCGCCATCTGCTAAATGTCGATGCGGCACGGAAGGAGCGCGATGAGGATACTGTCTACGTATTCCAGAGCGTTACAGATGCAGCGTTTGATGAGTATTTGGAGCGCAAGCGGCCGTATTTCTTCATGTGTCACAATGGTGATGATTGGCAAGATTTGGAGAACAGCGATGATGACGTTGATGGCGAGGTGACAGAGGTTAGGGCGAGCGAGGTTACGGAGGGTAAGGCGAGCGAAGCCGAGATGAAGGCAATGACAAGACGGTTCATGATGAAGGGATACAATGTAGCTTTGATCAATCATGTGGAGTTTTTGGACAGTAAGGTGTGCTAGAATTTCACCCCCCCACTCCTCATTTGCATACTTGAAACTAACATTATGTTTGGCGGTAGATTTTTACGATCGTTCTTGAGAGTCAGTTCCACGGGACTGCACGATTGACTACCGTTACCCCCTCCATACCACCAAAAGAGCCTTCGGAACCTCTGCATGAAGCGATACAAGGCTTGACCTCAACCCGCGAACGCCTTACAGTAGCCGCATTGTCCAAATTAATAACAGATGACAGCGATGTATCAAGCGCTACGGGACTAGCGACTACATATCTATTACACCTTGCTTATCTGAATCACTTGTCACTATCACAGCGGGATTTCCGTGCACCCGAGGAGGCATTGAATCGTGCCCTCGTAGAGTCAAATCTTCAAGCATTCCTACAGGCCTTCTTGAAGCACGCTACGGGGCTCCTGGAGAACGAAAATATCTATGGCGAGACCCCGGATCTATACGACTTTGTGGACGGTCGACTGATCTTGAAGTTGCTTATGCGCAAAGATGAGATTCCGGAGGAGGTGAAAGCCGATTTTGAGCGGCTCGCTGCTGTTGTGGAGACTGTATCAGGAACTAAGTTAGAGTTCGACTCTGCTGTTCGGGGGCTCATTGAATACGAGGAGGAAAAAGAAGTGGAGGTTCCGGATAAGCCTTCCATACTGCCATTCAGCAACCCCATTTTTGATCCTTTCTTGGAACCGATAAAGCTATATAATGACGTGGTATATGAGGCAGAAGACGACTCCAGTGAAGGTTTTAGAGAAGCCTATCACTGGCATAACGCTGCGAAGCCCCTTATAATACGAAAGCGGATACTACCGGCGGTTGCTGTGACACAGGCAGTGGGCAAAGGCCAGTCTGCCAACAAGTCCGAGCGCCGAGCGGCCGGGAGGGCCCGCCGTAAGGATCAGACATATCTTAATCAGATGACGCGTTATGCGCAGAGTTTGTCTGGCGGAGTGTTGACGCCAGAGAAGATTATTGCCGATCCGACCGGTACTAACCAGAAGCGCAAGCTGGAGAAGGAGAAGGAGAAAGAGGCATCAAAGGGAAAGCAAGTTGGAAAGCAAGTCGGTAAAAAGGCACCCCCGGCCGACAAGAAAGTGTCCCCGGCCGACAAGAAGGCTGCTGCTGCTGCGGAGGCTAAAGGTGGCAAGAAGGGCGCCGTAGCTAAGCCAGTAAAGCTATCGAAAGCTGATATGATCAAGCAGAAGAACGCTGAGCAGAAGGCGGGCAAGGGTGCTGAAGTACTGATGAAGAGCTGGACTGGACTGTGGCGCGATCTTGAGAAAATTAAGGATGAAGAAGCGATCGTGACCCGTCTAGACGAGTTCCTCAAGAAGGTACAAAAGGCAATTCCTAGCAAGACTGCAATGGCTACCGAGACACACGACGGTATATTTGTCGAAGTCGAGACTCGGCTGTACAAGGTTATGGTTTTGCAGACCATGTGGGCCAAACTGGCCCGCGCCGGCGAAAAAGACAAGGGCTACACAACAGTGGCCAACTTGTTTGATGAGGCACGTAAGATTCTGACATCGGCAGGAAACACCGTGTCTGTGAAGAAGATTTTGCAGAACGTGTTTGCCGGTCTCGGAATTAACATGCCGCCTTCTCCCCCGGGAGCCCTGCCGGATCGCCGACTGAGCTTCCAGACAAAGTGGACCGGAAAGCTGGCGGAAGACGATTTAACGCTGGGTATGAGCTCTGAGGAGTTTCAGCTGTGTCATTTCGGACCATTCATGGACCGTGACATGGACTCGGCGCCAGATGACCGTGTTCCGTTTAACCCTGATGGATGGCAGCGCAAGGTTCTCGATGAGTTGGACAGCGAAAACTCTGTGTTTGTGGTTGCGCCTACCTCTGCGGGTAAGACATTTATCAGTTTCCACGCCATGAAGAAGGTATGATGAGTGACTATCTATGATACAACGCATGGCATCTAACGTCTTGATCTATAGGTTCTACGAGCGGACGATAACGGCATTCTTGTTTACGTTGCCCCCACCAAGGCATTGGTCAATCAAATCGCCGCCGAAGTCATCAGTAGGTTCAGCAAAGATTATCACTTCCGGAATGCCGGAAATACGGTGTGGGCTATTCACACTCGTGATTATCGCATGAACAACCCTGGAGAGTGCCAGATTTTAATTACAGTGCCCCATATTCTGTCTATCATGTTGCTATCACCTGTGAATGCCGAAAAATGGGCACCGCGTGTCCGCCGCATCATTTTCGATGAAGTACACTCGATCGGCAATGCCGAAGACGGTGTGATCTGGGAGCAGCTCCTACTCCTGGCGCCATGCCCTATGATTGCGCTTTCGGCTACCGTTGGTAACCCAGAGGAGTTCAGTCAATGGCTCGAGGCTACACAGGGTAGTTTGGGCATCAAGATGAGCATGGTACAGCATCCACATCGGTACTCCGATTTGCGGAAGTTTGCATACGTTCCCGGAAAGGATGACTCGTACAAGAACTTTAAAGGACTCGGAAAACTATCCAAGTTTGGTGCTATCGACGGCGCTCCTGGTATCGAGACTGTCCACCCTGTCGCTGCCCTGGTCAACCCGAGTCACGGCATGCCCGACGACTTGAGTTTGGAACCACGTGACTGCTTCACATTGTACAAGGTTATGAAGGAAGTCCAGAACGAAGAATATCCGTTCCCTAAAGATCTTGACTACAAGAAATGGTTTGGAACAACGGGTGCCGTCATCAAGAAGTCTGACGTGATTCTCTGGGAGGCTGAACTGAAATCACTGCTGCGAAAGTGGATGGTGCAGAATGACTCACCGTTCATGAATGTGGTTCGCAAACTTGGTGGTGGTCGCAATCTGGCGGAGGAGAAGCAACTCACGGATGTCTCAGACGACGCCGGAGCGCTTGCTGATCCCGACATGCCGGAGAAACTAGCCGACCCCGAGTTTGTGGGAGACGAGGAAACGAGAGAGACCGAAGAGGCTAAGCTTACGGGTGAGGAATCGTACATTGATCTGGATATCTCTAAGACGACGTACCTGCGCGACAAGACGCTGCCCCTCTTGCAGTCACTGCATTCTGCGAACGCCCTGCCTGCGATCCTGTTCTCTTACGATCGGACGCTGTGTGAGTACCTGTGCAAGCATCTGTGCGATCAGCTCAAGCGTGCCGAAGATGAATGGCGCAAGACGGATCCCAAATGGAAGGCCCTGGTCAAACAGTGGGAAGAATACCATGCACGCAAGAACTCCAAGTCTGGCAAGTTCAAGCGGCCGAAGCCACAAGAAGGAACCAGCAAGGCCGAGCAGATGCGTGACGAGGCCGAGAACGAGGGCAGCATGTTTGAGTCGTTCAACCCCGAGGACCCGTCAATTGAGTTTTCGTTCGCCGACTTTAAAAAGCACAGCAAGGCAGAGTTGGATAAGGATGTCAGCGATCTGGAGTACTGGGACATCAGCCCTGCGCTGGTGCACGCCTTCAAGCGTGGTATCGGTGTGCATCACGCCGGTATGAACAGAAAGTACCGACAGGCGGTGGAGATGTTGTTCCGCAAGGGCTATCTGCGTGTGGTTATTGCTACAGGTTTGACTGCCCCGTGTTCAGATATTTAACGTTGGCTGATGTATGGCGTGTACAGGAACTCTCTCGCTCGGTATCAACATGCCGTGTAAGACGGTTGTGTTTGCCGGTGACAGTGTATACCTCACAGCTTTGAACTACCGCCAAGCCGCCGGTCGTGCTGGTCGTCGTGGTTTCGATCTGCTTGGAAACGTCATCTTCCACGGGCTGAGTTATGACAAGGTGCACCGTTTGATAAGTTCGCGGCTGCCCTCGTTGATGGGACATTTCCCCATCTCTACATCACTCGTGCTCCGTCTGTTCATCCTGCTCAACAACTCCAATGGATCCCCGCACGCCACAACATCGATCCGCAGTCTGCTAACCCAGCCGCGTCTCGTGCTCGGCGGCGAATCATTCCGTGAGCAGGTGCTCCACCACCTGCGCTTCTCGATCGAATACCTGCGCCGCCAAAAGCTGCTTTCCGCCACCGGAGTCCCTCTCAACTTTGCTGGGATAACGTCCCATCTGTACTACGAGGAAGTCAGTGCGTTCGCGTTCCATGCGCTGCTGACGTCGGGATACATTGGCAAAATCTGCACCGACATTTCCAAGTCCCAAAAAGACACGCAGGAGGTACAGGACAAACTGATGCTGGTGCTCTGCCACATCTTTGGCCGCCGCCCCGTCGGCAAGCGCTCAGGCATCAAGAAGCTCGCGCCGCTGCCGGAAGACTGCCTCGCCGTCCTCCACGACCAAAACGCGCAGACGCTGAAGATGTACACCAACTACGTCACCACGTTCGCCAAAGAGTACTGCACCACCGCGGACCACACCCTGCCGTACTCCAACCTCTCGTGCGGCCGCACCACCTCCGACGAGGCGGCGGTCGCCAAGACCGGCATCGTCGCCCGCAGCGCCTTCGTGGCGCTCAGCGGCCACACGGACCAGTTCAGCTCGATCGACGACCTGGCCACGTCGGTGCGCTCCGGCGTGTTCCTCGAGGGCGCGTCCGTGCCGTACCTGCCCGACACGCACGAGCCGCTCAACAGCTACCTGTACGAGTTCTACAAGCACGGCGACCTGAAGCGGCTGACCACCGAGCACCGCATCCGCCCCGGCGACCGTTGGTTCGTGCTCAAGGACTTCTCGCTCATCGTTGCCGTCATCGTCGCAGGGCTGACGTGCTACATCCGCGACGGCCCGGGCGCGTACTACGACCCGTCGCGCATCGGCGGCGAGGAGGAGGGCGGCGACGTGCTCGCCGAGGACGAGGACGAGGCTGCGGACGGCGAGCCCGTGGACGGCGTGGAGGGCGAGGAGGAGGTCGAGGAGAAGCGCGAGAAGGTGCCGGAGGAGCTGGTGCGGATCTTGATCGCGTTCAGAGGCCTGCAGAAGGAGTTTGAGGAGAAGTTCAGAGCTATTAATGCGTAGTTAGGTAGACTTAGTTAGGTGGACATGTAGCTAGCTGGGATGGGACGGAGGATACGGGAAATGAATGCAGAATGGTATCTGGCTAGCATTGGTGTGGGTTTGGTAGCGAATAGAAATCAATCCTGCGGTTGATAGCATTCACGTCCATAACCCGGATGTGATGACATCCTCCGCCAGCGCTAACGCCCCATCCCCGCCTCAACCCTCCTCCACACCTCCTCCTCCCTCCGATTCCACCCCCCCTCCTTCCCCTTCGCCCCTCCCCCTCCCTTCCCCCTCGCTTCAACCCGCCTCCACACCTCCCCCTCCGCCCTCTCCCTCGCCTCCCTAACCCTCTCCCTCAACCCCTCCTCATAAACCGCCTCAACGCCATCCAGCGCCCTCTCCTCCTCCTCGCGTACCCTCCTCCGCTCCGCCAGCTCAGCCGCACTCATGACCCGCTTCACTTCCGGCCGCGATGGCGCGTTCTGTGAGGCTGCGGCGGCGGCGGCGGCGGCGGTGGCGGCGGTGGCGGCGGTGGCGGCGGTGGCGGCGGCGAACAGCGCGTCGATTTCGGCGTCGCTGTAGATCGAGCCCGCGTCGGGCGAGGAGGGGGGGTCGAGGTCGGGGTTTGTGAGCGTGGGCGAGGAGGGGGGGGTGGAGGGGTGGCAAGGCGCGGGGAGGGCGGGCGCGGGGGCGGGGACGGGCAGGCAGGGGCTCGCAGGCTTCTCCTGCTTGGACTTTGGGGTGGACTTTGGCTTCGGCGGCTTCGAGGTTTTGCTGCTGCTGCTGCTGCTGCGGTGGCTTGAGACGGCGGAGCGGGGGGGTGTGGGGGTTTTGACGATGATGCACTCTAGAATATCGCCGCTCGCGCCCGCGCCCGCGTCGGTCGGTGGCGGGACGCTCTTGGTGTGTTTCCGCCGTTTCGACGATGCCATCTCTGGTTCTGTGGTTATGCTGGTGCGTTTACTGCCCGCCTTAGTAGTAGTAGTCCCCTTCGCATTATCAATACCCGTGGTGTCCGTAGCCTTGCTATTGGTGGCAGACACTGCGACGGAGTTCGGGGTGGTTCTGCGGTCCTCTTCCCCCTTCTTCGTTTTCGTGTTGTTCGTGGACACTGGAGTCTTCTTTTTCGAAACCTTCTCCACCTTTCCCACACCCTTTGCCGTCCCCTTTCCCGGCTTCTTGGTCTCAACGACCGGCGGCGCAAGAAGAGGCGCCGGTGGAAGCGCCGGGAGTGCAAGCCCCGGCTCTAGAAACCGCCGCTCGCCGCGGGTCCGGCCGAACATTATCTCCGGGGCCGCGCCCATGCGTGGCGGTGGGATGGACGTGGTGTAGCCGTAGCCGCGCGGTAGGGCTGATGTGGGGGGTTTGGGGAGTATGGGTGGTACGGGTTGCGTGAGAATTTCCTTTTTGTCTGGGGCGGGTGGTTCGGGTGGGACCGGCGGGGCTGGCGGGGATTGTTGAGGTTGTTGCGACGACACCGGCGTCGGCGTCGGCGTCGGCATCGGAGCGGACATGGTGGTTGAACGGGTCGCGAGCTTGAACGGTTGTACGGGTTAGAAGGTTAGGTGGTCGGGTAGGTCGGGTTTGATCGAAAAGAAGGAGAGGAAAGGAAACACAGGTTTGTAGAGATATACGACTGGATGCAAGCTGGGCTGCACTGTGCGAGCCGGTGCGAGCGCTGTGTCGCTGCGAGTGACGCCATGTGTCCTGAATGCGCGAGTGACAGCAAGCACACGTTGTCCCCGCCCACCGCACACCGCCACCGTCCGCCGCCCGCCGCCCGCCGGTTCTCGACGCAACTCGGACGATACTTCCACACTGTTCCGTCGCGCAGTATTACGATAGTGCATGGCAATAGATCAGAACAGTGGAGCTTAACGATGTCCGGCAAATTGAATTGCAGTGTCCCTACTTTCAATGGTGCCACCATTCAATATACACCACTAGCACTTGAAACTTCTGCCATCTCCGGATGTTTACTACTTTTTCACAGAAGTGCCAGCATGGCTGGTGCTCATCGCCATGAACATCCCACCCTGGGAAGAAGTTGGAGTTTACACGCATTCCTTCCGGGCCCAATCCAATCAGGATTGAAGATATAAACCACACGACATTGGTTCAAAGCATACAGGCCTCACCGTCTGCGCTGCTTGCTCTTGAGCAAGCAGGCAAAGCATTATCAAAAAACAAAAACTGTCTGGCAAAGGCTAAGCGAGCTGATGTTGATTCAGCACACTTTGGAGTTTGGGGAGACTTTGATATGGGGTTGTTTGAAACTCGGGAGACTGAAGACCTTGCAAACAAAGGTGGAAAATTATGGATGAGGGCGGCGCCCCAACCTGCACTTTCGGAAATAGCATTCTATGCTACTCACCTGAACCCAGAAACAGCAGGAAACTTGAGAACAATGGACATAAGTGGGAACGTACAGAGGAAACATGGAGCTGTAAAGGAGAAATCATTGAAGCCGGCAACTGATTTATTCTGTGGGGTTGCGCTCAATAGAAAACAGACGACTGACGGCAAGATTCATTAGGATTGGGCCGATGCTGATAAACCTGCGGTGCCGCTGCTCGTCTCGCCCCAGGTGGAGAGAAAGGGGAGGCGTTCCGCCGCAATCGCCGCGTGTCGCCGCCGCAAGATGAACAGCGCCACCAGAACCACCGACGCAGCCTCCGCACAGCCTGTAGTTTCCGGGAACTTCGTAATGCTACCATAACGGACAGGTTCATCCCGGACCAAGAGAGACGCGAACAAGAAGATGGCCAGTGCTCCAACTACTCCCTCCACGGCGTCCTTTCGGACACGGCGGGAGCAGAAGGGTATTGTAAGATATGAGGTGTGGGCCTAGTGGGGTGGAAAGGGGGGGCGAGGTTTTGGGACGTGGTTCTGAAATATTTACTAGTAAAATCACTACACACTTGTTCTGAGTGATACATCAAGTGCTCCACTTGATCAACTGGTTGGCCGAGGGGTCATGAACACAAGTTGATTGTTCGGTCAACCGAGGGGTCAAGTAAGCTAATGAATGGAAGACGTTTAGTAGTACAGTAAACGGGCTCCTCCAACCACCTCCACCGACCGCCAGGTGCAGACCACAAAAGCGGTCGGTCAACGCAGAGCAAAATGCTACACGCCCAGAATGCCAATTCCGCTCCAGCACCGCGAGAAATCCATCACGTCATCTCCGTCGACCGCCAGGTGCAGACAGCGAAAGCGGTCTGCACCCCCAAAGCAGCATGCCACCCTTACTGCATCTAAATACAGCACTACGAGAAACTCATCACGTCATGTACACAGTCGGTGGGCGTACAATCTCCCACTTAGATATTCCGCATCTGGGCATTTGCCATTGTTATCTAAATCCCCCATCAAGCATGGAGATGGAACGTTTGGTGCGTTGTTTATGGGTGCAGTTCGTTCTAGATTCGTCTACTATTGTATCCGGCAAAGCACGCAGGGTGTCAGTCACTCTTTGAATACCCAGTCCTTCCAGTGTCACTCGAGCCCACGTCCGCAGTTAACGAGTGATAGTACTCTGCAGTGCAGCACAGGGCAGTCCGGCAATGTGACTCTTGCTATCGTTGAGAACAATGCAGTAGCATAATTGTGATTCTTGAAGTACTTGTACTAAGGAACTAACACCAGGTAGCTCCAGAATCTACTCACTACTTTCCACTTCACTCCACTTCGCACCATGGCACACAACACAGCACAGCACGATCGAACAAGTTTATGCAACAACACATCTTCGATGCTTTATTCCTATCCTATCCTATCTAACCCAACCCATCCTCCCATCCCACCTCCACCTTTCTCTACCCCATCCTATCCTATCCACCAAAAATTCCAACTATATACGCAACGCAGCCCGCACCCGCACCCGCACCCGGCAGACACGTCCAAGTCCAACCAAACTCAATATCAAAAATCCAAAAATCCAAACATAAAAACTGGAGGGGGTATCACACGTCCGATCCACCGCCTAAAATCAACAATCCAAAACTAACGAAAAACACTGTTGAGCAAACAAGCGACAGCTAAATAAGTCGATGAAAAAAACTCCCCGGGTAAGTCAAAAGGCCGACAAAAGAAACACACTGAGCACAGAGCAGGGAGCACACAACACGCGGTGACATAGAAAACAGGACTTTTTACAATAAACGAAAAACACGGAGCAGGGAGGGGGGGTGCGGCGATCACTCCAGATCCGGCACGCCCGCAGCCGCAAACTGCTTAAACTCCTCATCCACATCGATAGCACTGCGCTTATGCCCTATCGACGGCGCCGTCGCCGCCGACTTCTCGGCAAACACGCCACGGCTGTTATGATGCCGCAGCATCGGCGGCGGCGGCGAATCGTTGCTGCTCGGCGACCCGGCGCCCTCCATCTCGTCGTCGCCCTCGTCGCCGGACCACTGGTTTCGCGAGTGCGAGTCAGTGTCCATCGAGTCCTTGTCGGCAAGGCGGCGCTCGCGCGCGGCCTGCTTCCGCGAGCGGCTCTGGGAGCGGTGGCGCGGGCGGTGGCGCGGGGCTGTGATGGTTGGGACTACAACGGTGGCGGGGGTGGTGGCGGGAGCGAGGATGGGGAGTGCGGGCTGCGCGGCGGTGGTGCGCGAGGAGTTGGTGGTCCAGCAGTGCGAGCGGTAGTGCGAGCGTTCTTCGGAGCCGGACTCGTCGCGGGTTGTGCCGGGCGGGTATTTCCACGGCGGGGTGTTGCTGAGCTTAGGGTTGAGGAAGTATTCGACACCCTCGGTCCATTTGATGCCGGGCGCGTCGACAGAGACTGAGGCGAGGGTTTGCAGGATGCCGTAGATCAGGATCCAGCGGCCCTTGCGCGCGTCATGTGGGGAGATGTCGGCAGAGGGCACCGACTTTTCGTGGGCGGTGAAGGCCTCGACTAGCGGGTTGATGGTTTTTGAGGAGTATAGGGCCTCGATGTTGGTTGATTCGGAGAGGGCGAGCGCCGCAGCGGGGTTGGATGATTGCCGACCGCGGAGGCCGCTGGTGGCGGCACTGGGGAAGAAGCGCTGCTGGCGTTTGTTCTGGTTCGGCGAGGACCCGGCGCTGATGCCAGTGTGATTTCCCAGTCTCGTTCCGGCACTGGCTGGGACAAGAGGGAAGGGATGTGGGATGGGTGGGTTGCCTTCACGGTCATCAAACAGGCGGAGTATGTCGGTAATCTGCAGCTGATCGTCGTCCGCACGCCAGTGAAGGATATTGGGCTTCACAATACGGCGTCCGGTAGAGGAGGGTACATTGTGCGGTGGTGACCATACTGCCTCGTTATCAACCAAGTAGTCGTACAAAGCAGCGAAATCACGCTGAAGATGCAGGTAGAGCGTCCGTGAAAACCGGCCTTCCTGGGGAGGCCAAGAGCCAAACCGGGAGTGGTAGTGTTTCAGCAGAAACTTCTGGAACTTGTCAAATGCCAACCGGGCAGACGGCACACCAGCTGAGGTTATCGGCCACATGTCACTGTAACTGAAGCCGGCCAACCTGGCGTCTGCGTTCGATGTCCGCACCTGGATTTCGAGGCCGTTGCGATCAATCAGAGCCTTGGTTACCGGGTGTAGTCCCAGCCACTCTGGCTTGCACTGCAGTACCGAAAGCTGACCTGTGCAGTGCACATAGCATTCACGCCACAAAGACTCCACCCATTGCACATCTGCAGGGCTCAGAGGTACAGATTCCTGGCGAGCCGCAACCTTCTCGGCAAATATCAACAAAGCTGCAGCGCCTTCGGTCCAATTCCGCACATCGTCAAATTCCCGGTTCTTGAGATAGTCGATGATGATGCGGTGTGTCGAAGGGTGCGAGCCAGCTCTGGCCTGTCTAGCCGGACCTGTCCCGAGCAGAGAACCGTAGGGTGATTCAATCTCTCCAATCCCACGCTCCGCCATATCGTACATGTTTGGCGAGGCTGACAAGTACCGGTCTATTCTCTCCATCAAGTCAAGGAGCGCCTTGCTCAGTGTGATTCCCACAAGCGACTTGTTGAAAAGCACTCCAAAAAAGTTCCTGGTGGTAAGGTGGTAGCGGTGTTTTGCTGATTTGTCCAATCGAGCCGGTGCAGGGAAATACAGCCGGTACTTGACACCAGTCTCAAATGAATCATCCGTTGCGGCTGTGGTGTTAGTCTTCATAGATAGTGTTTCTGAAGTCGTCATCTCCAACGTTCTTGTCCGCTGCAATTGATATTCATATTCCATGGCCTCCGACTCTTGTGGAGTTGGCGGTGGCTCCATGGCCGACACAGTTGGCTGACGTGTTGATTCCTCCAGCTGTGAGATCAAATATGGTGATCCCGTCTCCCTTAGCACGCTGGAGCGTAGCCGGAACGACGGTGACGGGACAGGCGGTTTGTACAGTCCCTGCGGGTTCCTCGAATCCAATGGCCTCTCTGTCAAATAGACCAAAGTATCACCATCCGGAAACCACAACTCCAAGTCCTGAGCTTATCGTTAGCAAAAAACAATATAGCCACCACAGCCAATAAAGGCTGCAGTGACGATAGCGACGACAACGCACCTTCTTCCCTTTCCCACCGCCGTCCCAGAGCTCGCCCTTGCTGTTACTACCCTCCCACCTCTTCACCTGTACCTTCTCTTCGATCGTTCTCATGGCACCCATCCCCGGACCAACTCCGACACCTCCGCCCAATCCCGTGTAGAAATTCCCTCCGCTATTGTCGCTACCTTCCCGCTTGTGTCCATGGACGAATCCTCTCCTTATCTTCTCTCCCTGTCCCTCCAAAAAGCTCCTCAGCGTTCCCTTCTGTACTCTCGGCGCCGAATTGAGCTGCAACGAGTTTCGCGATGAACTCGCACCCGACACCGAACTCGCACTCGGGGTCAATAGCCCTCCAGATCCGAGCCGAGCACCTCCGCCTAATCCATAGCCTGGCCGCCGCTGGTGGTCTGCCGACGAGAGAGGCGGGCCATTGGCATTGCTGATTTTGTCAAGCTTTGACCGCGCGCGGGCGGAACGTTGGGCCATGGTGTTGAAGGGAGACGGTTGGAGACGCTAGGTTGTTATCGCGACCGTTTTGGCGGGTATTTACGGTAGGATGGGTGGTGGGCTGGGCTGGGCTGCGATCGGATTGAACTAGTGGTCGCTTACGTATGGTACGGGGAGTGGGAGGAGGCTGAAATGACGAGATAAGCAACGGCAGCGCGAGTCGGGCCAGGTCAACACATGGACGGGGAAGCAGAAGCAAGTGAGTGAATATTCGAGAGTGGAGGTAGTGAGTGGGACTTCAGGAAGCCATGGAGAGTAGGCGAAGTGCAGTATGATGGTGGGATCAAGAAGGGATAAGAGGAAAGGAAGAGAAATGAAAAAAAAACCGGTGTGGAAAGGCTGAGGGCGGTTTTGACGGACGCGGAGAGATCTTACTGTGCACCTCTCAGCTCGGCGACCTTCCCAAAGTTCAAGACACCGAACGACGATGCTTGGCCCCACCACTATTACATTTGGAGCCCACCACTACCACCGCTACCAGCAAAGCGATTACCAGCAGCACCCACCATCACCACCAACTTTGGCTAGCTATGTTCCTTTGTGTACCACCGTGCCACCTCCTACTCCGTAAAAGCCTAAAAGCCCAACCTACGACTAAAGACACAGGGAGACCCGACGACGAAAAAATTGATAAGAAAAAGCAAGCATCCGGTAAGAAGGTGCGGGCTAGGTTAGGTTGCAGATGAGAGCGGAGCGAGGCAACGAACCTTGCCTTGCCTTATTGCCCGAACAAAACTTTTTTTTTTTCACAAGCATCATACGGAAATAAAATTGAAGCCCTGGAGGAGGAGGACGAGGAGGAGGATGAGCAGAAGGAAGCAATCTACACCCCTTGCAGGCTGGCACAGTACAGTCCAGCACTGGTCCGCTGCTGGTTAGAGAAAGGCCGGCATCCCTGGCGATCGCCGTCCTTACCCCGTAGTCTTGGTCCGAGCCTGCGAGCAAGCGGCGAGGCCCAAAAGGCGACGCTGTGTCGGGACTCGCTCGTCGCGCGCGATGGGGCAGGCAGGGAGGGATCTGCTGTCCTGATTCCAGACGGATTCTCTGACGTTGCGTGCGTTCTAGAGGGTCTGCTAATTTACCCCAGATGGAGAAAGAGGGAGGAACGTCGCCGACCGCGCGGGCCAACGACGGCCGGGCTGGCTTGCCGAGCGTTGCTTCACTGGACGTGTCGTCTTGCGACGGATGTGTGGATGTATCAGAAGTGCTTGTGTTGAGTGCTGGTGGAGCTACTGGCACGGCTACTGGTGCTGGCTGGTGATGGTGGTGCAGCACACGAGCAAACCATCCGTCCACAGGTACTCCACAACTGATAAGCGGGGAGAGCCACAACCACAATCACAACCCCAGCAACCAGACAAATGCAGCTGCGTGAGCGGCTGCAGGGCAACAACAGCTTCACGACCAGTGTGCCATACACAAACCCCAGAGCAGCATTTCCCCAAACAATATATTACGAGTACATGTCATGATACATATCCAGCTCAATTATGCATTCCCTAAATTAGCGAGCGCTGTCGTATGTAGATGTTGTCTGAGTTTTGTCTGGCTCCTGCTCCAAACACCGCAACAATCACGAGCACTCGCTCAGCGGTTCGCGCAACCGCCGATTTAGGCACCCACTGTGCCACTCGCATCCTATCCGTTCCGTGACGGGCAGCCTGCAACCAGCCCGCGGCCAGCAATTACTCATAAAAGTCAGAAGTATTGGATTGTACGGACAAAGAGTAATTGTAATTCTGTCGCAAGGCAGTAGGCAATTTGCATGCATCGAAAGACATCCATCACGTATTCAAACCGTGACGCCTTATCGGCGGCTGGCCTTCCTGTTTGTCCGGCCGGCCTTATTTCAGCCCAGCCCTTGCGTGTTTGACTAGTGACGGACGTCTCCACGAGTTCGCAAGAAAAGAAAAGAAACAAACCTGAATAATCATGACAATTACCGGTGCAACGACCGCGGCAGCGGATGTTGCTCCCCTCGCCTTCTTCTTCGCTGCTTCCTTTTTCTCCGTCCAACGTCGACCGTCGCCCGCTGGCGTCCATCGGGTAGGTACAGCCCGAATCGGGCGCTGCGTCGTTGCTGGTTGCAGCTTACGAGACAGCGTTTGCCAACCTCCGGCCGCCGCGGGGCCCGAAAAGTAGACGCCGAACATGAACCTGCACACCACCCACCAAAAAAAAACGACTCCATAATTCCTTTTTCTGCCCATTGATCCCCGGTGGCGCCGCCAATTATGTAATTCACCGTGCGCCGCGGCCAGGGTCTGGGGTTAATCGCCCGGCCCAATCAGAGCGCCGGCAGCCGCGACACGTGACTTCGTGGCATGGCTTCGAGGTGTTGCGATCTGGACTGGGCGACGGCTAGCTTCACGATGCAGCGCGGCCGATAGTTTGTTCCCCGCAATATACACGTAACAGCAGAAGAGACGGAGAGGCGCTATGGAGAGACACCTCATGACCAGCTTCAATTGAGGCCTTACTGCACAGCGAGCGCCCTCGGACGCCCTCGTCCGTAGCTCCACAAGCAAGCACAAGCACCGGCATTCCTTCGACAACTACGCCGCGGAGCACATGTGAAGTATCGTATTGTAGAGTACATGTCCGGCGAATTCCACAGCAAACAAAAAGCAACCTACCCAAGCGCATGTACTCTACATCATACCGCTCGCAGCTCCTCCACCCAACATCTCCGATATTCCTGTGCCCGATACGCACGATGCGTGACCAGCATTTTCTTTGTTTTTCCTTCCCTTCTTTTTCCTTTTCCGTTTCGTCAGAAATAGATCCCGACTGCTGCTGCTATATGTAGAGTACTCTACAAGTACAAAAAATGCGGCACAAGCAATGCAGCCAAACTCTAAACCACCCGGTGGGCAGGTCGCGCCTCGGATCGGCGGCGGCGGGGGTGGCCCACGGCCGAGACGACGCGCGCGTTCTCTATCTCCGTATCGCAGCTTTCCATCTCGTCATGGCGGGCTCGATATCGCGCGGCGGCGGCCCTGTGCAACGATTTAAACCATGATCGATCTGATCTGTGTGCTCCTTCCCCACCACCACGGCCGCCGCCTGCACCCTGGCCTGCTGGACCCTGGGTGCGTGCGGAACATACAGATGTGGGTCGCATTTCGATGATCATATTTGCGAAAAACAAACCCCTACGCGAGTGCGCGACCGGTCAAAAACAAAATTGCCTCATCTGCTGCCCCGACAAAACAAACAAAGAAACACAACACAACACAACATCATATCACGAACGAACAGCCGCAGCGAAACGAGGCACAAATATGCACGCAATTCCAGCCCCAGAGATCGTCCCCGTTCCAACATCACGCACATTGCTAGTGTGACATGTTTGGCTGGCGAGATTTGCTTATTTGCGCCGCCGCGTGAGGCTCCGCGCGCTGCGAGAAAAAGCAATGCGGGCTGGCGTCTCACAAGACTGTCTCGGACGTCGAGACGGATTGAGCCCCCTCGACTCGGAATCGCGGCAAGGGGTGGTGGTGGTGGTGGTGCGGTGGGTAGGGCAAGACGAGCTGCGGTGCATACACGTGGACGAACGACGGGAGAGACAGGCCGGCGTGTGTAGCACGGAGTTTCTTTGGTAACCTCATGAAACTCGTGAAATTGTGATAGCTTGGTTTCGAGCATTTCTATTACATTGTTGATCGGGCGCGGTCGGAAGCTGGAATTATTATTTCAAATTTATACCTCCAAATTATCGCCGGTGTGCTGATCAGTCATCATCACCACCATCACCTATCACCACCCTCATCAAATCGTCGCTCGGATCCACCCCTCCCGGGCCCAAATCTCAATATGATATGAACAGGTAATATCAAACCCGAAGCCGAAGTCCTCGGCCGCCCACCGCACAACTCCGAATGTGCAGCCAACGTCATCACCACAACCAGGTTTGCACCGGCCGGTAACACCATGTGCTACCGCCTTCCTTTCCGCGTTCTAGCGAGGCGCGGCACGGAGATAACGTACCGCCATACAGAACTATCACTATCAAAGGCCAAGCGTTGCGATCCCGCCTGCGCTGCCGCCTACGTGCCTGAAACTCGGTTGGGTGATGTCGCTTTACCCGGCCCGCTGGCCGGGCGCGCGCGCGTCGAGTGATATAGCACTGGGCAAGGCAAGGCGGGGCAGAACAAGGCAGGGCAGGGTAAGGCGGAGCAAAGTTATATAGATTGATGGATCGCTGGTGCAGTGTTGTGCATGTGGTATGCTGATGGAGGCTGCAAGGTGCGCTGGGAGGTATGTGGAATAGAGTTGGCGGGGTGGGTACGGAGCTAGGGCTTGGGCGGGCTAAGTGATTGATTGATATTGATTGTCAATTGATTAGTTGATTACTCTGCATATTTAGCTACGCATGGTGGCTATATATGACAGTACTATACAGTGTGACATGAAATAGTATCCTGAGGAAAAACATACTTCCGACAGCTTCTCCTCCAATCTAGACCTGTGGGTGCCCTTGAACCTGTTACCTACCCTATTCACTATGACTTCCTAGATGACGGTGGAGCCTAAGGCCTCCTATTCATCTCAAAGTGACATGTTCCCGTCAGCAATCATCCCAAGCCCCAATCTGGAGCATTTCCCCCCCCAAGCCGAATCTTCCACACCGTCCCTAGAAACACTAGCAGACCTACTACCGCAGTCTCGTATACCCCGCCCCCGTCTCTCCATGCCGTAGTTCACCCCACTCTGTAAAACCGGCTTTGTGCGTTTTGGCGCTGGCCTAATAGAAGCGCTGGCCGGGGGATACGGATCGGCGCAATATCAACACAAGTAAGGCTGGGTACGAGAGTTCGGCGTGATCAGGCAATTGGGACGTAATATACGACGTAGGCAACTGGCTGGCCTGATGGAAGCGCTGGCCCGGCCGTACCTTGAAGGTTGCGGGTTGATGCGGCGCCGGTGGTGTACTGGAAGTCTGGCCTGGGCGTCTGCTGCCTTTATGAGCTTATTGTGGCTGATGGGATGACGTCTGGTCGAGTGGTCGTAATCGACGGGGGTTGTGGTGTATCCTGCTTGTGCGTGATTTGGCTCATGGGGTGGCACTCGGTTTGATCGGCGCTGCATGTCGACCGTACTCGTACATCTAGCACAATTCAAAAATGGGCTAACACAGCTTGATCACGTGCATAGAAACGCCGCAGCCCGAAAGTCTGACGGCTGCTCGCAGTATATTGTATTTGTGTCTGGTGCGATCTTGACAAAGAGCGGACCCGCGCTGAGTAAAGCCTGACATAAGCAAAGCGTGATAACAGAGTGCTGCGTTGTGCCTTGGGCATCGAGGCCTGGCGTGCGATACTATTGCCCAGTGTGTTTTCGGGCCATTGAATGGGTAGTGGTCCCGCGACTGAAGAGTGCTGCATTTATTCACAAAGCTGTTTTTAATATCAATGCAATGGGAGGAAAAGTACGCTGCTGTATTTTTGTTTTGTGTGACGCTAGGCTGGGCTGCTTCCTGAATTATTCATCCATTTCTGGATCGTGAACTCACGAATGGCCTTAAACACTGGAGAGTTCATGTCTTGGCACGGTCAAAATGACTCTCAAAGCTTTGTTTTAAGGATTGTTCCCCGCTTCCACAACTACTTTCACCATGTCCCTAGGACGACCCCATAAACAATCCACTTGGATTATAGAACAACAAAGCTTGTCAAAACATTGGCGGCTTCTTAGTCTCTGGACTACCCAGACAATGATAAGCTGCACATGATGGACCTGCGACAACGCTACAGGGACCACATAGTTGGACATCGCGAGGCTAGGAGTGTGCTTCTATATAGCCTTTGCCCTGCGGATCAACTTTTTAGGTATTGAAATGAATATGGCGGTCGACAATTACACCGAATGGAAATGGGGGCAATGCACGTGAAGCAACGGGTCATCATCCTGGAGGCAAAGAACCAACTTGCTCAATAAACACGACTAGAAAAAGACGTGACCACTGTCACCTTGCCCCGAACGGAGCAAAACTAAAAGAGTTATTTGACATGATAACCACGGAACGATAAAATCCTACGACCACACTTGCAACTAAATTATCGTATATTTATCTGGAATCCCTCAATCACAACACCTCAAATACCTCGGATAATTTATCAGTTTTACAACACCAGGACCGGTAGCCCCCTCTAAAAATATGTTCAACATCTTACCACTCTGGGCGTTACTAGTCAAAATCATTGCATATACACTCTGGACCATCACATCGGGAGACCTTGCACGAAGATGCGTGGTCTGTGCGAGTGTCTTCCTCCCGCTTTTCGCGCACCACATCCTCCAGGGCCACGGGAGAGATTTCGTCAACTACCGCAAGGATGATTTGGCAGCATTTTTTGGGCTTTTTCCCTCCGGCCTCCGCCGAATTTGGCGACATCCCAAGGTTTTTTTTCAGGAGCTTTTCAGTATCGGATTAATTCTCCTGGTGCAATGGGCCATGTACTTGGAGATTGGACCTGCAGATCTGACGTGGGAGAATGTCCTAAAGTGCCTGGAATTTGGTCGCGCAGAGCTGACGTGGGAGAATGTCTTAAGGTGCCTGGAGTTTGGTCACGCAGAGCTGACGTGGGAGAGTGTTTTAGGACACCTGGTTAGGCCAGTTGGACTATGGTTTCTCATGGGGTTTCTGAAGAAATATATCTGGAGCGGCTTCTCAAACTCGGAAGTTTCTTTCATCATCTGGACGGCTTTTGGAAGCACGTCGTGGTTGCTGTTGAGATACATGGAAACCCCCGTCAGATGGCTCTACGACCAGACAACGGTTGGCTTCATATCGACGGCCGTTCCCCTGGTGCTCTCATGCATCTTTCTGCGACGAAGAGGGCCTGCATTCACTGCATTTGTGCACATTGAGCTACTTGCTCTGAATGTCATCTCGCTGGGCGTCCGTGCTGCCGTTGCCTACTGGGATGAGGAGAAGTTGCGGTACTTTCCAGGTTACGTGCCCGCATACGCACAATTCATGCTTCTGTTCCAGGCTGTCTTCTTTATGGCCGTCTGCACGATTCCCGTAAGATGGTTCCTAGGCTTAGGAACACTCAAAGAGAAACCCGTCAACCCCCAGACTGGACCAGCACCAGAGCCAGACTCACTATTGTACCCAGGACTCCACCTCCGTGGCTGGTTTGTCCGCCGCCTGGTGATCCACTATCTCATAGTCGTTGGCGCATATTTTGCCAGTAATCACGGAAACATACGCGGCTACACCCCCGATATTCTCGAGTCCTGGCCTGCCCTCGTCCTGCGCAAACATGCTAGCCCGGTCTTGCTTGTCACTGGCCATACCTGGTGGGCCTACTACCTCCTCCAGTCCCCCAACTGGAAGAACCGCCACTTCAAACTATCTGTGGTCTACGGAATGGCGATATATATTTCTGAGGTGCTCGCGTACATGATAATAGACGTCAAGGTGCCTCCAGAGGCGAACCTAGTCTGGGACGCAGCTCTGGAGTATTTCGAACTTCAGTACGTCATCCTCATCGCAGTGGCCTTTTT
Source organism: Geopyxis carbonaria (assembly GCA_024516215.1). Classification (NCBI taxonomy): domain Eukaryota; kingdom Fungi; phylum Ascomycota; class Pezizomycetes; order Pezizales; family Tarzettaceae; genus Geopyxis; species Geopyxis carbonaria. Next base: position 856,010 of record JAJJXG010000006.1, on the reverse strand, counting down.
CGCCGTCATCTCCGGATACGGCCTCTACCCTTCGTGGTATCTCCGCCTGATCGACTGGTTACTCGATCACACCGAGCCGGTGTACATGTGGATCCCGCTCCTCGCCCCTCTCTACGTCATCTTCTACGGCGTCCTCGTAGTGGCCGCAAACTGGCTCCACATCACGCTCCAAGCCACCCTCGCAACCATCGATTTCACCATCCGCATCCCTGCCTACGCCTCAGAAACAGCGCGCACGGTCTACCAGGCGCTGTCGAAATCGATGAAATCAATGCTTCGAAGCCCCCCCGCCGCAGCCGCAAGCGCACCCGCCCTGCCCGCCATGACCGCCATGACCGCCATGACCACCGGGCAACTGGACCTCACCTGCCGCGTCCCGCAGCCGTTTGCGCAAGGCTTTGAAACCGCACCGCCTGTGCAGCCGCCGAAGGTCACGCCGCGGAACAACCGCCCGTTTTTCTCACGTGGCGACACGTCGGACCTGAAGGATGCGCCGAAAGTCGCCCCGAAGGTTGCTGCACCGGTTGCTGACACGGATGTGGTCACGACGTGTGCGTTGCGGTATAGCGAGGTGTTTGGGGAGGACAGGCCCGAGCCGACGAGTCCGGTTGATTTGGTGTGGTTGATGGGGGATGGGAGGGCGTAGTGATATAGAAGGGGGTGGAGGAATGGGTAGTAGAAATCGGCGTCTGGCGTTGTATTTAGAATGTGAGAGGACAATATAGTGAAATTAATGATTTAGAATAGTTTAGTTTCAGGCTGGGCTTGAGCTGTGTTTCACGAATGCTTTGTGAGAACGGCTAGTAAAACACGTTTGTAGAAAACGTAAATATGCGGAAGTCAGGCCAAGAAGTGTGGTATGAGATGAAATACGCAAGAGCCTGCAGTCAAACTTTATACAATAGATATCACAGCGTGAGAGAGGAAATGATGTTGCTAGCGAGTATTTGTATTCTCTAGTGATTAAACCAGTACCGCCAACGTCTCGGCTCAACCCGTCTCACCTCCAAGCGACCAGTTGTACAATGAACTAACTCTACACACCAGCGAGCCGGACATTTGCCACGGGGTCCAGCTGTCAGCCCCGAGTGGGTACTCGAAACCGCACAAATTCGGTCGAAGCAGCAGTGTTCTATCCTTTTCAATCCAGATAGAAAACTCCGCTATTCCCTCAACTCGAACGCACGGTTTTTTCGCGATCTGGATTCGGCGCTCACGACCCATGGTTCGCCGCCAGGGCTAGGGCTTGTGTGCCGGGTAAAACCGCTAGCGGGCTACTTTACTTCACTACAATAACAACACAATACACAACGCCAACACCACGCATCAACGCAAACAAACACAACACTATAGTGTACATCTACCAATCCACTCTATCCCTCCACCCTCCCACTCCACACCCCCACTCCAACCTTAGTCCACCTCCTCTACCTCCTCTATCACCCTGTCCTTCCACCCTAAGTCCACCTCCTCCCTCTTGGCAAGCCCCACGCTCTCGGCCCACATCTGCGCCTCCACAGGTGGCATAACCATCATCCGCCACGACCCCGACTGTTCCATCTCCGCATCGTTCTTTCTCAACTGCCGCGGGCCTATCAGGGTCTCAAACTCGTACAGGTCCTTAATATGGGTCGGATGCAACGTATCACGCTGGCCGGTGCAGTCCAGGTACCGCAGCAGGCGAAACGTCCTGTCGGGGTGCGTCCACAGCGACAGCCCCCTGGGCGTGGGGTCGGATTCGGCGGAGTATAAACGCTGCAGGGGTGTGGCGTGACTGCGTTGCTTTTCGTCTGCTTCGCGGAGCAGGGCGTCGAGGCCGCTGGCGTCGACGGCAGAGGTGTCAACGCGCGGGGGCGGCGGGGTGGGGTCGCGGATGGGGGCGGTGGCGGTGGGGAATTCGAGGCGCGTGGGTTCCTGGGCGCGGCGGGCGCGGCGGGCGCGGAGGCGGGCGACGGCGGCGGCGCGTCTTTCGCGTGCTGCGTTGCGTTCGGCGGCCGCTGCTTGGGCGGCGAGGCGGGCGGTTTCCTTAGATTTAGGGGGTAGTTGGGGTTCGGGCTCCGGCCGCGGCGGGGGCCGCGGAGGTTCGTACTCGTATTCGCTTTTGTTGTCGTCGTCGTCGTCCAGCAGCTCGTCCAGGCTGGAGAGGCTGGGCTTGCCCACGGCCCTCGCGGCTTTCCCGAGCACTTCGCGCAGACTCCGAGGCTTGGCGCCGCGGATTGTCTGCTCGGTGCGCAGCTCGAGCATGAGGAGTTTGGCGAGATTGCGGGAGAGTCGGTCTCGTGAGTAGGCGTTTTCTTGTTCGTACGAGAGCGAGAGGGCATGGGAGGATTCGGAGGTGGTGGGGCTGACGGAATCTGGAAGCGCCATAGCCAGAGCCGGGTCGACTGGCGAAGTTGGACGAGGATAGCCAGCTGAAGGAAATCCCTTAGTCGGGTCACCGGAGACATAGGCGGGCGTGATCCCGCCCGTGAACGGATCGGTGCTGATCGACCCGGGAAGCGGAATGCCCGTGGTCGGGTCCGTGGGCACCCGGCTACCCGGCTTGGGCGGGGGGTCGGTTCCTCTGTCCACTGGGTACACCGGCCTGCCGTATTTGTCCGTGCGGGGGGCGCCGAAGATGCCCGATGGCTCGACTGGCGGAGCGGCGGGGGCGACATAGTCGGGATCCAGAAATGTGGTTGGGCGCAACCTTCCGGGAACATACTCGGGCTTCGTCGGCTCGGGCTCGGGGGGCTCCGGATGCAACGCGCGCCAACGGCGGAGTTCGGCTCGGGCAACGCGGCGAGCCTGCGTGCGTTCCAGCGTCAGCTGCGGCGTCCACGAGTCCGCAAACACCGACGGCAGCGCCTGGTTCGCCCAGAACCAGTGGTACAGCGTGTCGTCGTGCCGGTCCGCCGGCACGGTCGGGTAGGGCAACAGCGTGCCGCGGATGTACGGCAGCGTGAAGTGCGTGACCTGCTCGTCGGCCAGCCGCGCGGCCTGCGACTGCATCTTCTTGGGGAAGTGCAGCACGTGACTGGTGCGGTAGCTCGGGTTCTCCAGCAGCAGGTACGTGACCGCGTTGAGAACGCGGCGGCGCCACGACTCGCCGTCCCTCGGCTGGTACTCGTCGGTGGCCGCGAATGCCGTGCGCTCGCCGTAGCTGCCGCCGAGGAACTGCGCCCATTTGGGCGGCGCCCAGTTGAGCGCCGCGAGACACTCTTTCTGCAGCTGTGCCGTCTGCGAGGCCTTCTTCTGCTCGTTGGGACGCAGGCCGGCGAGCACAGGCGCGATGGGCCTGATTGGGTTGTACAAGTCCCGCGCGAGTTCGCTGTATTGCATGGGTAGCCGCCGCAGCGGCGGTGGATCGAGTCCTATCAGCTTGAGCTCACGTACCAGGAGCCGGTACGACCACGTCGGGTTGCTGTTGACAAGTAGGCGGTCGTAATCGAAATTGGGGAGCACGCGGGACCACCGGCGCCATGAATCGCCCAGCCGGATTTTGTTCGCTGTCATATATTTGTGCACGCCGTAGAAGACAACCGCGACCCCGAGCGTGCCTCCAGGGAAGAGCGCAAACCATACGGCATAGAAAATCAATTTAAATACCATGAAGGCGTTGCTGTAGGCCGCATACAACAGGCCCACTACCATTAGAAATGGCATCGCCACCACTGGTATCACCACCAGAAAATCAAACCACAGTTTCCCGAATGGAAGCTTGCGCAATCGTCCCGCACGGACGGTTTCGTCCACTATCTTTTCGAACAGGAGCTCAAATTCAACTTGCACATAGTCCAGCTGGACGAATCGCTCCATCTCTTTTACCAGTAGGGAAATCATGTCCTGAACGCGATTGTAGCCCAGCTGCTCCAGGTTATAACGCAACTCTTCCGCCTCGACTTGGTTGAACATTGCCCTTCCTTGCACCCAGCTCATGCCCATGATCATCTGCAGTCGTTTGAACCAGTACGGGTGTTTGTAGTAGAACCCATCTTTTGTCAAGTCCAAGTCATACATTTCGGCCAACTCAACAACTGCCGAGTGATCCCACAGCGAGAGGGACGTCAGTTTTCGATAGTCGTGTGCCAGTTCGTAAATGTCGCGTCCCAAAGTTCGGCGATTCTCATGACTCTCGAGATCACTCACTTCAATCACTAGATAGTGGAGGACTAGTTCTTGAAACACACTGTCGATTGTCTCTAATTGAAGTGCATGTGGCCTCGCGTACATATTTTCCGCCAGATTATCGTGAAAGGTATTATAAAGCCCAGGATTAAAGCCATCCTCAGCCAAACCCTCCTCGCCCAGCAAAAATGCTATCTGATTTTCGACTCCCAGTCCATTGCTGTCATTTTCGGCCTTCTCGCGTGCTAGCAGTTTCTTCCAGTTCATGATTTCTCCTGGTGGGTTCTTGTTACCCATTGGGCTCATGTCCTCCGGTGAGTTACTGTCGATCTTGTCTAGAAACTCTCCAAAGAAAAACACGAAGAACAGGAAGTTTGTCGTATTCTTAGTGTAGATATCATAACGGTTACGTAGGAAGCGCACAAAGAAACGAGTCGCGAGATTCCGCGCACCCACGGTCATCAGAATGGCATTCGTCCTCAATTCCTCGTATTTATTGTGCTTGAGCGGCCCAAGCCAGGTGCATTGCTGTACGGCTGCGAGGATTTCGCTGTTCATTGAACTACCAATAGGTTCCATAGTTCCGCTAGCAACAACAGCTAAGTCGTCTATTGAAACCGGAAAGAGGTCTGGACGAGGGATGACCGCATCGTGCACCAGCGGCAGCTCCAGCAGGTTTTCAAAGTCATCATAGTTTCCAACTTGTGGGAAGTACAATTCAACCGCTTTGTGGACCTCAAAAGGCTCCGGGCGGTATAGCATACCTTCGAATTGCCACGGCTCTGAAGATTCTACCTGCCGGGCTCCGTACATGATCAACCGGGTAGCTAGTAGGTTGTCGTCTTCACAGGTCATCACTTGTCTCAAAATCATCGCCAGACTGAGAACGTCGCCGTACACAGCCTCTAGCGCAAGATCATTCGTCTCAAAGCCTAGTGAAGATTTTTCATATGCCCAATGCAGATCTATTTTTGCCTGCTGGTACTCAGCTTCACTCTTCTCATAGTGCCGCCGCGCCTCTTCCTGTTGCCACGCAGGCAAACGTTCGAGCACCTCGCGAGGCATAGGTTTGGGCCGCTGAATATACCGGTTTTTAAACGTGCTTAGAAGAGGAATAAATCTATCGCCAGCCAGCATCCACTTTTCAAACTGATCAAACGGACACTGATCCAGCGACCTTGACCAGTTGCTCACCACAGCTGGTGTTTCTAGAAGCTGACCTGTCTGTGTACTTAACATCTGTCCCGCCATAGGGATAAATGCATGTTGACGCAAGATGTGATCTAAAAGCGCGGTAATGTCAATATTTGCGCTATCGCAGGGACATGCGCGCCACAGGTAGTCCACGCCATCCGTATGCAACCCTAGCGGACATGGCCGCGACCCAGTGGTAAAATGCAAATCATCGGGTCGGTCAAAGCGGAAGTAGTCCGGCGGTCCAATATTTTTGTACATGGGAACACGGGACAGATTCCTATCCACTTCGCCTTCACAAAACTCTCCGCGTTTTTTACTTACACCGGTACCGCGAAACATGTGTTCAATTGTCGCATCGAGCGCGGCAATTTGTTTGGGCATGTCGAACCAGATTTTGATCAGATGCTCCTTAAAGACGAGTTCTCGGAACAGGATAGAGAGCTACAGAATTTAGCAATCGGGTTTGTAGAGAATGTAAGTGCGGAAACCAAACCTCGCTCACAGTGATATCCGATGGATTCTCCAGCATATGTAGGACATGGAAGCTTGCCACCGCATATCGGTCGATCGCTACGGTGAGAATCTGCACTAAATGTCTATCCTTTTGTACATACCGCTCTTCGGCCTCGGCATCCTCGGGATCCCACTTGCCATCTGGGTCATCGACATCAAGCTGTACTTTTCGGCCGCGCTCAAATTCGGGTGGGAATTTCTTCAGTTCGCACTTGATGGACACACTTATACGGAATTGTGAATGAGTCGTTCCATCGCCTGTTGTTCTCAAGAATTCTGTCTGGTAACACGTCACCCGGCTAATCATCTCTTTGATCCATACGACTGCAGGGCGAATCTGTTGTGGTTCCGTGACAGCTAGTGCCTGGATCCATAGGCAGTCTTTATGGGACGTCAAAGATTTTGGTGCATCCGTCTATCCACCTCGCACACATCAGCTCTGTCTTGCTTCTTCTTTGGCATTGAAAAAACTCACATTAACCCTAAACCCATTGTGACAAATATTCTTCGTCTTCCCCACTGCCTGTGTGTCCACCTTCCAGTACACAGAAGCCAACAATCCCGGGAAATCCATGACTTCGTTTGACCACCCTTGTGATGCTTGCACGCCTAGAAACAACCATCCAGTCCTAAGATATTCTTCCTCTTTTTCCATCAAAGCTTTTGTGTTGTCACTCCTCTTTCGAGCTACCTCCATCAAACTTCCAATCAGTTCCTCACTCATCTTATCCATCCATTGGCGCTTCACGAATTCCACAGTTACTGCCTTCCCCGCGTCGTCGCCCCACTTTACCCTCCGCCGTACCCATATCTTCCCACGCAAGATAGCGTTTAGTAAAAGCAATACTCCCTCGGATGCCTGCTCATCCTTTTGTAGTATCCACCGCCAAAGGTATCCCTCCCATTCACCCCGGGTGTTTCCCTCCCCAACCACAGTGCCACAATATGTCCAGAATTCCACCACCGCAAATGGCAACACCGCGCACACCGTCAACCAAATTCTGGTCTTTAGTACGAAGATTGCCACCAAAGGGAAAAGGAAGCTCATCCACACCGAAACACGATATGTGCGCCATCCTGACTTGCCGATATAGGGTAGCCGTTGGAGAATGAAGAGGCTTACAACCCGCATAGAAAAGAAGGACCATGCCAGTATTGCAAATTGGATGGGAACAGGCCTGGTATCGATATAGACTGGAATGTAGCGCGATACCAAGAATGAAGATATTATGTATAAGTCATGAAAAAAAGTACCAGTAAGTGGGACTAAAGGAGGGTTGAGCTCTGGGAACCCATCGACAAGTTCAGTCGGACTAGGTACTGACGGCCCAAACGTGATAATTGTCTTATGTGTAGCATATGTAGTCGTCATTTCGTTTGATTTGATAGTGAGGTTGAGGAGCCTATGGACTGGGAGCAAGAAAGCTCTGGCAAAGCGTAAGCTTTTCGAGAAGCAAAAAATAGGCAGTAGCTGGAAAACTAAGAGAAGATGGAGGGAAATACGCGTTGCGTAGGTATTAATCGGACAAAGAGCACTACCAAAAATGGATGTTCCTTTGTCCAAGCAACATACAAGCCCCATTGTTTTTTCTTTGAACAATAGGGAACATCAGCGTACTATATCTGTTGAAATGACGCTCTGCTGTTAGGCATATTAATCCTTAGATTCCTCCACTCTACCCCTTTGTGCAAAGTATACTGTAACTAAAGTATCTCGCGATGGGTTCGAGTGAGACCAACCGTAATAATCTTCAGATTCCTTGATGATCAGAGGTTCACGCAGGTTAGAATCCACACATTGAATCTTGGCGATAAGCTCACCTAGAATATGGGACCCTGTGGCTGAATATCAATTGTTGATGCATGCACTCATGCGGAACAAAGAAATCGCACGACATCGTCGGCAATTAATTATCCGACGAGCACGACAACTGTTGATGAATTTGACCTTGTGAGACTTGTGTAAAAATTAAATTGATAAAACTTTGTGATGCATGTAAATATAAAGAGATGATGGATGAAACGGCACCGTTGTATGTAGAAAACTTGAAGACATCCGCTTTGGTAGAACCGAGTGATATTATGAGTATGTGCCACTGTCCAAAAGCTGACAGGAACGCATAAGTTTGTTTTTGTAAATTGAATCAAATCAGATATATTTCTCTTAGTTAAGATAACTTAGTTATTGGATGTATCTCCCAAGTCAAAGCTGTGAATCTCGGTACACGTCAGTCAAGCTTGAAGTATTACCACTCGTTCTTGTGCAGAGTGCAACTCCAAACCAGCCTCTATGGGCACCTGGCTAAAACCACACATAGCGAGTCAAGTTACAATTACTTACCTAACAGGTAGTTTTTTCCTTGGTTAACAGACTACTAGATTTCCAAGAGATTGTACAATTGCTAGTTGTTGCGGATCAAATACATTACCCTTGCTCTACTTTTGGTTAATGTCTGTATTCTTCGTACCAAACTGCGTTACACAACACAATAGCAAACTAGATTTCACCAAAGTTATAAATTTCTAGTTGAGTACTATAATTATCCGAGAGTCCTGCATACCAATATACCAACCAACCCATGCTACCGAATATCAACTCTCAAGTAATGAACGCTAATACAGCTCCATCGGCGATCCTATTCCAAAAATGACCCAAATCCAATTCCAATTCATCAAATGACCGTTAAAATCGTTTCCACATCAACCCCATAATCCAAGCTCCATATGTCTTCAACAAATCCTTTCCCAGTGCTAGCAGCAGTCCACTTACGAGCACTCAGGCTTAATCTTGACCTCCTCACAACTCTTGGGGCCAAGCCAGTACTTGTCACAGAGAGTGTCACACTTGACACCTGGCTTAACGAAGACGCGGTACTCCTGGCCGGCAAAGAGAGTTCGGTAGTGCTTGCTCGAGTCATAGTTGGCCGCGGCAGCCTTGTATCCAGCACTATACACATTGTTAGTTCGAATTGGCCTGGTTACTTGAGCGTAGAAGGAGATTGCTTACCGGCAAGCGCAATGGAGCTGTCCATTTGGCTGGGTATTGATGCAGGAGGTGGTGATGTGGCACTTGTTGTTCAGGGGATTGGGGTCGCATTGGGCCACAGAGCACTGGAGAGGAGGAGAGAGCGGGGTGGCCGAGGCCATGAGCGCGCTGGAGAAGACGACGGCGAGGATTGAAAGCTTCATGATGAGATTATTTGAAGTCTTAAAAGCGAAATTTGAAGTGTATAATGGGTAGCAGAGCGAGTGAGAACTGGATGGATATATTGCTGAGGATGGTGAGGATGAAAGGTAAAGGAGCGGAAACCCTGGGTTTATATAGAAATCCAGAGTAGGCTGTGTACGTACCCTGTCGTTGCCTTTCTCCACAGAATTCAACTTCAACCCCCGATGACTTCCGCCTCGTTAGTGTGGTCATTTGGAACCTAGTGTATGCACAGAGCTGTGATATTGGCCGTCTTTCCCGCAAGAGCTAGCCAGCAGGCCTAGGTTATACCTAAAGATAGAGCATCGGCTTTGTTTGGTATAACAATGACATCAATAGGTGAGATAAATACGAGGTAGATATTTTCATTCCTGGCTGCTGTCGTCACCTTGAGACCTCTTTGTATCACAGAACTCACGGCATCTCACCCGAAGTTCAATAGACTGACCAGAAAGTATTCTTCTACTATTCACGCACCACATATCGTTACTAATTTCTTTAAGACCGATATAGACTCAATTTCCTGGCTTCTCATGCGATTTAACGGCGTAAACAAATCTTAGAGCTACTCGCTGGCTAGCTCAATTCTATATGAACTTCTGATCGAGATAAATGCCGACCCCTCCTTCTGAAAAGGCAAGGTGTGCCTCATTGGTATTATATTTCTTATTTCCTTGCCGAAATACCCAGCTTTTTCTGACCATAAAACCATCCCCACATCCGGAGAATATTGGCGAAATCCATGTGCATTACTCAACTTCAACTGTCTTCAATTGCAGTTGTCGACGACACTACCCGCAGCCAGCTGCAGTCGGCCCGGAAACGCTCGGCCAGTTCCAAAAAGCAAATAATTCCACTGTGGAACATACTCAATAGCATTCGTCCAATCTAGCGTGGGTCGTTACCCCACAACGAATCGGAACGCCACGGAATCTCGCGATCTCCATTATGCCATTTTTTCTTGTTTCTAAAATTACACCAAAAATGATGTTTACCCTTCGCAGCTCTAAACTGTAAACCGCAGGCTTTGGTTTTGCGGTTCCTTTGACGGTGGATGGAATCCTCGTTAATACCCCCTTCCGGCTGAACACTCTGGTTGCATGGCCGAGCCATGGCGGGGGCAGACAAGCACTGTGACACAGCCACCAACTCCTCGTCTCCTCCCGCTTTGTGATTGTGCTTGCGTTAGCTAGTTAGATGCTGCTGATAATCACCAGGTTCCCCAGAACGTCCAGGCAAGGCTCCTGAAACGGCCCTTGCAAGACTCCTCTGACCAGCCGAACCAGGCTGGCGGGCTGCGGCTGAAGCTGTGGGAGTATTTTGGGCGGCCAGCACGGTCACCCGTTGCGAGGATTCCCTAAACCACCTCTCCTTCAGCGTGCGGCTGCTGTGCTGGGCGTTGCCTGCTGGTTGGCACAGCCTCGCTGTCGACTTGACTGTTGCTGACTGCAGTTCTTGCTGACTGCAATTCGTTGAAAATATTCCGTTGGATTTGGATCTACCACGTGCGCCCTGCAGGGCTTCATGACACTTCAGATCTACCAAACACGAGATACGAGAGATTCGCCATCTACAAATGTATAAAAAGCTACCAGGTGATGATCATGGTACTTTGGAACTTCGGCGACAGTTTTCTACTAACAAACTCCATACGCGGTAGAACTTTTGGAGAATGTGGAAGGAAGGGTTGGAAGGAAGGTGTGATTGAAGTGCAGAGACTGGAGTGCAGCTACGTGGGACATAACACTAGCTTGGGGGCGCTAATTCTTAAATCCAACAAAAGGGCCTAGTGAGCTTGTCGAACGACTCTAATTTCCAGTCCGTCTCCTCACCTCTCCGTATGATACTTCTACACAAGCATTTCACAAATTCCACACTCCATGTCAATTGTGCAAAAGTACAAGATATTAAATAACGGCTCTCTAAGCACCATTCACCAGCTACAATGGTCCTTATTTGTGGCATATGATTTATAGAGTAGTGACTATTTTGAAATGTGCGGCTGACCGCCAACACCATACACTCTACAAGTACTATAAACTTATCGAAGTTTCTTGAGATATTTTGTTTACTGGTTGGCGACGAATGAACAAACCAACTCCCACTCAGATTCTGGTCGTTCCTTTTTTAATAGTCCCAACACCCTCAGCATAAGACCGAGCTACCTTAGACATGAGAAGCGTTCTTAGTCCACAGCTGCAGCGCTGCACTGGTGGTAAGAGGAATTGGGGGGGGGGGGGGGTGGTGTAGAATGCATCCTAGATTGCAGAGGGTCATGAACATAAGTATTCAGATAATCTACACCGAAGGTCATAGAATCTCACATCACCCCAACACTCTCTGGCAGCTCAAGAAGCACTTCAACCAACTTTGCAATACTAGAGTTATATAGGTAGCCGGATAGGAGTCGAAGGTATTTGAACACAAAAAGAAAGAGCGCAAGCAAAGGAAAAAAAAGAAAGAAAGAAAGCACACACAGGAAAACCAAATCATGTCCCAAACATAACACAAGAAACATATGTGACACCTAAAAAAACACACAAGACACACAAGTTGAAGCACTGCCATCTTTTCCCTATCCCAATCGCTGCTGCAGTATATATTTTGCCGTGTCCGGCACCCACCACACACGCCATAAAACATTTCCCAATACGCGACATAAACAGACACAAAACAAACCGCCACGGAAAAAAGATGTCTAGTGAGCTATAGCAACACCGACTGTTTGTCGTCGCCTTCGCCGTCCAGGAGGTCGTCGGCACCCACCCCGAACTCAGCCTTGTGCATTTGTATAAACGCCTCAACAAGACCGTCTTCGCGTGAGCCTTCGGGGAATTGACTACGCGATTCCCACGTGTTGCCCATGTCGCGGCCCAGCCATTTGCATAGTACGTTAGAGTTGACGACCAGCACACGCTCGAGGATCCATTCATCGTCCGCAACTTCGACCTGGTTATAATACCGGACTTCGTCACTGATATTGTCATCCGAGATTGGTGGATTAGGAAGACTGGAAAGATTAAGCTCCGACATGCGCTGGCGTGCTTCAAACTCGGAGATCAAGGGGCCAGCTAAGTCCGGATGCCGCTTGTGGAAAGCAGCATGCGTAAACCACTTGGTTGGCTCAGAGGAATCCTCAAACTCGACTTGAAGGAGGGCGACACTATCATCAAGTACTCGTTTTTCTTGGAGTATTGAACGTGGTCTGGATTCGCAGGGCATGGGCTTGCGCGGCCAGCATTCGGGACAGTAGTAGTTCTCTTGACAGACCCGACAGTTGCAACTCGTCTTTTCACCTCCGGGTTGAGCACCGCCGCCACCGGGCCCGTTGTCATCTTCCACGGATAGCGTACTTTCAGAACCATCATCCTCACTCGGTACCGGACTGGGCGATGATATGGTAGGGTTCGCATATGATGACCGGCAATCACCGCAAACCTCTTTAGTGCAACTCAAGCAATCTTTCAATCCCGCCTTCCCGCTATCACGCTCACTACAACCTGATTCGCGGTAGTCCGGTGTGGTAAAACAAAACAACCGGTCGCAACCGCCCTGGCACTTGCGACACCTATCGTACTCGTGTTTGATACAGATACGCTTATCACAGAGTGAACAAGCTTCACGTCTTATGGACGCATGGCATGGCGCACAAAGGTTATCCGCGTGATTTCCCGGGGCAGTTGTGCAGCAAGGCCGGAGGAGTGGTGAGGGGATAGCCGAAACCTCCAACTCTGTGGAATCCGTAGAAACATCTACATTAGGGTCCGCAGTATCAGCAGCTCCAAAAAGAACCTGAGTGGCAGTTGTAACCGTCGTTTGTGGCTGGGCATTGGCAAAGAAAACCTGAGTAGCAGTTGTGATTGTTTGTGGTTGAGCCGGCTGGGCGCTGGAATTTGAAAGGAATGCGCATTGGTGGCAGAGTGGCTTTGAACAAGCACTGCAAGTCATCTGATGCACACATGCCTCGCAACGGTCGGGAATCAGTTCTTCGCAAGACCAGCAAGTTATGCCTTCTCCTTCGGTTTGCTCTCGCTGTTGGCGGGCTATCTGATCAACTTGTGACAAGCTTTCGTTGCGTCCTCCTTGGATGCGCCACCGCTTATCAAATGGTACGCAAAATTTCTCCTTGTTACGGCGTAAGATGTCGCGCCGTCTAGGGCAACGTAGTCTAGGAGTAGGACATAGACCGAGGTCTAGCCAAATCCCCAAGTCCTCACACAGTGTTGTGAGATAACGTGATGGCTCATCGCCGTCGGCAGGCTTACGATCTATGATGAATGGTTTGCGGCGCACTCCTCGAGCTTTGTAAACGTAGAGCGACTTAAGAACAGGCTTTTGGTAATTGCTGTCTGGTGGGTGCAGGGGGAGGATGGAGGTTTGGTAAACGAAGTGGGGGACGATGTGGTGCTTGATCGAAACTTTGCGACAACCGCGCACGGAAAGATGCTCAAGGGAATGCTGGCATCGATCCAATATCTTGTTGAAAAGAAAGTATCCCGAGACCGCCGTCCAATCCAGCGTTAGCGACGTAATCCTTCCTTCCACAGGCAATAACTGCAAAAGCCTATCCAGGTTGTAGACAGTGCCGGGCGGGTAGGTGTCGAACCCCGCAGATTCATACACCTGTAGGCGGAAATCCAAGTGTGAGAAAAAAGGCGGATACGAATGGAGCAGCTGGCGGAGGCTGTTCGAGGTCTGTGCCAGCGACAACTTCGCCGCCGTCGGCAAATGCGAGACTAGACATTCCAGAATCGGCGCATAGATGGTCAACAAAGCCTCCAGCGGAGACAGGTGCTCTTGCGGAGCCAGACAGAGCTGCATCGTGGCGGGCTGGAAGTTCAGTGGCCGAGTCCAACCGGGGACCTATCGTCCGTCAGCATTCATCAATGGGGGCCCACATTGGACAGCTCTCACCTCAGGACGAACCGACGCTGATAAAACACGCAGCGGGATGATGGCGACGAAGCAAGAAGGTAAGGAGGGAGAGAGGGGGTGGGGGGAGGGGGCGGGCGGGGGAAGAACAGCTGTTCCTGGAGTCGAGGTCGACGGCTTTGATGGCGTGGATTTTTGGGCAGGAAGCTCCTCCTGGATCTCGGGCAAGCATGCCCAGGTGTCATGGCGAAAAAAAAGCTGACTCAGCAATGTTTTGCCCTGCTGCTGCTCAGCCAGTGGCAAAGGGCCTCTGCCACGAATTCCACTTATCGTCCGGAGAACCTGGGGCTTGCGGCACCACCCCTGTGGACGAGGCCCAACACGATAGCAACTCGGGTTCTGCGCAGATCCCCTAGCTCTCTCCAGAGTACTTATGTAATCTGCATACCATTGAACTCGTACTCATGATCCAGCTCTGCGAGAGACACCTGAGCTTCCACGCCGCGTCCTCGTTCGCTTATGTAAACAAAGGGAAACCGTAAAATCTTCACCAACAAGCATTCGGGACACTGTGTCACCCTGTGGCAAACTTTATATTGCCCGGCCGTCACGACTCACCGAGGCTGTCTGGATCACGTGCCGGAGAAACTCAACGTAAACTGCCACCCTGGCCGTGAAATGCCACAGTTGTTCACAAGTCCGGATCATTCCTCACAGTGCATCTCAACGGTCTTTTGCATTATAGGACGGCCCTGCTTCGAGAATCCGCTATGCATGCATGCCCAACAATTACAAACAGGCTCACGTGCTAGAATGCCTTTACCCGGCCACGGTCGACAGCGGGGTGGGGTCCCTTCAGTGACGTACGGTGTCGTCGATATTCACGGCTACCCAACAACTCTGTTGATTTTAGAAGACATCGATTCGATCTGTAACGATGCCTGGAGGAGTTCCTAACCGTATCCAACCACCTATTTTGTCTAATAATATAACACTCAAGTTTGCCTCATTTTGGCAGGGTCCACATAATCAGCTTTGTTATTGTACTCGACGACCGGTCGAGCACCGAAGTAGGGGTTTGGAGCCGCAACTTTTCCACGGGCTAGAAGTAGGGCAAGCTTAAGGTACCGGCCGGCCAGGGACGATATTCGTAGTGCATGCCCTTGTGCCTGATTGTTCGCTTCGACTTTGCTTCTACATTTCCAAAGCTCAAATCCATTCCACGATTCCCTCCAAGGTCCCATATGCCAGACACACCACGTTTCATAAACACGATCTTCTCCTACGCGCCGCAAGCCTAAGAAGACACCCAAAACACCAACATCCAACTAAAAATATGACCAAGCGCCGTTGATCGACAGCGGTTATACCCGCGCGGCTGTAATCGCGTTTGAGCTTTGCGGCAGAATGTAGTTCCTGTGATAGTACCAACACCCTAGTGTATATTCTTGCACACAGATGGATGATGGGCTTTGGCGCAGTTTCGGTCCATAGGGCTTGCTTGCTTGCTCTGTATCTTCCAAATGGGGTGTACCAAACTGTTGCAGTCAACTAGATTTTAGTTCTGTCCCCTCTCCCATCATAAATCGTGCAGCTGCACTCTATTATCCAAGCCCCCTCCCCGAGACTCGACTCGATCCGATGAATAGACGGGCACGTGCAAGGGCACTACAATTTGTGAAACCAGCCTAACATCCATTGATTTTTATCCCTAGAAAAAAGATGTCTGCCTACAAGAAAGAAAGATACCACTAGAGAGAGAGAGAACATTCGCAGCATTCATGAACATATATCATGACGAGAAAATCAAAATCAAAATCAAAAGCCCCCCCAAACATGCACGCCGCACAAAATCCAGATAACAACAATAACAATGACGCCCCAAATCAACCAAGCATATAAAGCATACGATATATAGCCACCGATAGTAATAATAAATCTCCACCAAATATCAGTGAGTGAGTGGTCACGTCAGATCTCTTCCTCCTCCAATTCGATAAAGCGGTCTTCAAAGAAGCCGCTGGAACCCGCATAGCAGCCCCACCACCAGATCATCCCGTCCGCCTCGAAGGCAAAGTACACATTTGAAATGTCGGCGCCCTTGGGGAACGACAGCCCGCCGCCTATTTCGCGGGGCCACAGGCCCCGCACAGCCGTGCCCTCCCGGGGATGGCCCTGGGCCACGTCCGGGCACCTGACACGAGGCCGCTTGATGGGCCTGATGGTACCGCCCTGCGCTCTGTCGAGCGTGAGGATGCTGAGGGGATGGTTGTTGGGACAGGATTCTGGGACCGGGTCGTTCAGTCTGTAGTGGGGGCATCGCATGCAGGTGTCAAAATTTCCGCAAGTGTAGCAGTGCTGCCAGGTTTGGGAGCCCGGGATGTACATGTGGCAAATGTCGCATTTGCAGCGGTAGTTTAGCCATCGCCTGTAGCCACGGGCCTGGAGCCAGGCGGTGGGAGGCTCGACGGACGTGCTGCGCGGAAGCCCTGCAATTACTGCTGCTTGTGAAACACCCCTGATGGAAGGATTTCTGCTGCCGGAATTGATGGTGCGAGAATTTGTCCAGAGGGTCAGAGTGTGGGAGCAACAACGCCCCTTGCGGACACAGGATTGGCAATATGTCCAAGCTCCGTCATTGCAAGTGTCACAGTGCCAGAAAAACGTCTTGGGAGCATCCTGACGTTCGTTGCGATCTTCATCTGTCCACTCATGACACATAGAGCAAAACAGACCAATTTGAAGCTGGTAATTGCCTGCAAGACGCTGGGGATGAAACAAGTGACCAGGGCCCGGTGCGCGGCAGGAAGTGCCAGACCGCTGACAGTCGATACAAAGATGGAAGAGATTGCAGCCGGTGCACTCATAATGTACCAGCGTATTGATCGATTTTGAGCAACCGTCACAACTAAGATCAACCGGCTGGCGCTGAAGAACGAGGTCAGAAAGGCCCTGCCGGTTTGCAGTACGACGTGCTACTGTAGTGGTCCGGTCTTCAGGACGACGCCCGAATACTGGAGAGGCAATAGCAGGCGTTCCGGCATTCATACCACCTAAAATATGACGATTGTTGAGTTGTACATGCGGTCTCATCATGTGATTGAATGCAAACCTCGACGGGGGGGAACTAGATTCCCGGGCCCATTCAGCCAAGGGATTCCTCGCCTCCATCCCCTCGCCGAAGAACCCCGCAAACGACGGGGGTAGTGCATCAAACAGCCGGGGGTGGTTTTGGATATTTGGGTGGTTTTGGATGCTATTGTTGCCGAAACGCACCGGCGTGGGCGGTTCCGAGCCAATTCCCGCACTAAGTCCCGTCATACCCCATGAATTCAACAGCAGCGATCCTCCTCCTCGGGGCGGGACCGGCGGCGACCGAGTTGCCTGGGGCCCGTTTGTAATATTACTCAAAGATACTGGCCGGGGCCTGGCACCGAACCCGATCAGCGAGTCGCCAGGCTTGTAGATCGCACGACAGCTGGCCTTGTCCTCGCTGGTCCGCTTCTTGGAGGGGTTGGAGTTCAGAAAGTCTTCGAGCAAGCTGGAGATGGTGGCATGTGCGCGAGCCTCTCGCACCGGCTCTCTGCAGATCGGACATGTGGGGTGTTCGCGAGAATCAAACCACGACTTCGCACACGAGCCGCAGTTGCTGTGGAGGCAGTCGAGGAAGGTGACGGGATCAAACAGGATGTCGGTACAGATCTAGAGTTTGATGTGGACCTGTTAGCTAGAGCTCCACCACAAAGAGTTGGGTATATCAGACGGACGGTTGCATACCGAGCAAGTGAGCTCTTTCTCGAGGACGGAACTCATGATGGCCTCTGTCGCAGCGGTTTGGGTGTTGAGAACTGCTGCGGAGACCGAGTTAAAGGAGATGGAGCAGCACAGTAATAAGCTTTGCAATAAATATTCCGAGGTGAAGGAGCTGGAACGCTTGGGGTAATGGATGTAGCGGCTAGCCCACTTTTTGGGACGTCGGGGTGCAGGTCGCGTAGTGATCTGTGCAACGTGAACAACTCATCCTGTCAGCCCCTCCCACCTGCATTACACCTCACGGGCTCTTCCGCCTACGCGCGCTCTGGCCACTTCATGTGCGAACTGCGAACATGCAGCATCCGTAACTATCAAAGTAGGCATCTTGTGTTTACCCCTCTCATCTGCATGTTTCTGTTTGCGTCATTTCGGGGTAAACGTTAGACGCCGCCATTGGCCACATGTCGCCTCCTCAAACAGGCGTTGCCGGACGATCGAGACGTGCTATCTTTATCTACACGTCTCCTGTTGGAGCACAAATGATCTAAGCTTCACTCGCCATCGAAATTATATTACCCGGAAGTAAACCCCACGATTTCTCCGATGATAGCGGGGCATAGCGGGGGAGCGGGCATTCATAGGGCTGAGGGGGGGGCGGCTAAGGTTTGTGCACGGAATCTCCCAGCCGTCTCCAGAAGTCAAGCCCACTCTGGCTTAGTCTTGAAAGTTCTGTTGATTTTATGTAATCGAGATGATATAACAGCAGTTCTAGCAGGCCAACAGTTCACACAAAATCACTTTTTTATTGTGTTTGAAACGGTTCGCCGAACCGTCGATGAACCGCCGCCGCGGTCCGAGAACCCCCAAGGTGATGAGACAAAAGCCCCCAAAGCACCCAGACTTGACCAAGGACAGCGACGTATTTGAGGGCTGGATTGCTGGATATCGGATCCAGCAGCACTCGTGGGAGCGACTGTTAAGACCTGTGTCAGCGGCGGCCCCAGACTCCCAGTGTCTGAGCGTAGCGGGCCGGCGGTGTCAATATCCGCATCAACATTCCGCCGGGTGCCGCTTGAACACTGCTAAAACAAAATCCGTTTTTCTCAGAAACTCAGCACACAGGAACGAATCTTCTTCTTCTTCTTTTTCTTCTTCCTTTCGACCGTGCTTGGACCTATCCATCGTCAGGTTCAGCAACGTTACCCTCGCTCGTCTTGATCATCGTCGACCTCGCTCTTTCGTTCCGGAGACCGATAGTGGCGGCGTGGTATGGATGCCCGCTGCGGGCTGATCGAGGGCGGCTGTTGCACTGCACCCACTCACGCGACTCAGCTGGTGCCGACGACTCCAGCATCCTTCCATATCTCCTCCCGGAACACCACTGCCTCCTGCGTTTAAATGTGGAAAGCCGAAATGCATGTTATCACTCGACCATTTTCAATCACTCCCCCCACAACACCGACCCAACGAACTAAACGGACGCAAGTATACTCAACGCGCAAGCCTGTAATTAAAACCGCTGTTTACATTCCTAGGAGAGCCCATATCCCTTGCGTCCCGTCCGTCTCTTCTTCCCCCCCTTCTTTTTCTTTTTTCCATCCCCCTTCCCCGTCTTCATAGTCGTCCTAGTCCACACCCCACTCTTCATCGACTCCTCCACCTCGCTCTCCCCATCCCCATCCCCACTCTCCACTACTTTGCCACTCTCAAACCCTATCTTCACTCTCTTGCCCTCCCGCTCCTCCTCCACTTCACCACTCTCAAATCCCCGCTTCACTCTCTTCCCCTTCCGCCGCTCCTCCGCATCCCGCTGCCGCTGGGCATGGCGTGGACGGATCGGCGTGGGCGTTGGGTTTGTATAGTAGTGATCTGAAGACGATACAGACGGTTCGGGAGTGCTGCTGTCGTTGTTGTCGCCGGTGTCGGGTTCGCGGTACTGTTGGATGGATGCGGTAGTGGCGGTGGTGGCGGCGTCGGCGTCTTCGCCCTCTTCACCGTCCTCTTCACCGTCCTCTTCGCCGTCCTCTTCGCCGTCCTCTTCGCCGTCCTCTTCACCGTCCTCTTCATCGTCCTCTTCGCCGTCCTCTTCGCCGTCTTCTTCACCGTCGCCCTCGTCTTCGCCGCCCTCGTCTTCGCCGCCCCCGTCTTTGTCCCCATAATCGTCGTCATCTTCGTCCTCGTCTTCTTCCTCGCCTTTGTCCCCATCGTCCTTGTCCGCAACCCGCACCAGCGGCACGTCTTCGGGGACGATGTCATACGGGTCCCTGATCAAAACCACCGGCCTGGTGTCACGGCCCTTCTCATCCCCGACAACTGTAAGGCCACGGTCTTCCACCCACGGCGGCTCCTGCGCACACACATTAGCAAACTAATTCCACCATCCCCACCACCTTGTCCAGAGCCAGCACATACCTCGTCACTCGTCTTCCACACCCGCACCGCAGGGCCAATCCTCTCAACCTCCTCGTTCTTGATATCCTCGACATACTTCCGATAATCCCCCCAGTTGCGTATCGCGCAGTAGTCGCTGTATAGGGGTTTATACCAGTACAATGCGCCCCACCCAGTGTATTGCGCCCCGCTGTCGACAAGCTTGCACCACTCATTGAATGACGAAGAGAGGCGTGCGGCCTTTGTGTTGCCGTCGATGACCATCACGTACGGCGTTCGGTCGAGCTCTGGGGCTGGAGTGCGCGGGCTGGCAAGAGCTTTTTCCTCCTCCTCCTTTCCATGCCATGATGGATTGCTGGCCTTGTCGGTGTCGTCACCTTTATCGTCGCCGTCATCGCCGCCGTTCTTGCTCGCGGTGACCGCCACCGTCGTCTCTGTCTGCGCGCCCTGCTCCGACTCGTAGTCGTCGGGGAAGGCCAGCATGACGTTGACGCGCGGCGCGCGCAGGGGGCGGAACGTGGGCGTTCGAGTTGACCTTCGAGTTGACCTTCGAGTTGGCCTTCGATATCGCTCGATGTCGTCCTTGCGGGCGTTGAAGTGCGTGCCGGCCGCGTCCGCCCATAGCTGCAGCACATGGGGCGGCTGCAGGCGCGGGCCCAGCTCCCTGGCGACGTCGGTCGTGATCAGGCCGTAGATGGCAACGGCCCAGCTATGCTGCCCGCACTGCCGCAGGCTCAGCAGCAGGCGCCGCACATGGCGCGGATGGGTGCCAGCGGTGAAGTACACCGACTCCCACACAGAGTTGACGGACGAGCGCTGGCGGAACAGCTTGCGCTCGTTGGTGAAGTTGAACCCGAGGAAACGGAGCACGCGGGTGAGCGCCGCGTCCATCCGCCGCTTGCCGTTTCTGGCGTAGGCGCTGAGGACCTCGTACGGGATCGTCGGCGCCAGTCCGCCGGCGTTGCTGTCGATGATTGGGAAGACGTGTGGCAGCCATGTGTCGATTTTGTGGTGGATGACCACGGCAGGCCATTTCATCAGCTCCTCAAACGTGTGTCCCTCGGGACTGAGGCCATCGGCGAACAGGAAGTCGGTCGCCACGTGCGCCGGCCAGGCCGCCCGCAGCATGGGGTGGGCGGCCGAGCCGGCGCGGCGTGCCGCGACGAACACGGTGTCGGGCGCAGGCACAGGCTCCTCGGCCCCTCGGTAGCGGCGGTGTTCCTCGCCGGGCAGCAGACGCAGGTTCCACATCTCCTGGAACGAGCCCATCGCAGCAGGCGCCAGCACCGTGTCGCACTTCTCGACGAACTGTTGGGCACCGTCGCGCTGACGAAGCATCTCCTGGTATGCCCCCCCCAGCTCGAACGCTGCGTGCTGGTGGCCGGTCAGGCGCATGTGCAGCACCACCTGCAGCACCAGCGCGAACTCAACGTTCGGGACGCCGCGCCACGTATGGGCGGCGATGTCCTCGAGCGGGAGTAGCTCGGTGCGCTCGCCACGCACCTGTATGTGCAGGCCCAGCTTTTGTACGAAGTAGATAAAGGCGAAACGCGCTGCGTGGGCTGTTCCAGCAGCATACATGTACAGCGACTGGAACGAGAGGTGCGGCACGCTGGCGGGCCAGTGGGCACGGCCGAAGGCGCACAGCCTGAACGGCGCGTTGAGGAACAGCTCGAGCGGTAGCGGGAACAGCTCGTGGATCACGACCGCGGCCGCCTCGTCGCGGTCAAAGGCCTTGGGGTCGCTGGTCAACGCGAGACTCGCTTCGAACTCGTCGTCCCAGATGCTGCGCTCGACGATCAGTCCGGGGTTGGTGCGCAGGATTTCGACGCAGCGCTGGCCGCTCAGAATCCGCTCGTGTTCGCCATGCCTCAGCCTCGGATATGCGATTTCAATCGGCAGCCTGCTTTGGCGGTCCCGAAGCCCCGCCTTGGTGGGCAGCTGGTGCCTTCCCTCCGGGCTCCCAGATACAGCGATGTCAAAGTACGACCCGTATTTCCCCGTCTTTGGACATATCCACTGATGCGATGTTTCCATAGACTTCATATCTGTATAGTCAATGCCATCCCTCTGTCGCCTCTCAATAGCGTGCTGTTTCTCGTGTATATTTCTTTGAGCAGTCCTGGGTGTTACCTTAAAAATAAACCCGCAGTGCTGGCACTCGGCGCGCTCATCGTCCATGAGGAAGTTCCGCACCTTCGTCAACTGCGCCCGTTTCTCTGCCATGTCCACAATAGTCGGATCTAAGGGCGCCATCTATTTTAGTCCTTGTAGCTTGTCGCGGTGGGCCAGAGTACACACCGGCGAACTGCATCCTCTTCAGCGCCTTGTCGCCGATATCAACGCAGTCAATATCCAAGTGCTGCTGAACATGCCCCATCCACTCCTGCCACATAAAATCTCAGCCCTCGCCTCCCATAAAGAGGGCGAACTGACCTCTAGACTTTCCATCTCTGGCTGGTCTCTGCAAAATTTGCACCGCCCCCTGCTTTCTTTGGCCAGCATCATTAGTATTTTCCGTATTATCCTCTGTTTAAGCCACAGCTTCCGTTCAATTTCCACCCTGTGCCTCTCGGCCATACCAACCGCCAGCCATTCTCCCTCGGCCCGCAACCCTGGGTCCGCATGCAGCAACCGGAACAGCTGCTGCGCAGCAACCTTGATCTTGGCTTTCTCTTCAGCGCTCCCCATCCTCGAGTACTGGCGCAGCATGCCGCCGAGGGCGTCACATGCCGCTGTTGTCAGTTTCTGCCACGTCGATGGCATTGGTGCCGAATTAGCCAGGCAAGAATCAGGATGAAGGATCTGTGCGCACATTTAAGAAACTGCTGCACGGCTGGTGTCAAAGAAACCCATTGTATTGCGTTCCTGCTCCGTGATTCGAAAAAAGCGCCCCTAAAAGTCTAATTGCGACGCGCGACTCTTTGTTAAGGCATATATGAGGGTGGACTAGGGTTCCCGGGGGCAACGTTGTATGACAACCCACAAAGTTGTGGCTCGTTTTGGATATGTCTTAGTAAGTGCTCCATGGTCGATGCCCCATTTCAAAAAAGACTTTTATGATTCATTTCGATTATCAAAGACTTTTCGCATCGTTTTGGGTTGAAATCCCCCATTATATAAGTCTGAAATCAGGCTGAAGAAAGAATAATGATTGAAATTGGTCACAAAAGTCTGTTCTGAAATGCCTGTTAAGTAGCCAGCATACTTCTTCTGCATGCCTCAAGACCGCCGGAAACACTAATACTGCGTATAATCGACGGAGATCGGCTAGTTGAACCCGAAAATTGACCGATGTTGGTAGAATTACCAAGAGTCTAGTAGTAGTGCTGAAAGGATAGATGGATTCGACAAAAAGGCTTCAATAAATAGCCACCTGTGATGATGACATGATATTGCTGTCTCCATGCTGCTTATTTGTATTCATGTCCCGACACGAAAACTGCTAATCGATTTGTGTACTTTCCTCGAGACGTCTACTGGAATGTAGCTAGCTCAATCATCTCTGCTCCCATACAAAAATTTCTTCTCTTGCGAATTTTTGTTCAGCGAGCCACCTGTTCTTCCACTCGGTTGTCGCAAATTTATCGCTAAATATTCGCTTTACATCAGGTCACAACTCTGTCTTGATGCTAGGCAATCGCTGAGTTCTAGTGATGCTTGCTGAGGCCTGGGGCATCGCATCATCCGAGCCAAAGGCTGACTGAGAGACCGGAGACGATGGGAGGAGGGAAAGCGGAGCAAGGTGCAGGTGGAAAGGGAACGAGTGGAAAGGTGATGGATTTTGCAAGGAATGAGATTCATGGGTTCGGCGGAGAGGCCTAAATCCAACGGCAGCCGCTCTGTGCACCGCATTGTCTCAACTGCATCGACGATAGTTGTAAAAAATGGTTTCAGCTGGATTAAGTACTTATTTGATTTACATCCAATACACGTTCACTTTTACCATTAATTAAGAACACTAACTACGTAGTATTTCACTTTGTGAGTATAGTATCAAGAAATCGAGTGATATATTTCGAATGCCCGACCAGAGCTGAACAACTTCTTTTTCTATGTATGACAACTGCTATAATCTAAGGGATGATCTTCCCCACCGCTCCGCTATGCTCGCAATAAATCAGACCGACCGCCGCCTTCTCGCTATTCACATCCTTATCTATGCATCTTCCTGAATCCATGACATCTCCTCGACCGCGTTCCCGCCCTCGGCACCCATAACGCCCAGCACAAACCGCGCCACCTCCTCAGGACGGGAACTCGGCAGATCGTGGCCCACGCCGTCAATCACGTGCGTGCGCACCTTCTGCTCACCGCCGAGCAGCTCCACCATCTCGGGCAGCAGCGCCGGGTCGATCACGTCATCGGCCGTCCCGAACATGACGCCGACGCGCTCCAGCCCCATGGCGCCCACTTCGGCCCACTCCGCCTGGCGCTCGTAGATGGGGCCCTCGAGGAAGCTGCGCAGGAACGCCTCGGCGAAGCCGCGGTGCTCGGTGGCCTGCCAGCGCATGACGGCGGCGTGGTCGAAGTCGCCCTCGCGCGCCATCACCGCCGGCCGTGGGTTCTGCGACCGCTGCCCAACGACCCACGTGCCGATTGCGCGCGGCACCATGCCGCCCATGGCGAGCCGCATCATCAGCCCCGCGCGGTTGCGGCGCAGCAGCCCCGACGGCGCCAGTAGCACCAGCGATTCGACGCGCGCAGGCCCGAGCAGCTTGCTCAGCGCCACGGCGATGCCGCCGCCGAGGGAGTAGCCTAGCACGGTGAAGCGCTCCCAGGACACGTCGGATGCCTCGAGGGCAAACAGCGCCTGGGCTGCAAACAGCCGCTCGTCGTAGGCAACATCGAGGGGCGCGTCGCTGAGCCCCCGGCCGTACAGGTCAAATGTGAGTACCCGGCAGCCGGCAGCGGCGAGCCGCTCGGCGAGCGCGGTAAACACCGTGGACGGGCTGGAGATGCCGTGAATCAGCAGGATCCTGCGGCCGTGCGCCGGGCCCAGCTCGGTGGTCTGCATTTGGCCATAGGGTGTGGGGATGCGCCGGGAGTGCGAGGCGTAGGGCGACGGTGATGGCGTCGTGGGCGGGGGAAGGAGCCGCCGCGTGGGGGCTGATGCGGGCAGAAGGAGGTACGTGCCCAGCCCTACCAGTGTGGTGAGCGCGAGGACCGACTGGTGGAACGGACAGGTGAAGAGCGCATTATAATGGGTGCTGAGAGTCGACATGGCGGCGATGGTAGTGGGGTGGGAGAAGAGTGAAGGTGGAGGATGAAGTTGTTTTGCAGGGCAGGCGGTCTTGACGGATGCACGCTGGGATGTGTCGGACCGAGGACCGGTGGGCCTGTGGGGGTTGCACAAGGTGAACGTTGCAGAAGCTGGCCTGTGCAGAATCCTTACTCAGCGCTGAGGGACGTGACTAATCTTCATCTTATGCAAGTACCAGTGTGTAGTATGTACTGTCGGCTGTTTAACATTATTTCCATTAATTTTATTTAGTTCAAGTCCTACAGAAGCCCTATATATGTATAATGTATTGTATAAAAGAAACATGTACAAAAATCCCAACCACGCAGTCCATGCCAGCTCAATCAATCGAAACCAGAAAGGAAAATCCAAACACAAACACCAAAACCTACCCGTTTTTTGTTACAGAACTAAAGCTTTACCTGTCCAGAATCCATCCTCTTCCAACTCACCTCCTTAAACTCTGTGTAACCCTCAGGCGTGCCCCACTTAGGACACCACCAGACACGGCCCAGGTTCGGATTAGTCACATCGACACCGGCTGTCTTGTAGTTGTGCTTGACGAGCTTGTTATTTCCAGTACGTTCGAGTGCCTTCACGACACGCACAAACAGCGGGCGTGCATACTTTGGCAACTGTTCGACGTGCGATTCGAACGTTTTCATGAACTGCACCTCATCGACGCCGGGCTTGAGGACAATGACGGCACATCCACACCGCCCGTCGTGGTTGGGCAGGGCCACGCCAAATACAACACACTCCTCAACTTCGGGGTGCAACGAGACTACATCAGCTACCTCAGCGGTCGAGACGTTTTCAGACTTCCAGCGGAAGGTGTCCCCTATACGATCAATGAAGTACCAAAGGCCGTCCGCGTCGCGCCTCTGCACATCGCCGGTTCGGAACCAAGCATCACCCTTAGAAAAGACATCGCGGATAACCTTTTCGTTCGAAGCAGAGTCATTATTGAAATAACCATGGAAGCGGGATTTAATATCATTAGGGTCGAGTTTCCAGACGACCTCACCGGGCTCATTGGTGTTCACTGGGGTGCAGAGGCCAGTTTTGGGGTCTCGCCAAGGGGCTTCGGTATCAAAGTCTAGGCGCACTATTTTAGTGCCGTAGCCAAGTAGAGCATTGGTTATTATTCCGTTGCGGCCGATGGCGCCAATGGCGAACTCGCCGCGCTGGAAGTTCCAAGAACCTGAGTGGCCCTCTGTGGCAGCATAAAACTCACCAACGACTGGAATGTTGAAACGCTCTTTGAAAGGTTTCCAGATGTCAGGACGAAGTCCATTCCCAAAGGCCATGCGAAGTTTGGTTTTTTTATCGTCAGGGTGAGGAGGAGATGCTAGAAGGTAACGACACGTCTCACCAACGTACTGGAAGATTGTTGCACCAGAATCACGGATCTCGGGAATGGTTCTCGTGGCAGAGAATTTGTGGCCGAGGACAAGAGTACAGCCCCGCCATAAACACTGAGACACACCAAGCATCGCTGCTGACGAATGGTATAATGGCATCGAGGTATAGAACCGGTCATCTTTTCGCAGACCCATCCACCGAGAGGCGAAACCGCATGCATTATGAATCTTATGCCAGGCTACAACTGCAGGTTTTGGCATACCTGTTGTTCCAGACGTAAATATTAACATTCCAGCATCAGGCGGCGTACAACTACGGTCTGAGTCGGGTGGCCGTATGGCACGCCAAGTCTCTACCGCTTTACGCGTGTGCTCATCGAACACTACAACCGGTCGCTGCCCATTCTCGGTCAGCCCCTTCTTTGTGTGTTCATCCTCTAAAACAGACGCTATCTCATCATCCACAATCACCAGACTTGCAGTAGCTGCCTTTACACAGTGCAAGAGCCTGTCGCCAACAAGATTGTAGTTGATGAATGCTGGTGTGGCTCCCAAAGCCCATAGCCCGAACCACAGCCATATAAATGCAGGTTTATTCATGAAATCCATTGCAACAATTGATCCACGTTTCACCCCATGCCGTTCATGTAACCACGCTGCGTGTCTGAGCACAATCTGGTAGGCTTGCTCGTATGTCCATTCGCGACCCTCGTATATTAAAAATATATGCTGGCGCTCTTCGGCCTTTTTTGAGAGGGCCCAACGTTCGAGGTAGTAAAACAGGTTGAGTGTGTCGCGACGCGCATTGTACTTTATCCCGATGGTGGACGCGGCAAAGGGGTAAATCAGCCAGATGTCGTTCGTGATTGAGTATTTAGCATCTAGGTAGGAAAGCGCAGCGATCGCTGGGACCGCGGCACGAAGCAGAGTGCTAGCTGAAGACCATCCAGTTAGCTAAGAATGGATAGGGGTAAGTAGGCAGCGACTCATGTACCATTTGGATACATCATGCGATGCTATCGTGTGCTATGTCCGAGAACACAGTGGTGGTTGGAAGTACCAGTAATGGGGCAGCTAGGTTGTCGAAGTTTGGTCGAGGTATTGTCAGTCAAGGGGGTAATTGCCATTTATGAATTTCACATTTCAATTTTCGATAATGGACCAGAACCGAGGCGTTGCATCGGCAGACGTATGCCCAGCCTTTCGGAGGCGAGGCCGATAGCAGCTTAGTCAAATCGATTGCTTGCAGATTACATGTGAAATTGTCTAGCACTTTGCACGTACGGAGTACGGAGTAAACATAGCAGCCAGTAGCCAGAGGCTAAACAAGTACCCATATACCGAGAATCTTGACTGGAGTACCTACTATGTCGGACTGCTAAGCATCACGATATGTACTCCATACAAGATATGGCTGGTTCATAAAGTTTCGGCTGGGGTATTTAATGTCCCGCAGGACTCAATGTGCATTTTACATGAAGACACTAAACCTACTTACACTCATCTGTCGAATCCACATCTTATACCGATATATTGAGACATACAAAGTAGTATTCAACTGATTCAACAAAGATATAGCACGGTTGCACGACGTCAACGTCACCGTTCTATACATCATGCCAATCTAGGTATATCAGTCGCAGACTCGCAGCCGACTGCTTGCCAAAAAAAACCCTGTTATATGATGCGTGTTCAATTGGCCGAACATCTGTTCATGAACATGCCATCCAGGCTGCAGGCTAAATGTGAACTAAATATCGTTTTCCTGCCACGACACCCATGCAGCCCTGCGCCTGCACCCACAACACATGTTGCACTAATTCCAGATATTGCTTTCAACGCAAACATTATAAAGAGCTGCAGACATTGGACGGTAATCTTCAGTGATCAAACACTTACTGCAGGATTTTTCTCAAAACAACCTTTACAATAGTGTGCAGGTTGAAAAAGATGAAACACTTCAGTAAGGGAGAAATAGCCTCTGTTTGAGGTAACTAGCACTTGTATGTAAATGTGCCAAGTTCTATCTAGGCCAAGCCACTTAAGTAATCATACGAGTCTATCCCACATTACTATTGTCACGTGAATTGAGTTTGATTTGACTAGCCCCACGTATGCCCACCCCCGCAATCCCGCCAACAATCATTATGACAGTCAACGCCGTGCCGACAGTTGCCCCAGTACTGTCGACTCCAGACGAAGCAATATTTGCGGCCCCAGCCAGCGATTCGCCCGCAGCTATCCGGTCTCATGATCATCTGCCCGAAGATGATTTCCGTCAAATGTATGAAATCGACCGCACTGTGGAGCAGATTCGCGATGGAGGCTATAAAAGGGTGGCGCTACAGTTCCCGGATGAGCTGCTAGGGAACAGTGAACGAGTTTACTCCTTGGTGTACAGCGGGATCAATCAAGGATCTGAGGCTGGGGAGAAGAAAGTTTTCATCCTGGCAGACACGTCCTATGCTGCCTGTTGTGTAGACGAAATTGCGGCAGAACATGCCATGGCCGACGTGCTGGTACACTACGGCCGGAGTTGTCTGTCTCCAACCTCGCGGTTGCCAGTAATTTATGTGTTCACCACCAATCCGCTCGACCTCAGGCAGGTAGCGCAAGGCTTTCAAAAAACGTTCCCAGACAGGGATTCAAAGGTGTTACTGATGGCAGATGTGACCTACGATTTCCATACGCAATCTCTTTATACAATGCTTAAGGAGGAGGGTTACAAAAACGTGTTTGCAACCAAGTTGGTACATTCGCCTAGTGCAATGCTACCGAACCGGACGCTGCCAGAACAAGTCGTGACCGAGTCTGACATGCAGGAGTGGAGCCTCTTTCATATATCAGAACCGCTGCCATCGCTCCAACTAATCCTTGCGTCCCGTGTGTCCGCATTATATTACCATGTTCCTGGATCTGATTCTATCGAGTCAGCTACCACTTCTCCAATGTTACGCCGGCGGTACGCAGTACTTTCACATGCTAGGTCTGCCGGCTTGATAGGTATATTAGTCAATACTCTCAATATCAAGCATTATCTTCCTATGATATCTCATCTCAAGTCCCAGATTCGTGATGCTGGGAGAAAGAGTTACCTAGTAGTTGTTGGCAAAGTGAATGTTGAGAAGTTGGCAAACTTTTCAGAAATAGAGGTGTGGGTCGGTATTGGATGTTGGGAGCAGGGTGTCGTTGGTGGTACTGAGAGTCGGGGTTGGTTTCGGCCAGTTATCACGCCTTGGGAACTGGGAATTGCGCTGGGAGAGAGAGAATGGACAGGTGGCTGGATTGCTGATTTTGGTGAAGTTTTAAGAATTGACGGCGAGAAAAAGATTGAGCCCACTCAAGACGATATAGATGGAGAAGGCGAGTCTGATGAGGATGCACCACCGGAGTATGACCTCCGCACTGGGCGATACATCTCCACAGCACGACCGTTGGGCAAAAAGAAGGTTGCGAAGAAATCGGACGAAAGTGGTTCCGAGGGGGTAAAATATGAGAGTGAAGATGCAACGTCTTCAGCGCTCACGGCAACTTCCAATCGGAAGAAGCAGTTGATGCAATCCGGAGGGGTATATTCGCCTGGAGCAGAGTTCTTGAGGGATAAAAGAACTTGGCAAGGACTTGGATCTGATCATATAGAGGGCGATACTGATAATAACGCTGGAGCCCTGGTAGAGGAGGGAAGGTCTGGCCATGCAAGTGGCTATACTGTTGCCGACGGTAGCAAACACTAGATATGGGGAGCACACATTAGCACTTTAAGTTGTATCATATTTTGTACAATAATCTAGCTTGCATTGAATACACACTAGTTTGCACCATACGATATACACATGTGTCAAAGACGAAGGGTCAGCCTTCGGGAGTGACAATCAAGGTTAGGGTTAAACGTGCTGTGATCGCCGCTTAACCTTATCCCTACCCCTGAAAAATTTCCTACCCAACGTCCAGTCCTGACATTGTTCTGGGCAATGGCGCCCAAACGCAAAACACCCGCAATTCCTGAGATCACCTTTGATCGTACTGCGCGCCATGAGTATCTTACAGGTTTCCACAAGCGCAAACTAGCCCGCATAAAGGCCGCCCAGGATGCCGCCGCAAAACGTGATAAAGAGGACAAGGCCACCGAGCGGCGCAATGTACAATTCCCTACAGATACAAACGTGTACTACACCTAGCTAACTATTGGGTGTACAGATGAAACAAGCGCGCAAGGAGGAAATGCAGGAACAAGTAGAGGCCGTGCAGAAAGCATCCCGGCGAGCAGCCAGGATCGCGAACGGTGGTGACATCGGTGACTCTGAGGATGAGTCGGAAAGCGATAGCGATGAAGACGAAGACGAAGACGAATGGAATGGAATTGCCGACACCGAAACCAAGGTTTCCAAGGAGGAACTCTATCTAGATGAGGACAAGTTCACAAGCGTTGTGGTAGAGGAAATGAACTTGGAAGAAGATAGTGAAGACGAGGAGGAGAGGGCTCGAAAAGCTGAAGAATACAAAAAAAAGGCAGCAGAAGAGGAGGCGGCTGGCGATGGGAAGAAAGAATGGCCCAAAAAGAAGAAAGAGAAGAAAAAGAAGTTCAGATACCTAACCAAGACAGAGCGCAAGGCGGATCGTATTAAGTTAAAGCACCGGAAACAGAAGGAACGAGCAAAATTCAAGGACGAAAAGGGAGAGAAGAAGACCACGAAGAAACCTACCAAGAAGAAGAGATAGTGAACAGGAAGATAGTAATACATCAAACGACATTGAGGGTAATGGTGGCTTTCAGTAGATCCAAGCTATAAACACGATATGAATCTATGTGGGAGTACTGATTGTTGGTCTTTTTACCGAATTTTTCATTTGAGTCATCTAGGTGAGCTTTGGCTCCCTTGACGTCTCTTACTGTAATATATATAGAACAGTTAGACCTAGCTCTTATTTGGTTTAGTCAAAATCAGAGATAAATACACGACTGTCTTGGAAACAATGACTGAACTGGCTGTATAGGCCCAGTCTGTTCTTTCCATTATAGGCAGGGGTTCGTCGTACGAGAGCCATGGTAGATGATACCTTGAAGTATTTAATACACATTCCCCAACACATAAGCCTAGCCGTGCGCAACCCCGATGGAAACGACAACCCGACTTTTATAGCCTAGTTCTCAACAGCCACCGTCTACGATTTCTCAGACCCCAGAGGACTCTATTTTATATTTCAGGTCCATTCCAGCACTATGACGATTATGCCCTTGAAATTTTTGGATTGATCGATTCTAGAAGAAATACTATCATCATAGTTTTTCAGTTGCTGAACGATTTATTTTTTGTTCCAGTCTTGAGTATGTACCCAAAACGCCACCTATTTATCTGGTTATGCACTACCCATACTACTGACAGCCATAGATAGGAATACGTCTGATAACAAAGGGAATGAAACAAAGTGCACGAGCAAAAACTTCACTTGTTTATCATGTTATCACAATATATGTTGTGACTAAGGTGATCTTCACACTAGCTACCTACACATTTACCCAGTTAAAGGTGTACATCCAGATTGGGTGAGACAAAGTACCAGTCTTGGGGTTTAACTGTTTTTCCCTATAATACACTTCTTCAAGTTCTAACCACATCAGGCAACTAATGACGGGGAGGACGGTGGATACTATAAATGATGTTGTAATATCGGGATACTAAGCTGATTGGGCGATGAACAAACCAACTTCATGTAGCTCTAGAGAGTTTTACTGGCACTGTTTACAGCATCACAGTGCCCAGAAAAACAGTGGGTGATGCGTAAGATGGAAATCACCATTCGTCATGGAAAGTTCGTCTTTGATACAGACCCTACAGAGGATTGATATAACAAGCAGCATTCGAGCTTTGGAAGCAAAATTTTAGCCATGATAGATTACTGTATCGCCCATGGTAGAAGCTTCTAACTGCACCAGTTTCTGGTTATACGATTGTATGTGGGTAGGACTTTCAAACATCATCCAATGACGGTTTGGCGCAATGGTAGCGCGTGGTCCTCCTAAGACCGAGGCTGTGGGTTCGAGTCCCATGATCGTCGCGTACTTTTTTCATCATTTACTTTTGTGTCTCTGGCATGAATACTGACTATATCAATCACCTATTGGCGATGGGTTGGCAAATCACGTGGAAAGGTGTACACAAATGGAGTACAATGTCTGTAGTCTAGCTGTTTAGGGTTTTAAATTTCCATACGTATTATATGCACATTCCTGTTTGAACGAATACTTAGTACAGACTCTAAAAGGATTTAGGAGGATCGCACGAAGTAAAGGCCGCATTTAGTGTAGCTTACTTAGGCTGTTGTAGCGCGGGATCGGTCAGTTCTACCTTTCGAGGAGACCACCTCAGGTCTTTATCAAATCGTGGGATCTCAAGTATTGTGTAATTTTTGGTTTCAAGTTTGTTTATGCTAAATACTAGTTCTTCTGATTGCTGATCCTCTCATTCGGTTGAATCGGACTAAGTATTCTTGAGTTTTCTCATAGCGTTGCAGACACTAGGAAGAGACCACCCTGGACAACATCTCAGAACCGGGTCCTCGGGTCTGATGGAACAAAGTCCTGATAGGACAGGACTGTTTTGAGTCCCATAAATACTTCGGGATTCCTTTCGAACGAGCGGCGCTACAGGCCGCTTTACCGTTACTCAATCAACAAGTCTATAGAAGCATCAGAGCTTGCGAAAAACTCTCAAATATACACGGTAAACATAATTTTGATATCTGATGTAGGCAGTCAGCGTGTTAAATTTTAGTTGAAACCACTTGATTAGCAGTTAGCGAACTTCAACGCTCTTGTAGCTACATGTTTTCGTCTACATCACCACAGAACTTCTTAACTGTGATCTATTAATATTGAATGTTTTCCCACTAGGTACTGTACCCTATCGCAAACTTCCAATCTCGTGCGAACCCCTCATTCAGCAAACCTTAAATCCCACGACGGTTACTGTGAACGAGAAACTTCGGTCACCTAAAGTTAGGGCACGCCAACAAACAATGTCTAGACCTACTGCGGGCGAGTACCCCGGTTGTTGTCTAGCTATCCATAATAGGTGAACAATCAATGGCACGGTTATGATGTGTTACGAGATTCTACCCAGCTTGCGTAGAGGTATTTTACATTAGAATTCTTAGTAATTAGCTATAAGATTCATAACACGGAAAAATTGACTAGTAGTGTGTATCTTATCAGTTCGGTCCAAGATGCTAATCGAGTGATCAGGGAAGACGCTCCACCGGGAGCCTCCTTATGAACCTTGTCATCGATCATGTGCTAAACCGCCCACATATCGTAACCATTTACATTCCACGAAGCAACAGTGATATTGTCCACCCTGACTTCGGAAAAATTTATCAGTACTTACAAAATGAGGTCACCTCCATCATCTCCCGATCTTCATCCTCCTGAGTATTTACAACCATCGAGATCGAGCTCTCCTCCGGGCGACTCCATCGAAATGGCAGTACGAAACATGCCTATGAACCATGGCTCCTCTTCGAAGCTTCGTCTTCCACCGGCAGCTATAACCGATTTTGCATATGCGCCTTCGAAATCAGCTTATGACTTCCAGCGCAACCCTCTAAGACAACTGGAAAATCAGACTCGAAGACTCACGGAAGAACTACAGGATTTACTAGACGCACAGTCTACAGCACTTATGAAAACTATTACTGCCAATGATAGTAGCCGAAGACCGTTGTCCGATTCTACATCAAGCTTGCCAAGTGCTTCGCGATTAATATCAAGATCACAGCAACATCGAAAACAGCCAGTTGTCAGCTTAGCAAAAGCCCGTATGGGCATAATGTCTGCCATGGAAGAGCTCTGGACTGTAAAGGAAAGAGAATCCAATATTTACGGCCAGCTTACCGCGGAACGGAAAAAACTATTGGCAACACAGTCTTCCTATTCATCCAAGGTTTCAGGGCTACGCGCAGAGATACGCAAGATTGATGCATCTCCAGAAGCGGTCGAAGCAGAATCGTTAAGAGCGGAAACAGCAGAAGTTGCCTCGGAGATTTCTCGGCTCCGGCAGAGGCTGGTAGTTTTGGAAAGTAGGTACATTTCCATGCAGGCCTCTCTTAAAGAGCTGGACAGTATCAGAGAATCTCAGGCTGCATCATACAAATTATCATTAGAAACAATATCCAAGAAGACCACGTCATTTTTATCTGAGCATTCACAAACATCCCCAGAAACCGCAGTGCAAACTTGGAGCCTAGAAGCCGATGCTTACAACGAGAAAATGAAGTCTGCCGAACTCGAGAAAGAAGCTTTGGAAGAGGGCATTCAGTTGTGGGATAGGGCTTTGGGGGTTATTCTTAGATTTGAAGGGATGGTTCGGGAAAAGTTACAGAGTACATCTTTGGGGGCGCGACATGAAGCAAGTGCGCATATAAGATCAGAAGTAGAGAATGTTACGAAAGATTTGGAAGAGATGCTTATGACTGCACGTCAAGAAGGCTGGAAGCTATTACTTGCTGCAATCGGAACGGAACTTCAGGCATTCAAAGAAGCTGGAGAGTTTTTGACAAGGAATCTCGTAGAAAATGAACCAGCAATCAATAATACAGATAGGACGATTAAGAAAGGTACCGGAGAATTTGTAAATGCTTCGGCTGATAGCAAATTGGTTAGTAGGGGCGGAGAAGAATTCCTCAATTATTCGCCATTGGACGATTAGTGTCGAAGCTATTATTTATTGTTTTGTGTTGGTATTCTTTAATTGTACCGTGGGATTTAATTGAAGATGGGATATCTCATGATTGAGGGTTTTGAAACGACTATAATTCACTTAATTTGAAACTGATGTCACATATTGGCGTTACCTATGACTCTCATTGTGTAAAATTGCTCTATTCGACTGTGATAAAGTATGCACATATGCATACTGCACGTTGACACAAAGTCTTGTACAGCGCTTTGCGAGCCCCCCGGACTCTCTTTGTTTCCCGACAGTAAGCAACAAATTTGGGAGTTTCAAATTTTGTCAATCATTCTGAATATCTAAATTACATCCTCAAAGAATTTCAAGGCTTTGGAGTTGTTGTGGTTCATACGGTGCATGTTCTGGTGTGGTTGGACCGGATGCTGTACTCAGTACTGTATATATGTGACTTATCAAGCTTAGCATGTTTCTTACAGAGTCCTATCTGGAGACTGGTATGTACTAAGTACTCGTACTCACATATTATAACCTCAAAACGACGTAGGCCAGACGATAAACGCATAAGCTTGCCGCAGATATGCTGACTGTCAACCTTTCCTAGGCGACTTGGAGTTACGTAGTTTTGTCGCAAGATTCCTACAGGGCTTGAGAGGGTGCACTCCCGTCCAACCGCGATAGAATAGAGTAGAGTACATCGGTATTGTAATCCCTCGAATAGCAATTGAATTAGATCCCCTAAATTTATCTCGGCGTGTCACCTAATCAATTGATTATCTAAAGATATAAAATGTACAGTGCACCCTGCGCACTGCACATCAAGTATGTACTCGTACGAGTACGTACTTTTAGAAAAGGCATGCTATATTTTCCCATTGTAGAAGCTCGGTTCTACCCCGTATTGATCTTCACAAAACCCTTGTCTTATTGAGCAGAAATGACGAAATCACAATAAATTCAACATCTCTGTAATAATATGAGGGCGGGGTTTACAACTTTATCCACCCCTGTAGAGCACATCCACTGCCCGTTTCAACAACTTTACGGGTACTGATGTTACACAGAATTTGGTTTCGTCATCCGACGGTAACTGTGCAGATGAATATTGAGATAGGTTCGGCGCCTGGCAGGCTCATCAAAATTCATGTTTTCAAAGCTTACCATGGGATAAATTCAGAGGAATGTCCGCCCTGGGAATAGAACTCCTATAGTTTTTGTCGTTACCGTTATTGTTATCCAATTTCGAAGAGCTCCAAAAAACACAATTCTTTCCTCCATATTCTACAGTATCGAAGTTTGAATTGCTCTAACCGTTCTCGATGGCAAACGACGCTGCAAGCTCAGCTCATTCGATCCTTCGGGTCATTCAAATCCTCACATTAATCCCAGCATGGGCTCTGATGGCAGCGGTTGTCTCATGGTACAACTCAAATACTATTAAAACACCTGGAGGCGTAATGTGCCTTTTCATTGTCACGCTTCTTGCATCTGTCTGGGCCTTCTGCATCTGGATTGCTGTTATGCGCGCCAGAAACACTGCTCTCTGGATTGCATTTTTGGACATTATCGCTATGGGGGCTCTGATCGCTGGTGTTGCAACAACTTCAAATATCGCCAATTACGAATGCAATGGCACTTCCATAAACACGCGCCTGGTATACACAAGTACTGGGCAACCGATCGATATAAACCAAGATATATATGAGAGCCGCAATGATTTCTGGAGTAACCCAAATAATTGTAACCTGATCAAGGGCGCTTGGGGACTTGCAATTACAAACATCATTACGTTCTTTATTACGGCAATCCTAGCAGTCGTGATCTATCAACAAAATCAAAATTCAAACGAAACTGTGATAGTCGAAGAACGCATTCCTTCATCCCGAGAAAAGATTTACGTAGATGGCTACCCCCAGCGTCCACGTCGGGCACAGCGGTACTAGAGGAGCTAGCTTGGAAGGTAGACATACATTATTGGCGACAATGTTTAGACGGATTGTACCTAATATTGTTGACTAAGTAGGTATTTCTCGGCACAGTTTGAAATTGTGTGGAGTGTGGCGCATGTAGAGTTTCAATGAATTACCATGAAAGCTAGCTAGTGTATCGTAATTAGGTAGAAGATTTCATAGCTTTTGAATTTGTCGAAGAAAGTTTACACATCCTGAATTGAAATCAGTTCAAACTTCACTTGGTCTTGTGCTCAATATCGGTCATTTCTGATACCTCAACAAGGTTTCCACAGTGATGTTCATTCACATGGAAATGTAGAGTACATGTACCGAAAATTGTACTTGATTTTTCCTACATCTGCAACGGCCTTGACACTTATCGCTGCAGTAACATGAGATAGAGATTCTAGTATTAGTAGATTTATTAGCTGTATACAAATTAATCTAGTAGCTAGTAGATACCAGCCGACACTGCACTGCAGGAACTCTGTCATCAAGTACTACAATCTACATGACTATATATGACTGTAAATTTACAATTCTCAATACAGATGTGGGAATCAAAAGAAACCAAAAGTTAACTGGCTAGATATTTTGTTCTCTCCAGTGCCAACATAATACTGACAAGAAGAAAAACACGGATGGCTCAAAGACATAGTAGTTCTAGAACAAAATTGATACAAATAACTCACTTCAAAGCTTCATGCCAAGGGCTTGATGAACCTTCAGGCTTTGTCTAATGGAAAGGTCAAGCATGATCTCTTCAGAGCCACCGGGGATAGCATAACCGCGAACATCTCTATATAGACGTTCAACTTTGGCACCCTGGCCTCCCTTTGTGTAGCCAATACCACCAAAAATCTGAACAGCTTCCCGTGCACAAAATTCAAATGTAACTGTTGCTTGGGCCTTCAATCCCGCAATTGCGCCACCGAGTTTGAGCATAGCTTCTGTCTCACCCATAGCGCTACACTGATAGATAATATTCTCAAGCCAATTGTGGGTTGCCTCAATCTGTCGAGCCATATGTGCAAGCTTCATACGGATAACTGGATGTTCGACTAGTTTTTTTCCAAACGTACGACGCCTATTAGCATATTTCATAGATTCCTCATATAAAACACGAGAGAAACGGTTGCATTGGATGATTATTCCGAGGCGTTCGTGGTTAAAGTTCGTCATGATTACTTTGAATCCTGCATTCTCTTTCCCAATAAGATTTTCAACAGGAACCTTAACATCTTCGAACGTGATATAAGTGGTACCCGAACCATGGACACCTTGACAATCCATTTCCCGTGTGGTCACACCCTCGCCCCGCTCGATGAGAAGGACCGAGACACCACCCATCCCTGGACCACCTGTACGCACAGCAACAGTAAAATAATCAGCCCAAATGCCGTTGGTGATCCACTTCTTTTCACCATTCACAATGAAGTGCTTCCCATCCTCCGTCTTTTTAGCTTCACAAGTGAGATTGGCCACATCACTTCCAGCATCTGGTTCGGTGATACACAGACAGATGCGCTTATCTCCATGAATGATATCCGGCGCTACGCGTTTAACCACGTCCTTGTTTCCGAACTTCAGCAAAGGTGGCAAGCCAATACCATACCCACCGATCATATTCCACACAAACCCGCCGGAGCCAGTACGACAAATTTCGTCTGTCACAACGAATTCATGGAATAGATCCCACTTTTCCGGAGATACTGATTGAACACGGTATTTAGAGTACTGTGCGGGATAGCCAAGGCCGAGAAGACTTTGCTACGTCAAAAAATAAACGCCACTTAGTCCGTGCGGAGGTTTACATACCCGGCCAAGTAACCACGAGTTCCCATCTCCTTGTAAACTTCAGGTGGCACAAACTTTGCTTTCTCCCATTCATTCAAGTATGGTTCGCATTTCTCTTCGACCCATTCGCGAACTTCTTTTCGAAGTGCTACATGGGATTCGTTGTAATACGGGGAATGATACTATGGAAACGCTAATTAGGTAAACTAAATTGTGAGTAGAGAGTGCTCAAACTTACCCCTTGATACCATGCTGGATCTCCAAACGGTATCAAATCTCCGAAAGGTTCAAGGCTCTCTTTTAATTCCGTTTCAGCAGGAATGGGGATTGCAGGACCTTGGTTAGTTGTAGCAACTGCCGGCTCTGGGATCTTCTGCGGTGGTTCAGGCTTGTTGATCGAGGGCGCCTTCCCTTCTAGCGAGCCGATCAACAATGGGGTTTTGTATTTGTTGAGAATGCTCCTAAAACCGCATCAATATCCAATATAAGTTATTATTTGAGGAGATGTACTGATTATGGTATTTCCAAAACTGCTTGCTGGCGTCCTTTCCGCCAACTCTCTGCAATACTAGGATGATTTAGTAAATACATATATTTCGAGGTTCCAAAGATAGTACTCTTCTTCCCACCGGGATGCTCGTCGACAAACTAAATAAAAATTAGGACTGCAAAATTAAAGTGTTGTGAAAGCACTCTACCTTTGTCACGTCGTACACATCTTCGTCTATTATTATCCAGAGGGAATCTGGCTTCTTATGCTCTGCTACTTCGGAGGCCTTGAATGATTTCGACATATTTCAGTTTGGTTACTATGATGTGTTGCGAACTTTGAAGTAGGAATGAAGAGGGCGCACGCGTGGTCAAAACGGACCTGAAAGCTTGAAGGGTACCGCGGCTATTGCCATGTGATACCTAGGTTCATATCTTGGAGCTGAGGAGCCGAATCTAACCCTTGTGCCCGAGATTGGTACATATGATTCCCCACCCTAGAGCCTCTTCCGTCATGCTGCGTACACGTACAGGGAAGTACCTAGAGTAGAGTACAATACAATACAGCTTACTTATGCGTTTCACCAGCGACGGGAGATTTGTAAGCAGTTCTTAAGTACCGAGTTTGCATGTGATGCCTTTTGACCACGAGTTGTAAGCTAGGTACATTTAGTATAATTACACAATTATGTAATCAATCGTAAGGTTTCGTATTGTCGGTAGCGCGCACACACGGGCAAATTCCGATATGATGTAGGAAGTTCGTTGGATAGACTATGTAGGTCTTTATTATGTATAAAGACGAAACCCAGATATATGGAATGAACTAGATACATTCTGATTATCGCAGTAATTCACGATGTACTACATATGTAGTTGGTATTCGGAGTACGGTTCATCCATGTGTACTAGATTAGTTGAGTTTGACGCATTGTGCATTTCTCATAGATATAGAGCGCCCTATTGTATCAGAAGACAGCTGTATTCATGTATCTGTGCACCACCCATCCGTATCTGCAAAAGGGTGAACCAGCTTCATGGACGGAAAATGAGTTGAACCATCGATTTACTTTTCGTACCCAGCTGATTTCACTATCCTTCCTCCCGCTCTCAGGCCGCGAGAGATTTACAGTTGGCTGACATAAAGCAGACGTCTCCAGGCGGTCTACATAAGAAGTACGAACACTTGAGGTGCTACTGCGGATAGAGCATCAACCTGATATTATAAAACTATGAAAATCCATGCAAGCCATCATAATTAGGTCTCTTGTTGGCTTTCTGTTAAACACTTTCATTGTAGTCTCGAACGTCTGAGTTACTTTTGAGATCGTTGATTGTCAATGTGCGAGTTTAAATTAAAGGACAATCAGAAGACTTTATTACCTGCTTAGAATGTTGTACCAGCACCGGTTGTCTATGGAGTAACACGTCTTAAACTTATTACCACCATTGTGTGCTACTACAGTTTCCTACGGCATATCATTATGTCAAAATGATTTGTCGGCGTTGTGGAACGCTTTGTCCGAGCAGAAAGCTTTGGAATTGTACAGTACTAGGACATAAATTTAGACCCCCCTCGCGTGTATGGCAACCAAGCAAATTAATTATTTCACAACAACACGTTCTAAGATTTTGAAATTAATCAGAGAGCAAGTTCAGATATAGATCATAGCTCCTACGATTTTAGATTTATCATCTACAGTCACTATCGTGGGGCGTGGAAGGTTGTTGTAACGGGGGTTTTTTTAGGAGGGCGTAAATTTATGTCAACGCACAGTAGCTTCCGGTGTTCTGGCGGTGTTTTCATAAGATATTATCGGCACGTGACGCACTGAGATATCGTTAGTAGATCCACTAGTGTCTCCTGCAAAGCTTACTAAGTAATACAAGACATGCACAAGGATGTGTATCATAGTTTCTTGGTACCAAGAGTACGCCAAGCATCATTCACGCGTTAAGTTGATCTTATGCACGACGCGTTACTCTCACTGAATCAGATATAAGTACCATTGATACAAGCAACTTGGACAAATATAAAGTTCATTATGTCTAATCAAGGATCTTTGAAAACTCCGAAGTCAAATTCTAAGACACCGAACACGCAGAGATCTCTTCTTTCTTTCTTTACGAAACCCTCCAACTCTTCGCCTTCTGCAAGCAAAC
Organism: Geopyxis carbonaria; assembly: GCA_024516215.1. NCBI lineage: Eukaryota > Fungi > Ascomycota > Pezizomycetes > Pezizales > Tarzettaceae > Geopyxis > Geopyxis carbonaria. The sequence goes on along the minus strand of JAJJXG010000006.1, from coordinate 814,275 downwards.
AAAAACTGCCACGTGAGAGAGTAGCAGTAACCCTGGAATCTGACGATATTGCGGTTCCGTCCAGCGATCCTGTAATTCCGTCGTCTCCAGTTCGTGGTGGGGCTACTCCAAGAGTTAAACGTCGACAACCGGATTCTGGTTTTACGGCAGATGTTGTGAGTGCTACAAAATATAAGCTGAGGAGGAATAACTGATTCTTTAGAACGATACATCCCAAAGCGTTGAAACTAGCGATGAAGAAGACGCTCCTTTGCCAGGTAAGAACCTCGACCCCACGTTTGTTCTTTCGCACTGACGGACGTGATTTAGCCTCGAAACGAAGACGAAGACGAACAGTCGTCGATGAAGAAGAATTCTCTGGAAACACTGCAACTTTGTCTGATGATGGTAAGACCAAACTTCTTCCACTGGAATTGTTCTAAAAGCCTTCCCAGATTTCATTGTCCCCGACGACGGCCCTACACCCAAGAGAAAAAAGCAGGCGGCCCAACAAACACCGAAGTTTACGCCATCTAGAGTCACACCAAAACCAACAAGACTCACCTCAACGCTGAAAAGTGGTAATTGCACGCCTGCCTCAGTTGGCCCTCCTAAATTTGATGGAACGCCTGGACGATTCACACAACGCCCAAAGAAGGACAAAGAGGAAACGCGTTATTCTTGGCTTCTTAACATTAAAGACCTAGATGGGAATACTCGTTTGTCATCATGAGAATCCTAGCTAGTAGTATACTGACTTGCACGAAAGCGGATCATCCTGACTATGACCCGAGGACGCTGTATATACCCCCCGACGCCTGGGCTAAATTCACTGCATTCGAGACCCAATATTGGGAAATCAAATGCAAGCTATATGATACTGTTGTGTTCTTTAAAAAGGTTGAGATTTCTCTAAAAATGCCGCAACAAATTACTAAAACAATTAGGGTAAATTCTATGAACTGTATGAAGATGATGCAAGTATGTACATGCGCTTTAGCCCTGTTTATTTCTAGATTTTTACATTTTTCTGTAGCAATCGGTCACCAGCACTTTGATCTGAAACTTACAGATCGTGTGAATATGAGGTAAATTTGTGATTCGCAAGATGGTTATGTTTATTAATTTTGTAGAATGGTTGGAGTTCCAGAATCGTCTCTTGAAATGTGGGCAAGCCAGTTTATTGCAAAGGGGTAAGTCATGAAATCTCATCTATTCTTCATATTTGTAGCACCCCTGACTTATTGATGAAGCTATAAAGTTGCACGAGTTGATCAGCGTGAAACAGCGTTGGGAAAAGAAATGCGAGAAAAAGGTGGTAAGGCTAGCAAAGAAGAGAAAGTTATCAAGCGTGAATTGGCATGTGTTTTAACTGGAGGTACTCTGGTGGATGAAGCCATGCTGCAAGATGATATGTCCACCTTCTGTGTTTCTATAAAGGTAGATCCACCATTCCTCAATCTTATTTACACTCTAAAAATTAAGCAGGAGAGTATAGTGGATGATTTGCCATGCTATGGCATCTCTTTTGTGGACACGGCTACAGGATCTTTTTACTTGACAGAGTTTCAAGACGATGTTGATTTGACTAAATTCGAAACATTTGTTGCACAGATACGCCCAAAAGAATTGATTCTTGAAAAGGTGTTTAGAATATTCATGCATAGCCGAATCATATCTGATTTTGTTAGGGGTGTTTATCCAGTCGCGCTACCCGTATTCTCAAAAACAATACTTACCTCACCACCATCTGGAACAAACTAAAGCCTGTAAAGGAGTTTTGGGATGGATCAACAACCATTCGTGAAATTGATTCCCAAGAATATTTTCGTTCAGGAGAGTGGCCGCAGGTCTTAGCAACAACAAAGAGTAACGAGCTATTAATGTCTTCGTTCGGTGCCCTGCTCTGCTATCTACAATTTGTAACTTAACAATGATGTCTTTTTCATCTGATATGCTAATCGTTGCAGCTCAAAATCGACCGAGAGCTTGTTAGCTTAGAGAATTTCAGTATTTATGATCCTATCCGTAAAGCATCGTCGCTTGTGCTCGATGGCAAGACTTTATTAAACATGGAGGTATGTTTAGAAAGGTGCCGTTAAACGAAAAACTAACCATCAATAAGATTTTTACCAATTCATATGATGGGTCATCTACTGGAACACTTTTTGCCCACCTAAACAGATGCATTACGCCCTTTGGTTTGTACAAAATCACTAATAGTTAGGGCTACTGCTGACTGATACAGGCAAGCGTATGTTGCGGCAATGGGTATGTCACCCTCTCATAGATTCCGCAAGGATAAACAAGAGATTGGACGCAATAGACAGCATCAATGCCAATGACGAGTTTCGTGAAATCTTTAATCAACAGCTTTCTCGACTACCTGATTTAGAACGCCTAATCTCTAGAGTACATGCTGGAACCAGCAGAGCTATAGATTTCGTACGAGTGATTGAAGGGTTTGAACAGATACAAGAAACCATAAATCGAATTCAAGGTTATGGGCAAGGCGAAGGATTGATTGGGGAGCTTTTGAATAAGCTTCCTAACTTAGAGGATTGTTTGAGCCCATGGGAGACTGCATTTGACCGTGGAAAGGCGAAAACCGACGGTTAATGCTGACCGTATTCAATAAAGATATGTTTACTGATTTCTATAGGTGTTCTTGTGCCTGAATATGGTGTAGAAGCTGATTTTGATCAATCCCAAGACAATATTGAATCAATCATCACAGAGCTGAACGATCTGTTGAAATCCTATACATCTAAGCTTAGGTTTGAAACCATCACATCATCATCATCCACGTTTGCTGATATTCAACTCTTGTTGCAGGTGCCGAGACCTTAGATTCGCTGATATAGGCAAAGAAATTTATCTCATAGAAGTACCTACAAAGGCCGCAAAGGACGTTCCAAAAGACTGGAGTCAAATGTCAGGCACACAGGTAATATATAATGCCACATGGTATACATTATGTACTAATCAATTTCAAAGAAAGTGAAGCGGTTTTATTCTCCTGAAGTTCGAAAATTGGTTCGCACACTACAGGAATCCCAGGAGACTCATAACCAGATTGTTAAAGAAGTGGCAAGTCGATTTTATCAACGATTCGACAAGGAATATTCAAGCTGGCTCTCTGCCGTGCAGATCGTAGCGCATTTAGATTGTTTAGTCGGCCTGGCGAGAGCTTCTTCTGATTTGGGCGAGACAAGCTGTCGACCTACGTTTGTTGACGAAGAGAGGACTGTATTGGATTTCAAAGATCTCCGCCACCCTTGCATGTCAACTAGGTTAGTGATCTATCTATAAGAAGTATTCTATCCTCCCTAATGAATAAAAGTTTGGAAAACTTCATCCCGAACGATGTAAAACTCGGAGGCAGTACTCCAAAACTAAACTTACTTACTGGAGCTAATGCTGCGGGAAAATCTACAATTTTGAGGATGGTAATATTCCATGCCTAAATTTTACAGAACCTTGCTTACCTGTGACATAGGCATGCATTGGAGTCATCATGGCACAGATTGGCTGCTATGTTCCGTGTAATTCTGCACGTCTGACACCAATTGACCGTATAATGAGCCGTTTGGGTGCGAATGATAACATATTTGCGGCCCAAAGTACTTTCCTGGTGGAGCTTTCTGAAACTAAAAAGATACTCGCAGAAGCTACCCCGCGCTCTTTGGTCATTCTCGACGAACTTGGTCGTGGAACATCATCCTATGACGGAGTTGCAGTAGCACAATCTGTTTTGCATCACATTGCTACTCATATCGGTTGTGTCGGATATTTTGCCACTCATTATCATTCGTTAGCAGCAGAATTTGCAGCTCATCCAGAGATATTCTCACGTCGGATGAAAATCAATGTTGATGACGCGAATCGCAATATTACATTCCTTTACAAACTTGAAGATGGGGTTGCTGAGGGCTCGTTTGGAATGGTGAGGTCAAACTCCCTTAACAAAAGATAAATCTGACTTTTATCACAGCACTGTGCGGCCATGTGTGGCGTCAATTCACGGATAATAGCTCGAGCCGAAGAGGCTGCCAAACTATTTGAGCACACTTCAAAAATGAAGGACAGTCTTGAGGCTGCTCGGTCCGGCGTGTACATTCCGCTTGGACTTCAAAGCGATATAGCATGTGTGCTATCTTCCACCAAAGATATCTCTAAACAGGCTATCGACTCCATCATTCAAATTATATCTGCTCTCTGATTCGGCTGTACCTTATATTCTTCAAAAGGTTGAATCCTGCTAATTGTGGATTCCATTACTTGCGGAAACTTGGATGACACTTTTTCAGAGCTGCCATTCAAAGTTTACATTCCTCTTACTAGCTACGTTACACAAACGTATGTGTTGTAGTTGGTAATGCATTTTTCATCTTCTGGGCACTTGGTTTCCTCAGGTTGTCAAAATTTAAGTTTACTATTTATCTAATACCATAGAAACACACTTTACAGCTATTTTCTGTAGCATAATTATGTAACTACCCACCGTGCCTTCACTGTGTGAGGGCTTGTGGATTCTCATAGTTTCCATGGGTCAACAAGTACAATACTACGCAAAGCCTCTTTCTTGATTCCTCGTGCATCCCTCAATGCCTCCAAAGTTTTAGCTTTTGAAGTCTATAATTTTCAGTATACTTAGACGAATGCTGCAGTCAGAATAGACTTGTATTTTCATCTAGTTTCATACCTCCATTTCGCTAGCCACAATAGCAATATCGACTGAATTCACTTTGGTAGCGGCAGCTGCAGGTCCGTATGGACGCTCCGACGAACTCAAGCCTTTTACTCGATATCGATAGCTTCGCCAAGAGCTAGTTACAGCTGAAGCTTTATTAGGCCGGCTTGGCGACAGATCATCCTTGCCATAGCTTCCATAGCTCTGCGACATTTTGCACCTTCGGCTTCTGAGAAAGTATGCGGTCTTAATCTTTATTAGTATCAACTATTTTCCGTAGTGTCCGACTATTTTAAAGGCCGAGAAAATAGGTAGAGGGTTATCACTGAACCGGGAAACGTTGCTAAGAGCAGAGCAGCTGTCACTAATCAGCAACCGGGCGCGGGGTATCCCGGTCGAGATCCGGTCGAGTCATCTTCCCGGCTGAAGTGTTCGTGCGAAATACCGCTTCGACACGTGAATTTTGCTATAACAAAGTAGAAGACATAAATAACTAAGTACTTTGTAGTCTAGGACGGCTATTCGTGGTTTGTAGGAAGAACTTGAACAACCAGGCCTTTTTAAATCTATTATCCACACAACTCCTCACATACTCCAATTACAGCTATCTCTATCCTCCAACTTATATTACAATTTCTTCTGATTTCTTGAGATGCCGACTACTCCTGTTGAACTTCCGCTCAGCGACGTTGCCAAAGGGGTAGCACAGTTGAAGAGCGACACTGGTGATGTGTCCAGTCTAAAGGACACTTGTGGTGCAAATCAAAAATGGTCACCTTCATGTAAGAAGATCTTATTTTAAGTGAATACTGTTAACACTGTAATATATAGCCTGGCAGAGCAAGCCCATGAAACAAAATGTAATCTACAAAGACCAGAAAGAAGTTGAAAAAGCACTCCGAAAGCTAGAGTCACTACCACCATTAGTAACACCTACGGAAGTTAGCGCGTCGAACAGTTATAAAATTGACACCGTCTAATAACTTCTTAGATAATCAAACTTCGTGAAAGTCTCCGAGAGGTTGCTCTTGGAAAAGCGTTCCTGCTTCAAGGAGGTGTTCAATATCTGCGGGTTTAGACAAACAAAGCGCTAATATCTTTTGAGGTGACTGTGCTGAACTTTTTGATTACTGTTCGGAGGTATGTTCAATTCTGGCGTTTCATGAAAGGAAAACATTGACTGGATTTAGGGTCCAATTGATGCAAAAATTAAGCTGTTATTGCAAATGAGTTTGGTGATGGTATGGGGCGGTAACATACCGGTTGTCCGAATAGCTCGAATGGCAGGCCAATTTGCAAAGTATGTACACGTAGCATTTTATCCCGTCATAGCACAAACTAAGATATCTGTGTAGGCCACGGTCCAGTTTGACAGAAACATTTGAGGGCAAAGAGATTCCATCTTTTCGAGGTGACAACATTAATGGCTACGATCATACAGAACGAACCCCCGACCCAGCAAGACTTGTGAGCTCTTACTTTCATTCGGCTGCCACACTAAATTATTTGCGTGCACAACTGGCCTCTGGATTTGCCGACCTTCATTTTCCTTTTGAGTGGACTCTTAATCATGTCCAGAACGATGAGATAAAAGAACAATACCAAGGAATCGTGAATTCTATAACTGATGCAATTCGGTTCATGCGTACGATTGGGGCCGATAACTCGTCAAGTTTGGGCAGCGTTGATCTCTACACATCGCATGAGGGACTATTATTAGAGTATGAGCAAAGCCTAACAAGGCTCCTCAAAGATAGCACAGACGGCAAGCAAAAATGGTTTAACACTTCTGGCCACTTCATTTGGATTGGCGACAGAACGCGACAACTTGATGGAGCTCATGTGGAGTATTTTAGGGGAATTGAAAATCCCATAGGGATCAAAGTTGGGCCCTCCATGCAGGAAAACGAGCTGGTTGACCTACTCAACATTGTAAATCCAAATAAGATTATTGGCAAGGTTACTTTGATAACTCGGTACGGATGTGACAAAATCGAGGCGATTCTGCCCAAGCACATATCTGCCGTTTCGGGATCGGGGCATATTGTTGTGTGGTAAGCGTTCAAGCTAATTACTTATGCTTCACAATTTACTAAGCTTCATAGGCAATGTGATCCTATGCATGGGTGAACTTCCATTTGTTCTTTTATCACAACAGCCATTAATAGACCCATAGTAACACGCGATCCTCGCCGGAGTCTGGCGTCAAAACGCGTCAGTTTTCGTCTATAATATCTGAACTAGCATCAGCTCTTCGGGTACACAAAGAACAAGGATCTCGGCTTGGAGGTGTCCATCTTGAGCTTACAGGGGTAATTATTTCCCGTACGTCAATTGAATACTCCTAACAGGTGTTTAGGAAGCTGTGACTGAGTGTGTAGGAGGGTCGGAGGGGCTCACTGACAAGGATCTGTCTCTGAACTACACTACATACTGCGACCCCCGTCTAAATAACAAGCAGGCGCTTGAAGCAGCTTTTCTTATTGCCAACTATTATAGAGATGGAAACATGATGAAAAATATCTAGGCGTACCCGGGGCCTCACTAATTTGATTTTCTTGACATGATTGCATTGTATGAGGTATCTTTGTAGGAAATTGAATCTGGTGTGTATGTATTAGACAACTGTGCTATTGGTGGCGAAGCATTTTTTGAATCCTTTTCACGTACAAAAATCTTACTATAGTCAAGCAAGACCACAGCATGAAATCTGTTATGTACATCAGTGAGGGCAAAATGCTACCTTGTATCATGAAGAGGTATTTGATTATTGAGAGTCTGTGGGAGCCGGTTTGAGAAGCTTAATGGTATCTTCAATTGTGTACATACTACATATACATACTTCTAGCCTGGATATGTAAGTGGTTAAAAAACGGAATCAATGCGCGTGTTTAGTTTATGGTGCGTATCCAAAGCATACCAGAAATGCCTAACATGCTTATAAACTTACCTAAAATGCCTTTTCTATGTATATTTCACTTTTATGCCATGGTATATACCGTGCAGAGCATGTGACATCAATGAAACACATGTACATATCCTGGTTCCACCGCCAAATGCTAACACGGTACTCCTAAGACAAACATAGGTTACAACTGGGTAGAAGTTCGGCTTGATGTGAGCTTACAAGACTTAAAAATATTGAGAAGGCTAGGCACAAAGCCAGTTCGTACGTACTATCTGTGTCCCTTTTGATTTGCCCCACACAGGATCACTCGTTTGGAAAACCAGTACATATTTATTCGTGAAGATTGTTGGCTCAGGACTAGAAACTTGCAGAAGGTACCCCGCTAGTAGGGAGTAGGTAGTACCGTATACCACTCTCGAATATGTTCGTACTGAGCTATCTTGAACATAACTCTGTTGATTCACCGCCGCAGAGCAAAGTGTGTCAACTGTCTAATAGAACGAAGTTGTTTCTCTCCAGAGCCTCTAGCGTAGTGTCGACTTACTCGAGACTATATGATATTCACTCATAGTGTTTTTTAACGACCTACAACTCTAATCTATTTAGGGTAATGACGATCATGCGTTTGAACTGATATGTACGCGCTTACTCAGTGAATACCAATATTTTGCCAGAGAAACGCTGATGGATGTTCAGGGCACTAGACACTAGTATGGGGAGTGGTCTGGAGTGCTATTGCGATGCTTGGGCGGGAGTGGCCTTTAATATCATATTGTTGCTCCGCCCCAGTCCAGCCTGTGCAGCCGCCGATGATATCGTCACCTTTTTCTACCACCGTGATCACCTGCGAACATCCCAGCGTTATGTAAAATATACTCCTCGTAGAAAAATGCCAATCAATGCATGATTGTAGACTGAACATTTAGAAAGTGTTCACTCGTCCGAAAAAATTAACTTCACTAAAACCGTATGTTACATATTACCATACACTGGGTTCTTAACTTAGTAAGTGTCTATTAATATAAACTTTCCCTTGCCTATCCGCATAAGCACAATCCGAGAATCTAGAAACCAGTCCTTTTGGACTTTCTCCATAAAATCAGTTAGCTTAGTGTTTGATGGGCCTACATAGACACCTCCTGCTTTGATAAGGTTATTTGCTTCGTTTCGTGTCTTAACAGCTCCGATTGTGTTCAGCAGTTTGGAAACGGGCATATTATCAACTTCACATCTTGGTAATTTGATCAACTCATCTGTTCCCCCAAATACCTCCAAAATCGTGTTGACGGATAGTTCTACTTTTCCGCTGGGAGGAAAAAGAATTTGAGTCTGCACTTCAGCCTTGAGAGCTTTTTTCTCTCCATGTATCATAGTGACTACTTCCTTGGCCAAAAGGGTATGTGCTGTGCGTAATTCTGGCATTTTAGTTTGCTCTTGCATAGTACGTGAAATGGTGTCGTCTGATAAGAGCGTGAACATCTTCAAGTGCTTTTCAACAACATCATCAGGAAGACGGACAAAGTACTTCAAAAGTTAGCAGCGATTGACACCCAGAGGTTCCCGTAACACGTACTTGATAGAGCACAAAGGGGGAGGTCATCTTCTCATCTAACCAAACAGCATTACCCGCTGATTTTCCAAGCTTTTCGCCAGATGCTGTTGTAAGTAATGGAACTGTGAGTCCATAGGCAGCGTCATCTTTGTTAGTCGATTCCACTCCTCGACTATTGTTTAATCTTGAAATGAGGTCAATTCCAGCGGTTATATTGCCAAATTGATCGTTTCCACCAATCTCGTTAAATGATCAGCACCTGAACGAGAAGACAAACGGGTTAAGGCTATTACCTGCAATCTACAATTCTTACTTTTGTACAAATGCCAGAAATCATATGATTGTAGGAGCTGATATGCGAATTCGGCAAAATTTATACCCTGGGTGGAATCCATCCTGGCCTTTACACTTTTTTGGCATCAGACGGGTCAAATCAACTACTCTCAAGTGCACACCTTTCCCTAGAAAGCATCTGGCTGACACGAACATGTCTACCCACTGTTGCCAAGAACTCTATTAGGCCCATACCGTCCAACCAATCACTGTTTGTCACGAGCTCATTTGTGCCCACGTTTTCTTCTGAATACCCTCGTGACAAGGCATACGTCTTTCCAGATTGGAAGAATTTATCCATCTGAGACCACAGGCTATCAAACGAGTTCTTGAGATGACCTGACACAATCTGATCCCTTTCGGTAGAGCGCCCAGATGGATCTCCAACCGTAGCAGTGGCCTTCCCAATCTGAATTCATCTTTTGTTAACGGTGTGTTTCAGTTAAGCGCTAAGTCAATATGAGCTTACAACGCCGATAGAGTGATGACCGTTGAGATAAAAGTGCAGAAGGTTCATCAGCGGGAGTAGATGGCCGACATGTAGGGAGCTCGCTGTTGGATCAACACCGGCATACACAACAACTTTCTGCGATTTAACATATTCATCTAGTTGACCGTCTTCGCTATGTTCAGAATTAGCTCTCGCTATTCCCAAGGTAGTAAAATGTAAGAGAAGTACCCAGTGATGTTCTCTACCAAACCGCGGCTTCGAAGCTGTTGGACAAGTGATTGATGCGCTGGGCTTGATTTAGAGGATGCCGACCGGATGGTGGTGTTTCTGCGCAGAGGTGTTGCTAAACCCTTGTAAATGATTTTTCGTGGTGCGGAGAGCACTGCTCGGAGATACATCTGTGCATGACCCATCCGGAGCGCAGTGGAGACGATCAGGCGCACAAATTCTGATGCTTCGGTCATAAGAGTCCCTGGGCATGTCACACCATGCAATTAACCGTTAGTGAGCACTACCCCTGCAAAACACGCACAGACAACGTCCGACTGCGCCCTCGATAACCTTAAATAGCACCCCATCCTAGCTCGTCAGAACTACTATCTCCGGAGCATGTAGAGTACATACGTATTTACATATGCACCTTGTGTATATTACACAACATTACACCCCCGCATTCGTGAAGCTTGTAACACGAAAACATCGGATATCAGCCTTCTTCAGTAACATCGCTCTCCGTCTCTAGTTGTGGGAATGATCAAAGGAAACGCATGGTGTGGGGTGTTGTGATTGATTTTTCGGAAGACACTGTCACCAGGAGACCATCAATATTGATAAACTCTGAATATTTAGTAGAGAGCTGCCTTCCGAGCATCCGCAGATATAATAGGTTCAAAGTACTACTTAATATACATCATACATCTTCTTCGGATCATCAGCCATATTATATTTGAATCTTTCATGAAATCATAGTACATACATCTGTATACATCTCAATATATACCAACTTCTTACATACATCTAAGTGCCAGAATGTGTAAGCATGACCTCTGTTTGATCCCAGAACTTCTCTAATTCAGCAAAGATATCCGGGCAACTATTTCACCTGCTCTAGGGAGTAGCGTCGTGATTAATGAAGGAGAAATAGTATGAGTTCTACTGATGACTTGTAGAAAGAAACAAATATAGTACCTACTGACTTTGTCACAGGCTCGATTTTTAGTCACTCTCATCGTTTCCAATGAATCAAGTCTTCAGGCGAACGACTACCAAGTTGAGCTATGGCATGGCTCTCGTAACGGACAATGGAAATCTTCTGCGTTCAGCCCCGTCTCAGATTCTACCCTAATGGTAGGAAAACCTGTGAAGAACTTAACTTGAAATGGAATTAAATTATATTTAAATAGATCCATGATGCATCTACTATCAAAGGAACTAGGACACATGCTTATAGTTTGTACTTGCCTAGTAATGGAGTACACAGACTGGATTTTACTCTACGCTACAGGGCGGGATCTAAATCTCCTTGGATTTGGAGTAAAGATCAGACCCATGCAGCAGACGGGCAAATAATATACAAACCTAAAAGCCTATTGGAATCAATCGGGTTTGAAGCCCTGTTTTCCGGGGTTGATACTTCAGTCATTGTGAAGACAGAAGCAAGTCAGGTGACTGGTGTTGACACGTTCAGTCTCTTGTCTTCCGCACCCGTTCTACGTAACCAATGGAGCAGCGTTGTAGTTGGGCAACCGCTGCTACTGCAGAAATTCTACTCGCTAGTTAAATTGAGCTCTCCATGGATGGGCCCACGACAAGGTGGTTCGACTTTTGTAATTGACAAAGATGCTCTCCTCTTGGGTTATCTGAGATCGGACGGAAGGCATGTCGTTGTATTGAGTGTTTCCGGAATCAATTGCACAAGTTACATACGTTCCGGAAACGGGCGTGTTCTTCTGAAATCCAGAAATGATACTGATGAAACTCAAGCCCATAGAGCAATAGTTGCTACAGGCTTAGATTGGCAGCGGACGGTGGATGCTGCCTTCTATGCCGCCCGTGATATCTCTACCAGAAAAGAAAGTTCGCCCCGAGCCGCCGTTCTCCATAGAACACGATTAGCAGAAGCGACTCCTGCCTGGCATGAAACTTGGTACGATGGCCTCGGATTTTGCACCTGGAACTCTCTCGGCCGGGAACTCACAGAAGATCGAATACTTAATGCCCTTCAAGATCTCGAAAATAGTGGAGTCTATATTACTACACTGATTATAGATGATAATTGGCAATCATTAGATAATAATAGAAGATGGGATAAGTTTGAAGCGAACGCAAACTTTCCACAAGGTCTATCCCACTTGACCTCTGAGATTCGCCGACGATTCCCAAACGTCAAGCATATTGCGGTTTGGCACTCCATTATAGGCTACTGGGAGGGTATTGCACCTGGTGGGTGGATCGATCAAAATTACAAGTGCAAGACTGTCAAATGGCATGGTGGCTGGGACGTGAGAGTTGTGGATCCATCGGATATCAATCGCCTCTACAATGATTTCTATAAGTATACACGTTTTGTACTGTGATCAGCTACCTCAAGGCTAAAATGAATAGATTTCTTACCGACAGTGGTGTCGATTCAGTCAAGTGTGATGTTCAGGCATCCCTAGACGAATTCGATGAAGCAGCAGATAGACAGTCTCTTGGTTATGCATATCAAAATGCATTCAAAGTCAATAGTCTGAGTCATTTTGCTGGGCGTGTGATATATTGTATGGCAATGCAGCCAGCGATTTTTTTCCATTCGTTGTTGCCTCAAACTAGCCCTAGGACTCTTGTACGGAATTCTGATGGTGAGTTAAATTCCTGGAGGCTGTGGAATATATATTTAACCAGGATATGATATAGATTTCTTCCCGGATATACCGTCCTCTCACCTGTGGCACGTTTTTTGCAATGCCATGAATAACATCTTCACCTCTCATCTCAATTCTTTGCCAGATTGGGATATGTTTCAATCTTCTCTTCCTCAATATGCAGGTTTACATGCCGCTGGACGATGTATTTCAGGAGGTATGAAGTTTGCAAGCGTGCGCTTGTTTTATTCTAAATGCTGAGCTATTCTAGGTCCTATTTACATAACGGACAGTCCAGGAAAACACGACCTCTCCATTATTCGCCAGATGACGGCTTTATCAACCCAAGGATCCAAGCGGTTTGTTATTCTTCGTCCATCTAGGATTAGTCTCCCGGTGGATCCATACATAAGTTATAATCAAACAACCCTTTTGAAAGTGGCGAATTATTTCGGCGGATATCGGGGTAGCTCATTGTTGGCTATTTTCAATGTTTCGGAGACCCTAGAGAGCTCGAGCATAGTGAGTTTGAATGATTTTCAAGCGATCATCGAGGATATGAAGTATATTGTAAGGTGTCACAGCACTGGGAGAGTTTATAATGGGACTTCTCAGGATGATCTATTGATGTCAGTCAGTTTGCCTGTGGCTGGCTGGGAATTCATGAGTTCAGTCACTACTAAGACTATATCACGTGACGAAGGCAGTGTTGAACTTGGGACATTCGGCTTAATTTCTAGTCTGGCAGGAGCAGCAGCAGTTGTTTCTTGGAATGCATATAAGGAAACCGGGCGAATCGTATTTTCAGTTAACCTTAAAGCTGTTGGGACATTGGGTAAGTTCCTGCCAACACTATCATCATATTGTACTAAATGCAATGTAGGAATGTACGTTTCCGACCTTCCGTCGAGATCTGTTGGGGAACTATTTGTCACGATCGAAGAACAGCCGGTCCCAGTGTCTAGTGTTAGGAAGAGTGGCCAAGATGCAAAAGTACTAGAGATAGATGTTGCAACAGCCTGGAAAGAGCTGGGAATTTCCACGGGGTTTTCGAATGAGGTTGTGATAAAGGTCTACCTGGAGTGATTTTCTAGACCACTTTCATGTGGAGGTAGTTTGATGACTACATCTCAAGCGTTTACTGGACCAGCCGTGCCTTTTCAGTTGAGCAATGTACCAAACTACATATATTATGTACTGTGTAGTACTTAATTTAGCTATTTGAATTCACTTTCAACGGATTAAATGATGATATTAATTGAAATCAGCACATATCTAAGAAGTTCTATATTGTTATAGGGTTTCCTACTCTGTTATGTCGCCTTTGGACTCCATAACAGCTTCCGGACTCTCTATGAGTCTGAACCGTACCTTTGCAATAAACAGTTGAATGAATAGCTATGTATGAAAGAAGCAATACTACCGTAGAATCTCGTGTAAGTGTACACTGCGCTAACGAGTGACGACCTCGTGGAAAAAACTAGTACAAGCTATCCCCTGGGCTGTCGAGAAGTGGGAATAGAGTCGTTCAGCCCCAGGTGTAAAGATTGCAGCATGCCGTGCCCGATAGTGCAACAGCGCTATCCGTGATTAGGCTGTTGAATGAGTACCAGCTGGTGAAGTTGGAACAGTGGGGTAAATGGCGTCCAACATGTTAATGTTTGTGCCAAGGTGGCGTCCAACATCTGAATGATGATTCTGTTCGTCACAGGCTCAAGCTTCGATAGAGTTTTTCAAGCAAAATTGCAATTGAAGAGCAAAAAGATTATTATTCAAAAGCCAGTCATTCAAAGTATGTTCAAGATGAGGTTACAAAAGATCGCTTCGAACTCTCTGTTAGAGTTCAGCCAAGCCAAAACGAGACCCAAGCCATTACATAATAATGATGTGATTTTCCGGTTGCACTCCGTTCTCTATCCTGCAACCTTAGCCATCACGTGAATGCACGTGCTACATGTGTTACGTGTTGACACAACATTGCGGAATGCCACTGGAAGAAACACGGTAAAAATATATCAGACAAATATGGTACATCGCAAGCATATAACTGGAGCAAGACTACGAAAACAAAACAAAGTATAATCATCCCGTTATAAGATAGAATCCTGTAGACCTGTCAGGCCTACAGCCGTTATTAGTTTTACCTTCGACAGTGCTTTATTGAGGAGATTGGCCAGATGCTCTTGGGAAGCAATATACGTAAAATCCATTCGATCATTCTTTTGATCGTCGACCACATCAGGAAAAAATCCGTTTACTTATTAGTCGTCTGGACGACTTGGGCGACTTGGGCGACTTGGGCGACTGCGGAGCATATCGAACAAAAATGCCGGCGTAGCGAAGTGGGTTGCAGTGGAAACGCTCCTGTGAACTGGCCTGCACGCCGTTGTGTGCCGTCAAACCCCTTTAACTCACCGTAATGCCGGTGAAATACACCGCGTGTGGGTCGCTTACAGGGAGCAACCTGTAATACCGGTAGCTTCATGGATAGCGCCGCACAGGCCTTGCGCTCCCCTGAACAACGCCGCATGCGAGTAGCTTCCACGGACTACCTCGCCTGCAGGTGTTATACATATGTACACATCTTTTATATTTACCCTTCATTCATTGTTACCCTGCCTGAAGAGTACCCTCCATTTCATATACCACCCGGTTCAAGAACGGTTTTAGTATAGGAGGTAGCAACGCAACGCGGCAACCACGCTTACGAGAGAGACCTTAGCGGTGCATATGTTACTGAGATTTATCCTTGAGAATAAACACAAGTACTGCACTGCGCCGCAGGTTCTTCTCCGTGAGTCAGTGTATGGTAAAAGTGTGCACTTGCTACAATCCCATAGTAAAAAAGTTTTTTTCGGACCCAAAAATAACCCTGGAGTCGTAATGGGCGATCGTTAAAGCGCAATGTACCCGGTGGGTATATGTAAGGAGGCAGTCAAAGCTGAAAAAGATCAAAGTCTCAGAACTTCGACGTTTTAGCTTTTTGTGATCATTTTACACATTGTGCGGCCCAGGCCTTATCTGGTGGTATATCCAGAGTCCGATTGACTGTGTGGAGAGTGTTATCATTGTGTTGACACATTACCGACAATAGCCGAGTATTAGCGCCCGAATAGTTATCTAGTCGGCTGCACCTCGGGTGTTGAAAGTGTTGGTCTTCCAATTAACTCAAGACACGTCAAGACGACGGGGCGTAAGTTTGTGCAGGCTGTCTCCGCCGAGTACCCTTTACTGTTCTTATCTCTTTATCATTCTCTTCTTGCATTCTCTAGCGTCTATAGCGTAGATAGGCCGTCCGACTGTTGATCCGAAGCTGCGTACTTAAGTGACGCCGGGGAGGACCTCAGAAAAGACAACAAGGCATACACGAGCCATAAAATATATTCTAGTTTACAAACCTAAGATTGTGCCTTATATCTTTCGGTGACTACCGTTCAATCGATACTTCATCTTTCTTGAACCCTGGTCTAACACTATATATTTTATCCTCATCTTACCTTTGTTAAACTCCTATTTTGCACCTATACGCCTATCCTCTACGAATACGCACAACCACGATGGCCGATAGCATGTCAGTCGATCCTCGTGCTTCGAGCGCTGGCCCCGAGCCCCCAACCGCCTCTCAGTCCGGCGAAGCTTCTTCCTCACAAGCTCTCGTTCCGATAACTATTACCGACGATACGGGTAACCAACATAAACGAATGGTTCTTCCCATCGTCAAGAAGCTGGTGAGTGATCGCCAACAGCTTCAAGAACTGGTTCAGACATTTTCGAGTCTGAGCGACGCCGAACAAGCCATTGTGCCATACCGCAACCAGATTGCGCCAACGGTCAATGATTTGTCCATCGAGATCAGCCATGTTATGAATAAACTCATTCATAAGCAATCGGTCAATGAGAATTCCCTTCACGAATTGTCTCTCTACGCTCGACAAATCAAGGATGTGCTGTTGCAGCAATCCTTTGCCATGCAGCGCAGTAGCCTGCAAAACGAAGAACAGTTCCGACAGCAACAACACAGTCTCCAGGAATTGTGGGTCAATTCCATTGATATGGCTCAACGCTTGAACGATCGTTTCGCCCGACAAGACACACATAACGAACTTATGTTGTCCAACCAAAGCGAGTTGGTCCAGAGGATTCTATCCACAGAATCCACCTTGAACCACCAAATCAAGCAATACTGCGATGGCATCAAGGCAGAGCTTCAGTCTCAGACTGATCAAGCTCTGAAGGAGACGATTGCTAATGTTGGTCTTGCCTTTGCCGGCAAGAACGACGAAAACACCAAGGCTGTTAAACGCCTTGAACGGTCATTGCGAGAGGTCAAACTCGCCGGTAACGAAAAATGGAACCACATCGAAAGCCAACTTAAGACCTTGGCCTTGGAATCTGGCGCCTATTGTCCCAGTGAGTGGATGAAGACGAAGATTCAAGAGGCCTTGATCGAAAATAATCGACAAGTGGAAAAACAGCTGCGGGAGAAAGTTGCGCCGGTTGACCAAGCAATTTACTCCGCACTTCCACACGACAATGGCACTGATTACTCCGGTGACAGTGTCCGCATTTTCGATTTTGGTTTGCCACCGGTGGATGTTCCCTCCGCAAAGAGACCACGGATGCGCGGTGCACTTCCTACTCCACCGCCGCCACCATTCAATAGGAATGGTATGGACCCCGATGATTCTGATCACAGTTCTTCCAGTTCCGACTCAAGCAACTCTGGGTACTCGACCGATTCTTCCGAAGAACGACGACGCAGACTGCGCCGTCATCCCACAAGGGAGGACAAAAGAGCCAAAGAGCGCAAGAGAGAGGAACGCCGCAGAAAAAAGTTGGAGAAACGCAAACGAGATGCAGTCCCTCTCCCGACTGTAGTCTACGTCCAACAACCCAAGATGGCCGAACCACCAAAATGGTACGGCAAGATTGGGGAAGACTGGGAAACGTGGAAGGATGCCATGGAGAACGCCATGGGTTATACTGAAGCGAGTTTCCAGTCGGAGCGGCACAAGATCCAGTGTACCGGTACCTTTTTCCACGACGCTGGTCGTCGTTGGTATGAAGCATACCGTAAGGATCAGCAGGCCAATGGTTGGTATGATAACTGGAAGTCCTTTATGGACAGAGCAGACAAATACTACCGTTCCAAATTGGCTGCTGAGGATCATCTGGCGAAGTTGCACCAACTTCGCTATGAGGGTGACATTGCGGACCTTATGCAGCGTGCGAAGCTGATCAATCTCAAGGTCAACCAGACGGAGATTACCTGGCGTCATACTATGCTTGACAAAGTTTCGTCTGAAGTTCGTCGGAGGTTCCATGCGAAGGAACCACCCAAGGATGACGACGACTTCAATGAGCTCTTGGTCATGGCTGGTAAAGAAGTGGAAGAGGACGCCAGGCGAGACAGGTTTTACGGACACAAGTCGGTCAATGTCGAAGTCCGTAAATCGAACAACAAACAGGAGCGATCCCTGGCCGACCGGATCACCTCCAAACCACACCAACCTCAGCACCAGAAGCATCAATCGGCCGGTAGCGGGATGCAGACCCATAAAAACAGCAAGGGACAAACTTGGAAGGAGGCCCATATCGGAATTCCTGACCATTTAATCACGGAGAGGAAAAAGTCCAAACACTGCACCCTATGCGACTATGGGCCGACTGCCGACGGCAACTTCCACCATAAATGGTTTGATTGCTACCGCCAAAAGAACACGACTGGAGGCAACCCCAACAAGACCAAGGTTGCAGCTGGACGGGTGTTCAGGAAGGGCAAGAACAAGGTGGCCGCACTCAGTACTCGAATCACTTCGGAGATTCGTAACGTCACTGAGGGACCACAAGTTGCTGCCTTCTCCAGCCGGATGCCTGTTTCGTACCATGAAGCGGTGACACCAAGTGAGGGGACTCCTCGTGTTGCTGGTACAAAGAGGTCGGGATCGGATGCTGCTGGACAGCCTCCGACTAAAAACGTTATGGTTTCTTCTCCTTTTTCCGGGTCACGGCCCATTTTTTCTTTTAAGTTGATGAAAATCGGAAAAGACCAAAAAGATGTACTTGCGCGTGTTTTGTTGGATTCTGGCGCTTCTGTTCCTATGTTATCGCAATCTTTTGTTTCTGATTTTCACATCCCTAAGGTGCAACGAGATGTTCCACTCCAGATTTATGATTACGGTGGTAATCCTGTCCCTGAAGTGGGCAAAGCCTTTACTTTTCCTTGTTTACTCAATTTTGGAAGTCATTTTTCGACGGAGACCTTTGAGATTGCTACTCTTGACAGTGAATTCGACATGATCCTGCCTTGGTGGTGGATTGTCAAACACAGACCAGGCAACTGGTATCTGGGAGACGTCCAATTCACTAGCGATTATTGTTTACAGAATTGCACTCACGAAGCGACTCAAACTACATCAATCGATTACGATGAGACGGTTCTCGAATGGGGCGACCAGATGTATTCTTGCGGAGCGGTTCGGTTCACTCCCGAAAACAACGATTCGGTTTTGTCGGACGTCAAGTCTAAGATCCCAAGCATCTACTGGGAATACGCAGAGGCGTTTACCGAACGACAATCCGAAAAACTCCCGCCACATCGCCCCTACGATCATAAAATCGATTTACTTCCAGGTCAACAACCACCCTGGGGCCCAATATACGCTCTTTCCGAAGTAGAGTTAAAGACGCTACATGAGTATATTGAGGAAATGCTGCGGACTGGCAAGATTCGCAGAAGCAACTCCCCAGCCGGTGCACCAATTTTCTTTGTTCCGAAACCACACGGTCGTGGCCTTCGACTAGTTGTCGACTATCGAGGTCTCAACAGAGTTACGGTTATGGATCGTTGCCCACTGCCTCTCATGAATGAGCTCAGAGATAGAGTCCGATCCGCTAAGATTTTCTCCAAGATTGATCTTAAATCGGGCTATAATCTCCTGAGACTCAGAGAGGGTGATGAATGGAAAACTGCTTTCCGCAGTCGTTATGGACACTTTGAGTACTTGGTTATGCCTTTTGGATTGGCCAATGCTCCAGCTACTTTTCAAGCTGCGATGAATGATATCTTCAGAGATCTGTTGAATGACGGGGTAGTTGTCTATATTGACGATATCCTGATTTACTCCGAGACTGAGCAAGATCACGTTCGTATCGTAAAGGAAGTCTTACGACGCATCACACAACACGGCTTAGCTGCCGCGTTGGAGAAATGTGAATTTCATGTCAAGTCTGTTGAATTTTTAGGCTATATTATCTCCGATCATGGTATATCCATGACAACTGATAAGGTCGACAGCATTCTTGCATGGAAACCGCCCAAGTCCGTCCAAGACGTACAAGTTTTTATGGGGTTTTGCAATTTTTATCGACGGTTTATCGATAATTATGCATACTTTGCCAGCCCCATATATAATACAATCAAAGGAGACGCTAAAAAGTTTGTTTGGACAAAAGACGCCGAAGATCGGTTTCAGAAGCTTAAGAAATTATTTACTGAAGCACCGATCCTACGTCACTTTGATCCGAACTTACCTATCATCATTGAGACCGATGCCTCTGACTATGCGATTGGAGCGGTCTTATCTCACAAACATGATGGAAAATTGCATCCAGTGGCATTTATGTCGAGAAATATGAATATTCATGAAATCAATTATGATATTCACGATAAGGAAATGTTAGCGATTGTCACTGCTTTTAAGGATTGGAGACGTTACCTCCAAGGCTCCCTACACCCTGTTACCGTCTTTTCAGATCACAAAAACCTTGAGTATTTCGAGAAAAAGGATCTTTTGCTGAATCGACGGCAAGCAAGATGGGCTTTATTCCTGGCAGACTATGACTTTACCATTCATTATCGCAAAGGCACTGAAAACGGCAAGCCTGACGCTCTTTCTCGCCGGTCGGAATACCGACCTGAGGAGGGGGACAGCGCTCAGAATCAGCCGATCATGCGCCTTCTCAAGCCTGGACAATTACTTCCAACAGAGGATACGGAGATGTCAAGCTCAAAGATTTCTTCCGTACGCCTAGCTGCCTTGTCAACTCCGAAATGGTCGGATGATTTTGTTGCACGTATTAAGCAAAGCTGTCAAGCCGATGCCATATACCAAGCAGAATGTGACAAGGTGAAAGCCAATAATCCTCCGAAGGATGTTTCTCTCGATGATAATCTCCTGTATTATCAAAACTGTCTTTGGATTCCGGATGACAATGAGTTGCGAATTTGGATTGCTGAAGCCGAACATGACTCTAAGATCGCAGGTCACTTTGGACAGGAAAAAACCACTGAGCTTATCAGGCGGAATTTCTACTGGCCTAAGATGGATTTATGGATCATTGATTATGTGCGCTCGTGTCCAGAATGCCAACGCAACAAGTCTCCACGTCATGCTCAGTATGGGTTACTACAACCGCTGGAGCTACCACACGCCCCCTGGGATAGCATTGCCATGGATTTCATTACTACATTGCCGAACTCGAATGGGTTCACTTCTATATGGGTGATTATTGACCGCTTCACCAAGATGGCTCATTTTATCCCCATCAAGAAAGGCATGAAGAATAAGCAGTTAGTTATGCTGTTCTTAAAAGAAATCTGGCGGCTACACGGGCTACCTTCGTCAATTGTGTCTGACAGAGATTCACGATTCACGGCAAAAGAATGGGACTCATTGATGGAAAATCTTAACGTGAAACTTAAGATGAGCACGTCATTCCATCCTCAAACTGACGGTCAAACCGAGCGGCTCAATCAGGTCTTAGAAGCCTACATCAGAGCGTTCAGCAATTATGAACAAGACAATTGGTCCGAGCTTCTGCCCATGGCAGAACATGCGTACAACAATGCTGTTCATTCGGCCACAGGTGTTTCCCCTTTCTACGCCAACTACGGTTTTCACCCACGAACGAATTGGCCTACCAAAAAACAGGTCAAGAATCCGACAAGCCGTCTGTACGCCCACTGGCTCAACAACGTCCATGAGAATCTCATTGAGAATAGTATGAGAAAGGCTCAGGAACGTATGGCCAAGCAAGCGGACAAGAAGCGATCGGACAAATATACGTTCAAGGTGGGGGATCTCGTTATGTTGAATGGTAAGAATCTCAAGACCCGACGACCCAAAAAGAAACTGGACCATAAATTTTGGGGACCTTTCAAAATATCACGCAACATCAAGGACACCGCCTTCCAACTCGATCTACCCGCCGGCTGGAATATTCACGATGTATTCCACGTATCCCTACTACTCGAACGTTACAACAAATCTCAACTCTCCGGACGACCAGAACCTGATGCCGGAGCGGACGACGTCGACATGGAAGAAGAACAATACGGCGATGCGGAAGAAGTTACGGAAGAATTCGAGGTGGATGAAATACTGGATTCAACAAAGCGTGATGGAAAGGTTTTCTATATGGTTAAGTGGAAGGGTTATCCCGAAGAGAAGGATTGGACAGAGGAGCCGGCGGAACACATGCTGGATGCAAAGGAAAGTCTTTGGAATTTTCACGGTCGTTATCCCAAGGAGCCTCGCGATCCAAGGGTTTCTTCTGGTAGAGTTGTTACCTTTTTTGTTTTACTTCAATGATTTATTTTTTGCTTATTCTAAGTTTTGATTGCATTGAAGAAAGGTTTTTTAACGGTCAACTCATCTTACAGTTATTTGATTTTATTTGATTGTATTTCGTGTATTTCATTAAGTTGTTTAATTGTCGTGGACGCCAACCTTGAGGAGGGGGACGTGTTATACATATGTACACATCTTTTATATTTACCCTTTATTCATTGTTACCCTGCCTGAACAGTACCCTCCATTTCATATACCACCCGGTCCAAGAACGGTTTTAGTATGGGAGGTAGCAACGCAACGCAGCAACCACGCTTACGAGAGAGACCTTAGCGGTGCATATGTTACTGAGATTTATCCTTGAGAATAAACACAAGTACTGCACTGCGCCGCAGGTTCTTCTCCGTGAGTTGTATGGTAAAAGTGTGCACTTGCTACAATCCCATAGTAAAAAAGTTTTTTTCGGACCCAAAAATAACCCTGGAGTCGTAATGGGCGATCGTTAAAGCGCAATGTACCCGGTGGGTATATGTAAGGAGGCAGTCAAAGCTGAAAAAGATCAAAGTCTCAGAACTTCGACGTTTTAGCTTTTTGTGATCATTTTACACATTGTGCGGCCCAGGCCTTATCTGGTGGTATATCCAGAGTCCGATTGACTGTGTGGAGAGTGTTATCATTGTGTTGACACATTACCGACAATAGCCGAGTATTAGCGCCCGAATAGTTATCTAGTCGGCTGCACCTCGGGTGTTGAAAGTGTTGGTCTTCCAATTAACTCAAGACACGTCAAGACGACGGGGCGTAAGTTTGTGCAGGCTGTCTCCGCCGAGTACCCTTTACTGTTCTTATCTCTTTATCATTCTCTTCTTGCATTCTCTAGCGTCTATAGCGTAGATAGGCCGTCCGACTGTTGATCCGAAGCTGCGTACTTAAGTGACGCCGGGGAGGACCTCAGAAAAGACAACAAGGCATACACGAGCCATAAAATATATTCTAGTTTACAAACCTAAGATTGTGCCTTATATCTTTCGGTGACTACCGTTCAATCGATACTTCATCTTTCTTGAACCCTGGTCTAACACTCGGGCTAGAGTTCTATCCGCTATTAGTCGGCATGTATAAACAGACGTAGTGGGGACTGACCAAAACTGATGGCAAAACACCACGATATTCACGGTGATTACAGTGAAGTTGAAGAAGTACGAGATGGTTGATGAATCGTTTGACGAGAATGACCGGAAACCTGATATACGGAGGAATGTTTGGTTTACATGGACTCCGCCCAGCAAAAGAAACGCATATGCAGACAAGCCCATGACCATGCTGTTTGTTTGTCTCGACCGGGTAGTCAATGTTTGTCTCGACAGACAAGGAAAGTCGGTCAATGTGATATATCGTCACAGCGACTCTTCAAGACTGAGGAAAACAACGTACAATTCACCGGATATCCGGTGAATTGCACGGTTGACGATGTTTGATACGGCAATTACAAGCTTCTGCATTGAGAGTTTCGGTTTCTTATTTGTCTATCTAAAACTCACACTCGCGAGAACTGGATCAACACGTGGTGGACTCGTGACACGTAATATTTAAAGTATAGAATCAAGCATAATCCATAGGGTTTACGGTGCATTTCACCACCTTTACGGTGTTTACCACTGACAGATATAGATGATCGATCTTGACATTTTGAGTTCCCTTTGTCTTCATTTTCGTTTTTCCTTTATCTACACTTTTGTTTGTCCGGAAGTTTTGCTAAAAACCTTGAACCCAACATCCCCTCAGGCTAGGTCGATTCTAACGTCAAACTCTATATATCTCTGCCTATTCACTGCACATTTACACTCATGCTGTGTATACACACTCGTACATCAAACTTGGCAATGCTTGGCAATGCAGCTTTTTTGGGACATCGTGGATGCAGGGTATCAATAGTATCCGATGAGCGCCACATGGCATCTGCCTGGTAGCACCACGACCAACATTAGTGCTGCTAATGACCCCTATTTTGCCTGAATTCCGGCGAATCTGACGCAGAACGCGTGCATTCTCGCCCACAGTATCCTGACAGCCATTCTTGTGGCCCCACCGAGCCATCGCAACGCGTCTCCCGCTTTCTCTAAGACATACAACACCTATTTTCCAGTGAAATTCACCGGCTTTTTCTTGAAATGAATGCAAGCATCCGACAATGTCCAGTGTGCCGCGCGGGCTACAGAACCTGGGGCCGGCTACAGAACCATATCAAAGCGACGCATCCAAATCGTCTCGATGACAACGCCAAAGCCTCCCTCAAACGGAAACGTTCAGACATTGAATCCGCATTGCCGTTGAATTCGCCGGATATACAGCGTTCTTTGTGGGATACACCAGACGAACCTCCGGAAGCACAGCAAATTCGCGCCGAGATTGAAGGACTTATCGAACCCACAGCAGATGATCAATTCGTGCCCTTATCTTGCCCAGCTGGCCTGCCTTTGGATATCGTTCACGCCGAATTGACCACATACATGCATATCCAATGCCAACAATATGGCGGAATAACTCCGTTCAAGAGCAATGAAGCTTACGTTTTGGCCAAGTGGTTCACGGAAGAACAATCAACGGTCAAAGGTGTCAATAAACTCTTAAAAGTCATGAGCACCGTAAACCCGGCGAATAACACAGACATTCCGGATTTCCCAGTCCATCCCGCTGTTCTTAAATCTTTCACGTCGACACACACTATGCGCAACCTCATTGATGAGATGCCAAAGACTCAGAACTGGACACTCTTCAAGACCAGCTTTCGCTGGAACTTCGATGATCAAGAACCAATCTCGTATTGGAAGAGCCGTAGTCTCCGCAGGGTGATCGAATGGTTTCTATGTCAAAGACGTTTCAGAGATGACATAGTATACGCGCCTGTTCAGAAGAAAGTTAGTGGAATGCCTCTCTTCGATAAGATGAATACCTGTCAATGGTGGTGGGAGGAACAGGTTCGTTGCCAAATTTCACTGTCGTACCCGTGATATTCACTGACAATCCAACAGATTCACGTGAACGCAGTGTTCCCAGGTGGCACGATAGTGCCAATTATAGTCATGACTGACGCGACACATTTGACCAATTTTTCCGGTGGGAAAAAAGATTTGCCGGTCTATCTCACAATCGGTAATATCCACAGCGAAATTGGCCGCAAACCCAGTGAATATGCGACGGCCATCGTTGCATTTATCCCCGTACCGCCAAAGCAACGCAAAATGACTGCTGCCGAAAAAAGGGCATACGATGCAAACAAAACTATGATTATCAATAACATATATGCGGACCTATTCGCGGAAATTTCCGTGAAAAACACGGAAAACGGGTTCGATTCACTGTGCCCAGACAGTCTGACTCGACGAATCTTTCCTCGACTTGCGGCCTGGCTCGGGGATTACCCAGAGCATTGCGACATCCAGGGCGTCGCGTACACTCGCTGCATCAGGAAAAAATCCGTTTACTTATTAGTCGTCTGGACGACTTGGGCGACTTAGGCGACTCGGGCGACTGCGGAGCATATCGAACAAAAATGCCCGCGTCGCGAAGTGGCCTGCAGGCCGGACTCGTCAGCAAACCCATGTTGAGTTAACAACTCGCCCCTGAACTAGCCTGCGCCCGGACCTTGTCAGCGACAACACTCGCTTGCCGACTAGTTACAGGGAGAGGTCTAAACACCAGCATCTATCGGTCAAGTTCACGGTCTGTGCAGCGTAATTACCGGAGATGCTCGCACTGCGGGCTGCTTCATGGAAGATGACTGCGCGCGGGCTGTTTTATGGAAGATATCCGCAGTTTGGATGGCTTTATGGAAGAGATCCGCAGCTCGGATGGATTTCTGATTTAATTCACAGCGGCTATTCGCGCTTGCGCGCCTAGAGAGAAATGATAGGTTTAATCGAGGGTTTTATTATGCTATCTATGACTATATGCTATCTATGACTATATGCTATCTATGACTATATACGCGATATTCACGGTATTCACGGTGCTAATGACCGCCGATAATCTAAGGATTCGGCCTTTTATTATGGATTCGCTGCTTTGTCGACAGATCGTCGAATCTTCAAGGATTCGACGGTTTTATGGAATGCTGCTGTGACAGAGGATTGGCCGATAATCTAAGGATTCGACGGTTCTATGGAATGCTGCTGTGACAGAGGATTCGGCCTTTTATTATGGAATGCTGCTGTGACAGAGGATTGGCCGATAATCTAAGGATTCGGCCTTTTATTATGGATTCGCTGCTTTGACAAAGGATTAGCAGATAATCTAAGGATTCGACGGATATCTATAGAACGTTGCTTTGTCGACGGATCGTCGAGTCTTTAAGGATTCGACGCTTTTTTATGGAATGCTGCTTTGTCGACGGATCGTCGAATCTTTAAGGATTCGACGCTTTTATGGACTGCTGCTGTGACAGAGGATTGGCCGATAATCTAAGGATTCGGCCTTATATTATGGATTCGCTGCTTTGACAGAGGATTGGCCGATAATCTAAGGATCTGGCCTTTTATTATGGATTCGCTGCTTTGACAGAGGATTAGCCGATAATCTAAGGATTCGACAGATCTTTGAGGATTCGACGCTTCCTTATGGACTGCTGCTTTGTCGACGGATCGTCGAATCTTTAAGGATTCGACGCTTTTTTATGGAATGCTGCTTTGTCGACGGATCGTCGGATCTTTAAGGATTCGACGCTTTTATGGACTGCTGCTGTGACAGAGGATTAGCAGATAATCTGACGATTCGACGGATATCTATAGAACGCTGCTTGTTCGCGATATTCACCGGATTGACGGTGCTGATGAACGTCAGATCGGCTGGCCGGCGACGGAAACCTATACAATGCCGGTATAACCTGTATTCATAGTCAGTATATATGGTCATGATAAGGTGGCTTTAGCAGAGAATACTGGTGTTTATGGCGAGTTGTCAGTCGCGATCGTGCTGGCGAGCGTCGGTGTGCAGGTCGGCATTTGTGGTGTTCACCTTGGCAGAGTTGTCGAACTTAGAGCTAAAAAACTTGAACAAAGCAATGGGGGCATTGAACTATCTTCCAAAACTCAGGGGCAGACGGCTCGGACGGTGTGACTATTAGCGTGCAGAGTTTTCACCGCAATTTCCTTTGCTCATTTCCGGTGTGTGCAGCCCCTGCAATGGGGTCAAAGCAGCGCCAAGAACGCCGCCGAGTCATGTTTTGTGTCACGGAGGTCGCCGCGCAGGAGTGGTTTGCTGCGTAGATTGCAGCTAAACCAGTGTATTTGTGAGAACATGTCAGTTTTCGCAAACTTTACAATGTTTGTCTTTGCAGTTTTGAACTTTGGTCGAAATACAGCTGCCAACCACACAACACCACCCGAACATTGTGTCCAAACTTTTCGAAGGTGAGTTCAACACCCTCAGATTACTGTTTAATAATTGATCTTTACAGTTCTAGACCTGGATACAATCAAACAACGCGAATTCGAACCTTCACAATGAAGCTCCCCAGCACGATCGCGACCGACATCTGGCTGCAAATACCGGTATTCTCTGCTGCAGCCCCCTTATCATGACCATATATACTGACTATGAATACAGCTCATACTGCTGGAATCAAGCACATTCGCGATGAATCCGTCGACAAAGCAGCGTTCCATAAAAAAGTGTCGAATCCTTCAAGATTCGACGATGCGTCGACAAAGCAGCGTTCCATAAAAAAGCGTCGAATCCTTAAAGATTCGACGATCCGTCGACAAAGCAGCGTTCTACAAAAAAGCGTCGAATCCTTAAAGATTCGACGATCTACGACAAAGCAGCAATCCATAAAAGCGTCGAATCCTTAGATTATCGGCCAATCCTCTGTCACAGCAGCAGTCCATAAAAGCGTCGAATCCTTCAAGATTCGACGATGCGTCGACAAAGCAGCGTTCCATAAAAAAGCGTCGAATCCTTCAAGATTCGACGATGCGTCGACAAAGCAGCGTTCCATAAAAAAGCGTCGAATCCTTAAAGATTCGACGATCCGTCGACAAAGCAGCGTTCCACAAAAAAGCGTCGAATCCTTAAAGATTCGACGATCTACGACAAAGCAGCAATCCATAAAAGCGTCGAATCCTTAGATTATCGGCCAATCCTCTGTCAAAGCAGCGAATCCATAATAAAAGGCCGAATCCTTAGATTATCGGCCAATCCTCTGTCAAAGCAGCGAATCCATAATAAAAGGCCGAATCCTTAGATTATCGGCCAATCCTCTGTCAAAGCAGCGAATCCATAATAAAAGGCCAGATCCTTAGATTATCGGCCAATCCTCTGTCACAGCAGCATTCCATAAAAGCGTCGAATCCTTAGATTATCGGCCAATCCTCTGTCACAGCAGCATTCCATAATAAAAGGCCGAATCCTTAGATTATCGGCCAATCCTCTGTCACAGCAGCAGTCCATAAAAGCGTCGAATCCTTCAAGATTCGACGATGCGTCGACAAAGCAGCGTTCCATAAAAAAGCGTCGAATCCTTCAAGATTCGACGATGCGTCGACAAAGCAGCGTTCCATAAAAAAGCGTCGAATCCTTAAAGATTCGACGATCCGTCGACAAAGCAGCGTTCCACAAAAAAGCGTCGAATCCTTAAAGATTCGACGATCTACGACAAAGCAGCAATCCATAAAAGCGTCGAATCCTTAGATTATCGGCCAATCCTCTGTCAAAGCAGCGAATCCATAATAAAAGGCCGAATCCTTAGATTATCGGCCAATCCTCTGTCAAAGCAGCGAATCCATAATAAAAGGCCGAATCCTTAGATTATCGGCCAATCCTCTGTCAAAGCAGCGAATCCATAATAAAAGGCCAGATCCTTAGATTATCGGCCAATCCTCTGTCACAGCAGCATTCCATAAAAGCGTCGAATCCTTAGATTATCGGCCAATCCTCTGTCACAGCAGCATTCCATAATAAAAGGCCGAATCCTTAGATTATCGGCCAATCCTCTGTCACAGCAGCGTTCCATAAAAAAGTGTCGAATCCTTCAAGATTCGACTGTCAGATCCGTCGCTGGCCAGCCGATCTGACGGTCATTAGCACCGTGAATACCGTGAATATCGCGTATATAGTCATAGATAGCATATAGTCATAGATAGCATAATAAAACCCTCGATTAAAGAAACTTTCTCCATATGTGCTGTGCGATGAATGAACAAACCGGCGATGAATGAATAAACCTGCGATGCATGACTAAACCGGCGATGAATGACCAAACCGGCGAAAAACCATAAAACCAGTGAATATGACCGTACATACGGCCTGACATAGGATCGCCACTTCACAGGCGTACCATGCACTGCTGCTGTATCGCGGGCGACCTGTCATGTGTGGCAACGTTACGCTGCGACACGGGGAGTGTAGGAGCCTTCGCTAAAGCGTCGCAACCGTTGCACCCTTATATTAGATCCTGGCAACGGTTGCTCCCGTACAGAAGACCCTGGCGACACAGGCGACTCAGGCGACAAATAAAGTGGAACGGTCCGTACCTAAGACGGCCGATCTTAGTTAGGGCAAGATTTTTTCCTGATGTGCTCATGGTGTGAGCTTCCAAAGCACGCATTCGGTGATAATACCATTGGTGCGGACCGGAATCACGGTGTGTATCACGACAAATACCATGCGGGCTCAATCGATTATCTCAAAGAACATGGTATGACATATTGCCATAACTAGCTCTGGGACTTTTGTAGAGATCGTCAACAGATCGCGAGCATCGCCAAACCTGATATCTTGCATACGCTGCTGCTCGGCCTCATCAAACATCTGATGGAATGGATGATTGCTATGGTTGACCGTCTGGGTCTTCTCACTGTATTCAACGAGGTGTGGATGGCCACACCAGCATACCTCACGAGAAGAGCACACAAGAGTGCATACAAAGAATTATCCCGAAGCAGTGGCAATGTACGACGGGATATGGCGCACCATATTGTGGCTACTCTTTACGTCACATTTCCCCGGAATACCCGCGTTCAACACCGGACCCGCTGTAGCCAAGCGCTGTGTGCAACCCGTGCTTTGATTGAATTTTATTTCTACTCTCAATACAAGACCCACGACACCGGCACCCTCAGGCAGATGACGGACTGTCTCTCCACATTTACGGCAAATGAAACCGTATTCCTAGCGTATCGAGCCAACAAAGCAACCAAAGCTGCAGGGGCCAGGCTACGTGCTGAACTCATCGAGGAACGCGACGCCAAGATTGCAGCGTTCAGCGGTACACCAGCACAAAAGAAGCAGATGAGAGAATGTTGGAGCAGCATTATTGACTGCGAAACCAGCGAATATCGCGTGCAACAGTCAGACTTCAACTTCGTCAAGATGCATCTCATAAACCATTTCGTGAGCTGTATTCTGAGGTTTGGCAGCCTTCCGCAATTCTCCGCCGAGATGGGCGAACGACTTCATGTAACTACAACTAAAGATGCCTATCGCCATTCGAACCGGAACGGCGATATTTTTCGTCAGATGATCGACTACAACAACCGCATCATGGCATTCAAGTTGCGCGAGCTCAACAAGGCCGTTGTTCACCGGCAATACGGCGAAAATCACCGGAAAGCTGAAGAACATAACGAAGATTCTGATGTTGCTGTCGAAGTCACAGACGCGCAAGCAGAGATTGAGAGTAACATACCACCTCGGCGATTCAATTCTCTGCAAAACAAAACAAAAATCTGAATCCTTCAAGAACTGTCGGCACACACCGGTATGCCGCTGGACAAGTTTTGCGGTGCATTAGACCTATTTCTGCGTCGTAACGACATTGTGCAACTTGATTACGATGAGATCAACGCACTGTCCATTGCTTTCTTCCACGGCTTGCGAGTACCAGTGCAAGACTTTCAGACCGGTGCGTGGGAGTTTCATCAGCTGCGCTGCACAGTGAATAACACCTGGCACGGGGCACCTCCGCGCCGTGACTGGGTATGGTATCGACCAAGAGACAGAAACCGTCAAAAAACACCGGAAACCCGGCGAATTGGACCTGAAAAGTACGGTGCCCTGCAGGGGCAATTGCTTGTACGCGTACGATTTTATTTCAGGGTGAGTATACCATCAAAGGATGACTATTCTGTCGCGTTAGTAGAGATGACCACACCAGTGAATGCAGGTAAACCGGATGAAGACTCCTGGATAACTCGTGTGCAAACACCGGCGACCGGGAAAATCACGGTAAGTGAGGCGTTGTTGATTGACGGCGCCGCGCATCTTATACAAGATTCCGAGACTACGTGGGTTGTCAATCGCCACACTGATCTCGAGACGTGGAACCGGGTATATTTTGAGAATAGCTAGTTTACCGTAGAATGAAACGTTTTTCCTGTAAAATTCACCGTTTTCCCGTGAGATGCGCACGCTTTGTGATATGGCAATAAATCAATTCGGTGACCTAGTAATAAACGAAGCACCAAGCGAGATCTCATGATACTTGTTAGACCAGGGTTCAAGAATGATGAAATATCGATTGAACGGTAGTCACCGAAAGATATAAGGCACAATCTTAGGTTTGTAAACTAGAATATATTTTATGGCTCGTGTATGCCTCGTTGTCTTTTCTGAGGCACTCCCCGGCGTCACTTAAGTACGCAGCTTCGGATCAACAGTCGAACGGCCTATCTACGCTATAGACGATAGAGAATGCAAGAAGACAATGATAAAGAGATAAGAACAGTAAAGGGTACTCGGCGGAGACAGCCTGCACAAACTTACGCCCCGTCGTCTTGACGTGTCATGAGTTAATTGGAAGACCAACACTTTCAACACCCGAGGGGCAGCCGACTAGATAACTATTCGGGCGCTAATACTCGGCTATTGTCAGTAATGTGTCAACACATTGATAATACTCTCCACACAGTCAATCGGACTCTGGATATACCACCAGATAAGGCCTGGGCCGCACAATGTGTAGAATGATCACAAAAAGCTGAAACGTCGAAGTTCTGAGACTTTCATTTTTTTCAGCTTTGACTGCCTCCTTACATATACCCACCGGGTACATTGCGCTTTAACGATCGCCCATTACGGCTCCAGTGTTATTTTTGGGTTCGAAAAAAACTTTTTTACTATGGGATTGTAGCAAGTGCACACTTTTACCATACAACTCACGGAGGAACCTGCGGCGCAGTGCAGTACTTGTGTTTATTCTCAAGCATAAATCTCAGTAACATATGCACCGCTAAGGTCTCTCTTGTAAGCGTGGTTGCCGCGTTGCGTTGCTACCTCCCATACTGAAACCGTTCTTGGACCGGGTGGTATATGAAATTGAGGGTACTGTTCAGGCAGGGTAACAATGAATGAAGGGTAAATATAAAAGATGTGTACATATGTATAACACGTCCCCCTCCTCAAGGTTGGCGTCCACGACAATTAAACAACTTAATGAAATACACGAAATACAATCAAATAAAATCAAATAACTGTAAGATGAGTTGACCGTTAAAAAACCTTTCTTCAATGCAATCAAAACTTAGAATAAGCAAAAAATAAATCATTGAAGTAAAACAAAAAAGGTAACAACTCTACCAGAAGAAACCCTTGGATCGCGAGGCTCCTTGGGATAACGACCGTGAAAATTCCAAAGACTTTCCTTTGCATCCAGCATGTGTTCCGCCGGCTCCTCTGTCCAATCCTTCTCTTCGGGATAACCCTTCCACTTAATTATATAGAAAACCTTTCCATCACGCTTTGTTGAATCCAGTATTTCATCCACCTCGAATTCTTCCGTAACTTCCTCCGCATCGCCGTATTGTTCTTCTTCCATGTCGACGTCGTCCGCTCCGGCATCAGGTTTTGTGCGCCTGGAGAGTTGAGATTTGTTGTAACGTTCGAGTAGGGATACGTGGAATACATCGTGAATATTCCAGCCGGCGGGTAGGTCGAGTTGGAAGGCGGTGTCCTTGATGTTGCGTGATATTTTGAAAGGTCCCCGAAATTTATGGTCCAGTTTCTTTTTGGGTCGTCGGGTCTTGAGATTCTTACCATTCAATATAACGAGATCCCCCACCATGAACGTATATTTGTCCGATCGCCTCTTGTCCGCTTGCTTGGCAATACGTTCGTGAGCCTTTCTCATATTCTCAATGAGATTCTCATGGACGTTGTTGAGCCAGTGGCCATACAGACGGCTTGTCGGATTCTTGACCTGTTTTTTGGTAGGCCAATTCGTTTGTGGGTGAAAACCGTAGTTGGCGTAGAAATGGGAAACACCTGTGGCCCAATGAACAGCATTGTTGTACGCATGTTCTGCCATGGATAGAAGCTTGGACCAATTGTCTTGTTCATAATTGCTGAACGCTGTGATGTAGGCTTCCTAAGACATGATTGAGCCGCTCGGTTTGCCCGTCGGTTTCAGGATGGAATGACGTGCTCATCTTAAGTTTCACGTTAAGATTTTCCATCAGTGAGTCACATTCTTTTGCCGTGAATCGTGAATCTCTGTCAGACACAATTGACGAAGATAGCCCGTGTACCCGCCAGATTTCTTTTAAGAACAGCATAACTAACTGCTTATTCTTCATGCCTTTCTTGATGGGGATACAATGAGCCATCTTGGCGAAGCAGGCAATAATCACCCATATAGAAGTGAACCCATTCGAGTTCGGCAAGGAAGTAATGAAATCCATGGCAATGCTATCCCAGGGGGCGTGTGGTAGCTCCAGCGGTTGTAGTAACCCATACTGAGCATGACGTGGAGACTTGTTGCGTTGGCATTCTGGGCACGAGCGCACATAATCAATGATCCATAAATCCATCTTGGGCCAGTAGAAATTCCGCCTGATAAGCTCAGTGGTTTTTTCCTGTCCAAAGTGACCTGCGATCTTAGAGTCATGTTCGGCTTCAGCAATCCAAATTCGCAACTCATTGTCATCCGGAATCCAAAGACGGTTTTGATAATACAGGAGATCATCATCAAGAGAAACATCCTTCGGAGGATTATTGGCTTTCACCTTGTCACATTCTGCTTGGTATATGGCATCGGCTTGACAGCTTTGCTTAATACGTGCAACAAAATCATCCGACCATTTCGGAGTTGACAAGGCAGCTAGGCGTACGGAAGAAATCTTTGAGCTTGACATCTCCGTATCCTCTGTTGGAAGTAATTGTCCAGGCTTGAGAAGGCGCATGATCGGCTGATTCTGAGCGCTGTCCCCCTCCTCAGCTCGGTATTCCGACCGGCGAGAAAGAGCGTCAGGCTTGCCGTTTTCAGTGCCTTTGCGATAATGAATGGTAAAGTCATAGTCTGCCAGGAATAAAGCCCATCTTGCTTGCCGTCGATTCAGCAAAAGATCCTTTTTCTCGAAATACTCAAGGTTATTGTGATCTGAAAAGACGGTAACAGGGTGTAGGGAGCCTTGGAGGTAACGTCTCCAATCCTTAAAAGCAGTGACAATCGCTAACATTTCCTTATCGTGAATATCATAATTGATTTCATGAATATTCATATTTCTCGACATAAATGCCACTGGATGCAATTTTCCATCATGTTTGTGAGATAAGACCGCTCCAATCGCATAGTCAGAGGCATCGGTCTCAATGATGATAGGTAAGTTCGGATCAAAGTGACGTAGGATCGGTGCTTCAGTAAATAATTTCTTAAGCTTCTGAAACCGATCTTCGGCGTCTTGTGTCCAAACAAACTTTTTAGCGTCTCCCTTGATTGTATTATATATGGGGCTGGCAAAGTATGCATAATTATCGATAAACCGTCGATAAAAATTGCAAAACCCCATAAAAACTTGTACGTCTTGGACGGACTTGGGCGGTTTCCATGCAAGAATGCTGTCGACCTTATCAGTTGTCATGGATATACCATGATCGGAGATAATATAGCCTAAAAATTCAACAGACTTGACATGAAATTCACATTTCTCCAACGCGGCAGCTAAGCCGTGTTGTGTGATGCGTCGTAAGACTTCCTTTACGATACGAACGTGATCTTGCTCAGTCTCGGAGTAAATCAGGATATCGTCAATATAGACAACTACCCCGTCATTCAACAGATCTCTGAAGATATCATTCATCGCAGCTTGAAAAGTAGCTGGAGCATTGGCCAATCCAAAAGGCATAACCAAGTACTCAAAGTGTCCATAACGACTGCGGAAAGCAGTTTTCCATTCATCACCCTCTCTGAGTCTCAGGAGATTATAGCCCGATTTAAGATCAATCTTGGAGAAACTCTTAGCGGATCGGACTCTATCTCTGAGCTCATTCATGAGAGGCAGTGGGCAACGATCCATAACCGTAAAGGCTCTGTTGAGACCTCGATAGTCGACAACTAGTCGAAGGCCACGACCGTGTGGTTTCGGAACAAAGAAAATTGGTGCACCGGGTGGGGAGTTGCTTCTGCGAATCTTGCCAGTCCGCAGCATTTCCTCAATGTACTCATGTAGCGTCTTTAACTCTACTTCGGAAAGAGCGTATATTGGGCCCCAGGGTGGTTGTTGACCTGGAAGTAAATCGATTTTATGATCGTAGGGGCGATGTGGCGGGAGTTTTTCGGATTGTCGTTCGGTAAACGCCTCTGCGTATTCCCAGTAGATGCTTGGGATCTTAGACTTGACGTCCGACAAAACCGAATCGTTGTTTTCGGGAGTGAACCGAACCGCTCCGCAAGAATACATCTGGTCGCCCCATTCGAGAACCGTCTCATCGTAATCGATTGATGTAGTTTGAGTCGCTTCGTGAGTGCAATTCTGTAAACAATAATCGCTAGTGAATTGGACGTCTCCCAGATACCAGTTGCCTGGTCTGTGTTTGACAATCCACCACCAAGGCAGGATCATGTCGAATTCACTGTCAAGAGTAGCAATCTCAAAGGTCTCCGTCGAAAAATGACTTCCAAAATTGAGTAAACAAGGAAAAGTAAAGGCTTTGCCCACTTCAGGGACAGGATTACCACCGTAATCATAAATCTGGAGTGGAACATCTCGTTGCACCTTAGGGATGTGAAAATCAGAAACAAAAGATTGCGATAACATAGGAACAGAAGCGCCAGAATCCAACAAAACACGCGCAAGTACATCTTTTTGGTCTTTTCCGATTTTCATCAACTTAAAAGAAAAAATGGGCCGTGACCCGGAAAAAGGAGAAGAAACCATAACGTTTTTAGTCGGAGGCTGTCCAGCAGCATCCGATCCCGACCTCTTTGTACCAGCAACACGAGGAGTCCCCTCACTTGGTGTCACCGCTTCATGGTACGAAACAGGCATCCGACTGGAGAAGGCAGCAACTTGTGGTCCCTCAGTGACGTTACGAATCTCCGAAGTGATTCGAGTACTGAGTGCGGCCACCTTTTTCTTGCCCTTCCTGAACACTCGTCCAGCTGCAACCTTGGTCTTGTTGGGGTTGCCTCCAGTCGTGTTCTTTTGGCGGTAGCAATCAAACCATTGATAGTGGAATTTGCCTTTGGCAATCGGCCCAGAGTCGCATAGTAGGGTGCAATGTTTGGACTTTTTCCTCTCCGTGATTAAATGGTCAGGAATTCCGATATGGGCCTCCTTCCAAGTTTGTCCTTTGCTGTTTTTATAGGTCTATCCCACCGCCGGCCGATTGATGCTTCTGGTGCTGAGGTTGGTGTGGTTTGGAAGTGATCCGGTCAGCCAGGGATCGCTCCTGTTTGTTGTTCGATTTACGGACTTCGACATTGACCGACTTGTGTCCGTAAAACCAGTCTCGCCTGGCGCCCTGTTCCACTTCTTTACCAGCCATGACCAAGAGCTCATTGACGTCGGCGTCATCCTTGGGTGGTTTCTTCGCATGGAACCTCCGACGAACTTCAGATGAAACTTTGTCAAGCATAGTATGACGCCAGGTAATCTCCGTCTGGTTGACCTTAAGATTGATCAGCTTCGCACGCTGCATAAGGCCCGCAATGTCACCCTCATAGCGAAGTTGGTGCAACTTTGCCTGAAGATCCTCAGCAGCCAATTTGGAACGGTAGTATTTGTCTGCTCTGTCCATAAAGCACTTCGAGTCATCATACCAACCATTGGCCTGCTGATCCTTACGGTATGCTTCATACCAACGACGACCAGCGTCGTGGAAGAAGGTACCGGTCCACTGGATCTTGTGCTGCTCCGACTGGAAAGTTGCTTCAGTATAACCCATGGCGTTCTCCATGGCATCGTTCCACGTTTCCCAGTCTTCCCCAATCTTGCCGTACCATTTTGGTGGTTCGGCCATCTTGAGTTGTTGGACGTAGACTACAGCCGGGAGAGGGACTGCATCTCGTTTGCGTTTCTCCAACTTTTTTCTGCGGCGTTCCTCTCTCTTGCGCTCTTTGGCTCTTTTGTCCTCCCTTGTGGGATGGCAGCGCAGTCTGCGTCGTCGTTCTTCGGAAGAATCGGTCGAGTACCCAGAGTTGCTTGAGTCGGAATTGGAAGAACTGTGCTCTGAATCATCGGGGTCCATACCATTCCTATTGAATGGCGGCGGCGGTGGAGGCGGAAGTGCACCGCGCATCAGTGGTCTCTTTGCGGAGGGGACATCCACCGGAGGCAAACCAAAATCGAAAATGCGAACACTGTCACCGTAGTAATCAGTGCCGTTGTCGTGTGGAAGTGCGGAGTAAATCGCTTGGTCAACTGGCGCAACTTTCTCCCGCAGCTGTTTTTCCACTTGTCGATTATTTTCGATCAAGGCCTCTTGAATCTTCGTCTTCATCCACTCACTGGGACAACTGGCGCCAGATTCCAAGGCCAAGGTCTTAAGTTGGCTTTCGATGTGGTTCCATTTTTCGTTACCGGCGAGTTTGACCTCTCGCAATGACCGTTCAAGGCGTTTAACAACCTTGGTGTTTTTGTCGTTCCTGCCCGCAAAGGCAAGACCGACATTGGCAATCGTTTCCTTCAGAGCTTGATCAGTCTGAACTACATAGAGATTCTAGTCGACCCCCACCCCACCAAAAATAAAAGTCAACAACCACAACAGCTACGAGAAAAATAAGTCGATAAATCAATTCCTTACACCTCAAATACCACACCCTCCAATTTTCGAAAAAGAATAACTCCTTTTGTGGGTGTTGTTGCAAAAATCGCGATTTTACCCCTTTTTCAGGGGTAAAAATCTCCGAATTTCGGCAGAACTCCACAACAACAACTCCAAACGCTCCGAAAATTTTATCCTGGGCTAAGCGAACGTCCTCGAGCGTATCTACCACTTTTCGAAAGCGTCCGACTTTTGGTTGTGGAGATACAGCAATTTTACCCCTCTTTTAAGCGAATTTTTCGAAATTCTCTACCAGCAGAGCCTCAACACCACCCCCTACACAGGTCTCACCACCTGCTACCAGAACCCTTGAGAATTTTTCAATTCCCACGCTATCCCCCCCATCAAGTCTCCCCCCCTTTAAACAGGGATTTCTGTTCTGCAAGACATCATTATTTTTTGCTGTTCTTGCATTTTTGAATTTCGGTATTTTTGGTGTGGTATTGTTACTCAGCACACCCCCTGCGCACCACAACACACACCATCACCAAAGTCTTAGTCAGAACACCCCACCACAATTTCCTACACCACATATCACTCTGATATTTAAGAAAC
This sequence comes from Geopyxis carbonaria, assembly GCA_024516215.1. Taxonomy (NCBI): domain Eukaryota; kingdom Fungi; phylum Ascomycota; class Pezizomycetes; order Pezizales; family Tarzettaceae; genus Geopyxis; species Geopyxis carbonaria. The sequence continues at coordinate 775,351 of JAJJXG010000006.1, read as the reverse complement.
AACCACCTCAAACAACAGAAACATGTTGCGCAAAACCAAAGACAAAAACAAACCACCCCTTCCAGATGCAGCTATCTCATCTGATCCAATCACCAGCACCAACCACACCATTCACAGCACCCTCAACAACCCTTCCGGCTCCAACAACCCTACTAATAGAAAGAGAAGTGGAACTGAAAGCATATATTCACAGGAGCCCGACCTCAAAAGCGTTAGGAACCAAGGGTATGCGAACATTTCAAGATTCTCAACAATTGAACAACCGAACCACCCTAGCAGCCCACCTAGGGTACATGCAGAACCTGACTTGATGGAAAGCCTTGGAGAAGAAGATGAAGAGGAAGAAGAAGAAGGCGCATTCGAAGACAGTCTGCTGGTCACCAACATTGTAGCAAAGGTGTCTCAACTATTCAGAGGCGTCATTGCAAAACAGAACAAAAAGATCAAGGCACTTGAAGACAAAATTGACATTCTACTGAAAAACACTACTCCTACCACCACCGCGGATCCCAACAGCAAGAAGACCTGGAGCCAAGTAGCAAGCTCAACCCCCACTGGCCCCAAAAACGCTTCAAAAACTACACCAACACCAACCGGACCCAGCAAAAAGGCAAGAACTTTCACTATCCTGAGGAACACTTCAACTACAAACAAGACGATCAACTCACTAGAAATGAGGGACACAATGAACACGGCATTACACCAGGCTCAAGCTCCTCCTCAACTCAAAATCGCAAGTGCTACCCTCAACCCCAGAGGGAATATTGTAGTGATGACAAAAGACGACTGCACTGCACAAGATGTGCTACAATACAAGGACCAGATCCAAAAGGCTATCAATCAGGCGGACAAGGAAACTCAGGAGATCAGAACCAGTGAAGACTGGGCCAAGGTGCTTGTGCACGGGATCCACCAAGAATACTTTCCAGACTCACCTGAAGGAATGGAGAAGCTGAAGTCTGAAATCCACGAATTCAACAGCAGAGTCAAGGTGGTAAACACACCAAGATACCTGTTAAAATCAGAGAAGCGCACTGGCAAAGTCCACTCGTCAGTAGTACTGGCAGTGGAAAACAGAGAAACCATGAAGATGATGGTTAAACACGGCCTCCAGATCCTTGGAGACACTCAAAAGGTGGAAGAGTTTTATTCGGTCAGGCCACATGACCAATGCACTAAGTGCCAGGACTTTGGCCACCCACAGCAGAGATGCAGGAGAGATGTAAGATGCAGAGTATGTGGTGAGGGGCACCACACTTCAGAACACAAGTGCGAGAGTTGCAATGCAGTAGGGAAACTTTGCCCACACCAGACGCCCTCCTGCTGCAACTGCAAAGGAAAACACAAGGCGAATGACCCAAGCTGCCCCACCATCACTCTCCTCCACTCCCGGTTCCAACTGAGAGTCAACGCAAACAAAGGCAACACTGTAGACACTATTATGAATGAATAGTGCACCACCTACAGCTCACAAAATCCGAATTCTTGTACACAATTGTGCAAGAAGCACCAATGTAATGCAGTCACTCCTTCAATCAGCTGCCGGCACAGCAGATATTCTTCTTCTGCAAGAACCCTTTTCAAGATCAGCCACTACTATTCCCCATCCCTCTTTTCAGGCGATCTTACCACCACCATCAAATAGAAGGCCCAGGACTATGGCCTTTGTTTCCACCACCAACCCTTTCCTTAAAGTCACACCCCGCCCAGATATCAGCACTGATCCAGATTTGCAAGTGCTTGATATCTCCACACCCACCATTCCAATTACTCGCCTGTTCAACATATACAATGAGAAAGTTCCAGGCGAACCAGACACAACAAGAACGATTGAGCGAACACTCACTAATATCACATTTCCACCAAGAAGCATTCTAGCTGGCGATATGAATGCTCACCACCCATGGTGGAACCAACACAAACGGCCAGCCAGAGCAGACGTTCTTGTTCAACTAATGGAGAGTAACAACTTCACTCTAGTCAATCAACCTGACGTCCACACCTACCATGCAAAGACAGGCCTGACCAGCTCCGTCCTTGATCTTGTCTTCTCTTCTGCAGCACTCCACAACAACACCATCAACTGGGCCATTGACGACAGCCATACAACTGGGTCTGATCATGAGGTGATCAAGTTTGACTTGATTTCGGACAGTCTAGACACAGTGACTCCACCACTTGCACAACATTACAACTGGAAGCAAGCAGACTGGGAATGCTTCAACAACGCACTCATTGAATCTGAAGAAGAATCAAAGCGCAGATGGAAAGAGCTGATGGACAACTCACACAACACTGACAACCTGGAAGCGGCTGCCTGTTATCTTAGGGATATCATTGTATCAGCCTCCAGAAAGTCAACACCAGTCATGAAGCACTCACCCAGGGCGAAGAGGTGGTGGTGTGAGGAACTGTCCCATGACAGAAAGAATATGGCCCAGGCGTTGAGAGATTTTAAGGAGGAGAGGACCAGGGCCAACTGGCTGAGATTCACAACCAAGCGAAACCTGTACTTCAGACACATCAGAGTACAGAAACAGAAAAACTGGGTTGAGTACCTTGAACAAGTCAAAGGGACGGATGCATTCAGCCTATTGCGATATACCAAACCCAGAGTTACTGAAAGAACTCCAGTATTGCTGGACTCTGACAACAACGCGCACATTACGTTTGAAGAAAAGTGCAGCCTTTTTCGAACTGTTATGTTTCCACCACCACCTGACTACCCCCCACAAGCTCAAGACGCACCCAGACTTCAACTGCCTTGGGAACCGGTCACCAAAAGAGAAGTTGAGAAAGCAATCCTCACATCTCACCCCAACAAAGCCCCAGGCCCAGATGGACTGCCATTCCTCTGCTTGCAGAAAGCCTACCAAGCGATCCCACACATGTTCAACACCATATATGCACAACTAGCCAAACGTGGATACCATCCTGTATGCTGGCGGGAATCAACAACAGCTGTCATCAGAAAGCCAAACAAACCTGACTACTCCACACCAAAGTCATACAGGCCCATCGCCCTACTCAACTGCTTGGGAAAAGTGCTTGAAAAGATCATGGCAACAAGATTGGGATTCTTGTCTGAGAAGTACAATCTCTTACACAAGGCACAGATGGGGGGGAGGAAACAGAGAAATGCAATTGATGCAGTGATGTGTTTAGCACACGACATTGATGTTGGCAAGAAGGAAAAGAAAGTGGTCTCAACTGTACTTCTGGATGTCAAGGGCGCTTTCGACAATGTCTCCTCCACCCGTCTCAAACACACACTGGCTCAGATGGGACTTCCACCACCTGTGCTATCCTGGGTTTCCGATTTCCTCAACAACAGAACAACAGCATTGGCCTTTGACGGAGACAAAGAAACATTGCAACCAGTACAGACGGGAATCCCTCAAGGTTCCCCAATCTCACCAATCCTGTTCCTGCTTTACCTCAAACCACTCTTTGATGAGCTTGAGAAGAAGCATCCAAACATCAACTGCCCTTCATACATTGATGACGTTGCAATCGTGGTATCAGGCAAGAGCACCACTGCCAATTGCAAGCAAATTCAGAAAAAAGTGCGAACACTCTTCACCTGGTCAGACAACAATGCTCTCACATTCGACGGCCCTAAGTCTGAGCTTATCCACTTCTCAACCAAACGAAATCCAGACCAGACTGCAATCACACTCCCTAATGGCGCTATCATTGAGCCATCACCGGTTGTCAGATGGTTGGGAGTATGGCTAGATAGCAAACTCAACTTCAGCCACCACATCAAGCTCAAAACCACAGCTGCGACAAGAGCATACTTTGCCTTTAGCAGAATGGCAAACACCCAGTCAGGCATCACTCCAAGCACCATGCGAACACTGTTCACCACAACAGTCTTGCCTGTAATGGACTTTGGAGTGGAAATATGGTGGAAAGGCCAGAAACAGCTGGCGAAAAAGCTACAGATGGTCCAGAATAGCGCATTGAGAGGAATCATGGGCGCGTTCAGAACAACACCAACAGCTGCACTTGAAGCGGAAGCAGCAATCCCTCCCACCACAGTCAGACTCAACCACATTGCCAGAAGATATGCCCTCAGAACCGCAACACTTCCTGAATCCCACCCCATCAGAACAAGATGTCCGGAAACCTTTCCCCCTTGTTTTGACACCACCACAAGAGACGAAGAGCTGGAGTCAACAGCTCAGTGGCACTGCAACTCAGACAAACCAAAGTTCCTCAGCCGGCTAGATGCCCTACTCCACACAGTCAGGACGTGGCTCAAACCAACCACTGAAATCGAAACCTTCAATGCAACAGACACACCACCATGGCAAGAATCCAAAGTACAATGGATTATTGAGCAAGCAGACAAGGAGCAGGCGACTGAGTTACACTTTCTGCTGCTTGACAAGATTAAAGAAGACAGCCATTACATGATTGCATACAGTGATGGCTCAAAACAAGACAATGGGGTAACAGGCGCTGGTGTGTACATCATGCAGGGCAGTGGTACTCCAGACATTTCGCTGGTACTGCCTCTTGGAACAGAGGCAGAAGTGTATGATGCAGAGCTAGAGGGGGCGCTTCTAGCAGTTAAGAGATGTACGCGGCTGGTGGAAAGAAACATACACAAACCAAAAGACGTGTATGTGTTTCTTGACAACCAGGCTGCAATCGCAAGAATAGCACACACCGCACCAGGACCTGGGCAGGCTATAGCACTGGCAGTGGACGAACTGGCCACAAAACTAGAAGAGATGGAAGTTGGCTTGAAGATTTGCTGGGTACCAGGCCACACGGGGGTACCTGGAAACAAAAAGTCTGACGAACTGGCGAACAAAGCAACACAAAAAGAACAACCACACCATACCACCACCACTCTCTCCTTCCTGAGACGCCAGGTCAAAGCACAACAGCTGCTTGACTGGAGGAAACAGTGGACCACATCAAAACACGGCAAGTACTACGTCCAAAACAACAACACCCACTGGCCCAAGATGCACATGGCAGAGTGCTACAACACCTTGACCAGGCACGCAACATTCCAAGTACTCTCCTTCAAGACGGGGCATGGCTTCTTCAAAGACTACCTGAAGAAGATTCAAGCCAAAGACGTCACCAATGGCAAATGCAACTGCGGAAGTCCAAAACAAACTGGCGAACATGTCCTGCTCCAGTGTTCACTCTACAGAACACACAGACGCAGACTGCTCAAAGAAATCGACAACCTGAGGCCAAAGAGGTGGGACCTGCTGTATAACGACAAGAATCTTGAACAAACCTTGGAGTTCTTGAAGACAACTGGTATCGGCAGCCACAACTGGTATACATCTGGACAACAAGCTACGTCTGACAGCTCCCCAACAGACTTGTACTGGCAAGGCCGGGCAGTTATGGGTTGGGGAACATTGAATGAAGTTGAGGAAGCTGAGGAAGCTGAGGAAGGTGAGGAAGGTGATGAAGGTGACGAAGGTGGTAACGGTGACGCGGGAGCAGAGGCGGATGCAGGAGAGGAGGAGGGCATTTAAAGACCCAAGGCACACACATGGTTGAACGCAACCTGGAAATACAACAACAACCGGGCAGATTGAAAAGACCTGCATCACACATAGGCCGCGGCCGAACAGGTTGAGGAGTGTTCAGCCGCATACTATCTTTCATATGGTTTCATTTTCATATGTTTTTCTTTTCGTTTTAGTTAGCCATAGCCTTAGGGCTGCATGCTTGTATGAACTATAAATAAATAAATAAATAAATAAGCTTGATCAGTCTGAGACTGAAGCTCAGCTTTGATGCCATCGCAGTATTGCTTGATTTGGTCGTTCAAAGTGTATTCTGTGGATAGAATCCTCTGGACCAACTGGCTTTGGCCGGACAACATAAGTTCATTGTGTGCGTCTTGTCGGGCGAAACGATCATTCAAGCGTTGTGCAGTGTCAATGGAATTGACCCACAATTCCTGAAGACTGTGTTGCTGCTGTCGGAATTGTTCTTCATTTTGCTGGCTACTGCGCTGCATGGCAAAGGATTCCTGCAACAGCACATCCTTGATTTGTCGAGCGTAGAGAGACAATTCGTGAAGGGAATTCTCATTGACCGATTGTTATGAATGAGTTTATTCATAACATGGCTGATCTCGATGGACAAATCATTGACCGTTGGCGCAATCTGGTTGCGGTATGGCACAATGGCTTGTTCGGCGTCGCTCAGACTCGAAAATGTCTGAACCAGTTCTTGAAGCTGTTGGCGATCACTCACCAGCTTCTTGACGATGGGAAGAACCATTCGTTTATGTTGGTTACCCGTATCGTCGGTAATAGTTATCGGAACGAGAGCTTGTGAGGAAGAAGCTTCGCCGGACTGAGAGGCGGTTGGGGGCTCGGGGCCAGCGTTCGAAGCACGAGGATCGACTGACATGCTATCGGCCATCGTGGTTGTGCGTATTCGTAGAGGAAAGGCGTATACTAGGTGCAAAATAGAAGTTTAACAAAGGTAAGATGAAGATAAAATATATAGTGTTAGACCAGGGTTCAAGAACGATGAAATATCGATTGAACGGTAGTCACCGAAAGATATAAGGCACAATCTTAGGTTTGTAAACTAGAATATATTTTATGGCTCGTGTATGCCTCGTTGTCTTTTCTGAGGTCCTCCCCGGCGTCACTTAAGTACGCATCTTCGGATCAATAGTTGAACGGCCTATCTACGCTATAGACGATAGAGAATGCAAGAAGAGAATGATAAAGAGATAAGAACAGTAAAGGGTACTCGGCCGGAGACAGCCTGCACAAACTTACGCCCCGTCGTCTTGACGTGTCTTGAGTTAATTGGAAGACCAACACTTTCAACACCCGAGGGGCAGCCGACTAGATAACTATTCGGGCGCTAATACTCGGCTATTGTCGGTAATGTGTCAACACAATGATAACACTCTCCACACAGTCAATCGGACTCTGGATATACCACCAGATAAGGCCTGGGCCTTACTGTTACGGGGGACGTCCAGAGGCGTTATCAACGATAGACGTTGGCCCACGGTGTATGAAGTCTTTTATCACCAAGAATTGCAATTGTACTAATAGAGGGGTTTTAGCAGTATAACTCCTTGAGGTATAAAGCAGCCGATTTATTCTTTGTAACAGAAGATATTTTTACTAGAGGGGACTTCGCTTGGTGTCTGGTGCGTGTGATGATACTATAGTTTGTAACCCCGTATCATCACGCCCCTATATATACAACACGGCAGGGCTCCAGCCCTCTACCCAAAACTATATAGAGGGGTGCGCAGTCACCATCGCCCAGTCTCTTTCAACTATGTCTCGGGTGACGTGTACTCCTAACAGCCAATCCTGCTTACCCCGCATCGCATCTGATGCCTTCAAGTGGTACACACTTCCTAGCTATGCAAACGGCCTTGGTCCAGAACCCTTGGCCCACGTACCTACGCTACGTGTATCCTATGAACGACCGTCTCGTTATCTATGCTTCCTATATGTTCCGAACAACATATCATGCGTCTGGCAACGCTACTAGTTACCGCCCGGGGTAATAGAACCCTCCTTCTCCGATATGTTCGTCCCGAACATAACAAGGTAAGAGATATAATGAATCAATATTATATTTGAACAAAGGAAAATATATTTACTCTTTCCTCCTCTTGCTGGCCGTGGATCCCTCGGTATCTTCCTGTCTTTGCTTGGAAATTGCATAATCGATCTCCCAGTTACGGTGATGTTTGATCTTTTTGTGACGCCGATAAAAAGTTGCCAATACCTCTTCAGCTCCGGGTACAAAAGATTCGTACGGTTCCCAGGTTGCTTCCTCAAGTGGATAACCCTTCCATAACACCAGGAACGTGTTATTGTCATCATCGTCCATCAGGAAAAAATCCGTTTACTTATTAGTCGTCTGGACGACTTGGGCGACTTGGGCGACTTGGGCGACTTGGGCGACTTGGGCGACTGCGGAGCATATCGAACAAAAATGCCGGCGTAGCGAAGTGGGTTGCAGTGGCAACGCTCCCGTGAACTACCCTGCAGGCCGGTGTGTGCCGTCAACCCAAATTAACTCACCGTAATGCCGGTGAACTAGCCTGCAGGCCGGACCGCTCCCCTGAACTAGCCTGCGGCCGGACCTTGTCAACGACAACACTCGCTTGCCGACTAATTACAGGGAGAGGTTCGAACACCAGCATCTATCGGTCACGTTCACGGTCTGTGCAGCGTAATTACCGGAGATGCTCGCACTGCGGGCTGCTTTATGGAAGATGACTGCACGCAGGCTGCTTTATGGGAGATATCGGCAGTTTGGATGGTGTATTTCACAACGGCTATTCTCGCTTGCGCGGCAAGGAGAAATAATAGGTTTAATCGAGGGTTTTATTATGCTATCTATGACTATATGCTATCTATGACTATATGCTATCTATGACTATATACGCGATATTCACGGTATTCACGGTGCTAATGACCGTCAGATCGGCTGGCGATTAGCAGATAATCTAAGGATTCGACGGATATCTATAGAACGCTGCCTTGTCGACGGATCGTCGAATATTCGAGGATTCGACGCTTGTTTATGAAACGCTGCTTTGTCGACGGATCGTTGAATCTTCAAGGATTCAACGCTTTTATGGAATGCTGCTGTGACAGAGGATTAGCAGATAATCTGACGATTCGACGAATATCTATAGAACGCTGCTTTATCGACGCATCGTCGACTCAATCTTAAGGATTCGACGCTTTTTTATGGAACACTGCTTTGTCGACGGATCGTCGAATCTTTAAGGATTCGACAATTTTCTATGGAACGCTGCCCTGTCGACGGATCGTAGATCCTTTAAGGATTCGACGCTTTTTGATGGAACGCTGCATTGTCGACGGATCGTCGATCCTTTAAGGATTCGACGCTTTTTGATGGAACGCTGCATTGTCGACGGATCGTCGATCCTTTAAGGATTCGACGCTTTATTATGCCATGCTGCTTTGACATAGGATTAGCAGATAATCTGACGATTTGACGGATATCTATAGAACGCTGCTTGGTCGCGATATTCACCGGAGTGACTGTGGTAATGACCGTCAGATCGGCTGGCCAGCGACGTACCTCATACACTGCCGGTATGACCTGTATTCATAGTCAGTATATAGTATGGTCATGATAAAGTGGCTTCAGCAGAGAATACTGGTGTTTGACGGCGAGTTGTCAGTTGCGATCGTGCTGGCGAGCGTCTGTGTGCAGGTCGGCATTTGTGGTGTTCACCTCAGCAGAGTTGTCGAACTTTGAGCAAAAAAACTTGAACAAAGCAATGGGGGCATTGAACTACCCTCCAAAACTCAGGGGCAGACGGCTCGGGCGGTGTGACTATTAGCGTGCAGAGTTTTCACCGCAATTTCCTTTGCTCATTTCCACTGTGTGCGTCCCCTGCAATGGGGTCAAAGCAGCGCCAAGAACGCCGCCGAGTCATGTTTTGTGGCACAGAGGTCGCCGCGCAGGAGTGGTTTGCTGCGTAGATTGCAGCTAAACCAGTGTATTTGTGAGAACATGTCAGTTTTCGCAAACTTTACAATGTTTGTCTTTGCAGTTTTGAACTTTGGTCGAAATACAGCTGCCAACCACACAACACCACCCGAACATTGTGTCCAAACTTTTCGAAGGTGAGTTCAACACCCTCAGATTACTGTTTAATTATTGATCTTTGCAGTTCTAGACCTGGATACAATCAAACACTGCGAATTCGAACCTTTACAATGACGCTCTCTAGCACGATCGCGACCGACATCTCGCCGTCAAACACCTGTATTCTTTGGACGATAGACGACAAAGCAGCAATCCATAATAAAAGGCCGAATCCTTAGATTATCGGCCAATCCTCTGTCACAGCAGCATCCTTAATACAAGGCCGAATCCTTAGATTATCGGCCAATCCTCTGTCACACCAGCATTGCATAAAAAAGCGTCGAATCCTTGAAGATTTGACGATCTACGACAAAGCAGCATACCATAAGAAAGGTTCGAATCCTATAAGATCCGACGAATTCTTAGACTATCGGCTAATCCTGTGTCAAAGCAGCATTCCATAAAAAAGCGTCGAATCCTTAAAGATTCGACGATCTGTCGACCAAGCAGCAATCCATAAAAAAAGGCCGAATCCTATACGATCCGACGATCCGTCGACAAAGCAGCGTTCCATAAAAAAGCGTCGAATCCTTAAAGATCCGACGATATACGACAAAGCAGCAATCCATAAAAAAAGGCCGAATCCCATACGATCCGACGATCCGTCGACAAAGCAGCGTTCCAAAAAAAAAGCGTCGAATCCTTAAATATCCGACGATATAACACAAAGCAGCAATCCATAAAAAAAGGCCGAATCCTATACGATCCGACGATCCGTCGACAAAGCAGCGTTCCATAAAAAAGCGTCGAATCCTTAAAGATCCGACGATATACGACAAAGCAGCATACCATAAGAAAGGTTCGAATCCTATAAGATCCGACGAATCCTTAGACTATCGGCTAATCCTGTGTCAAAACAGCATTCCATAAAAAAGCGTCGAATCCTTAAAGATTCGACGATCTGTCGACCAAGCAGCAATCCATAATAAAAGGCCGAATCCTTAGATTATCGGCCAATCCTCTGTCAAAGCAGCGAATCCATCATAAAAGGCCGAATACTATAAGATCTGTCGAATCCTTAGATTATCGGCCAATCCTCTGTCAAACCGGCGAATCCATAATAAAAGGCCGAATCCTTCAAGATTCGACGATCCGTCGACAAAGTAGCCGATCTGACGGTCATTAGCACCGTGAATACCGTGAATATCCCGTACATAGTCATAGATAGCATATAGTCATAGATAGCATGATAAAACCCTCGTTTAAAGAAACTCTCTCAATATGTGCGATGAATGAACTTGAAACCGGTGATGAATGAATAAACCGGTGATGAATGAATAAACCGGCGATGAATGAATAAACCGGCGATGAATGAATAAACCGGCGATGAATGAATACACCGGCGATTCAACCATAAAACCGGTGAATATGCCCGTACATACGGCCTGACATAGGATCGCCACTTTACAGGCGTACAATGCACTGCTGCTGTTTCGAGGGCGACCTGTCATGTGTGCCAACCTTAGTCTGCGACACGGGGTGTGTAGGAGCCTTCGCTGAGGCGTCGCAACCGTTGCACCCTTATATTAGATCCTGGCAACGATTGCACTCGTACAGAAGACCCTGGCGACACAGGCGACTCAGGCGACAAATAAAGTGGAACGGTCCGTACCTAAGACGGCCGATCTTAAATAGGGCAAGAATTTTTCCTGATGTCAAGTCCACGCTCAATGATTTTTTCCGGGGTGTAGTGTCCACCACCATCGGGAAGCGGCGGCAGCATGACTTCTGGCGGAGCGTCTTCGCCACGGTGATATGGTTCTAGAAGACATACGTGAACCACAGGGTGGTATCCCTCGGGGATGCCTTCCAGTTTGCAACCAGATTTTCCTACCCAAGAAATTTTGAACGGTCCAGCTTTACGATTGTCGAGCTTACCCCTTGGCATGTTGCGAGTATCCAACAATACTTCTTGTCCGATAGTGAACTCAGGCTGCTGCATCCCGTACCGGGTTACTCCTGCTGATTTTCCGTCCTTGTTGACTTTGGCGGTATCGTGTCTTCGTATCATAGCTTCTTTAGCAGCTTCCAGGTTTTCTTTCAATTGCTTATGGGTTTCTTCCAAGTAGTGCACGAAGTGCTCGCTGGCCGGGTTGCGAACCTGTTTCTGTTCTATCGGCCATATGGATCTGGAGTGCTGACCGTAGTTGGCATAGAAGGGCGACATCCCGGCGCTTCAACGATGACTGTTGTTGTATTCGTATTCCGCCAGTGGAAGTAGTTCATCCCAATCGTTTCTGTTCATGATGAAGATGCGTAAAAATTGTTCGAGAACCTGGTTAACTCCCTCCGTCTGGCCGTCGGTTTCCGGATGGAAGGCTGTAGACAGATTATCCTTTATCGATAGTAATTCGAGAGTAGTTTGCCAAAAGTTGCCGGTAAAGCGACTATCTCTGTCGGATACAATGTCGTCTGGTAATCCGTGGAGGCGCCATATTTCTTTCATGAAAAGTTTTGCTAGATCAGAAGCCTGGGTATTAGGGATAGGTACGAAGTGAGCCATCTTTGTGAAGCGATCGACTATGACCCATATGTGTTCGTTGCCGTTTTGTGTTGGTGGGAGTTTTACAATCAAGTCCATCGAGATAGAAGACCAAGGCCGCAAAGGTAAGTCCAATGGGTTGAGTAGTCCGTAGCGCTTATGCTGTTTGTGTTTGGCGCGTTGACAACTATCGCAATGTTTAATCACTTCTTCGACTATGGTACGCAACCCTGGGATATGGAAGTTCCGTTCGATCACTTCTATTGTCTTATCTCTTCCCCAGTGTGCGCGCTTGTGTTCTCAAGTAACGATTTCTTTCCACAATGCTTGGGGTGGTCGCAATAGGTGATCCTTGTACCAGAGTCCGCTTAGATTGGTCCATTCTTTGGATAGTTCTACATTTTCGTCATCAGGAAAAAATCCTGCCTTAATTAAGATCGGCCTCCTTAGATACGGACCGCTCCACTTTTTTTGTCGCCTGAGTCGCCTGTGTCGCCAGGGTCTTCTGTACGGGTGCAACCGTTGCCAGGATCTGATATAAGGGTGCAACGGTTGCGACGCCTGAGCGGCGGTTGCCACACACCACAGGTCGCAACGCAAGGTTGCCACACACCACGCGTCGCAACGTAAGGTTGCCACACACCACGCGTCGCACTGTGAATACCACCACTTTTACCGTGTTATATACGGGTAATCTAGTGCTTTCGTCTGACATACGGGCCATCGCGAAATGAACCGTCTTCCGGTGATCTCATGCGGGACATTGTGAGATGAACCGTCTTCCGGTGATATTCACGGCAAACACGGTGAATTCTATCGACTAATGTTTAAGGTATACCGGTAGTATTATGAGATCTCGCTTGGTGCTTCGTTCATTACTAGGTCACCGAATTGATTTATTGCCATATCACAAAGCGTGCGCATCTCACGGGAAAACGGTGAATTTCACAGGAAAAACGTTTCATTCTACGGTAAACTAGCTATTCTCAAGATATACCCGGTTCCACGTCTCGAGATCAGTGTGGCTATTGACAACCCACGTAGTCTCGGAATCTTGTATAAGATGCGCGGCGCCGTAAATCAACGACGCCTCAATTACCGTGATTTTCCCGGTCGCCGGTGTTTGCACACGAGTCATCGAGGAGTCTTCATCCGGTTTACCTGCATTCACTGGTGTGGTCATCTCTACTAACGCGAGGGAATAGTCATCCTTTGATGGTATACTCACCCTGAAATAACAGCGTACGCGTACCGGCAATTGCCCCTGCAGGGCACCGTACTTTTCAGGTCCAATTCGCCGGGTTTCCGGTGTTTTTCGACGGTTTCTGTCTCTTGGTCGATGCCATACCCAGTCACGGCGCGGAGGTGCCCCGTGCCAGGTGTTATTCACTGTGCAGCGCAGCTGATGAAACTCCCACGCACCGGTCTGAAAGTCTTGCACTGGTACTCGCAAGCCGTGGAAGAAAGCAATGGACAGTGCGTTGATCTCATCGTAATCAAGTTGCACAATGTCGTTACGACGCAGAAATAGGTCTAATGCACCGCGAAACTGGTCCAGCGGCATACCGACGTGTGCCGACAGTTCTTGAAAGATTCGGATTTTTGTTTTGTTTTGCGGAGAATTGAATCGCCGAGGTGGTATGTTACTATCAATCTCTGCTTGCGCGTCTGTGACTTCGACAGCAACATCAGAATCTTCGTTATGTTCTTCAGCTTTCCGGTGATTTTCGCCGTATTTCCGGTGAACAACGGCATTGTTGAGCTCGCGCAACTTGAATGCCATGATGCGGTTGTTGTAGTCGATCATCTGACGAAAAATATCGCCGTTCCGGTTCGAATGGCGATAGGCATCTTTAGTTGTAGTTACATGGAGTCGTTCGCCCATCTCGGCGGAGAATTGCGGAAGGCTGCCAAACCTCGGAATAAAGCTCACGAAATGGTTTATAAGATGCATCTTGACGAAGTTGAAGTCTGACTGTTGCACGCGATATTCGCTGGTTTCGCTGTCAATAATGCTGCTCCAACGTTCTCTGATCTGCTTCTTTTGTGCTGGTGTACCGCTGGATGCTGTAATCTCGGCATCGCGTTCCTCGATGAGTTCAGCACGCAGCCTGGCCCCTGCAGCTTTGGTTGCTTTGTTGGCTCGATACGCTAGGAATACGGTCTTATTCGCCGTAAATGTGGCGAGACAGTCCGTCATCTGCCTGAGGGTGCCGGTGTCGTGGGTCTTGTATTGAGAGTAGAAATAAAATTCAATCAAAGCACGGGTCGCACGCAGCGCTTGGCTACAGCGGGTCCGGTGTTGAACGCGGGTATTCCGGCGAAATGTGACGTAAAGAGTAGCCACAATATGGTGCGCCATATCCCGTCGTTCATTGCCACTGCATTGGGATAATTCTTCGTATGCACTCTTGTGTGCTCTTCTCGTGAGGTATGCTGGTGTGGCCATCCAGACCTCGTTGAATACAGTGAGGAGACCCAGACTGTCAATCATAGCGATGATCTGCTCCCAAAACGAAACAAACCAACAATAACTTGCCCAAATCTTCTCCAAATCAATTTATAATTACTGCAATCGATTCCTGGCGCCAGAGAGCATCCATACGCCCACTTCTTTTATCCTCTTTCTTATTGCTCTCTGTTGTGGTGGAAAACTCGCAAATTTTCACCTTTACCCCACCCCAAATCCAGGGGTGACCAGACCAGTTTTTCGGCCACTCCATCACCAAATCATCGAATAACGGACCGATAACTTCAGCGTACGGTCTACCGGCCATTGCGGTTCCAGCCGTGGCATCAGCGTAGCTATCGCATCATTTTTCGTTGAGATACTCTGCAATTCGGATTTCTCAAACATCTGAACTTGAAACACAACTTCCCCCATCAAACTACATCCCCTACAGCGCAGCGAACGGCGCCAAACTCACACACCCGGCTAAACAGACCGCTGCGGTTCCAGCCGTGGTAACCACGTGCCGAACGGACGCCTAGTTCCCGAGATACGGCCCGAAACCCGAACACCAAAAATCCCCGAACTGAGTTTTCACAAACTTCAGTCAACAACCACACATCCCACAGTGCTTCAAACAGCGCCTAACTTTCGCCCCACCCTTATCAACCCCTCCTCTACCTCTCCCTACGATTTCGAGAGCTTCAGCCCCCTGGTTGTTGCCCAAAAAAGCGCCAAACCCCTACCAAAAACCTCCGAATTTCCGCCAAAAGCCTGCCACAGCAGCCTCTACTCTCCCCCATTTTCACTCCAGGCAATCTTTAGCCTACAACAGGGATATCAGCCGGTATTTGCCTGACCTGCCCAAGTAAGAGTATCAAAAGGTGCCCTCTTGTTCTACGGAGATAAGCAGACCATTGAGAACAGTACTGTTTTGGTTGAGAGTTTGCAAGGCAGAAGAAGCCCACGTAAACGCTTCCATACTGCAGGAACTCTTGGGTAGTGAGTAATAGGCTCCTGCTACTGTGAACTTCCCGAGCCCCCCGAAGCCCACATATAACTACGTTACACGAACTTTTGTTCAAAACATAAAAAATCACTCTGAAGTTTCCAAACATTCTGAATGTTTGGAACAGACTCTCAGCCCAGCCGTGGCCGCAGGGACACGCCTGCAAGACCCCTCCGTCCACGTTCTACTACAAAACGCGGACATGAAAACAGTTCTCAACATGATTCAGATTCCGATATAGACATGAATGAAGAACAAAGCATTCCTGACCCCGTTTCACTTGTCTCATCAGTACCCCAACCCGAATTCAGTCTTGTACCATTTGGCAGGGTACCGGAACTCCCTGTTACTCCAACCCCCAACAGAAGCCGAAATCCCTCTACCTCTGAAGCACCACCTACTCGTCACCAATCGAAAAGACGAAACAACCCCATCAGTCACCACTCAAGCCGCCACCCCTCCCCTGAGAAACATGATACCACGCCAGCTGCCACAGGCAAAATCTGGCATCTTGAACACCTCAACAACCCAAACACTGTCGACATTCCTGCACCTGTCCCCTTTGACCAAGGCATTCCTATGAAACGCAACATGAACACCTATTTTGACCCCGACTGCAACCTCAGCGCATCACCTACTGAAGAGTACATGATGTGGTGGCAGAATACCATGTTTTTCAGGATGCAAGAAGAGACCCGCGTATCCCACAGCTCCCTGACTACCCAGCTTCTGAACCTCCAACATCAGCTGGCTCAAACCCAAACCACACTGAAATCCTCTGAGGCGGAAATGAAACGCCTGAACGCTCAGGTTAACAACCTGAAAACACATCAACCGGTCAACCAACCAAAGCAAAACCTGTCCACCCAGGCCAACGCAAAGAATCAACAAGTAAACAACAACCCACCACCACCAAATCCCGCCCGCCCACAAGCTGCACCCAAGGCCCCAACACTGTACTCACAAGCGGTCCAAAAGAACCAACATAAAACCACCACTGAAGTACAAGAAAGCCGCAACAGGTCCAGATCTCGGAAGCGCAACAACAACAGCAACCGCAGCAACAAAACCGACAATAACATAACCCCCGACCCTGTACCGGCACCAAAACTGCTCACCTCCTCCTTTACCGCCAAAGAACGTCGTGTAAACTTTGAGGTGAAGAACACCGACTACACGAACACCACCCTCCGCATGGACAGCGAAAACATTCTGCTCACTGCCAACAAGTGCCTGAGAGATTCCCGGGCGAAACGTCAGCTTGAGTTCACTAGAGTGTACCTCACCCGGCGCAACAACATTTGCTTCGAAACATCCTTTTCCACCAACGGCATGATGTACTCCCAGTACTTCCCAGCCCTGAAATCCTACTTCCCCGACTGGGAGATCACCAATATTGAAGCTGACTGTGAACAATCATCATTCATGGTCCATAACATTCCTATTGAAGCGGACTTGGAAGAAGTAGCTTCTGAACTGACTACCCATTACTCACAAATGGTCCTGCTTGAGCCGCCAAGATGGCTGCTCAGCGAACAGACCAGACTCCAAATCGACCCCACACGCGGCAGACGCCGCGCCGCCTCCTCTATCATCATCAAAATCCAGGGCTCGCACACCATGGTCACCCTGGGCATCCAACAATTCACGCTCCGAGGCAGACTCTGCAGGATCGATGACTTCTTTTCCGCCACCCCTAGAACCCTATGCCGCAACTGTTTCACCTTAGGCCACGCAACTGAACGTTGCGCCAACACCACCAGATGTGGTGTCTGTTCGAAAGCACATCATGTTGACCTACACAATTGCACAGTGATTGGCTGCCGTCAAGGCAGGTCATGCAACCACGGTGCAATCAAGTGCACTTTATGCAATTCCACCAACCACCGCGCGCTCGACCCCACCTGCCCCACAAGAGTCAAGGCAGCTGAGACAGCGCGCACCACCACCGCACCTCCCCCACCACCCCAAGGCCCGATTGAAATGCCTGAACCTGCTGCTGCAGAGCCCCTGACCGACCCCATGAATACCAATGAATAGTACAACTACTACTCATCTTCAGGTGGTATCATTGAACTGCAACAGAAGGCCGCAGTCCACCAAAGCCTTTATCCACGAAAACACCACTGCAAAAAATCGAATTTTGTGCTTACAAGAGCCCAATCTTAATCAACACAACCAATCATACTCAGCAATCCAAGGCATGGATATCTTTACCCCATGTGACCAACACCCCAAAGTTGCAATTTACATTCCTCAACACCTCAACCTCCGGCCAAAACAGACTTTCCAGTCAGGAAACTCCTTCATTGGCGTTACTATCCACCCCTCGAACGCCCACCCAATCCTCATCCTCTGCCTGTACTCGCCAGGCAGACCTGACAAGATCTGGGAAATGGCCCCCCATCTCCCGATTCACCCAAACACAATCCTAGTTGGCGACCTCAACTGCAGACACCCTCTGTGGTATGGGAACCAACCACTTCTGCCTGCGCATACAGGCAATACCGCATACGCTACTGCCTCAAACAACCTTGTGGATGAGCTTACCCTGCGTGGGTTCCAACTACTCAACAAACCAGGCGAATTCACTCACATCCCGCATGATCCAGACAAGAACCCTTCCATTATTGACGTTGCCTTTGCCAACGGTACCCTCTCCCAACACTGCCGCATGCAGCTTGGCCCTCAATACACATCTGATCACACGTCACTCATAGTGTATGTTGAGATCGCACACAAACACAATCCCAAATCCTTCAAAGCCTGGAACAAGCTTGACATTGAAGAGTTCACAAAACACTTTGAAAATGTCAAGGTCCCCAAAACCCCATCCAACGCCCAAGAAGTTGATGAACTGGCCGAGTGGCTCACCTCACTCTACCACGAATACATCAACAGATTTGTGCCAACAGTCAAGCCAGGCTACAAACGGTACAAAGCCTGGTGGACCCCGGAACTGACAGAAGAATTACAACAAGTCAACGCACTGGAAAAGCTGGCTAAACAAACCAGAGAATCCAATGCCCCTGACTTGTCTATCATTACAACCTACAAAAAAGCCAGCAACCGCTGGCGCAACACTGTCCGCACTGCTCAACATACCTTTCAACAACAAGCACTGCAACTTACCACCAGCAACAAGGTATGGAAAGTAGCAAAGGGCAGCCTCCCCGCACAGTCTCGCCACATCCCTACCATCAACAACAAAACACTCTTTCATGAACAGTGTGCGGAATTCCGAAGTGTTCTATTCCCCACGCCTGCCCTTGGAAATACCCTCCCGCCACTCAAAACTCCCACCAACATCCTGTCTGATCAGGAACACCTGATTGACCCCAACGAAATCTCTAATGCCCTAGACTCATGCAGCCAATCGTGTGCTGGGGCAGATGAAATTCCCTACAAATTCATCAAAATCGCATACAACATCAACCCCGCCCCCATGAGAACCCTGTTTCAGAGCTCACTTCTTTATGGCCACTTCCCCACCATATGGAAAACTGCCAAATGCGTTCTGATTCCCAAACGCGGCAAAGATCCAAACACCCCAAAGGGCCACAGGCCCATCAGTCTCCTGCCATGCATGGGCAAATTACTTGAGAAGATTTTATCCAATAAACTTTTCACAGCCGGAACAGCGTGTGGTGCACTCATAAGCACCCAATATGGTGGCATCCCAAACAGATCAGCCCCAGACGCACTGCTCGAAATCATTGACGAATCCACCACAGTTCGCAACCTCCCCCGCTTACGCCCATTCATCAACAAGAAACAAGTCACTATTCGCCAACACTTCTCCCTCCTCACACAGGACATCAAAAGTGCATTCAACAGCACAGATCCCAAGCGGCTCATCCAACTGATGCATGCCCGCAAGTTCCCTCTGACCCTGATTAGATGGGCAGAAAGCTTTCTGTCAGATCGAAAGCTTTTCTTTGCCTTCTCGGAACAATCAGAAGAACCACAACCATTCGACTCAGGACTACCGCAAGGATCCCCAGTCTCCCCTGTCCTCTTTCTCATCTATGCGCAAGCAATGATGGAAGAGCCATCCCCCCCTCCAAGAGGCACAGTTTCATATGTTGATGACGATGCACTTGGAGAGAAATCAACTAGCCGCCAAACCAACATTGACAAACTCAGCAAACGAATTGAAACCCGCCTGGATAGGGGTAACAAGCTGAACCTGTCAATCGAACATCAGAAGTCATGTTTGATGCACTTCTATCAGAAACACCCCGACCACTACGACAAACCCTCATTCACCTACCCAAACTCCTCCATCACAATCGAAGCTACCTTGACCGTCAAACACCTGGGAGTGTACCTGGACCCCACCGGATCCTTCACAGCCCACGCTGAGAGAGCTGCAACAAAAGGCAGACAAACGCTTGCCATGTTCTCCTCCCTTAAACAAGGAAAAAGAGGACTACACCCAAGCGTAGCCCGCAATCTTGTCATAGGCCAACTGATCCCTAGGTTGACCTGGGCCTCTCAATGCTGGTGGAACAACAAAGAAGCCACCACAGTCCGCCTGAGTCCTGTCTACTATGCTGGACTACGGTGGATGTCTGGACTACCCTCATACACCCCCATCAGGATTCTCACGCGCATATGCGCTATCCCTCCCCTGGAACTTCTTCTTGACTTCCTGACAAGAAGATATGCCCTATCATTCTTCGACCGTCACACTGACAGGCCAATAGGCCCATCAGCCCACACGATTACACAAGACATCAAATCATACCCCGCAACCAATACCCCTTCAATAGCCAATGTGGTACATGCATTAATGAAGATGCTTCCTCCTGACCACCCGCGTTTTGAAAACTGTCACACACCATACTCCTCGCTCTCCCCTCCCAAGAACAAACCGCTTCTTGGAAGCAAGGAAGACCCCAAACAACAACATCTCGACTTCCTCAACAACAATCCACAGCCCCCCAACCACGTCTACATATATACAGATGGATCCAAAAGCCAAGATGGACACGTTGGCTCAGGCTGGTCTGTTCAATCCTGTCAACAACCTAACCACCTCTCCCTTCCTCACAAAGTAGTTGGCCCACTCATCGAATACGCAAAAGGCCACTGCTACCTCGGAACCACCTCCACTGTCTACGATGCTGAGACCCACAGCATTGAAGAAGCACTGCGCTGGTGTGTCAAAGACCCACCTTTCAACATATCCTCCATTACCTTCTTTGTGGACAACAGCTCCGCTCTCCACAACCTCACAATCAACAACCCCAACAACTTTGAACATGCCCGTACATGCCTTCAACTCATAGACCAACTTCACTCCCAAGGAACCAGCACTTTCATGACATGGACCAAAGCCCATGTTGGGATCCCTGGCAACGAAAGAGCTGACGTCCTTGCCAAAAAGGGTTCCAACACCCGCAACACACTTTGCCCTCACGCAATCACCACCATCCTCTACATGAAGCAACGCAACACAGAATATCTTCACGAATCATGGGCACATGACCCTGAGAGAAAATTTACCCCAGGCACTTTCCCTGTCAGCCGCAAAATGGATACCAACTACACCTCACTTGGCTCTGCCGCTGCCTCTGCCCTCATGGCCATACGGGCCAACCGAACACCTTCAGACACTCAAGGATGGATGGAAACTCTGCGCTGCTACTGCGATACAGCTGACATCTCTTCTGAACACTTCTATCAAGACTGCCCCGCACTAGCAACTGCCAGACGGGAATGCTTCGACCTCACCACCAACAACAAACCCAACCCCCATACAAGAGACGAAGACGAAATCTTGCAATGGGGCAAATTTATCAGGCGCACTGGGCTTGGTCTAACCAAATTTCCCAAAGATCACGCAACCCCTGAAGACACCCCCATCGATATGGAGATTGGACCTGTACCTGATCGGATAGAAGAGATTCGTGACCTAGTCATTGACCCTACTTTCCGACCCTTCCCTCCACCCCAACCTCCACCTGATGGGTGATTCAACTATCGCAACAAATTGTCAACAACCTTTCCTACTGTCCTACTATTTTCCCTGTCTTATCCTATGCTCTGTTACTATTTTCTTTATGAATTTCCTTTGTTATAAATTACGTTTTTGATTTACTGACTTTGTTTGATGTATTTGTTTGGTATGTTGCGGAGGATTTTCTTTATGGCGGTACGGGGGAAAGACGATTGGTCACACGCACCAGAAATGTCACTTAATAAATAGAAATGATCCATTCCATCAGATGTTCGATGAGGCCGAGCAGCAGCGTATGCAAGATATCAGGTTTGGCGATGCTCGCGATCTGTTGACGATCTCTACAAAAGTCCCAGAGCCAGTTATGGCGATATGTCATACCATGTTCTTTGAGATAATCGATTGAGCCCGCATGGTATTTGTCGTGATAAACACCGTGATTCCGGTCCGCACCAATGGTATTATCACCGAATGCGTGCTTTGGAAGCTCACACCATAAGCAGCGGGTGTACGCAACGCCCTGGATGTCGCAATGCTCTGGGTAATCCCCGAGCCATGCCGCAAGTCGAGGAAAGATTCGTCGAGTCAGACCGTCTGGGCACAGTGAATCGAACCCGTTTTCCGTGTTTTTCACGGAAATTTCCGCGAATAGGTCCGCATATATGTTATTGATAATCATCGTTTTGTTTGCATCGTATGCCCTTTTTTCGGCAGCAGTCATTGTGCAACCTATAGCGGTTTGCAGCAGTGGTACAAAGACAAGATCATCGAGAACGTCAGGGCACAACTTACCACAATGCTTCAACCAAAGACCAAAGTGTTGAAGACTGCCGCGCCTTACAAAGCTACACCTGAGGATGAGGCCGACATGAGGGCTCTCGTCATTCCGTCTACCAAGCATATGCGCGATCATGATCAGCATTTGATAGTACAGGATGAGGTGAAGCGGGATGCGCGAGGCGTCAATGCGTTACAAGACGACGAGATCGACGATGAAGACGAAGAAGACAATGAATATGGCGGTGATTCCAACGGTGAAGACGGTGATGATCACAGTGAAAACCCTGAAGATGACCCACCACCACTTCCCAACTTAGGTCTGAGTTTTGACGGTACTGCTACAGAGATTGACGATGACGATGACCCAGTTGTGCCCCCGAGTCGGCGACGAGGTCCCGGTGAAAATCACCGGGACTCCAGTCTAATTGAAGACTCTGGCAGTCAAGACCCGAGCGAACCGAGCCAGGTGCAACTACTGTAGACGGTGTTTTGTTTTCTTTTCCTGTTTCTTTTTTGTTTGGGCGTTCTGAATTGTTTTAGATGGCGGTTATTTAGATGGGTGGAAGTTTCATACGGGCGTTCTGGTGTTTTTTACGGTAGTTCCGGTGTTTTATACGGGCGTTCTGGTGTTTTTTACGGGAATTACGGCGCTGTTCAGCCGCGATGTTGTCATATAGAAGTTAAATTCGGTGGATAGTAATAGTAATACAGGATTTTACTACTGCAAATATGGAAATGCTTGATTAAGTGACAACGACGTGTATCGCAAGTTCAATGAAAGAACCCGCATGTATCGCGATTTCAACGATAGAACCCGCATGTATCGCAATTTCAACGATAGAACCCGCATGTATTGCAACTTCAACGATAGAACCCGCATGTATTGCAACTTCAACGATAGAACCCGCATGTATCGTAGCTTCAACGATATAACCCGCACGAACTGATGTTCCGGTGATATTCGCCGTCTTTCCGGTTAACTGCCATGAACTGTCGCGTCAGGCAGGCCAAAGAGGGGGAGTTGCCGAGCTGTTCAGCGCTGTCCGTGAAACTACAGGTATGGCGGTGAATCTCACGGAAATTACGGTGCGTTAAATTGGATTGACGGCACAGACCTGCAGGCGAGGTAGTCCGTGGAAGCTACTCGCATGCGGCGTTGTTCAGGGGAGCGCAAGGCCTGTGCGGCGCTATCCATGAAGCTACCGGTATTACGGGTTGCTCCCTGTAAGCGACCCACATGCGGTGTATTTCACCGGCACTACGGTGAGTTAAAGGGGTTTGACGGCACACAACGGCGTGCAGGCCAGTTCACGGGAGCGTTTGCACTGCAACCCACTTCGCGACGCGGGCATTTTTGTTCGATATGCTCCGCAGTCACCTAAGTCGCCTAAGTCGCCTAAGTCGTCCGGACGACTAATAAGGAGACGGAGTTTTTCCTGATGGTCCGTGGTGTAGGTTTTCTGACATTTATCCGCAAACGTTGAGGTTGGTTTGTTGATCTCAGCGTTAGGCGAGGTTAACTGTTGTCCTTCCAAGCTTGAGTTGATTTGGTCCAGTAGCCACTTCCTGTCCTGTTAGTAGTGCCCCAAACTTGAATTGATAGCCAATGTCGTTCGGATCATTAGTACCCTCCTTCTCCACGCAATGCTCCGGGTTGCGAGATAGCACGTCGGCCTTGCCGTTCTTGGCTCCACTGCGAAAGAGTATTTCGTAACTAAAAGGCATCAATGTTTCTGCCCATCTTGCTTGTCGTCTGTACAACATTCGAGGTCTTTCAACTTTCATGGTCCGAGTAGATTAATATTTTGTGTTTGGCTCCGTGGAGCCATGAGAGCCATTCAATCATACTCTGAACTATACAGAGCATTTCCTTGTCATGAATGTCGTAGTTTCTTTCCGCAGGAATCATCTTTTTTGAGTGGAACGCTACGGGATGTAGACGTTTGTCATGTCGTTGGCTCAATATTGCTCCCGTAGCGTAGGCAGAAGCATCTGTTTCCAGGATTGCTTGAAGTTCTGGATCGAAATGTCTGACCATAGGCGCAGTAGTAAATGCCTTTTTGAGATAGTCAAATGCCTTTTGCTCCCGATCCCCTCAATAGAATTTTGGTGAACTGATTACATCCGATATGGGTGCATTGATTTGTGCATAGCCTTGCACGAACCGGCGATAGAAATTAGCAAATCCATTGAATTGCTGGGCTTGCTTGATTGACTTCGGTGTTAGCTAATTCAATACGGCTTCTATTCTTTCGGGGTCCATTCGTACTCCGGTTCCAGAGAGGATGTGTCCTAGGTACGGTAGTTCTGTAGCGGAAAACTCGCATTTTTCTATTGCTATACATAGCCCATACTTGAGCAGGCGTTCAAAGACCTTGCACACAAGCGCTTCGTGGTCTTCCCGGCTGCCTCTGGTGTAAATCAAAATGTCGTCAATAAAGCAAACGACTCAGTCGTCCAGCATATCGTGAAATATTTCATTTATCATCCTTTGGAAAGTGGACGGTGCGTTGCAGAGACCGAATGGCATCACGAGGTATTCGTATTGTCCGTATCTCGTGCTGAAAGCGGTTTTCCATTCGTCACCATCCTTGATTCTTATCAGGTTGAAGCCATTTTTCAAGTCGAACTTGGTGAACCGTGAAGCTCCGCGAACGCGTTCCATCAATTCGTCCATTAGTGGAGTTACTGTGCCGTCTTTAACTGGTGTTTTGTTGAGGTCTCGATAGTCCACACATAGCCGTAACTTTCCGTTTTTCTTGGGGACAAATAGTATGGGGGCCGAGCAGGGCGAGTTTGATAGCCTAATCTTTCCTTCAGCTAGCATTTCTTGAATGTATTCCTTCAAGGCTTCCAGTTCTTTAGCAGAAAGTTTATAGATTCGACCCTTCTTCGGTTCTGCTGTAAGTTCGATTTTGTGTTCGAAGATTGTACTGGCGGGTAGTTTCTCTGCTTCGGATGGGTCGAACAGCACCATGTATGGGTGATACTTTGCTGGCAAGATTCCTTTTAGGTCCGGGGTCGTGGTAGTTGCCACAGAGCCAATTTCAATTGCATCAGGATCGTCTAACACGGATTCATACCATTCCAGGCTCATGGTGATTGTTGAAACTTGTACTCTGGAATGTGTTACGTCTTTGCAATTAAAGGTTAACGCCATGGTCGAGCCGTCGTAAACTCCATTATGTGTTTGCAAGTAGTGCGGAGGTATCAGTACATCTTTGTCTGAGGGGATGACAACTGCGATTTCTTGAGTGAAGTGACCGTTGTATTCCATTTCGACTTGTTCGCTAACGACCAAGCAATCTCCGATGGGTCGGTTCGATGTGTCGCGTGGTGCTGAGTATTTAGTAATAAATGTTTTGATGTTGTTCGCCGTGCAATATTCTTTGCTTAGGACTATAGCATTACATCCTAAATCCAGCATTGCAGTAGCAGGCTTTTTGTTCACTAAAAATGTATAGTGAGGTCTGTTCCCAATTACGGGGGTCGCTCCAGCGGATGCTATCTCCGTTGGTGTGGAATTAACCGTACAACCATCAACAGCCCCTATCCTAACCACGCCACCTTGACCGGCTATAGCAAGGCAGCCTTATGAAAATACTCCTCCTCCGATTGATCGATTTGTTCCGAATCCTCCGTAGTCGTCGTTTCAATCTGTCGATTTTCCCTGTAATCCTGTTCTTGTTCATCCCTGATGTCCTCCGTCTCCATAGCTGCAATTTTGATCTTTCCCAAGCATGTCCTTGCTGTGTGTCCGGCAGTGTCGCAACGTGCGCATTTCCTGTTCCCGATACGTTCCTTGATAACCGGTCCCGGAATCCCTGCTGTTAGCTCCGCAAAAGTCTTACCTGTCTCATACGTTTTTGATGGCTTTGGCGTAAATGATGACTCCCGGCTTGGATACGTTACCCTGTCCGCCAACTGTTTCCGATCCACCTTCCTTACGTCCCGCTTTTGGAACCCCAATACTGTTTCTGGGTCGTACTTTTTCTTATCCGAGCTGTAATATCCGTTTTTCCGTTTCTTCTCCTCAAAGCGCCTGCCGCATCTTCTGACAAGATTGACGAAAGCGTCGTCGTCATCTGGAGGTTCAACATCGGCTATCTTGTCCCGGATGTCATCATTAAGGCCTTTTTCAATCATATCCCTCCATGGAGCCTCTCGCAAACCAACAATCTGATTGAGATCCACGAGTTTAGTTAGTTACTCTTCAATATTTCCGTTATATTGAATTTTGTTCATCTTGCGTAGGTTGTCGGTAGTCTCGGATTCCAGAATGAAACGCTTCTCGCAAGCTTGTTTGAACGTTTCAAAATGGGCCGGCCTAACCCCTTCTTGGATTTCCCGGGTGTAGTTGTCGTACCAGTTGTGTGCTTTGCCTTGCAGGCAATCATCTACCAACAAGATGAATTCGTCATATCCCCGACCCTGGTAATGCTCCTTGTAAAGCCTGATGTGATTTTCCAAGACTTTCCAAAATTGTCGCCAATTCTCTCCAACCTTATACTTAGGCAAGGCGGTTGGTTTCAGAGGCTTGGGATTGCCTGGGCCTAGATTGAATGTACTCTGATGGAAGACGCTTTCTTCGCGCTGGTATCTATTTGGGGCAGGTGGGGGCGGCATTGACCGGAAGTCTGTTCGTCGTCTAACCGATCGGAATGATGTGCTTGCGTTCCTGGCGTGGTCGCTGTCCCCCGGATCTTCATCGGTTGGTCTGAACCGTTTCAATCTAGCTCCATGCATTGTTACCCTGCCAGTTAAGGTTTCCCCATTGTTTTGTGCCTCCAGCTTTTTACCCAACTGGTCAACCTTCAACTGGATGTCTTGTGCAGTGTATTCGTTGTTTACCGATTCCGCCTCCTGTGCCTCTTCGAGTTTTTGTAGCCGCGTCGTCAACCTGTCCATGCGAGCATTTGCATATCGAGCTTGGTTCTGAAGATCTCGGATCTCCGCTTGATAATTCTGATTTGTAGCTTTGAGTAAAACTATTTCGCGCTGTGTTGCTTCAGTTGCCTCCGTTACTCGTTGTACTGCACGCTCAGTGATGGCTAAACCCGCTAGCATTGCGTTGCGGTTTTGTGCGTGTTCCGCAAATTCCATTTGCCAGCTTCCCTGTAGGTCTGTCATTGTCCGATCCAATTTGGCTCCTAACGCGGTGTCATACTCCTGGAAATGTCTCCTGATAATTGGGGTCATATCCATGACTACTGCTGACAAGCCTTTTACTGCATTGTTGAGATCCGCCACTGTTGTTTCCACTCCCAACATTCTTGCTTGCAGCAGTGCTTCAGCGCTGCGGCATTCTCCTACCAACAGGTCGACGTTCTCATCTGTTACTTTTTCTCCTTTCGCTATCGCATTCTGCAATCTTTTCATCTCCTTGCCTAGTGATCGAATAGTTTGGTGCATTCCATCGGTGGCCATAGGGTCATTTTCCCTATTCTTTAGGCCGTTCCATAATGCCTGTAGCGTAACCCATCCTGCCGGTGCCTGGTATGCCTGTCTTAATGGCGACCGGCTTCTTCGTCTTCCTGGTTGGTAAGGTGCCAACCTAGTACTGTCCAGTTTTTCTTTCCTGCTTCTGAGGACGTTTTTCCTGATGCGGGTGCCCTCAGATTGGAACACAGGTGCATTGGGTAGGTCTTCCCCTGAACCTTCGTCGTCACTAACGAGGGATACCAATTTAGGAGGTTGGTAATTTTAGGGTTATTTATTTATGTATAGTTCATACAAGCGTGCAGCCCTGAGGCTATGGCTAACTAAAACGAAAAAGAAAAACATATGAAAAGAAAACCATATGAAAGATAGTATGCGGCTGAACACTCCTTAACCTGTTCGGCCGCGGCCTTAGTGTGACGCAGTTCTTTTCAATCTGCCCGGTTGGTGTTGTATTTCCAGGTTGCGTTCAACCATGTATGTGCCTTGGGTCTTTAAATGCCCTCCTCCTCTTCTGCCCCCGCCTCTGCTCCTGCGTCTCCGTCATCACCTTCGTCACCTTCTTCAACTTCCTCAACTTCATTCAGTGTGCCCCAACCCATGACCGCCCGGCCTTGCCAGTACAGGTCAGTTGCGGAATTGTCAGATGTAGCTTGTTGTCCAGACCTATACCAGTTGTGGCTGCCGATACCAGTTGTCTTCAAGAACTCCAAGGTTTGTTCAAGATTCTTTTCGTTATACAGCAGGTCCCACCTGTTTGGCCTCAGGTTGTCAATTTCTTTGAGTAGTCTGCGTCTGTGTGTTCTGTAGAGTGAGCACTGGAGCAGGACGTGTTCGCCAGTTTGTTTTGGGCTTCCGCAGTTGCATTTGCCATTGGTGACGTGTTTGGCTTGAATCTTCTTTAGGTAATCTTTGAAGAGCCCATGCCCCGTCTTGAAGGAAAGTAGTTGGAATGTTGCGTGCCTGGTCAAGGTGTTGTAGCACTCTGCCATGTGCATCTTGGGCCAGTGGGTGTTGTTGTTTTGGACGTAGTACTTGCCGTGTTTGGATGTGGTCCACTGTTTACTCCAGTCAAGCAGCTGTTGTGCTTTGACCTGACGTCTCAGGAAGGACAGAGTGGTAGTGGTGTGCTGTGGTTGTTCTTTTTGTGTTGCTTTGTTGGCCAGTTCGTCAGACTTTTCGTTTCCAGGTACCCCCGTGTGGCCTGGTACCCAGCAAATCTTCAAACCAACTTCCATCATTTCTAGTTTTGTGGCCAGTTCGTCCACTGCCAGTGCTATTGCCTGCCCAGGTCCTGGTGCAGTGTGTGCCATTCTTGCGATTGCAGCCTGGTTGTCAAAGAATATATACACATCTTTTGGTTTGTGCATGTTTCTTTCTACCAGCCGCGTACATCTCTTAACTGCTAGAAGCGCCCCCTCTAGCTCAGCATCATACACTTCTGCCTCTGTTCCAAGAGGCAGTACCAACGAAATGTCTGGAGTACCACTGCCCTGCATGACGTACACACCAGCGCCTGTTACCCCATTGTCTTGTTTTGAGCCATCACTGTATGCAATCATGTAATGGCTGTCTTCTTTGATCTTGTCAAGCAGCAGAAAGTGTAACTCAGTCGCCTGCTCCTTGTCTGCTTGCTCAATAATCCATTGAACTTTAGATTCGTGCCATGGTGGTGTGTGTGTTGCATTGAAGGTTTCGATTTCAGTGGTTGGTTTCAGCCACGCCCTGACAGTGTGTAGTAGGGCATCTAGTCTGCTGAGGAACTTTGGTTTGTATGAGTCGCAGTGCCACTGATTTGTTGACTCCAGCTCTTCATCTCTTGTGGGGGTGTCAAAACAAGGAGGAAAGGTTTCCGGGCATCTTGTTCTGATGGGGTGGGATTCAGGAAGTGTTGCGATTCTGAGTGCATATCTTCTGGCAATGTGGTTGAGTCTGACTGTGGTGGGAGGGATTGCTGCTTCCGCTTCAAGTGCAGCTGTTGGTGTTGTTCTGAACGCGCCCATGATTCCTCTCAGAGCGCTATTCTGGACCATCTGTAGCTTTCTCGCCAGCTGTTTCTGGCCTTTTCACCATATTTCCACACCAAAGTCCATTACAGGCAAGACTGTTGTGGTGAACAGTGTTCGCATGGTGCATGGAGTGATGCCTGACTGGGTGCTTGCCATTCTGCTAAAGGCAAAGTATGCTCTTGTCGCAGCTGTGGTTTTGAGCTTGATGTGATGGCTGAAGTTGAGCTTGCTGTCCAGCCATACTCCCAACCATCTGACAACCGGTGATGGCTCAATGATAGCGCCATTAGGCAGTGTGATTGCAGTCAGGTCTGGATTTCGTTTGGTTGAGAAGTGGATGAGCTCAGACTTGGGGCCGTTGAATGTGAGGGGATTGTTGTCTGACCATGTGAACAGTGTTTGCACTATTTTCTGGATTTGTTTGCAATTGGCAGTGGTGCTCTTGCCTGATACCACGATTGCAACGTCATCAATGTATGAAGGGCAGTTGATGTTAGGATGCTTCTTCTCAAGCTCATCAAAGAGTGGTTTGAGGTAAAGCAGGAACAGGATTGGTGAGATTGGGGAACCTTGAGGGATTCCCGTTTGTACTGGTTGCGTTGCATCAGGAAAAAATCCGTCTCCTTATTAGTCGTCTGGACGACTTTGGCGACTTAGGCGACTCGGGCGACTGCGGAGCATATCGAACAAAAATGCCCGCGTCGCGAAGTGGGTTGCAGTGCAAACGCTCCCGTGAACTGGCCTGCAGGCCGGACTCGTCAGCAAACCCATGTTGAGTTAACAACTCGCCCCTGAACTAGCCTGCGCCCGGACCTTGTCAGCGACAACACTCGCTTGCCGACTAGTTACAGGGAGAGGTCTAAACACCAGCATCTATCGGTCAAGTTCACGGTCTGTGCAGCGTAATTACCGGAGATGCTCGCACTGCGGGCTGCTTTATGGAAGATGACTGCGCGCGGGCTGCTTAATGGAAGATATCCGCAGTTTGGATGGCTTTATGGAAGAGATCCGCAGTTCGGATGGATTTCTGATTTATTCACAGCGGCTATTCGCGCTTGCGCGGCAAGACAGAGAAGTTTCTTTAAACGAGGGTTTTATTATGCTATTTATGACTATATGCTATCTATGACTATATGCTATCTATGACTATATGCTATCTATGACTATGTACGCGATATTCACGGTATTCACGGTGCTAATGACCGTCAGATCGGCTGCTTTGACATAGGATTGGCCGATAATCTAAGGATTCGGCCTTTTATTATGGATTCGCTGCTTTGACAGAGGATTGGCCGATAATCTAAGGATTCGGCCTTTTATTATGGATTCGCTGCTTTGACAGAGGATTGGCCGATAATCTAAGGATTCGACGGATCTTATAGTATTCGGCCTTTTATGATCGATTCGCTGCTTTGACAGAGGATTGGCCGATAATCTAAGGATTCGGCCTTTTATGATGGATTGCTGCTTGGTCGACAGATCGTCGAATCTTGAAGGATTCGACGCTTTATTATGGATTGCTGCTTGGTCGACAGATCCTCGAATCTTTAAGGATTCGACGCTTTTTTATGGAATGCTGCTTTGACATAGGATTAGCCGATATTCTAAGGATTCGTCGGATCTTATAGGATTCGAACCTTTCTTATGGTATGCTGCTTTGTCGACGGATCGTCGATCCTTTAAGGATTCGACGCTTTTTTATGGAACGCTGCTTTGTCGACGGATCGTCGATCCTTTAAGGATTCGACGCTTTATTATGGAACGCTGCTTTGACATAGGATTAGCAGATAATCTGACGATTCGACGGATATCTATAGAACGCTGCTTTGTCGACAGATCGTTGAATCTTTGAGGATTCGACGCTTTTTATGGAACGCTGCTTTGTCGACGGATCGTCGATCCTTTAAGGATTCGACGCTTTATTATGGAATGCTGCTTTGACATAGGATTAGCACATAGTCTGACGATTCGACGGATATCTATAGAACGCTGCTTGGTCGCGATATTCACCGGATTGACGATGCTGATGAACGTCAGATCGGCTGGCCAGCGACGGACCTCATACAATGCCGGTATGACCTGTATTCATCGTCAGTATATATGGTCATGATAAGGTGGCTGAAGCAGAGAATACTGGTGTTTGACGGCGAGTTGTCAGTTGCAATCGTGCTGATGATCGTCGGTGTGCAGGTCGGCATTTGTGGTGTTCACCTCAGCAGAGTTGTCGAACTTAGAGCAAAAAAACTTGAACAAAGCAATGGGGGCATTGGACTACCCTCCAAAACTCAGGGGCAGACGGCTCGGGCGGTGTGACTATTAGCGTGCAGAGTTTTCACCGCAATTTCCTTTGCTCATTTCCGGTGTGTGCAGCCCCTGCAATGGGGTCAAAGCAGCGCCAAGAACGCGGCCGAGTCATGTTTTGTGTCACGGAGGTCGCCGCGCAGGAGTGGTTTGCTGCGTAGATTGCAGCTAAACCAGTGTATTTGTGAGAACATGTCAGTTTTCGCAAACTTTACAATGTTTGTCTTTGCAGTTTTGAACTTTGGTCGAAATACAGCTGCCAACCACACAACAGCACCCGAACATTCTGTCCAAACTTTTCGAAGGTGAGTTCAACACCCTCAGATTACTGTTTAATTATTGATCTTTGCAGTTCTAGACCTGGATACAATCAAACAACGCGAATGCGAACCTTCACAATGACGCTCCCTAGCACGATCGCGACCGACATCTCGCCGTCGAACACCTGTATTCTTTGGACGATCTACGACTAAGCAGCAATCCATAGATTATCGGCATCAGGAAAAAATCTTGCCCTAACTAAGATCGGCCGTCTTAGGTACGGACCGTTCCACTTTATTTGTCGCCTGAGTCGCCTGTGTCGCCAGGGTCTTCTGTACGGGAGCAACCGTTGCCAGGATCTAATATAAGGGTGCAACGGTTGCGACGCTTTAGCGAAGGCTCCTACACTCCCCGTGTCGCAGCGTAACGTTGCCACACATGACAGGTCGCCCGCGATACAGCAGCAGTGCATGGTACGCCTGTGAAGTGGCGATCCTATGTCAGGCCGTATGTACGGTCATATTCACTGGTTTTATGGTTTTTCGCCGGTTTGGTCATTCATCGCCGGTTTAGTCATGCATCGCAGGTTTATTCATTCATCGCCGGTTTGTTCATTCATCGCACAGCACATATGGAGAAAGTTTCTTTAATCGAGGGTTTTATTATGCTATCTATGACTATATGCTATCTATGACTATATACGCGATATTCACGGTATTCACGGTGCTAATGACCGTCAGATCGGCTGGCCAGCGACGGATCTGACAGTCGAATCTTGAAGGATTCGACACTTTTTTATGGAACGCTGCTGTGACAGAGGATTGGCCGATAATCTAAGGATTCGGCCTTTTATTATG
Organism: Geopyxis carbonaria; assembly: GCA_024516215.1. Taxonomy (NCBI): domain Eukaryota; kingdom Fungi; phylum Ascomycota; class Pezizomycetes; order Pezizales; family Tarzettaceae; genus Geopyxis; species Geopyxis carbonaria. Next base: position 742,136 of record JAJJXG010000006.1, on the reverse strand, counting down.
GAATGCTGCTGTGACAGAGGATTGGCCGATAATCTAAGGATTCGACGCTTTTATGGAATGCTGCTGTGACAGAGGATTGGCCGATAATCTAAGGATCTGGCCTTTTATTATGGATTCGCTGCTTTGACAGAGGATTGGCCGATAATCTAAGGATTCGGCCTTTTATTATGGATTCGCTGCTTTGACAGAGGATTGGCCGATAATCTAAGGATTCGGCCTTTTATTATGGATTCGCTGCTTTGACAGAGGATTGGCCGATAATCTAAGGATTCGACGCTTTTATGGATTGCTGCTTTGTCGTAGATCGTCGAATCTTTAAGGATTCGACGCTTTTTTGTGGAACGCTGCTTTGTCGACGGATCGTCGAATCTTTAAGGATTCGACGCTTTTTTATGGAACGCTGCTTTGTCGACGCATCGTCGAATCTTGAAGGATTCGACACTTTTTTATGGAACGCTGCTTTGTCGACGCATCGTCAAATCTTGAAGGATTCGACGCTTTTATGGACTGCTGCTGTGACAGAGGATTGGCCGATAATCTAAGGATTCGACGCTTTTATGGATTGCTGCTTTGTCGTAGATCGTCGAATCTTTAAGGATTCGACGCTTTTTTGTGGAACGCTGCTTTGTCGACGGATCGTCGAATCTTTAAGGATTCGACGCTTTTTTATGGAACGCTGCTTTGTCGACGCATCGTCGAATCTTGAAGGATTCGACACTTTTTTATGGAACGCTGCTTTGTCGACGGATTCATCGCGAATGTGCTTGATTCCAGCAGTATGAGCTGTATTCATAGTCAGTATATATGGTCATGATAAGGGGGCTGCAGCAGAGAATACCGGTATTTGCAGCCAGATGTCGGTCGCGATCGTGCTGGGGAGCTTCATTGTGAAGGTTCGAATTCGCGTTGTTTGATTGTATCCAGGTCTAGAACTGTAAAGATCAATTATTAAACAGTAATCTGAGGGTGTTGAACTCACCTTCGAAAAGTTTGGACACAATGTTCGGGTGGTGTTGTGTGGTTGGCAGCTGTATTTCGACCAAAGTTCAAAACTGCAAAGACAAACATTGTAAAGTTTGCGAAAACTGACATGTTCTCACAAATACACTGGTTTAGCTGCAATCTACGCAGCAAACCACTCCTGCGCGGCGACCTCCGTGACACAAAACATGACTCGGCCGCGTTCTTGGCGCTGCTTTGACCCCATTGCAGGGGCTGCACACACCGGAAATGAGCAAAGGAAATTGCGGTGAAAACTCTGCACGCTAATAGTCACACCGCCCGAGCCGTCTGCCCCTGAGTTTTGGAAGATAGTTCAATGCCCCCATTGCTTTGTTCAAGTTTTTTCGCTCTAAGTTCGACAACTCTGCTGAGGTGAACACCACAAATGCCGACCTGCACACCGACGCTCGCCAGCACGATCGCGACTGACAACTCGCCATAAACACCAGTATTCTCTGCTAAAGCCACCTTATCATGACCATATATACTGACTATGAATACAGGTTATACCGGCATTGTATAGGTTTCCGTCGCCGGCCAGCCGATCTGACGTTCATCAGCACCGTCAATCCGGTGAATATCGCGACCAAGCAGCGTTCTATAGATATCCGTCGAATCGTCAGATTATCTGCTAATCCTCTGTCACAGCAGCAGTCCATAAAAGCGTCGAATCCTTAAAGATCCGACGATCCGTCGACAAAGCAGCATTCCATAAAAAAGCGTCGAATCCTTAAAGATTCGACGATCCGTCGACAAAGCAGCAGTCCATAAGGAAGCGTCGAATCCTCAAAGATCTGTCGAATCCTTAGATTATCGGCTAATCCTCTGTCAAAGCAGCGAATCCATAATAAAAGGCCAGATCCTTAGATTATCGGCCAATCCTCTGTCAAAGCAGCGAATCCATAATATAAGGCCGAATCCTTAGATTATCGGCCAATCCTCTGTCACAGCAGCAGTCCATAAAAGCGTCGAATCCTTAAAGATTCGACGATCCGTCGACAAAGCAGCATTCCATAAAAAAGCGTCGAATCCTTAAAGACTCGACGATCCGTCGACAAAGCAACGTTCTATAGATATCCGTCGAATCCTTAGATTATCTGATAATCCTTTGTCAAAGCAGCGAATCCATAATAAAAGGCCGAATCCTTAGATTATCGGCCAATCCTCTGTCACAGCAGCATTCCATAATAAAAGGCCGAATCCTCTGTCACAGCAGCATTCCATAGAAGCGTCGAATCCTTAGATTATCGGCCAATCCTCTGTCACAGCAGCATTCCATAAAACCGTCGAATCCTTGAAGATTCGACGATCTGTCGACAAAGCAGCGAATCCATAATAAAAGGCCGAATCCTTAGATTATCGGCGGTCATTAGCACCGTGAATACCGTGAATATCGCGTATATAGTCATAGATAGCATATAGTCATAGATAGCATATAGTCATAGATAGCATAATAAAACCCTCGATTAAACCTATCATTTCTCTCTAGGCGCGCAAGCGCGAATAGCCGCTGTGAATTAAATCAGAAATCCATCCGAACTGCGGATCTCTTCCATAAAGCCATCCAAACTGCGGATATCTTCCATAAAACAGCCCGCGCGCAGTCATCTTCCATGAAGCAGCCCGCAGTGCGAGCATCTCCGGTAATTACGCTGCACAGACCGTGAACTTGACCGATAGATGCTGGTGTTTAGACCTCTCCCTGTAACTAGTCGGCAAGCGAGTGTTGTCGCTGACAAGGTCCGGGCGCAGGCTAGTTCAGGGGCGAGTTGTTAACTCAACATGGGTTTGCTGACGAGTCCGGCCTGCAGGCCACTTCGCGACGCGGGCATTTTTGTTCGATATGCTCCGCAGTCGCCCGAGTCGCCTAAGTCGCCCAAGTCGTCCAGACGACTAATAAGTAAACGGATTTTTTCCTGATGGGCCAATCCTCTGTCAAAGCAGCTTTCCATAAAAAAGTGTCGAATCCTTAAAGATTCGACGATCTGTCGACAAAGCAGCAATCCATAATAAAAGGCCGAATCCTTAGATTATCGGCCAATCCTCTGTCACAGCAGCATTGCATAAAAAAGCGTCGAATCCTTGAAGATTCGACGATCTACGACAAAGCAGCAATCCATGAGAAAAGACCGAATGCTATACGATCCGACGATCCGTCGACAAAGCAGCGTTCCATAAAAAAGCGTCGAATCCTTGAAGATTCGACGATCTACGACAAAGCAGCAATCCATGAGAAAAGGCCGAATGCTATACGATCCGACGATCCGTCGACAAAGCAGCGTTCTATAGATATCCGTCGAATCCTGAGATTATCTGCTAATCCTCTGTCACAGCAGCATTCCATAAAAAAGCGTCGAATCCTTGAAGATTCGACGATCTACGACAAAGCAGCAATCCATGAGAAAAGGCCGAATGCTATACGATCCGACGATCCGTCGACAAAGCAGCGTTCCATAAAAAAGCGTCGAATCCTTGAAGATTCGACGATCTACGACAAAGCAGCAATCCATGAGAAAAGGCCGAATGCTATACGATCCGACGATCCGTCGACAAAGCAGCGTTCTATAGATATCCGTCGAATCCTTAGATTATCTGCTAATCCTCTGTCACAGCAGCATTCCATAAAAGCGTCGAATCCTCAGATTATCGGCCAATCCTCTGTCAAAGCAGCGAATCCATCATAAAAGGCCGAATCCTTAGATTATCGGCCAATCCTCTGTCAAAGCAGCGAATCCATCATGAAAGGCCGAATCCTTAGATTATCGGCCAATCCTCTGTCACAGCAGCGAATCCATCATAAAAGGCCGAATCCTTAGATTATCGGCCAATCCTCTGTCAAAGCAGCGAATCCATCATAAAAGGCCGAATCCTTAGATTATCGGCCAATCCTCTGTCACAGCAGCATTCCATAAAAGCTTCGTATCCTTAAAGATTCGACGATCCGTCGACAAAGCAGCGTTCCATAAAAAAGCGTCGAATCCTTAAAGATTCGACGATCCGTCGACAAAGCAGCAATCCATAAGAAAGCGTCGAATCCTTGAAGATTCGACGATCTACGACAAAGCAGCAATCCATGAGAAAAGGCCGAATGCTATACGATCCGACGATCCGTCGACAAAGCAGCGTTCTATAGATATCCGTCGAATCCTTAGATTATCTGCTAATCCTCTGTCACAGCAGCATTCCATAAAAAAGCGTCGAATCCTTGAAGATTCGACGATCTACGACAAAGCAGCAATCCATGAGAAAAGGCCGAATGCTATACGATCCGACGATCCGTCGACAAAGCAGCGTTCCATAAAAAAGCGTCGAATCCTTGAAGATTCGACGATCTACGACAAAGCAGCAATCCATGAGAAAAGGCCGAATGCTATACGATCCGACGATCCGTCGACAAAGCAGCGTTCTATAGATATCCGTCGAATCCTTAGATTATCTGCTAATCCTCTGTCACAGCAGCATTCCATAAAAGCGTCGAATCCTCAGATTATCGGCCAATCCTCTGTCAAAGCAGCGAATCCATCATAAAAGGCCGAATCCTTAGATTATCGGCCAATCCTCTGTCAAAGCAGCGAATCCATCATGAAAGGCCGAATCCTTAGATTATCGGCCAATCCTCTGTCACAGCAGCGAATCCATCATAAAAGGCCGAATCCTTAGATTATCGGCCAATCCTCTGTCAAAGCAGCGAATCCATCATAAAAGGCCGAATCCTTAGATTATCGGCCAATCCTCTGTCACAGCAGCATTCCATAAAAGCTTCGAATCCTTAAAGATTCGACGATCCGTCGACAAAGCAGCGTTCCATAAAAAAGCGTCAAATCCTTAAAGATTCGACGATCCGTCGACAAAGCAGCAATCCATAAGAAAGCGTCGAATCCTTGAAGATTCGACTGTCAGATCCGTCGCTGGCCAGCCGATCTGACGGTCATTAGCACCGTGAATACCGTGAATATCGCGTATATAGTCATAGCATACATAGTCATAGATAGCATAATAAAACCCTCGATTAAAGAAACTATTTCCCCATATGTGCGATCTATGAATGAACCGGCAATGAATGAATAAACCTGCGATGCATGACTAAACCGGCGATGAATGACCAAACCGGCGAAAAACCATAAAACCAGTGAATATGACCGTACATACGGCCTGACATAGGATCGCCACTTCACAGGCGTACCATGCACTGCTGCTGTATCGAGGGCGACCTGTCATGTGTGGCAACCTTACGCTGCGACACGGGAGTGTAGGAGCCTTCGCTAAAGCGTCGCAACCGTTGCACCCTTATATTAGATCCCGGCAACGGTTGCACCCGTACAGAAGACCCTGGCGACACAGGCGACTCGGGCGACGAATGAAGTGGAACGGTCCGTACCTAAGACGGCCGATCTTAAATACGGCGATATTTTTTCCTGATGTGTCTCTTTGTCTCCGTCAAAGGCCAGTGCTGTTGTTCTGTTGTTGAGGAAATCGGAAACCCAGGATAGAACGGGTGGTGGAAGTCCCATCTGAGCCAGTGTGTGTTTGAGACGGGTGGAGGAAACATTGTCAAAAGCGCCCTTGACTTCCAGAAGTACAGTTGAGACCAAAATATAAGAAAAAACCCCACCAAAAATAAAAGTCAACAACCACAACAGCTACGAGAAAAATAAGTCGATAAATCAATTCCTTACACCTCAAATACCACACCCTCCAATTTTCGAAAAAGAATAACTCCTTTTGTGGGTGTTGTTGCAAAAATCGCGATTTTACCCCTTTTTCAGGGGTAAAAATCTCCGAATTTCGGCAGTACTCCACAAAAACACCTCCAAACGCTCCGAAAATTTCATCCTGGGCTAAGCAAACGTGTTCGAGCGCATCTACCACTTTTCGAAAGCGTCCGACTTTTGGTTGTGGAGATACAGCAATTTTACCCCTCTTCTGAGCGAATTTTTCGAAATTTTCTACCAGCAGAGCCTCAACACCACACCCTACACAGGTCTCACCACCTGCTACCAGAACCCTTGAGAATTTTTCAATTCCCACGCTATCCCCCCCATCAAGTCTCCCCCCCTTTAAACAGGGATTTCTGTTCTGCAAGGCATCATTATTTTTTGCTGTACTTGCATTTTTGAATTTCGGAATTTTTGGTGTGGTATTGTTACTCAGCACACCCCCTGCGCACCACCACACACACCATCACCAAAGTCTTAGTCGGGACACCCCACCATAATTTCCTACACCACATATCACTCTGATATTTAAGAAACAACCACCGCAAACAACAGAAACATGTTGCGCAAAACCAAAGACAAAAACAAACCACCCCTTCCAGATGTAGCTATGTCATCTGACCCCATCACCAGCACAAACCATACTATTCACAGCACCCTCAACAACCCTTCCGGCTCCAACAACTCTACTAATAGAAAGAGAAGTGGAACCGAAAGCATATATGCACTGGAGCCCGACCTCAAAAGCGTCAGGAACCCAGGATATGCAAACATTTCAAGATTCTCAACAATTGAACAACCGAACCACCCTAGCAGCCCACCTAGGGTACATGCAGAACCTGACTTGATGGAAAGCCTTGGAGAAGAAGATGAAGAGGAAGAAGAAGAAGGCGCATTCGAAAATAGTCTGCTGGTCACCAACATTGTAGCCAAGGTGTCACAACTATTCAGAGGCGTCATTGCAAAACAGAACAAAAAGATCAAGGCACTTGAAGACAAAATTGACATTCTACTGAAAAACACCACTCCTACCACCACCGCGGATCCCAACAGCAAGAAGACCTGGAGCCAAGTAGCAAGCTCAACCCCCACTGGCCCCAAAAACGCTTCAAAAACTACACCTACACCAAGCGGACCCAGCAGAAAGGCAAGAACTTTCACTATCCTGAGAAACACCTCAACTACAAACAAGACGATCAACTCACTAGAACTGAGAGACACAATGAACACGGCATTACACCAGGCTCAAGCTCCTCCTCAACTCAAAATCGCAAGTGCTACCCTCAACCCCAGAGGCAATATTGTAGTGATGACCAAAGACGACTGCACTGCACAAGATGTGCTACAATACAAAGACCAGATCCAAAAGGCTATCAATCAGGCGGACAAGGAAACTCAGGAGATCAGAACCAGTGAAGACTGGGCCAAGGTGCTTGTGCACGGGATCCACCAAGAATACTTTCCAAACACACCTGAAGGAATGGAGAAGCTGAAGTCTGAAATCCACGAATTCAACAGCAGAGTCAAGGTGGTAAACACACCAAGATACCTGCTGAAATCAGAGAAGCGCACTGGCAAAGTCCACACGTCAGTAGTACTGGCAGTGGAAAACAGAGAAAGCATGAACATGATGGTTAAACACGGCCTCCAGATCCTGGGAGACACTCAAAAGGTGGAAGAGTTTTATTCGGTCAGGCCACATGACCAATGCACTAAGTGCCAGGACTTTGGCCACCCACAGCAGAGATGCAGGAGAGATGTAAGATGCAGAGTATGTGGTGAGGGGCACCACACTTCAGAACACAAGTGCGAGAGTTGCAATGCGGTAGGGAAACTTTGCCCACACCAGACGCCCTCCTGCTGCAACCGCAAAGGAAAACACAAGGCGAATGATCCCAGCTGCCCCACAATCACTCTCCTCCACTCCCGGTTCCAACTGAGAGTCAACGCAAACAAAGGCAACACTGTAGACACTATTATGAATGAATAGTGCACCACCTAAAGCTCACAAAATCCGAATTCTTGTACACAATTGTGCAAGAAGCACCAATGTAATGCAGTCACTCCTTCAATCAGCTGCCGGCACAGCAGATATTTTACTTCTGCAAGAACCTTTTTCAAGATCAGCCACTACTATTCCCCATCCTTCTTTTCAGGCGATCTTACCACGACCATCAAATAGAAGGCCCAGGACTATGGCCTTTGTTTCCACCACCAACCCTTTCCTTAAAGTCACACCCCGCCCAGATATCAGCACTGATCCAGATTTGCAAGTGCTTGATATCTCCACACCCACCATTCCAATTACTCGCCTGTTCAACATATACAATGAGAAAGTTCCAGGCGAACCAGACACAACAAGAACGATTGAGCGAACACTCACTAATATCACATTTCCACCAAGAAGCATTCTAGCTGGCGATATGAATGCTCACCACCCATGGTGGAACCAACACAAACGGCCAGCCAGAGCAGACGTTCTTGTTCAACTAATGGAGAGTAACAACTTCACTCTAGTCAATCAACCTGACGTCCACACCTACCATGCAAAGACAGGCCTGACCAGCTCCGTCCTTGATCTTGTCTTCTCTTCTGCAGCACTCCACAACAACACCATCAACTGGGCCATTGACGACAGCCATACAACTGGGTCTGATCATGAGGTGATCAAGTTTGACTTGATTTCGGACAGTCTAGACACAGTGACTCCACCACTTGCACAACATTATAACTGGAAGCAAGCAGACTGGTAATGCTTCAACAACGCGCTCATTGAATCTGAGGAAGAATCAAAGCGCAGATGGAAAGAGCTGATGGACAATTCACACAACACTGACAACCTGGAAGCGGCTGCCTGTTACCTTAGGGATATCATTGTATCAGCCACCAGAAAGTCAACACCAGTCATGAAGCACTCACCAAGGGCAAAGAGGTGGTGGTGTGAGGAACTGTCTCATGACAGAAAGAATATGGCCCAGGCGTTAAGAGATTTCAAGGAGGAGAGGACCAGGGCCAACTGGCTGAGATTCACAACCAAACGAAACCTGTACTTCAGACACATCAGAGTACAGAAACAGAAAAACTGGTTTGAGTACCTTGAACAAGTCAAAGGGACGGATGCATTCAGCCTATTGCGATACACCAAACCCAGAGTCACTGAAAGAACTCCAGTATTGCTGGACTCTGACAACAACGCACACATTACGTTTGAAGAAAAGTGCAGTCTTTTTCGAACTGTTATGTTCCCACCACCACCTGACTACCCCCCATAAGCTCAAGACGCACCCAGACTTCAACTGCCTTGGGAACCGGTCACCAAAAGAGAAGTTGAGAAAGCAATCCTCACATCTCACCCCAACAAAGCCCCAGGCCCAGACGGACTCCCATTCCTCTGCTTGCAGAAAGCCTACCAAGCAATCCCACACATGTTCAACACCATATATGCACAACTAGCCAAACGTGGATACCATCCTGTATGCTGGCGGGAATCAACAACAGCTGTCATCAGAAAGCCAAACAAACCTGACTACTCCACACCAAAGTCATACAGGCCCATCGCCCTACTCAACTGCTTGGGAAAAGTGCTTGAAAAGATCATGGCAACAAGATTGGGATTCTTGTCTGAGAAGTACAATCTCTTACACAAGGCACAGATGGGGGGGAGGAAACAGAGAAATGCAATTGATGCAGTGATGTGTTTAGCACACGACATTGATGTTGGCAAGAAGGAAAAGAAAGTGGTCTCAACTGTACTTCTGGATGTTAAGGGCGCTTTCGACAATGTCTCCTGCACCCGTCTCAAACACACACTGGCTCAGATGGGACTTCCACCCCCTGTTCCATCCTGGGTTTCCGATTTCCTCAACAACAGAACAACAGCACTGGCCTTTGACGGAGACAAAGAAACATTGCAACCAGTACAGACGGGAATCCCTCAAGGTTCCCCAATCTCACCAATCCTGTTCCTGCTTTACCTCAAACCACTCTTTGATGAGCTTGAGAAGAAGCATCCTAACATCAACTGCCCTTCATACATTGATGACGTTGCAATCGTGGTATCTGGCAAGAGCACCACTGCCAATTGCAAGCAAATCCAGAAGATAGTGCGAACACTCTTCACCTGGTCAGACAACAATGCTCTCACATTCGACGGCCCCAAGTCTGAGCTCATCCACTTCTCAACCAAACAAAATCCAGACCTGACTGCAATCACACTGCCTAATGGCGCTATCATTGAGCCATCACCGGTTGTCAGATGGTTGGGACTATGGTTAGATAGCAAGCTCAACTTCAGCCACCACATCAAGTTCAAAACCACAGCTGCGACAAGAGCATACTTTGCCTTCAGCAGAATGGCAAACACCCAGTCAGGCATCACTCCTACCACCATGCGGACACTGTTCACCACAACAGTTCTCCCAGTAATGGACTTTGGAGTGGAAATATGGTGGAAAGGCCAGAAACAGCTGGCGAAAAAGCTACAGTTGGTCCAGAATAGCGCATTGAGAGGAATCATGGGCGCGTTCAGAACAACACCAACAGCTGCACTTGAAGCGGAAGCAGCAATCCCTCCTACCACAGTCAGACTCAACCACATTGCCAGAAGATATGCACTCAGAATCGCAACACTTCCTGAATCCCACCCCATCAGAACAAGATGCCCGGAAACCTTTCCTCCTTGTTTTGACACCACCACAAGAGATGAAGAGCAGGAGTCAACAAACCAGTGGCACTGCGACTCAGACAAACCAAAGTTTTTCAGCAGACTAGATGCCCTCCTACACACTGTCAGGGCGTGGCTAAAACCAACCACTGAAATCGAAACCTTCAATGCAACAGACACACCACCATGGCACGATTCCAAAGTTCAATGGATTATTGAGCAAGCAGACAAGGAGCAGGCGACTGAGTTGCACTTTCTGCTGCTTGACAAGATCAAAGAAGACAGCCATTACATGATTGCTTACAGTGATGGCTCAAAACAAGACAATGGGGTCACAGGCGCTGGTGTGTACATCATGCAGGGCAGTGGTACTCCTGACCTTTCGTTGGTACTGCCTCTTGGAACAGAGGCAGAAGTGTATGATGCAGAACTAGAGGGGGCGCTTCTAGCAGTTAAGAGATGTAGGCGGCTGGTGGATAGAAACATGCACAAACCGAAAGATGTGTATGTATTGCTTGACAACCAGGCTGCAATCGCAAGAATGGCACACACTGCACCAGGACCTGGGCAGGCAATAGCACTGGCAGTGGACGAACTGGCCACAAAACTAGAAATGATGGAAGTTGGTTTGAAGATTTGCTGGGTACCAGGCCACACGGGGGTACCTGGAAACGAAAAGTCTGACGGACTGGCCAACAAAGCAACCCAAAAAGAACAACCACACCACACCACCACCACTCTCTCCTTCCTGAGACGCCAGGTCAAAGCACAACAGCTGCTTGACTGGAGAAAACAGTGGACCACATCCAAACACGGAAAGTACTATGTCCAAAACAACAACACCCACTGGCCCAAGATGCACATGGCAGAGTGCTACAACACCTTGACCAGGCACGCAACATTCCAACTACTTTCCTTCAAGACGGGGCATGGCTTCTTCAAAGACTACCTAAAGAAGATTCAAGCCAAACACGTCACCAATGGCAAATGCAACTGTGGAAGCCCAAAACAAACTGGCGAACATGTCCTGCTCCAGTGTTCACTTTACAGAACACAAAGACGCAGATTACTCAAAGAAATCGACAACCTGAGGCCAAAGAGGTGGGACCTGCTGTATAACGACAAGAATCTTGAACAAACCTTGGAGTTCTTGAAGACAACTGGTATCGGCAGCCACAACTGGTATACATCTGGACAACAAGCTACGTCTGACAATTCCCCAACTGACCTGTACTGGCAAGGCCGGGCGGTCATGGGTTGGGGCACACTGAATGAAGTTGAGGAAGTTGAAGAAGATGATGAAGGTGAAGACGGAGACGCAGGAGCAGAGGCGGGGGCAGAAGAGGAGGAGGGCATTTAAAGACCCAAGGAACATACATGGTTGAACGCAACCTGGAAATACAACACCAACCGGGCAGATTGAAAAGAACTGCGTCACACTAAGGCCGCGGCCGAACAGGTTAAGGAGTGTTCAGCCGCATACTATCTTTCATATGGTTTTCTTTTTCATATGTTTTTCTTTTCGTTTTAGTTAGCCATAGCCTTAGGGCTGCATGCTTGTATGAACTATAAATAAATAAATAAATAAAAAACAGTTGAGACCTCTTTCTTTTACTTCTTGCCAACATCAATGTCGTGTGCTAAACACATCACTGTATCAATGGCATTTCTCTGTTTCCTCCCCCCCATCTGTGCCTTGTGTAAGAGATTGTACTTCTCAGACAAGAAGCCTAATCTTGTCGCCATGATCTTTTCAAGCACCTTTCCCAAGCAGTTGAGCAGGGCGATAGGCCTGTATGACTTTGGTGTAGAGTAGTCAGGTTTGTTTGGCTTTCTGATGACAGCTGTGGTTGATTCCCGCCAGCATACAGGATGGTATCCACGTTTGGCTAGTTGTGCATAGATGGTGTTGAACATGTGTGGGATCGCTTGGTAGGCTTTCTGCAGGCAGAGGAATGGCAGTCCGTCTGGGCCTGGGGCTTTGTTGGGGTGAGATGTGAGGATTGCTTTCTCGACTTCTCTTTTGGTGACCGGTTCCCAAGGCAGTTGAAGTCTGGGTGCGTCTTGAGCTTGTGGGGGGTAGTCAGGTGGTGGTGGAAACATAACAGTTCGAAAAAGCCTGCACTTTTCTTCAAACGTAATGTGCGTGTTGTTGTCAGAGTCCAGCAATACTGGAGTTCTTTCAGTAACTCTGGGTTTGGTGTATCGCAATAGGCTGAATGCATCCGTCCCTTTGACTTGTTCAAGGTACTCAAACCAGTTTTTCTGTTTCTGTACTCTGATGTGTCTGAAGTACAGGTTTCGCTTGGTTGTGAATCTCAGCCAGTTGGCCCTGGTCCTCTCCTCCTTAAAATCTCTTAACGCCTGGGCCATATTCTTTCTGTCCTGAGACAGTTCCTCACACCACCACCTCTTTGCCCTTGGTGAGTGCTTCATGACTGGTGTTGACTTTCTGGTGGCTGATACAATGATATCCCTAAGGTAACAGGCAGCCGCTTCCAGGTTGTCAGTGTTGTGTGAATTGTCCATCAGCTCTTTCCATCTGCGCTTTGATTCTTCCTCAGATTCAATGAGCGCGTTGTTGAAGCATTACCAGTCTGCTTGCTTCCAGTTGTAATGTTGTGCAAGTGGTGGAGTCATTTATTTATTTATTTATTTATAGTTCATACAAGCATGCAGCCCTAAGGCTATGGCTAACTAAAACGAAAAGAAAAACATATGAAAATGAAACCATATGAAAGATAGTATGCGGCTGAACACTCCTCAACCTGTTCGGCCGCGGCCTATGTGTGATGCAGGTCTTTTCAATCTGCCCGGTTGTTGTTGTATTTCCAGGTTGCGTTCAACCATGTGTGTGCCTTGGGTCTTTAAATGCCCTCCTCCTCTCCTGCATCCGCCTCTGCTCCCGCGTCACCGTTACCACCTTCGTCACCTTCATCACCTTCCTCACCTTCCTCAGCTTCCTCAGCTTCCTCAACTTCATTCAATGTTCCCCAACCCATAACTGCCCGGCCTTGCCAGTACAAGTCTGTTGGGGAGCTGTCAGACGTAGCTTGTTGTCCAGATGTATACCAGTTGTGGCTGCCGCTACCAGTTGTCTTCAAGAACTCCAAGGTTTGTTCAAGATTCTTGTCGTTATACAGCAGGTCCCACCTCTTTGGCCTCAGGTTGTCGATTTCTTTGAGCAGTCTGCGTCTGTGTGTTCTGTAGAGTGAACACTGGAGCAGGACATGTTCGCCAGTTTGTTTTGGACTTCCGCAGTTGCATTTGCCATTGGTGACGTCTTTGGCTTGAATCTTCTTCAGGTAGTCTTTGAAGAAGCCATGCCCCGTCTTGAAGGAGAGTACTTGGAATGTTGCGTGCCTGGTCAAGGTGTTGTAGCACTCTGCCATGTGCATCTTGGGCCAGTGGGTGTTGTTGTTTTGGACGTAGTACTTGCCGTGTTTTGATGTGGTCCACTGTTTCCTCCAGTCAAGCAGCTGTTGTGCTTTGACCTGGCGTCTCAGGAAGGAAGAGTGGTGGTGGTATGGTGTGGTTGTTCTTTTTGTGTTGCTTTGTTCGCCAGTTCGTCAGACTTTTCGTTTCCAGGTACCCCCGTGTGGCCTGGTACCCAGCAAATCTTCAAGTCAACTTCCATCTCTTCTAGTTTTGTGGCCAGTTCGTCCACTGCCAGTGCTATAGCCTGCCCAGGTCCTGGTGCGGTGTGTGCTATTCTTGCGATTGCAGCCTGGTTGTCAAGAAACACATACACGTCTTTTGGTTTGTGTATGTTTCTTTCCACCAGCCGCGTACATCTCTTAACTGCTAGAAGCGCCCCCTCTAGCTCTGCATCATACACTTCTGCCTCTGTTCCAAGAGGCAGTACCAGCGAAATGTCTGGAGTACCACTGCCCTGCATGATGTACACACCAGCGCCTGTTACCCCATTGTCTTGTTTTGAGCCATCACTGTATGCAATCATGTAATGGCTGTCTTCTTTAATCTTGTCAAGCAGCAGAAAGTGTAACTCAGTCGCCTGCTCCTTGTCTGCTTGCTCAATAATCCATTGTACTTTGGATTCTTGCCATGGTGGTGTGTCTGTTGCATTGAAGGTTTCGATTTCAGTGGTTGGTTTGAGCCACGTCCTGACTGTGTGGAGTAGGGCATCTAGCCGGCTGAGGAACTTTGGTTTGTCTGAGTTGCAGTGCCACTGAGCTGTTGACTCCAGCTCTTCGTCTCTTGTGGTGGTGTCAAAACAAGGGGGAAAGGTTTCCGGACATCTTGTTCTGATGGGGTGGGATTCAGGAAGTGTTGCGATTCTGAGGGCATATCTTCTGGCAATGTGGTTGAGTCTGACTGTGGTGGGAGGGATTGCTGCTTCCGCTTCAAGTGCAGCTGTTGGTGTTGTTCTGAACGCGCCCATGATTCCTCTCAATGCGCTATTCTGGACCATCTGTAGCTTTTTCGCCAGCTGTTTCTGGCCTTTCCACCATATTTCCACTCCAAAGTCCATTACAGGCAAGACTGTTGTGGTGAACAGTGTTCGCATGGTGCTTGGAGTGATGCCTGACTGGGTGTTTGCCATTCTGCTAAAGGCAAAGTATGCTCTTGTCGCAGCTGTGGTTTTGAGCTTGATGTGGTGGCTGAAGTTGAGTTTGCTATCTAGCCATACTCCCAACCATCTGACAACCGGTGATGGCTCAATGATAGCGCCATTAGGGAGTGTGATTGCAGTCTGGTCTGGATTTCGTTTGGTTGAGAAGTGGATAAGCTCAGACTTAGGGCCGTCGAATGTGAGAGCATTGTTGTCTGACCAGGTGAAGAGTGTTCGCACTTTTTTCTGAATTTGCTTGCAATTGGCAGTGGTGCTCTTGCCTGATACCACGATTGCAACGTCATCAATGTATGAAGGGCAGTTGATGTTTGGATGCTTCTTCTCAAGCTCATCAAAGAGTGGTTTGAGGTAAAGCAGGAACAGGATTGGTGAGATTGGGGAACCTTGAGGGATTCCCGTCTGTACTGGTTGCAATGTTTCTTTGTCTCCGTCAAAGGCCAATGCTGTTGTTCTGTTGTTGAGGAAATCGGAAACCCAGGATAGCACAGGTGGTGGAAGTCCCATCTGAGCCAGTGTGTGTTTGAGACGGGTGGAGGAGACATTGTCGAAAGCGCCCTTGACATCCAGAAGTACAGTTGAGACCACTTTCTTTTCCTTCTTGCCAACATCAATGTCGTGTGCTAAACACATCACTGCATCAATTGCATTTCTCTGTTTCCTCCCCCCCATCTGTGCCTTGTGTAAGAGATTGTACTTCTCAGACAAGAATCCCAATCTTGTTGCCATGATCTTTTCAAGCACTTTTCCCAAGCAGTTGAGTAGGGCGATGGGCCTGTATGACTTTGGTGTGGAGTAGTCAGGTTTGTTTGGCTTTCTGATGACAGCTGTTGTTGATTCCCGCCAGCATACAGGATGGTATCCACGTTTGGCTAGTTGTGCATATATGGTGTTGAACATGTGTGGGATCGCTTGGTAGGCTTTCTGCAAGCAGAGGAATGGCAGTCCATCTGGGCCTGGGGCTTTGTTGGGGTGAGATGTGAGGATTGCTTTCTCAACTTCTCTTTTGGTGACCGGTTCCCAAGGCAGTTGAAGTCTGGGTGCGTCTTGAGCTTGTGGGGGGTAGTCAGGTGGTGGTGGAAACATAACAGTTCGAAAAAGGCTGCACTTTTCTTCAAACGTAATGTGCGCGTTGTTGTCAGAGTCCAGCAATACTGGAGTTCTTTCAGTAACTCTGGGTTTGGTATATCGCAATAGGCTGAATGCATCCGTCCCTTTGACTTGTTCAAGGTACTCAACCCAGTTTTTCTGTTTCTGTACTCTGATGTGTCTGAAGTACAGGTTTCGCTTGGTTGTGAATCTCAGCCAGTTGGCCCTGGTCCTCTCCTCCTTAAAATCTCTCAACGCCTGGGCCATATTCTTTCTGTCATGGGACAGTTCCTCACACCACCACCTCTTCGCCCTGGGTGAGTGCTTCATGACTGGTGTTGACTTTCTGGAGGCTGATACAATGATATCCCTAAGGTAACAGGCAGCCGCTTCCAGGTTGTCAGTGTTGTGTGAATTGTCCATCAGCTCTTTCCATCTGCGTTTTGATTCTTCTTCAGATTCAATGAGCGCGTTGTTGAAGCATTCCCAGTCTGCTTGCTTCCAGTTATAATGTTGTGCAAGTGGTGGAGTCACTGTGTCTAGACTGTCCGAAATCAAGTCAAACTTGATCACCTCATGATCAGACCCAGTTGTATGGCTGTCGTCAATGGCCCAGTTGATGGTGTTGTTGTGGAGTGCTGCAGTGGAGAAGACAAGATCAAGGACGGAGCTGGTCAGGCCTGTCTTTGCATGGTAGGTGTGGACGTCAGGTTCATTAACTAGAGTGAAGTAGTTACTCTCCATCAGTTGAACAAGAACGTCTGCTCTGGCAGGCCGTTTGTGTTGGTTCCACCATGGGTGGTGTGCATTCATATCGCCAGCTAGAAGCTTCTTGGTGGAAATATGATATTAGTGAGTGTTCGCTCAATCGTTCTTGTTGTGTCTGGTTCGCCTGGAACTTTCTCATTGTATATGTTAAACAGGCGAGTAATTAGAATGGTGGGTGTGGAGATATCAAGCACTTGCAAATCTGGATCAGTGCTGATATCTGGGCGGGGGGTGACTTTAAGGAAAGGATTGGTGGTGGAAACAAAGGCCATAGTCCTGGGCCTTCTATTTGATGGTCGTGGTAAGATCGCCTGAAAAGAAGGATGGGGAATAGTAGTGGCTGATCTTGAAAAAGGTTCTTGCAGAAGTAAAATATCTGCTGTGCCGGCAGCTGATTGAAGGAGTGACTGCATTACATTGGTGCTTCTTGCACAATTGTGTACAAGAATTCGGATTTTGTGAGCTTTAGGTGGTGCACTATTCATTCATAATAGTGTCTACAGTGTTGCCTTTGTTTGCGTTGACTCTCAGTTGGAACCGGGAGTGGAGGAGAGTGATTGTGGGGCAGCTGGGATCATTCGCCTTGTGTTTTCCTTTGCGGTTGCAGCAGGAGGGCGTCTGGTGTGGGCAAAGTTTCCCTACTGCATTGCAACTCTCGCACTTGTGTTCTGAAGTGTGGTGCCCCTCACCACATACTCTGCATCTTACATCTCTCCTGCATCTCTGCTGTGGGTGGCCAAAGTCCTGGCACTTAGTGCATTGGTCATGTGGCCTGACCGAATAAAACTCTTCCACCTTTTGAGTGTCTCCAAGGATCTGGAGGCCGTGTTTAACCATCATCTTCATGGTTTCTCTGTTTTCCACTGCCAGTACTACTGACGAGTGGACTTTGCCAGTGCGCTTCTCTGATTTGAGCAGGTATCTTGGTGTGTTTACCACCTTGACTCTGCTGTTGAATTCGTGGATTTCAGACTTCAGCTTCTCCATTTCTTCAGGTGAGTCTGGAAAGTATTCTTGGTGGATCCCGTGCACAAGCACCTTGGCCCAGTCTTCACTGGTTCTGATCTCCTGAGTTTCCTTGTCCGCCTGATTGATAGCCTTTTGGATCTGGTCCTTGTATTGTAGCACATCTTGTGCAGTGCAGTCGTCTTTTGTCATCACTACAATATTCCCTCTGTGGTTGAGGGTAGCACTTGCGATTTTGAGTTGAGGAGGAGCTTGAGCCTGGTGTAATGCCGTGTTCATTGTGTCCCTCATTTCTAGTGAGTTGATCGTCTTGTTTGTAGTTGAAGTGTTCCTCAGGATAGTGAAAGTTCTTGCCTTTTTGCTGGGTCTGGTTGGTGTTGGTGTAGTTTTTGAAGCGTTTTTGGGGCCAGTGGGGGTTGAGCTTGCTACTTGGCTCCAGGTCTTCTTGCTGTTGGGATCCGCGGTGGTGGTAGGAGTGGTGTTTTTCAGTAGAATGTCAATTTTGTCTTCAAGTGCCTTGATCTTTTTGTTCTGTTTTGCAATGACGCCTCTGAATAGTTGAGACACCTTTGCTACAATATTGGTGACCAGCAGACTGTCTTCGAATGCGCCTTCTTCTTCTTCCTCTTCATCTTCTTCTCCAAGGCTTTCCATCAAGTCAGGTTCTGCATGTACCCTAGGTGGGCTGCTAGGGTGGTTCGGTTGTTCAATTGTTGAGAATCTTGAAATGTTCGCATACCCTTGGTTCCTAACGCTTTTGAGGTCGGGCTCCTGTGAATATATGCTTTCAGTTCCACTTCTCTTTCTATTAGTAGGGTTGTTGGAGCCGGAAGGGTTGTTGAGGGTGCTGTGAATGGTCTGGTTGGTGCTGGTGATTGGATCAGATGAGATAGCTGCATCTGGAAGGGGTGGTTTGTTTTTGTCTTTGGTTTTGCGCAACATGTTTCTGTTGTTTGCGGTGGTTGTTTCTTAAATATCAGAGTGATATGTGGTGTAGGAAATTGTGGTGGGGTGTTCTGACTAAGACTTTGGTGATGGTGTGTGTTGTGGTGCGCAGGGGGTGTGCTGAGTAACAATACCACACCAAAAATACCGAAATTCAAAAATGCAAGAACAGCAAAAAATAATGATGTCTTGCAGAACAGAAATCCCTGTTTAAAGGGGGGGAGACTTGATGGGGGGGATAGCGTGGGAATTGAAAAATTCTCAAGGGTTCTGGTAGCAGGTGGTGAGACCTGTGTAGGGGGTGGTGTTGAGGCTCTGCTGGTAGAGAATTTCGAAAAATTCGCTTAAAAGAGGGGTAAAATTGCTGTATCTCCACAACCAAAAGTCGGACGCTTTCGAAAAGTGGTAGATACGCTCGAGGACGTTCGCTTAGCCCATGATAAAATTTTCGGAGCGTTGGGAGTTGTTGTTGTGGAGTTCTGCCGAAATTCGGAGATTTTTACCCCTGAAAAAGGGGTAAAATCGCGATTTTTGCAACAACACCCACAAAAGGAGTTATTCTTTTTCGAAAATTGGAGGGTGTGGTATTTGAGGTGTAAGGAATTGATTTATCGACTTATTTTTCTCGTAGCTGTTGTGGTTGTTGACTTTTATTTTTGGTGGGGTCCGAGGATACTGGAATTCGACAGGAGTTTGCTAGATGCACATCATCGTAGCGCAATAGCAATAAACGATACGATTCTGTGATGTACCCAGGGACGGTAGGCAAGGCAGACTCAAGAATCAGGGCAGAAGGACTCCGATTTGGCCAAATAATATCAGTGTTTCGCATTGCTGATCAAGTGTCTGCTATTCATCAAGGTTTTTCCACGAGACGTCCTAAGTTGGTCAATAGTGGGCATGTCAACAAGGCGCATAGGATGGCATCCGTCCAAAAGGTTGCCAGACTAGACCGTGGAACATCCAAGGAATATATCGTTTTGCCGGTTGCTGTCATACTCCGTCCCGCCCATCTTGTTCCTATTGGCACTCCAGGCAAATATTTTATCAACAACTATATCTCGCTAGAGTTTTACTGTTACGGGGGACGTCCAGAGGCGTTATCAACGATAGACGTTGGCCCACGGTGTATGAAGTCTTTTATCACCAAGAATTGCAATTGTACTAATGAGGGGTTTTAGCAGTATAACTCCTTGAGGTATAAAGCAGCCGATTTATTCTTTGTAACAAAAGATATTTTTACTAGAGGGGACTTCGCTTGGTGTCTGGTGCGTGTAATGATACTATACTGTGTAACCCCGTATCATCACGCCCCTATATATACAACACGGCAGGGCTCTAGCCCTCTACCCTAAAACTATACAGAGGGGTGCGCAGTCACCAATGCCCAGTCTGTTTCTACTATGTTTTGGGTGACGTGTACTCTTGGCAGCCAATACTGTTTACCCCGCATCGCATCTAATGCCTTCAAGTGGTACACACTTCCTAGCTATGCAAACGGCCTTGGTCTAGAACCCTTGGCCCACGTACCTACGCTACGTGTATCCTATGAACGACCGTATCGTTATCTATGCTTCCTATATGTTCCAAACAACATATTATGCGTCTGGCAACGCTACTAGTTACCGCCCGCGGTAACAGAACCCTCCTTCTCCGATATGTTCGTCCCGAACATAACAAGGTAAGAAATATAATGAATCAATATAATATTTGAACAAAGGAAAATATACTTACTCTTTCCTCCTCTTGCTGGCTCTGGATCCCTCGATATCTTCCTGTCTTTGCTTGGAACTTGCGTCATCGATTTCCCAGTTACGGTGATGTTTGACCTTTTTGTGACGCCGATAAAAAGTTGCCAATACCTCTTCGGCTCCGGGTACCAAAGATTCGTACGGTTCCCAGGTCGCTTCCTCAATTGGATAACCCTTCCATAACACCAGGAACGTGTTATTGTCATCATCGTCAAGTCCATGTTCGATGATTTTTTCCGGGTTGTAGTGTCCAGCACCATCGGGAAGCGGCGGCAGCGTGACTTCTGGCGGAGCGTCTTCGCCACGGTGATATGGTTCTAGAAGAGATACGTGGAACACAGGGTGGTATCCCTCCGGGATGCCTTCCAGTTTGCAAGCAGATGTTCCTACCCAAGAAATCTTGAACGGTCCAGCTTTACGATTATCGAGCTTACCCCTTGGCATGTTGTGAGTATCCAACAATACTTATTGTCCAATAGTGAACTCAGGCTGCTGCATCCCGTACCGGGTTACTCCTGCTGATTTTCCGTCCTTGTTGTCTTTGACGGTATTGTGCCTTCGTATCATAGCTTCTCTAGCAGCTTCCAGGTTTTCTTTCAATTGCTTATGGGTTTCTACCAAGTAGTGCACGAAGTGCTCGCTGGCCGGGTTGCGAACCTGTTTCTGTTCTATCGGCCATATGGATCTGGGGTGCTGACCGTAGTTGGCATAGAAGGGCGACATCCCGGCGCTTGAATGATGACTCAGTGTTGTTGTATTCGTATTCCGCCAGTGGAAGTAGTTCATCCCAGTCTTTTCTGTTCATGATGAAAATGCGTAAAAATTCTTCGAGAACCTAGTTAACTCTCTCTGTCTGGCCGTCGGTTTCTGGATGGAAGGCTGTAGACAGATTATCCTTTATCGATGGTAATTTGAGAGTAGTTTGCCAAAAGTTGCCGGTAAAGCGACTATCTCTGTCGGATGCAATGTCGTCTGGTGATCCGTGGAGGCGCCATATCTCTTTACCGAATAATTTTGCTAGATCAGAAGCCTGGGTATTAGGGATAGGTACGAAGTGAGCCATCTTTGTGAAGCGATCGACTATGACCCATATGTGTTCGTTGCCGTTTTGTGTTAGTGGGAGTTTTACAATATAGTCCATCGAGATAGAAGACCAAGGTCGCGGAGGTAAGTCCAATGGGTTGAGTAATCCGTAGCGCTTATGCCGTTTGTGTTTGGCGCATTGACAACTATCGCAGTGTTTAATCACTTCTTTGACTATGGTACGCAGTCTTGGTATATCAAAGTTCCGTTCGATCACTTCTATTGTCTTATCTCTTCCCCAGTGTGCGCGCTTGTGTTCTGAAGTAACGATTTCTTTCCACAATGCTTGGGGTGGTCGCAATAGGTGATCCTTGTACCAGAGTCCGCTGAGATTGGTCCATTCTTTGGATAGTTCTACATTTTCGTCCGTGATGTAGGTTTTCCGGCATTTATCCGCAAACGTTGAGGTTGGTTTGTTGATCTCAGCGTCGGCGAGGTTAACTGCTGTCATTCCAAGCTTGAGTTGATTTGGTCCAGTAGCCACTTCCTGTCCTGTTAGTAGTGCCCCAAACTTGAATTGATAGCCAATGTCGTTCGGATCATTAGTACCCTCCTTCTCCACGCAATGCTCCGGGTTGCGAGATAGCACGTCGGCCTTGCCGTTCTTGGCTCCACTGCGAAAGAGTATTTCGTAACTAAAAGGCATCAATGTTTCTGCCCATCTTGCTTGTCGTCTGTACAACATTCGAGGTCTTTCAACTTTCATGGTCCGAGTAGATTAATATTTTGTGTTTGGCTCCGTGGAGCCATGAGAGCCATTCAATCATACTCTGAACTATACAGAGCATTTCCTTGTCATGAATGTCGTAGTTTCTTTCCGCAGGAATCATCTTTTTTGAGTGGAACGCTACGGGATGTAGACGTTTGTCACTGTGTCGTTGGCTCAATATTGCTCCCGTAGCGTAGGCAGAAGCATCTGTTTCCAGGATTGCTTGAAGTTCTGGATCGAAATGTCTGACCATAGGCGCAGTAGTAAGTGCCTTTTTGAGATAGTCAAATGCCTTTTGCTCCCGATCCCCTCAAAAGAATTTTGGTGAACTGATTACATCCGATATGGGTGCATTGATTTGTGCATAGCCTTGCACGAACCGGCGATAGAAATTAGCAAATCCATTGAATTGCTGGGCTTGCTTGATTGACTTCGGTGTTAGCCAATTCAATACGGCTTCTATTCTTTCGGGGTCCATTCGTACTCCGGTTCTAGAGAAGATGTGTCCTAAGTACGGTAGTTCCGTAGCGGAAAACTCGCATTTTTCTATTGCTATACATAGCCCATACTTGAGCAGGCGTTCAAGGACCTTGCACACAAGCGCTTTGTGGTCTTCCCGGCTGCCCCTGGTGTAAATCAAAATGTCGTCAATAAAGCAAACGACTCCGTCGTCCAGCATATCGTGAAATATTTCATTCATCATCCTTTGGAAAGTGGACGGTGCGTTGCAGAGACCGAATGGCATCACGAGGTATTCGTATTGTCCGTATCTCGTGCTGAAAGCGGTTTTCCATTCATCACCATCCTTGATTCTTATCAGGTTGAAGCCATTTTTCAAGTCGAACTTGGTGAACCGTGAAGCTCCGCGAACGCGTTCCATCAATTCGTCCATTAGTGGAGTTACTGTGCCGTCTTTAACTGGTATTTTGTTGAGGTCTCGATAGTCCACGCATAGCCGTAACTTTCCGTTTTTCTTGGGGACAAATAGTATGGGGGCCGAGCAGGGCGAGTTTGATAGCCTAATCTTTTCTTCGGCTAGCATCTTTTGAATGTATTCCTTCAAGGCTTCCAGTTCTTTAGCAGAAAGTTAATAGATTCGACCCTTCTTATGTTCTGCTGTAAGTTCGATTTTGTGTTCGAAGATTGTTCTGGCGGGTAGTTTCTCTGCTTCTGATGGGTCGAACAGCACCATGTATGGGTGATACTTTGCTGGCAAGATTCCTATTAGGTCTGGGGTCGTGGTTGTTGCCACAGAGCCAATTTCAATTGCATCAGGGTCGTCTAACACGGATTCATCCCATTGTTGGCTAATGGTGATAGTGGAAACTTGTACTCTGGAAAGTGTTACGTCCATGCAATTGAAGGTTAACGCCATGGTCGAGCCGTCGTAAACTCCATTATGTGTTTGCAAGTAGTGCGGAGGTATCAGTACATCTTTGTCTGAGGGGATGACAACTGCGATTTCTTGAGTGAAGTGACCGTTGTATTCCATTTCGACTTGTTTGCTAACGACCAAGCAATCTTTGATGGGTCGGTTCGATATGTCGCGTGATGCTGAGTATTTGGTAATGAATGTTTTGATGTTGTTCGCCGTGCAATATTCTTTGCTTAGGACTATAGCATTACATCCTAAATCCAGCATTGCAGTAGCAGGCTTTTTGTTCACTAAAAATGTATAGTGAGGTCTGTTCCCAATTACGGGGGTCGCTCCAGCGGATGCTATCTCCGTTGGTGTGGAATTAACCGTACAACCATCAACAGCCCCTATCCTAACCACGCCACCTTGACCGGCTATAGCAAGGCAGCCTTATGAAAATACTCCTCCTCCGATTGATCGATTTGTTCCGAATCCTCCGTAGTCGTCGTTTCAATCTGTCGATTTTCCCTGTAATCCTGTTCTTGTTCATCCCTGATGTCCTCCGTCTCCATAGCTGCAATTTTGATCTTTCCCAAGCATGTCCTTGCTGTGTGTCCGGCAGTGTCGCAACGTGCGCATTTCCTGTTCCCGATACGTTCCTTGATAACCGGTCCCGGAATCCCTGCTGTTAGCTCCGCGAAAGTCTTACCTGTCTCATACGTTTTTGATGGCTTTGGCGTAAATGATGACTCCCGGCTTGGATACGTTACCCTGTCCGCCAACTGTTTCCGATCCACCTTCCTTACGTCCCGCTTTTGGAACCCCAATACTGTTTCTGGGTCGTACTTTTTCTTATCCGAGCTGTAATATCCGTTTTTCCGTTTCTTCTCCTCAAAGCGCCTGCCGCATCTTCTGACAAGATTGACGAAAGCGTCGTCGTCATCTGGAGGTTCAACATCGGCTATCTTGTCCCGGATGTCATCATTAAGGCCTTTTTCAATCATATCCCTCCATGGAGCCTCTCGCAAACCAACAATCTGATTGAGATCCACGAGTTTAGTTATTTACTCTTCAATATTTCCGTTATATTGAATTTTGTTCATCTTGCGTAGGTTGTCGGTAGTCTCGGATTCCAGAATGAAACGCTTCTCGCAAGCTTGTTTGAACGTTTCAAAATGGGCCGGCCTAACCCCTTCTTGGATTTCCCGGGTGTAGTTGTCGTACCAGTTGTGTGCTTTGCCTTGCAGGCAATCACCTATCAACAAGATGAATTCGTCATCTCCCTGACCCTGGTAACGCTCCTTGTAAAGCCTGATGTGATTTTCCAAGTCTTTCCAAAATTGTCGCCAATTCTCTCCGACCTTATACTTAGGCAAGGCAGTTGGTTTCAGAGGCTTTGGATTGCCTGGGCCTAGATTGAATGGATTCTGGTTAAAGACGCTTTCTTCGCGCTGGTATCTATTTGGGGCAGGTGGGGGCGGCATTGACCGGAAGTCTGTTCGTCGTCTAACCGAGCAGTATGATGTGCTGGCGTTGCTGACGTGGTCGCTGTCTTCCGGATCTCCATCGGTTGGTCTGACACGTTTCAATCTAGCTCCATGCATTGTTACCCTGCCAGTTAAGGTTTCCCCATTGTTTTGTGCCTCCAGCCTTGTACCCAACTGGTCAACCTTCAACTGGATGTCTTGTGCGGTGTATTCATTGTTTACCGATTCCGCCTCCTATGCCTCTTCGAGTTTTTGTAGCCGCGTCGTCAACCTGTCCATGCGAGTGTTTGCATATCGAGCTTGGTTCTGAAGATCTCAGAGCTCGGCTTGATAATTCTGATTAGTAGCTTTGAGTAAAACTATTTCGCGCTGTGTTGCTTCAGTTGCTTCCGTTACTCGTTGTACCGCACGCTCAGTGATGGCTAAATCCGCCAGCATTGCGTTGCGGTTTTGTGCGTGTTCCGCACATTCCATTTGCCAGCTTCCCTGTAGATCTGTAATTGTCCGATCCAATTTGGCTCCTAACGCGGTGTCATACTCCTGGAAATGTCTCCTGATAATTGGAGTCATATCCATGACCACTGCTGACAAGCCTTTTACTGCATTGTTGAGATCTGCCACCGTTGTTTCCACTCCCAACATTCTTGCTTGCAGCAGTGCTTCAGCGCTGCGGCATTGGTGGCCATAGGGTCATTTTCCTTATTCTTTAGGCCGTTCCATAATGCCTGTAGCGTAACCCATCCTGCCGGTGCCTGGTATGCCTGTCTTGATAGCGACCGGCTTCTTCGTCTTCCTGGTTGGTACGATGCCAACCTAGTACTGTCTAGTTTTTCTTTCCTGTTTCTGAGGACGTTTTTCCTGATTCGAGTGCCCTCAGATTGGAACACAGGTGCATTGGGTAGGTCTTCCCCTGAACCTTCGTCGTCACTAACGAGGGATACCAATTTAGGAGGTTGGTAATTTTGGGGTGGAGGACCCGTATAATACGTGAGTTGTTGGAGCTCTCCAGCCACTGTCAAAATCGTCTTGGACAGTTGGAGGTTCGAAAGAAAATGATGGTTCCCGATGCGGTTGCTCTGATTTTACCAACATCTCCTCCAAGGCTTCAGCCATTTGCTGATCATTGTTTGAGCTGGTCATTTTTTGGTAGATTGTTCCTCCAACGCCGTAATGACCGTAATAGTCTTGTAGGTTAAGAACTCTGGTTCTTTCAAGAGTGCCCGAAACAGGGTGCGGTCGCAGGTTTTGCGGTCTTGGTATCGGACCGATTCCGTATCGCTTGAAGTGAGCGATGAGTGCAATTGGTAGTGTAGTCTAGTAAAAATATACTGTTACGGGGGACGTCCAGAGGCGTTATCGACAATAGACGTTGGCCCACGGTGTATGAAGTCTTTTATCACCAAGAATTGCAATTGTACTAATAGAGGGGTTTTAGCAGTATAACTCCTTGAGGTATAAAGCAGCCGATTTATTCTTTGTAACAAAAGATATTTTTACTAGAGGGGACTTCGCTTGGTGTCTGGTGCGTGTAATGATACTATACTGTGTAACCCCGTATCATCACGCCCCTATATATACAACACGGCAGGGCTCTAGCCCTCTACCCTAAAACTATACAGAGGGGTGCGCAGTCACCATCGCCCAGTCTCTTTCAACTATGTCTCGGGTGACGTGTACTCCTAGCAGCCAATGCTGTTTACCCCGCATCGCATCTAATGCCGTCAAGTGGTACACACTTCCTAGCTATGCAAACGGCCTTGGCCTAGAACCCTTGGCCCACGTACCTACGCTACGTGTATCCTATGAACGACCGTATCGTTATCTATGCTTCCTATATGTTCCAAACAACATATTATGCGTCTGGCAACGCTACTAGTTACCGCCCGCGGTAACATTTACAACACTGTATATTAAGTTTTACCGTGTATGCTCGGCAGGACACGCGGAGACCACGGCCGGCATCGGAGTTGCGGTCAGAGTGGATTACAGAGTCGTTGCTGGAATAGATGTCACAGGCGTTGGCAGTGTCGACTCTGAATCAGAGTTGTTGTCAGAGTTGCTGTCAGAGTGGGCGTCAGAGTCGCTGCTGGAATAGATGTCACAGGCGTTGGCAGGGTCGACTCTGAATCAGAGTTGCTGTCAGAGTGCGCGTCAGAGCTGATTTCATACAGCAATCTGTCAAATCACTATGTGCTGTATACAATACACCAGTCTTTGGCTATATACGTGATATAGCCAAAGACGCGATAATTGATGTTGGATTGAACGCCGTGTACGACGGCGGCGAGGTGGTTTCTGTATATATAGTCTCTAATAGCATAGTTAGCATAATAAACCGCTGAATAAGCGCTCAAGTTCCACTGAATCAAAGAATCTGTAAACCATCGCGAAATCGAAAACCATCGCAAAATGCTTCCCAAAACCATCGCGAGATCGAAAACCATCGCGAGATCCAAAACCATCGCGACAACCCAAACCATCGCGACATTCAAAACCATCGCGACATCCAAAACCACCGAAATAGTCCTAAATAATGCTATGGAACTTGATTATGGAGTGCTATGGATTGCTAAAGAATGCTATTGCTTCTACGGACGTATTACAAAAAACCTCAGTTGCGTAATTGGCCTACGGACCAGTATAGCGCGCTACCAGGTGCTATGGAACGCTAATACGGTTACGCGTGCTAATCGGAAAATCGATCTTTTCGTGACGCCTGAGCGTAGCATGCAAGATCGCTAAAATAGCTTGCAAGGTTGCTAAGCTTAGGCCGCAAGGTTGCTAAGCTTAGCATGCGGAGTTATTATATTACTTGCAATTTCCCAAGGTAGGCTGCTGGGTCCCCAAAATACCTCCTGTTTGGCAACGTAGGCTAAAAAAGGGGGGATTGAAAAAAAAGTAGTAACGTAGCAACCTTGCGTGCGATTTTGGAAAACGGCAGTAATTTGAGAACGTTGCGCCCTACATTACCAAAGCCCTTGCGATGTTGCCGAATTGACGTATATCGGCTAATTTAGGCTAACGTAGGAGTTTCAGGAGTTTGAGCTCAAAATGACTTTTTTGTGACGTCTCACGACGTGGAACCGGGTTTATCTTGAGAATAGCTAGTTTACTGTACAATGAAACGTTTTTCCTATGAAATTCACTGTTTTCCCCTGAAATGCGCACGCTTTGTGATATGGCAACAAATCAATTTGGTGACCTGGTAATAAACGAAACTCCAAGCGAGATCTCATAATACTACCTACCGTAAACATTAGTAGATAGAATTCACTGTGTTTGCTGTGAATATCACCGGAACACTGTTCATCTCACAATGTCTAGGATGGTATTACCAGAAGACGGTTCATTTGCGATGTGCCGTATGTCAGACGAAGTCACTAGATTACCCGTATATGACACCGTAAAACTAGTGGTATCCACAGTGCGACGTGTGTTGTGTGGCAACCTTACGTTGTGACATGTAGTGTGTGGCAACCGCCGCTCAGGCGTCGCGACCGATGCACCCTGTACATGAGACTTTGGCGACACAGGTTACCCAGACCACATTTAAAGTAGAACAGACCGTATCTACGAAGGCCGGTCGTATATACGGTAAATTGTTTTCCTTATGGAGAACAATTCTTAGTTATATGTTCAAGGTGAAGGTCTTGTCGAACTTGCGGATTCCACCCCTGTACAGACCCAATATCCATTCCTTCCATTCTTCCTAAATATGTATTGGTAGAATGAACACCTAAGTTGCATTGTATGAGGATCATCAACAGTTCATACCAAAATGGCATATGCCCATAATGACGCTGCAAAATGGCTATAATGAACAGAATGACCCCTCCGGTGTCCTCCAGAACACTGAGAGACAACTGCAAATAGTAATTCCCGGGATGTAGAAACAAATACCCTGTGGCCCATACTGTTGGACACCCTCGGGACTTGAGTAACATTGTGAAGTCGCTGCATACCACCCAGCTAGCCTGAATCATAACCTACTTCGTACGGTGACAGAGCGTAGTATGTGATCCAGTGGGTTGGCCCCGCGCAATGAGGCCCTACTTGTGCAGCTTTCCGGCCCTGAAATCTTTGTTCAATCCGTCGGATCATGCGAAAACCTGAGTGAAGCATGCCCAAGGTACCAGGGTGCCCTATGGTGTCGAATAATGTACATAGGCGGTTTAGGACATGTCTCGAGTTTGAGAACGCATTTCGATTCCCAAAAGTGCCCAGGACGGCAGGGTATGAGGGTCATTCTAGACATTTATACGTTCATAGGGTCATAAGTTCTGTGCATTAATTATATTTCACGGTCAATCTGTGCATTAACTATTTTTCAGTGTCATTCTGTGCATGACTGCCAATTGACAGGGTCATTCAAATAGACATAACCCGTTTAAAAAAACATAGGGTGCTGTGTGGTCGACGCCTTTTGTCACCAAGTTCGTGCGCGTGCACGTGCGCAACCCAACCAGTTCAACATTCTCACTCGACGGAAACTTGAAGCACAGGATTGGTGAACTCATGCGCCTCGAGTCATATGACTGCTAGCCGTGCTGATTTGTCATTTATCTCATGCATTCGCTTCATATGCATCCCTATCTAAGTGGCTTTGACACTAGTGGTTGATGTATTGTCGCATTGCACGCAAAAATCCCTATTACATCGTTTCAATTCTCTAATCGACTATCATTTTAGAATAAAGCGTGATTTAGACTGTGTGGTGACGTATATTAGGTTCACTGCGAAAGATGTCCCCATTTGTGTAACCTGAAACCACTACTACTCGTTTCAATACTTCGTACCCTTGTATTCAAACTAACTATAAAGATTGACCATACTGACGCAATGTCGAACCGGCCCCTTCCTTCGTCTTTCGATGATAACGCAGATTTCTATGAGGAAAATCGACTGGCAAAACTTGGGCGCCGGCTCAAAGAGGAGCCCCTAATCCCGCTCGGATGTGCGGTTACCTGTTGGGCTCTTTTCAAGGCCACACGATCAATCCGGGCGGGTGATAAGGAGACTACAAATAAGATGTTTCGAATGCGTATCTACGGACAAGGATTTACGTTGTGTGCGATGTTAGCAGGAAGCTATTATTATCAGCAAGAACGCGATGAACGTAAGAAGCTTGAAGCTGGCTTTGCAGAAAGGAAGGCGCGAGAGAAACAGCAGGCCTGGATAAAGGAACTAGAGATACGGGATCAAGAGGATAAAGAGGTAGGAATTTTTATGATGTTTAGGATCAAATTAACATAGACTAGTTCCGAGACAAGGCCAAAAAGCTATCTGAGCGTCGACAGGCACAGCAAGCTGAAGGTGCGAGCATAGCTGAGCAAGCCAAAAAGGCCGCACAAGAAGCTGGATCGATTGATAAATCGTGAAATATGACCCAAAGAGAATTGCTATTGGTTGAACTATCATTCTTATGCATTCTTAGTCTTTGAAACCAAAATAAAATAAAGGTATGTGGCAGGTCACTTCGGAATCGGGACAGCTATAGGGAACTTGTATGTATGTATATAAGGATGTACCATAAACTACATTTTGAACGGCGTAATGCCAGAATGTGCGCATGCATATTGTAAAACATTAGAAAACTGAGTCAATCGCTGCGCATCTCGATAATTGCGGCCCAGTCACAGTCAACCCAACAACTCTTACAGTCTTATTCGACGCCATACCCATTATATCTAAAATTTATATTGCTGGCATAATGCAATACCATTCAGCCTCAACAATTGAATACTCCAATAAAACGCCGGTCCCCAAATGGTATCATAGTAAGCTATGTCTTACTGCTTGTTGCTCGAACAACGGTGGTACACCGACAGCCACTCCGCCGTGATCGAGGTCTTCTGAAACTTCAATATAGTCCACGTCTGCATCCTCATCTTCAAATACAACTCTTCCCCCTAGTTTCACCTCAGATGGCTTAATTCTGTATTCTAGTGCTTTCTTCCCTTCACGTATTAACTGATCTGTAACATACTGGCATCTCTTAAGAGATGCATTCATCTTCACAGAGGCCTCTAGTAATGCTTTATGCTTTGAAAGATCTAATTCCAGCCGATGCTCGTCGGCAACTCTATGCTTCTCATCATTAGCGCCTTCGGAATCGTCTGCCTCAGAATCGTCCTCTTCGTCCATTGATTCCACTTCAGTATCTTCATCCTCTTCCTCTTCCTCTATTTCCTCATTTTTATCCACTTCGGAACCCGAATAATCTGTCTCTGTTCCCACCACGCTAGTGGTGTCCGCCTCTGAGGCACTGTCCATTGCATCTGATGCATCCATTGATTCCAGGGAGGGTTCAAAGCTTGAAGGACGAGCTGATAACCTTCCAGACCGTGACAGACGTTTATATCTCCGTAATTCTGCCGCCTGTCTTCGCATTTCTCTTTCTAATGTCTTGTTTATTGCCATGAGTGATGTGTTTGATATCTCCAAATCCATAACCTACTATAAATTAACATGTGGATCGCTGAACATCAGAAAAAAGTAGAACCTTTCTTTCTCTTCGAGCATTCGTGGCTAACTCTTCCATTTCTTGGAGCTTGGTTTTGCCTATGGACGGTACTGGTAGAATAGGTGTCGAGTGCTCTTCATCTCCCGGCTCCTTTTCTTCACTCGCATGATTGTCGGACACATCATGGTGAGGTATAGGCCGCTCCCCACTACCAAGCAGTATCTCTGATGCGTTGGGGGAGCTTATAGATACCGCCCGGCCAGGTCTTCCAATTTGTGGTTTGTATTCTAAACTTGTTCGCCTAGAATGTGTGGAAACTACATGCCTCTGAAAATACTGGTGAGGGGAAACTATCGGATTTGGTGAGCCAAGGGGAGATGATGTGAAGTCGGTACCATTCGGGGAGGCAGGATTAGCAAACTCCGGGGAAGATGTGAGCGGTGGAGATGCCATGGCAGAGCCCTCAGATCCCGACTTTCTTGGTGGCAAAAGTTCTTCTGTACCATTTGCATACACAAATTTAACATGATTGCGGTTATCCGTTGGAGGTGCAGTGGCAGGCGTGAGAGATGGAAGAGGTGGTAAGGATGTTCCTATCACCGGTGAAGGGCGAGTCTGTTGGACTCCTATTATTGAAGACGGCCGTGTAGCAGGCGGTGAAAACTGAGCACTCTGCTTGCATGCTGGCGCAAGATTTGGTGGGTTAAGACCTAGCCGTGGGCTCGGGGGTGCATTATTTAGAGGGCGTAGAGTTTGGGATGGTATCCCAGAACTGACTGTCAGGTTAGAGCTGCCTAACTGCGCCTTATCGCCAACAAATAGTTTTGGTGTGTGTGGTTCATGAGCTTGTTGTTTCTGTGAACTAGCCGACGAGATCTCACTAGCATGAAAAAACATTGGGGAATTGCGACCATTAATTAAGCCAGGTCTTCCATTCGTAGTAGAATGCTCTTGAGATTCTCTCCTGGATATTGGGGCTTTGAACCCCATGGAACTAGAAGGCCGATTGCTGGCAACTGAGAGGGGTCTGGTGGGCGTGAGAGTGTCTGGAGATGATATGGTATCCGCCCGGCTCTTTCTTCCCCCAAGCAAATTCGGAGAACGAGCACTAACATTGGGATGCAGATTGCGTGAACTGGGAGTGGTTCGCTGATTTGTAGTGGATGTCCTCACCCGGGGAACCACGGGAGTCAAGGGGTTCGGCGGATTTGGTTTGTTGCCTGCCATGACGATTACGGAGGGCTTCTTTGTGTTTGATTTCAAGTTTGGGTCTTCCGGTGGTTGTGGTGTGCCTTTTCTAGACAGTGGAGGAACCTTCATGACCTTTTGCTCGATCGTTGTATCCGAGGCGAACACAAACCTGGATCGGCAGGAGGGGGAGCTATGTCGAAAGGAGTGACCTGAATTGTAGAGTCCGTGCTTTCAGGAGTCGTTCACAGTCATGATAATATCTCCGAACTATCCTCTGTCACTGTTAGCAGTTTTTTGAAATATTTAATTGATCATACGTTTCTATGAGTCGGATATTTGATTCAATTCATTTACCCAGTTGCTTGCTTACTTCAAGTACATACTAACATACTTGTACACAAGTATTAGGCTGGCATACAGGCTAGCATGTCGGGCGTCACGAGCCTACCTCTTTACATGCTTAACACCTTAAGACCTTTGTCGTTACCGAAAATGAAATAATCCATTGAATCTCAAGACTCATGCCTAAATGGGCTCAAGCTTACCTCACCATAGTCTGTCAGCAGTCCAGTGAATTCGTCTACGAAGTAAGGTCTACTGACAAGGGAGGTTTAATCAAGGCGTTGGTCCACCACCTCCGGTTACCAATGACGCTAGCCTTAGACGTGTATGATTTAAGGTGCGGCTTGGACGTGAACAGCAACATCCAAAACTATATAAGTAGAGCCCGTCCATGCAGCGTTGGCTCTGATGTCACAGCAAAATCAAAGTTTTAGTCAAGTTTCCCAACTGAAATTTCGAGCATGACATCGATATGGGTGTCTTATTAACTTTCTGTCTGATTAGAATGATCGTTTCAAATCTGAAGTTTTGAAAAGGTCCTATCAGGGTCTTTGAGTCTGAATCAAGTATGCAGCACAGAATTATAACTTAGAACAAACTGTAGTGGTTTATTTACGGTTCGATTCTGATTAAATTCCACAAGATACATGCATGAAAATTTTGAAGAATCGGATGTATGTGTTATCTTGTTCAAGACTTACCTTCTCGAAGTACTCATCATGTAAAAAACAGCTTCAATGTACTCGTACATGTCAATTGTCTCTAGTGCGCGCATGTAATCGCGCTGAGTGCCATAATTATTCGTTGTTTAGCGAACTTATAATAACAACGTGCAGCAGTCCTTGGGGCGTTGCATTGTATCTTAGCTCGATCTAAACCCATTCTATATAATCCCAGTTTTTCTACAATATAGAAGAATATGGATTCCAATGTTATGCGGTTTTTACAAGTTCCCCAGAAACTTCATGATTTAAACAGAAATGGCAACATGCATATTCTTGATATTACTTATATATCGAGCGGAAATATATGCATTATTTCAAGATCTTGAATTTAATGCTACTTTTTTTCAGACAATCTCCACAATCTAGAAGCTAAATGGTGTTCCAACATTGTACAAGGGACAATATCTATCGACAGAAAACTATCAGGTCACTTACCAAATCGCAGCTATGATCACTATTAACATCCTACACGCCCGAGCTTTAATTTCTCCAGCTGAGATCTCACCAAGTGTGGTATTAATGAGAACTTACCCTTTGCAAGTTTTGTGATTTTAATGACGGCGGGCTCAATATACGCCGGCCTCCACTGACAAGCAAAGGCTTCGTGTTCACCCATATACAGGAACTCCTGCGTCTACAGAATGAAACTGTAGCAATTTAAGTGAACCGTGAATGGCAATGATGGATTCAATGTTGTCTCGTGCCCCGGCGAATACTTTTTTCCAGACCCAGTATTTCCTCGTGTCTGAACGATCGAGTGGGCTGGGCACGAGACAACATTTAAAGATCAATAGCGCCTATCATGATCGAAACAATCAAAATGGCACTCATACCTGACTTGTGAAGAACTTCCGGGCCAGCATGTTATTCATCTCCATAATTTTACATTGGTGCATGGTGCTACTTATGCAGGAAACTACCGCTAAGAAAGCGCACCAACACTTGAAATATGCCAAACCTTTTCTCTGTTCTGAACATTTGCTCCTGTGGGCCGTGTTAGCTTAAATAATTAGCGGCGGGACATGCAAGACTAAAGTACATTATGTACTGGCCGTGTGGCCCAAGCGAGGGGTTCTTTTAACCCCACCATCGCTTCAATCAGAGAACCCACAACTACTAGTTATGACTGATTTCGACTCCCTCAATGTGAATGCCCTCACAGGTTACAGCTCTAATGTTCAGGATATTCCACGATCGAAATCTCCCGTTCCACAAGCTCTACAGAACCATGACGGGTTTCCAGATGTACAATGCAATAATTTCCACTGCAGTGATATCTTGGAGCTGATAAAACATGGCTAGTATCTTCGGCTTATCCTTACTTCCCGAGTATACGACATCTTGCAAGAAACGCCCGTTAGTCATGGAATTAATTTGAGTTCACGTTTGGGTTACAAAGTATTACTTAAGCGGGAGGACCTGCAGCCAGTGTTTAGTTTCAAAGTACGTGGTGCGTACAACAAAATGGCGCATCTCCCTGTTGAGGATCGCTGGAAGGGGGTTGTAGCTTGTTCGGCTGGTTTGTTTTACCGTAACCCTAAAGTTTCTATGATGAACAACGAAACTAACCCCCAAATTTGATGGATAGGAAACCATGCGCAGGGTGTTGCTTTTTCCGCAAAGCATTTGGGAATACCCGCTACCATCGTGATGCCCACTGGGACACCAAGCATTAAACATCAAAATGTCAGTCGGTTAGGTGGGAAGGTTGTTTTGTTTGGGAACGACTTTGATTCAGCAAAAGAAGAATGTCAAAGATTAGAGCTAGCGCATGGCCTAACTAACATTCCACCATTCGACGATCCTTATGTCATTGCCGGGCAGGGCACTATTGGTATGGAGCTCTTACGACAATGCAATATCGCGGATTTGAAGGCTGTATTTTGTTGTGTCGGTGGAGGTGGGCTGATTGCTGGAATTGGTGTATATCTCAAACGTATTGCGCCACATGTTAAAATCATTGGAGTTGAGACCCACGATGCGAATGCGTTAGTAGAATCCCTCAAAAAGGGTTCCCGCGTTGTCCTAAAAGAGGTTGGGTTATTCGCCGATGGCGCTGCAGTTAAGGTCGTTGGAGAAGAGACCTTCCGGCTTTGTAAGCAATATGTGGATGAAGTTATTGAGGTCTCCACAGACGAAGTTTGCGCAGCCATCAAGGATGTTTTCCAAGGTTTGAAATTCCATTGACCCATTTGTGGCGACTGATTATCGGCTTCTAGACACGCGCTCCATTGTCGAACCTGCTGGGGCTCTCGCACTAGCTGGCCTAAAAAAATATGCTGCACGCAACCCTTCTGAAACTCCGAGTGATTCGTTATGCGCAATCCTATCAGGTGCTAACATGGACTTTGACCGTTTACGGTTTGTGGCTGAGCGCGCACGGCTGGGAGAGGGCAAAGAAGTTCTTCTATCTGTTGTTGTACCAGACCGCCCCAAAGTATTTTATCAAATGATGCGTTGCATCTTACCACGTCCGGTCACGGAATTCAGCTACCGCTTCGGTGATGCTGACAGAGCAGTTATCATATTATCTATCCTTGTACAGGACCGTGATACTGAGATCCCAGAGATTTTGACGCAGTTTCAGACAAACGGATTCACAGGTGAAGATATTAGTGATAACGAACTAGCCAAAAGCCATGCACGTTATCTAGTAGGAGGGAGGTTGCCAACAGGCCTACTAGATGAAGAGCGGTTGTACCGCTTTGGTAAGCCGACCAAACATTCAGACGAACACCCGAAATTATTAATCGGATATATTAGAATTTCCGGAGAGACCCGGTGCACTTGGCAAGTTTCTAGAGCTGTTGAAGCCTGAGTTCAATATATCATTATTCCATTACCGGAATCATGGTGGAGGTGAGAAATATATCACTCTTCACAAATGATGGTTATTGATGACTTGATTCTCAGATATCGGAAAGGTGCTAGTTGGAATACAAGTACCTCAAGGAAAGCGAGATGATTTGGAGAATTTCCTAAAAGATCTCCAGTATCCATTTGTGGACGAAACCGAGAACTTGGTCTACAAAAGCTTCATGACCCATATCGCAAAGGACAGCAAGAACGGAGAGATATGAAGCGCCATATGCCACGTAAACCCCCAGACTACTCATGATGTAAATATCTCTATGAATATCTATAGAAGGTTTAGAATTGCAGAAGCCGCATGGCTCTAGATGAATGAGTGATAATCAATGCATCGGATATCCGATCACTTTTTACGTCCAGTAAAATAGTTGCTTATTAGAAGGTTTAGTAGACGTGAATCGAAGCAAAAAATGCCGACTCAACATTTTGATTGTGTATTGTCACATTCACCAAACCGCTCAATTCATGCTACCTCCGCTGCGGTTTTGACCAATTAGACCTGCCATTTCTAAAAGCGCCTGATGTGAATCACAGTTAGCATATAATTTGTCTTCGATTTCAATTGGGTGCATGAACCCTATCAGCTTCAATATCTTTGCCCAGATTAATCTGCCTCCGTAGCAAAGCTTCTCGTTCTTCCCATTGCCATGCCTTTCTTTGTGCTTCGGCCTCACTTTAATTGGGTTAACATCCTGGGGATGAGAACAGTACATAGGAAACGAACCTTGCTCCTCCACATCCCCAAACCTCAACTTCATCGATTTCAAATCTGACTTGCCAACTACCACCTACAGACTCGCCTAAATGATAGCTACCCCCATCTCCAGTATGATTGAATACCCCGAACTCCAGATTCTGATCTAAAACGAGTGATACAGGGCCCAAGTTAAAATACGGACTATTCCGGTGTGATTGTTTCCATTTTTGGACAGGAGCGCCAAATCCGACCCCATCTTCTTTATTAAAATATGCGTAATCAAATGCTGATGTTGACGCAGAATATACTTCATGAACAGGCGATAGCTGAAACAGACGAACGTTCGAGTCACCAAAACAGTCTTAACGATTAGCAAAAGTTGTTGAGAAAAAAGCCACTGTAGTTCAAACCCTTGTGTGAAATTTTCCACGGCGTTTCCAAAAATACACCAAACACATACCGCTCGGGCTGAATTTTACTGGGATATCTTTGAGGAGGTAGACGGTCACAAAAGGCTCGAGCAGGTGCACTATCCGGTTTATCTGGTATAGGTTGTCCACTGACCAACAA
This sequence comes from Geopyxis carbonaria, assembly GCA_024516215.1. Taxonomy (NCBI): domain Eukaryota; kingdom Fungi; phylum Ascomycota; class Pezizomycetes; order Pezizales; family Tarzettaceae; genus Geopyxis; species Geopyxis carbonaria. The sequence continues at coordinate 704,151 of JAJJXG010000006.1, read as the reverse complement.
TATAGTAGGTGCGTTCCACTTCAAGACTTTCGATTCTAGTGATCCTAATGAGAACCCCGCCTCTGACCCAGCGTATAGAAGGCGCACTCGCCGCCATAAACGCTCGCCCAGAACAAATAGAGAGATCTGACTGAGCATATTGAGGTCCAATATTGTTCCGGTACGGGAAAGAAGTGGCTCTCGGATATCTTCATAGGCCTGGCCAAGAGAAGCTGACATGTCCAACTTTTTAGAAAATAGAAAGTGGCTGAATAAAGCTGGCAGCCCAGATGAAAGCATGAATGGCTACATACATAAAATGTTAACGATGAATTTTAAGTGCTTTTTAAAGTGCATGAGCATATTACCATCGATGTGCGAATGGCTTTTTTGAACACTGCATACGATATCCCCTGGTCATCTGTAAGCAAACCAAAGCCCCGTATTACCCGCTCCACAGTGTCGTTAAGCCCTTCTAAAACCTCGGGAGCGAACCGGTCTACATAAGCTGCAAGTGACTGATTGTCTTCTAACGGTGCAATAGCCAGTAGAAACAGTATTAGCTTCCGCATGTTTTCGATCGGGATTTGCAACCGGCGCATGCTGGAAGGCTTCTCAATGAGAGCCGGTAATATCTTGCCATTGACAGCAACAATCTCATCAAGAGGAAGATCTTCTGAATCGTCCGAATGGTAATCATTTTCGAGGGCGTCTATCTCTAATATAGCTTCATTCCGTACAGGGACCCCACGATCATGAACAGCAAATGCCCTGAACATAAATTTATTCGAATCCGGTTGGTTTTTTAATGCTTTTTTGTACCGCCCAGTGATGAGTGCAACCACCTTTATTAATGACTCGAAATTCAATATCGCTGGCGCAAGTTTTGCAGATGGAAACGCGCCTAGATTGCTTGCGGCCTGGAATAATATGGGGCCAACATCTAAAGTTGTAGGTAGCTCAAGAAAGCGTATGAGCGTATCCTCGCTCCAATATAAGAATCCGCCATCACTGTGGGAGACATCTGCTAAGGAACGGAAGTTGTCCTTAAAAGAATAAAGCTCGACACCACTAAAGCATTTTTCGGCAAACTTCGAAGCTAGATGTGCTGAAAGCTCCTCTGATAAAAATTTGGGTTAGAGAGTATGCAGCCAGGATTTCAAAACCATGGTGAAAGCACCTGGAGTGAGCCGTCGATTCTCTGTGGAGCTGCTAGACTGTCCCATAATGCTCTGAAGCTTAGCTTAATTCCGGTAAAGGGAAATAAAACTCGAGATACTTACTTAGTTGATGAATGTGCAGTGAAAGCACTTAAGTTTGTCTTCCACAACAGTCATCAAGTAGGTACGTAAATTTATAGTTATATGTAATAAGTAACTTATACTAATGAAGTACTTCTTACCTACTACTTCTGCTAAAGCAGACTGTGACGCAGCCAAGGTGTTTGAGATTTATTATGTACGTGACATGCCGTTCTAGCCTAGTCTTCGGAGCCGGACGTGGCGCGGTTAGTCATGTGACTAAGCCAGCTTCCAGTGAGGATAATTACAGATCGCCACAATCTTTTTTTCAGACTACGTTCATCGTCGCCACGCGAATTACTAGAAATACGCCCCAATTTTACGGTAGCACGTATGAAGTAGAGACTTGAAAGTTGAAACACTCATCTTGTAGATGACTCATGGGGTTCAGCTAGTGACATGTGCTGTGGCGCAGCTACTGCAGCTGGTCGGTAGCACTGATCTACGATAAGCCTAGTCAAGTTATAGGCTGCAGTTGGCGGGGCTAGACGTCGTCATCCCTTATAGCCTTCAAAAACCTACACTTGAATATTAACCCCTTCTTCACAATAGATTTAAATAACCACAGCTATATCCAAAAGGTTACTGTGGTAATGGTTAAAGAAACCGAATACTACGATTTCCTTGGTGTAAAGCCAAACGCCACCGAACTAGAAATCAAAAAGGCTTATCGGAAACTTGCTATCCAGCATCATCCCGATAAAAATCCAGGCGATGAAAGTGCTCATGCGAAATTTCAATCGGTAAGGTCTGGCCTTTATGCAGCGCGGGTACAGCTCAACCTATTGTAACTAACGGAATGATCAAATGGACAGATTAGTGAAGCATACCAGGTCTTGAGCAATGATGATCTGCGTAAACAATACGATAAGTTCGGAAAGGCCAGTGCGGTACCGGATTCAGGATTTGGTATGGGCAGCATGCTACAGTATAAGCTAAGAAGCTAACGTATTCCTCGCAGAGGACCCATCGGAATTCTTTGGTATGATTTTTGGTGGTGAGGCATTCGTTGACTTGTATGACCCCATTATTCCAGAATTCCAGTAACCACATCTTGACTTTATTTCCTTAGAATTGGTGAGATATCTTTGATGAAAGATCTCACCAAGACAATGGAAATCATGAAGGAGGGGGAGGAAGACGATGAAGGTTTAGAAGGCGAGATATCAAAAACTGAAAACCGCCACTCACAAGACGGCGCCCCTGCAACAGCGACGACTGCCTCAAAATCTGCCACTACTGCGACCTTTGAAGGCTCTTCACAAGACCCAGTTGCTGAAACTGCTGAAAAGTTACAATCAGCTCATATTGACAATGTATCTACAACTTCAACAAATTATAAAGCACAGAGCTCTACCCAACGACCTGGGGCTATACCTACTCGGATGATGTTGATGGAAAAGTCTGATGAAGAAACACGATCAGAACTCGAGGGAATGACTGCTGAAGAGAGGGAGCTTAGAAAAAAGGAAAAGAAAAAGGGTGGATTGAGTAAAGAGCAAAGGGACGAACTGGCAGCCTACGAAGCAGAAAGAAGAAAAATTCGGCAAGAACGTGTTGATACACTGTCTAAGAAGCTTATCGACCGAATCTGTGTCTGGACAGAGACTGATAAAGGGTCTGATACTACATTTGCTTTCAATGAGAAGACCAAATATGAAGTTGAAAACTTAAAGATGGAGAGTTTTGGAATTGATATATTGCATGGTGAGTTCTCCAAATTTCTGACGGAATCCTTAAAAAGCTTATTTGTTAGCGATTGGAAATGTCTACGTCTCTAAGGGAGCGGCATTCGTCAAATCTCAAAAATTCCTTGGTATTGGAGGTTTCTTTAGCCGATTAAAGGATAAGGGTACTTTGGTTAAGGAGACTTGGGGCACCATATCCACCGCCATTGATGCCCAAATGACTATGGAGGACATGGCGAAAGCGGAAGAGAAGGGTGGTGATGAATGGACCGAGGAGAAAAAAATGGAATTTGAGCGGAAGGTCACAGGAAAAATTCTAGCTGCAGCCTGGCGTGGTAGTAAATTCGAAATTCAAAGCGTGCTCAGAGATGTCTGCGATAAAATTCTGGGCGATAAAGCTGTACCACTCAGTAAGCGTGTTGAGCGGGCCCATGCTTTGATAATGGTTGGGACAATCTTCAAGAATGTAGGTTGTCGCACCATCAATTAAGGATCTATTTTTTAACATTATATATAGGCAGAGAGAGAGCCAGACGACGAGTTTGGTGAAGGCGTATTTGAACAATTGGTTGCAGATGCCGCTAAGAAAGATGACAAGGACAAGAAAAAGGATAAGAAGTCCGCAAAGGAAAAAGATAAAAATAAATCAGAAGAGGAGTGGGAAGAAGTCAAGAAGCCATCTGTGCCCTAAGGAGGTATTCTTTGGTTAGATAACGAGTTTATTAGGATTGTGCTGCACTTCTTTCACTTTCTATTTTGTTATTCATGTGGTCTATGTGAGCGTGTCCAATAGAGGGATTATTCTGAAGCGCTCTGAAGATTTTTGTGTTTAAAAGTATTAGGCGCATTCAGAGATCTATTTGCTTGAAAACTGTAGTTTCATTTCTTAGGTTTCTACATAAGTATACATGACATGTCTGATATATAAGGGGAATACCATTTATGTAAGAGAGGGTCTTTCATATTGTAATTAGCATTACGTAATCTAATCTTACCTGCGGATTATTCTACCATGACATGCAGAGGAATTCTAATCTGGGCACAAAGTGGGCGCAACGCATTCATGAATGGTGTACACGGAGATTCTGGAAGGCAAATTGTATGAAATCAAATATTAACCAGTTGTTGTTTTTGTATTCAAAGTTGAAAATAAATGTGTAATAAATTAATAGTACGAGGTGTTTGACACAAGAAGGTCACCTTATCTAGTCTATACCAGAATAACACTATTTAGAGAGCCTGCAAAACATGTCCTAAACAAAGCAACGAGCCGAAAGAGAAGTTGGACAAAAGCTGTGTTAGAAATTAGACGCTTTGCGATGTGGACATTTCCGTAGCACAATCAAAACCGTATTAATCCGAATCATTAGAAACTCAACATAAGTACGAGTACTTCTAATATAGCGGGATCCCAATGCCTAGAATGTGATGCTTCTGTAGAGTAGGACTGGAAACATCGCTGAAAAATCAACTTTACACACAAATTTGGCGAAAATCAGCGTGACAACCGACTTCCCACGAAATCACCCACAATTCATTGTAATAAATTCTCCAAGTCTTCAGCTGAAATACGGACATAATACATGGCTTGACAGAAGCCATGTATCAGCCCTAGATTGAAATTTTTCTAGACAAGTGCAAAGTCTTGGGGGTTTCGTATGAAGTGGTGGTGGATGGTGGCTTTTGGTTCAAAGTTTAAAGGTAACAGGAAATTTAGTAATGATTGATAGCTGTTTCGTTGGTAAAAATTACCTGAAAGTATGATAGCTAGGTAATTGGGTTGCCAGACACATTTGCGAGTAAAAGGGAAATTCACAATGAGGATCATCTGAAGCATCCTAGCCAGTGAATCGCAAATTTCGGAAGTAATTTGTCAGACTTTTATCTACATGAGGTATCTCACCTGATTGGCAGGGTGGCCACCTGCGAGCATCTGGTAACTTATCAACTCCTCACTTAACCATGTACCACATGGTTAAGTTATCCCAAAATATGCTTCTATTTAGTTAAAGTTGTTTCTGTAGAGTATTGAAAATAGCAGTTTTTGGTGTAAACTGGGAGGTGTCCCGATTCTTGTGTCAACCACCTCTCTCAAAAACAATTGTTACAAAATCATGCACCTTGTCTATCCCATCCATGTCATGTCTAATTATCCTGGACACGCAGACTCTGCACCCGAGCCTCAGCAGCAATCACCTATTAATAATGTTAGAAATAAGAAACATCCAAAAATAAATGCAGAAAGTTTCCCATTACCTCTAGTGCTTGCTCAACTTCCAATAACAATCTTGCTTCCCGTAACCAGTCTTTGGCCAACGTTCTAGCCCACCCTCTCAGTTGGTTTAGCTCTCGGGCAGCATTGTCAACATTGCCCTCCTCCAAGTATACCTCCGTCCTAGTCAAGATACTCTCTACGTCGTCGCCCTCTGCCAAGCCCCTCTTCTTGAACATCAGCTTGCTCAGGATCCAATTACCAGCATGTGCAGCAACGCCAGCATCCTCAGGAAGCAATGCAGCTTTGCGAACTTCCGTTGAAACCTTGCGGAACCTATCGACTAACTGGGTATGTGTCGAAACGCCGTTCTGATAAGCAGCTGGGTTAATGGAAGCAATGGCAACACGTATAACTTCATCTCCGTTCGAAACTTCTTTCAAAGCTGCCATTTCTCTTAGGAATGATTTGGGCTGATCCGGGGATTCATACGAAGCTTTTACAGCCTCCAATGCAGTGAATATTTGCTGGGTTCTCAGGCTCTGATCAACCACGTCGTTCCATGATACAGTTAATTTTTCAAGATCCGAAACGGCATCGCTGAGTTCTTGCAGCCTCCCAAGGCGACCCCCTCGCTCATTTTCCACACGCTCTTGAATCTCGCCAATCCATTGCCTTTTCATCTCGATAGCCTGCTCCATAAGCTTGTTATAAAGGCGTTGTTCGGAAATAAGCCGAGATTTTTCGAGCTCGGTAGATAACTTCTCACGGTAACCTTTTGCAATCTTTTCTCGTTCTGCCTCAAATTCCTCCCTCCAGTTGTGCTCCAGGTCAACAATTTCGTTATTGACATTTGTCAAAAGACCCTGAGCTGCCTTTGTAAATTCCAGATCTTTTTCAGCCAACTTTTCTTGAGTAACCTTTTCCATATTGGATTTCAAATCCAGAACTTGTGAGTTTAATTTGATAAGTTCAGCCTTTGCTACGTTTATTGCAGAACTATAATCATCTGTAGAACCAGTGGCGTTTACAGCATCGATAATCGAATTTACGGCCTTCACAAGCTCTTTGACTGCGGGGTCATGAGCCTCTGGTAGGCTAACCGTGGTAAGGGAAGTAAAATTTTGTTTAGCAGGTTTCCGATCCGTAGATTTCTCAACTGCCTCAACTTTTTTTACATTTTTGGAATCAGGTGCAGGTTTTCGGTCAATAACTGTAGCCTCCGTCGCAGACACGGGTTTTAGCGAGGTTTCCAGCGCTTTCTCTCTAGCTATGCGTTCTTCCTCTGATCTTCTGGTAGAAATGTGTGGTCCATCTTTTCCAATGTCTGTTGTTCGTGGTCTTTCCTTCTCATCGTTGGCCAGTCTCCACGTAGCCCCAGCAGACTTCGGTATTGTCACTTTCGGAGATTCTACCTTTGGTTGAATGGGGGAAAGTGCATTAGGGAATCTGCGGCGGAACTCCCGTTCCTCGAAGTAAAGAACTGCCTCTTCCCCTAGAGGAATGTATTCGGTGAAGAAGTCATGGACGTTATCGGATTTAAGAGAATAGAAGACGCCACCAGCGAATGCCCCCCCTGTAAGGATGGTTAAACCAAGAAGAAAGTTTCGAAATTTATGCGTTTTTTTGGCCTTCTTCGGCAATGCAGCAGACAGCGTTGGAGATATTCCTGATGGGGAGCCGGAGCTTGTCGGTGTAGTTTTGGGCGAAGGAGGGGTAAGCGGCACCTGCGTTGGACTGGTTGGTGTAGAGGTTGGTGTTATTTTTGGAGGGGGAGATACTGGTGAGGCTGCCTTGATTGGAGGAGGTGCCTCTGGGGCAGCCTTACTTGCACCACCTGGAAGAACAACTGGCTTCGGGTCTTTAATGCTCTTCTTAATATTCTCTGGACGCTGGGCTCTGGTATCTGCCAGGCATCGCTATGCCGCTGTTAACAGGCTGCGCAAGGAAAATCAAGACCTAACCCACTCGTTGACTCGACAAAAGTTGATACCGAGATACCCGACATTGCATTTGACTAATGGATCCTCCAATTGCCTTTGCGGCATTAGAAGACGATGGGCGTAGGCGCAGCATGGCAGGCCACACACGATTGCGTCGAACGAAAGGGAGGACTGGTGTTGTGAGGTAGGTAATGATGCAAATCGGCGTTCGGCAAATCGCTCAGCAAAAAGCGATTCTCAAAAAATGCCAAGCAAATACTTGTAGAGTACATAATCCAATCCATACGCACCCTCTGCCCGCTTACCTATTGTCACTCATGTGCAGGATTGTTTCGTTTCGGTCAATAGTTTACAGTACAATGCATTTAGAGTCTCGTAGCAATCTACATTTGTATCCTGAAGTCCTTAGGCACAAAACGAAAAGTTAAAACATTGAAACCCCGAACAAAACAAAACTATTTGAAAAAACGGAACCAAGATAACCAGAATAGTCACGAATAGGCTGGCTTGTGTAAGTGCGTACGTAAGGACTGTCTGATAGTCTTTTTATCTTGTCCCTCTAAGAATATCAACATACCATCGTCATAGCTGCAGCAAATATCCATCCAATGTTATACGTGACATTGTCATACTTTAGAAGCTGTCACCTTACACCCGACTCCCGGTAGATTACCCACATAATAACACCTACCAGCCATTGTGCAGGTGATATTGCAATCAATGAACTTAAAAAAAAAGAAATTTGGTTGATAAAACTAGCTGCACGAATCATCATCTGCTTCCAGTCTCTCGCCGCTCTCTAACAGTTGCAGCCCTGTTGTTGGGCTGCACTTCCGCCTTGCAAATTAACACCGCGCCCACCGGCTCCAGGTCTCACACCCCTCGGCCCTTGCTGATCGAGTGGTAGCTTCTTGGCAATAGCTGTAAATAGATCCTTTACGTTTTCAGCAGTCTTTGCTGATGTCTCAAAAAATAGCAGGTTTGCTTCTCTAGCATACGCCTCTGCTTCGGCAGTCTCTACCGCCCGCTTCGATGGATCTGATGTCGCCAAGTCTAACTTATTACCAGCAAGTGCAATAATGATATTTTCGTTAGCCTGACGCTGCAGTTCCTTTACCCAAGCCTTGGCCTTGTCAAGGGACGACTACACAACAGTTATTTTTGGTCTTGCAGGCCATATTCGGAAGAGGGGGAAAATACAGCCTGTGTGATATCATAAACGACCACGGCACAGTTCGCGTTGCGATAATACATAGGAGCCAACGACTTATAGCGCTCCTGACCAGCAGTATCCCTTCAACATGTAAGTGAATTGAGACCCGAAATACGAATAATAAACCAGTACCAGATTTCGAACTTCACCGTTGTATTTTCATCCAGGGTGATAGTTTGAGTGAGAAAAGCGGCGCCAATGGTACTTTCCCGGTAATCATCGAATTGATCCTGCGAAGGCGATACAAATGAGCGACATCGTCAAGACAAAAGCACAGCACCGATGCCGGACAAACCTTGACAAATCGAAGTACTAAGGAGCTCTGATTCAGATGTTAGATAAGCGATCTCCCTGTCAAAGTTGGAGAACAAAACGTACTTTTCCGACAGCAGATTCACCTGCGAGGCTACAGTTAGCTGTAACGGCCTTCGTTCATCAAGTATACATGAGAATAGTCACCGAGAAGCACCAGCTTAAACTGGGCAAAGCGTTGAGATTGTGTTGATGCACGAGGATGGGACATATCGATTAATGTCGGCTAGGTGTGGTGCGACCGTAGAGCAACGCACAGCAAAACTCGAGACGACGGCGGAGGGATGGCAAGAGCAATAGATCGTATTATCGTATGAATTAGTACCGCGAGTAGTATTGTAGTTAGTAAAGTGTGGAGCTGGTTGTGGTTGAGTGTTCTGTTGACGACGACGTGCGCTGGTAACAAGAATTGGGCAGGTGAAGCAGCCTCATCGAAACGAGCGCCAGCAGCTCATGCTCTCGGCACCAGACCGGAAAAAGGCAGGCTTAGCTCAGAAAGGTTGCACCTGGTCTAGTGCCAATGATTAAGCCACATATTCACGGTACTGTTACCCGGAGATCTTAGATAAGGTGTGGGGATATGATAAGCTGCCACCTGAGCTACCTGGAGCTCAAGATCTGTTGCTTTCATCTGCTCCTAACGAAGTACCACTTGCCGTTTTTTACATCGAAAGAATAAAGTTGTAAGACCGACTGAAAGACAGCTATGGCTACTTCTGCTGGTTCCCTAGCTCAGGTAGTTCCGGGGAAGGCACTCGGCTTCATCGGTAGATCTTGCTTTTGTCTAAATAAAGGTCAAACTATTACTTATAGTCTCGTCACCTAGCACTGGGTTCCTCCCTACATTATGTTCTCTCACGCTTGCGATCTTACGAAAAGGTCTTCACGTCTATCTCTACGATCTACGATCCTTCATCGCCTCTAGATTCTCCAGTCATAATACTGTTGGACAATAACGGGATCCGTTTGCGGTTCGACGGTACAGACCAAAGATTACGGCTCATCGAGGTTTTGGATTTTCACAAGTGTAGGCTTACATATAACGGCGGCGAATTCACGAGAAGTGCTTCTCCGTCCGGGGGACCGAGTCTTAAACACATTTATCACAAGCTATTTGGACCTACATACCCGGGGGAATACGTAGAATCGCAAGGAAACTATGTGCTTTCGTATCCAGGCGTAGCATTTTCGTATCCAGTTGATAAAAAGGCATGGAAAGAGGATGTTGATTTTGTGTCTCTTCTTTCCACCTCATTTGCTATTAGTATGGCAATTTTCAGCGGCTCTTCATGGGCAGAAGTGCGAGGAAGTTTGTTCACTCGACCAGTCCAGAGTCCCCGAATTCCGAACACCAACGGGGCAAACGCCAGACTCTCACCTGCAAATGATGAGGTTGAGTGTGTCAAAGTTCATGACAGTAACCAGATCGAGGTGGTTCGTCGGCATAATCCCTCATTCTTTATTACACTTCATGCCACTACACCCCAGGATCTAGTATCCGAAATGGGGCCGCCAAACGCCATATATCGAAAGAATGACCACCGGTTGTCAATTCATCGCGCTCGTTCTGCTGCTAGAAACAATGCGAACGATGACGGTGACGATACTGAGCCTGATGATATCCCATCCGAAGATGAAGAGGATCTGTCAGATCTTTCTACCACTTCCAACAGTGATTGTTTTTATAATTATTTCAATCATGGCCTGGATGTCTTTGTGTCAGCGGTTCGTTCCTCAAATCACCCAGTCGCAACAAAGGTTATAATCCATGGAAATGTACCCGGAAGCTACGAGTTTCAGAGATATCGAAGATGTCGGTGGACAGTGGACCTATCCGCATCTTCGAAGACTCCAGTGGCACTCAGCATTCATAGCGAAGAGACCTTTAGTCAGATAACACCAATGCTTCGTGATCGATTTGGTCAAATCAATAAACCCATGCCATACAGCCGTGGCAGTGACTCTCCCAGTAGTAGCTGCGAGCTTCTTGGAGGATGGGAGGATGGTGATACGTCTCTTTTGGAAAAACAGGATATGAAGGGGTTGTCTAGAAACCAAACCACATTCGGAGACACGGGTACGCATACAAAATACCTTATTGGGTTATGTCTACTAATAATCCTCACAGAGCTTTATGGCTTTCCTAGTCTCATATTTGAGGTTCTAAAGAATAAAACCATAACGTGTCTTACCGTGTTCTAAGCATATTTGATGTCGAATGTGCTGAACTAGTACGGTGCGCGTAACAATAGGCTTAACAGTGGCCTTCATCCAGTTAGTTGAATCAGGCATGACTCCTACTTGGATTTTGAGTATCTCATCACTATGTAACGTTTATGGTCAAGTATAAGTCCCGATGTGGACACAGGAAATATTGTTTTCATTTTGTATGATTTCAGGAATATTAATGGTTTAAGTGATAACCATTTGCTTGTTACTTTTATGTTACATATACCCGGCTATATGGGCATTTATGCCTGTGTCATAGTCTTGAATATTGCGAGTCGATAATGCATGTACTGTACATACTTGTATTTTGTGAAAGAGGATGCTCCCCTTCTTTCAATCATTAGTAGCAGAAGAAATCTGGAATTACATAATATACTAGTACAAATACAATGAAGCTGCGCACACTGCGTAGCCCCTCGCACACCGGACAGATAGAATAACCCTCAGCGGATGGCATAGACGGCGCTGACTGGCCAACAAAGGCGAACGGCATATATACACGTGACGATCTCTGGTTGACAGGTTACATAGTAGTATGCTCAGTTGGCTACCATGTCACCATGCTTAGAAATAGCTCCAAGCGATTCATATCGGACCACAAAGGCACAATAAGTCACCTGGCCTTTGGCTTTGCACTAATGTTAGTGAGCTACTTAGACACGAGACAATCACCGGTCATGTGTATAGTACAGAAAAGTAGCGGCATCAGAAATATTAGATCAAGAATCAACATGGAAAGTGTGCTCTTATTTCTAATCTAAATCGTGAAATCCGTGAACATTTTTTACACCAATACTCTTTGCCTTTCCTTTCCCACCTTTGCGCTTTTTCTTTCGTCTCTTCAGCTTTTCTTTTTCCTCTTCCGAGCTTTCATTACTACTATTCTCCTCATCACTATCATATTCCTGTCTCCCAGAAACAACCTGGCCATCTTCTGTTTTTGCTTCAATATTCTCCAGCGACCAAATTTTAACTACTGTTCCCCCAGCACTTACGATTTTTCCTTCACAGTTCAGTGCAAGTGCGGTGACCCCTTCTTCCAATTCCTGCTCCTGATCACCCTTCCTTATTTTACCCCCGGCCATATGCTTAGCCTCATCCGCGGAGTAACTATGAGAAAAGGTGCTCAAAATCTTGCTCTGGCCCAGCTTGACAATCCGAATTTTTCCATCGCCTGAACCAGCCGCAAAGTACGCTCCCCATTCGCTTTGGCCAGGTATATCAAAATCTCCTGGAAGGGTCAAAAGTGCCTCCACAGAATCCCCAGTTCCGCGGGCAATTGGAATGCGGTCTTGATGATCTTCCCAAAATCCTTTAGTCCAGGTGGTTACCACTCCAGCTGAGGTCCCAGTCAATATCTTTTCCGATCCACCTGTTTGTCTGCTAGGTGCATTGGCAACATATGTAGAGCATAACATCTCATCCTCTTGGTCCTCTGATTTCGCCAGGACATTCGGAGACTTGCGGGCATCTAGATGAGAAAGTGTCGTGTCACCAGTGGCGACAAACTGCCGCGAAAACCCTGTAATAGAACTCTCTGATGAGGGCAATGGATGTAGTGAGGATATATAGTCATCATGCGCACGGTTCCATGACAATGAAGGTCGGGTAGACGTAAATGTCGCAGAGTCGCGTATATCATACAGATGAATGTCACCCAAATCAGTACCCACTAGTAGGTGTTCTGGTGATAGAGGCAGAAGCGCTGTCGCTGAATCAGTTGACTTATTTGTCACTGCCTTAGATATGACTTGGCCCGTTTCCGAATCAGCAATCTTGAGATAAGGATCTGTTCCAGTGGTGTAGAGAACTAGAATATCATCAGTATTTCCGTGCACCCCGTTCGACTAATCCTAACCGTCGCCATTGATGCTGTATGCTGCGCAGCGACAGGAGCCTTTGTGGCGGTGCGTCTTCCATGCCAAAGAAAAAATTGGCTTTTCAGATTCAGTGGCTCCGGTATTCCATGTATAAGAATAAACGTGACCAGACGATAATCCGGTGGACAGTAGCGGCCGTGATGGGTGAACCGCTAGGGAAAACACGTCGGCCGGGAAGGTTATTGACTGAGATTCGTATGACATGATTTAGAGAACCAGGGCTAAAATTTGCATGGCATCTTCGCACTTTAAATATTATGCAAGCTTCATCATACCTCTAACCCGTCGCTATATGGGCCAAGCACGTGACAGACACGATTTGTCATGCAACCATTAGGGCTGGGTTTAGGGCACAAAAGATCATGTATTATTAAGAAACGAGGTACAATCGGATTAAATAGCGGGTTTTCTGGGCACGATATAACCGGAGATGGTTTTTTGCCGATGGAGGAAACTTGTACCCAGGTATTAATATTGTGTTTTGGCTGATTTACTTGAGGGTGGGTAGCACTGCACTGGGGATGTAGCTTTAATTAAGGCCGCATAAACGAACGCCCTTGTATCGTGCATGTCTGAGAAGTTACGGTACCTAATTACGGGGAATTGAATTTGGTGAATATATTGATCGTGTGGTTGAGTGAAGGCGAAAGATCTTTTTGATAAGTGGCAAGGGGTGTGATTGTCATGATTGTGAAACACTATTCCGTGGTGGTGAATGATTATTATCACCAAATTTGGGTGTACGAATTAATATATTGTATTTCGAATTGATACCAAATTAAACACAGCATGTGAATCTTGTATTAAAACCCACGCAGTATCTGTTGATTATCTGATGCCCACTGAACGATTATAGAATGATTTAAAGTCAGTGACTTGCCATCACCCTCTTCTCAAGCTCCAAAATGAACTTCCAGCATTCACTAGGAACAGCGCTAACACTCAGCCTTCCTTGCTTCAAAAGCGGTAGCTCTTTCAACTCAGCACTTGCATACTTTTTGAGCTCCGTCAAACTAATTTGGCGCTCTAGCTTCCGTCTGAACTCCACGTGTACTAAATACCATTTTGGAGTTTTCTGGTCCGATTTAGGATCGTAATACGGTTCATCGGGATCGAACGCCGTCTCTGAAGATGTTAGTTATATTTACACAATATGTTACCGGATTATACCGTCTATAGATGCTTCCTTCACGATCTCCATTATGCCTACAATTCCTGGCACTTTGCAATTGCTGTGGTAGAAGAACGCTAGGTCGCCCATTTTCATCGCCTTCAAATTATTTCTACCAGCCTCGCCCGATATACGTCAGTTCCCCAGCTGATACTTGGGATTGGAGCTTTTCTCAACAGATTAAAGAACGCACCTGGCACCATAATTCCTAACTTTAGCTCTCGGTAAACTATCGTGTCAATTCAATGCCAATTATTTGTTATATATACAACTAAGGAGGCATAATAATCTAAAAACATTAGTACATACCTCCGTCCCAGCCTGCTGGCTCATCGCATGCCGCTAAATCATCTATCGAAAACTTGACGTCTTTGCCTTTCTCAATACGTGTTTCGGGTTCAGCCTTCATGAGCCAATATGTTGGCTCTTCATTAGTTACTTCACTGCCTTGGGGCAGCAGTGAATTAGAGTTATCTTCTGTACCATTCGATTTGACCGGTGCTTTGCTCAGCTTGGCCGATAATAGTGGCGATTGAGCTGATCTAGTGACTCTTCTTTTAACCTCTCTAGCCGGTTCTGTCTGTGAAGCATCCGTAGCTTGTCGTTTGCGACCCATCCCACTTAGATTTCCTATGCGTGTAAAGGGACTCACGGCCGTGTTGTGTTCTTTTCAACGTCAGTGACAGAGGGAAGTAATGCTACGGAGTATGTACTCAAAAGGGCAAAGCACCCCCTACTGTACAAGTACCTTAGCGCTTTATTATTTAGCTTACTTTGTAAACGGAAGCCAACACGGGATAGTGCTCACTTGAGGCTCATGTAAACGTTGACAATTCTGTAGGATCGTGGAAAGACTGTAAAGTACACAGATCAGAAGTATATACTGTGCGTTGACATTCTTGTACACCCCTTGTCGATTTACACCAAAACTAGCTAACTTCGAAATGAGTCTAAAACTGCAACAGCATGACAAACTTACTCTAAGAATTTGATAGATACATAACTTATGTATTTACTGCATTACTTGAATATACCTCTCAAAAGATATGAGTAACTTTGAACATTTGTTGGTGGTAGCTAGATGGCGAGATTTATATAGGTGTTGTCCAAGCGCCAGGTTTTGTATGGAAAGCTTTCATTTCTCCACATCTCGGCTGCGTTTGGACCAATAACTTGACTAAATTGGTACAAGTAGACTACAGCACATAAAAATCACGTGAACTACCAAAAGTTTACATATTTGCCAAGAGCCAACTACTTTTCTAGAAAATATTTGTGCCACAGGGGACGTCTAGACTCTAGAGGTGGTATCGACGATAGAAGTTGGCCCTCAATGGGTAGTCTTATATGAAACACTAAGAATTGCAATTGTAATAGTAAAGGGCTTCTAGCAGTATAGTTCTCTTGAGTACAATTGAAGCGGGCCGTTCCGTCTATACGACAAAAAGTTTTCCTGATGTAAATCTCATATAACCAACATTTATATGTCGTATCTCACTGTAGATACCCCACTATCAACTTCATCAGCCGGTACTCATACTATAGCCTAAAAATCAATAGGAGCCACGTTGCAATATCGGGGAACTTTGTGTGGAGCACAAATGAAAAAGATATTTGTATATTGTAATTGTGTTCCACGTTATTGCGTAACAAATAAAATGACAATGACAATGACACACATACTTAGTTTTATGTGCGTTTCTTACACAAGGAATATGTGGCTCAAAAACTTTACGTGAATAACAAATCCATTCAACATAGAGTATAGACGCATTGAAAGATGTTGCAACCTAATTGTTTAGACATTTAACATATTTGTCTTGCACACATCCCCAACATACCATAGTATATGCGATGTCGGATACAGGTCTTTTGTGTGATGGCATACGAAATTGCAGCTCCTCTATTTTGACTGCCAAAACAGACTGGAGTTGTTGGTAACATGTTCGCAAGCTAGCGGGTGCGAAGCGGTGCGTCTGCAGGTTTCAAGTGGCCCCAAAACCCGGTAGACGGTAGGTTGATCAGGGGTTTAGTTTCGACCTCCCCTCGGTATACATACGGACGCTCATGCATCCCGGTCCCCTCCCACAAAAAACTTGAAATCAAAAGCAACGCCCATTGCGCCGTGATAGTCAGGGAATAACGTACTTTGGCTAGGCACATCACACCGTGTAATCAGTTGTGTCTCTCTTGGCGGGTGCTTCAGAGAACTAGGAAGCCAACTAACAGAGTTCGCCGCTAGTGTGCACAGGGCTCGGTTCTGCTCGAGCTAAGGCCCCCATCTTTGGGAGCTGCAGCCTGCATGCATGCGCAGCCCCCGCTCACCGTTCATGGATGGTGGAGACGGATGGTTTCTGCCACAATTTATGCAGCGCATCTCGCGTCGACTTTTTCCTAGGGTATGGTCCACAACTGTATTTTTTGTCGCCAGCCCGATAAGATGTCATGACCTGGTTGTCGGGGCCAGATATATTCCGAACGAACAGCCGCCTCCAGATTGTGATTCTATGGAACACGCCAACCACTAAATAGGCAGATTTCTCTCGAATCAGTCACGAACCTGATCAGGTATGATGAAATGGTTGCGAACCATTTCAAAGTACTCTACATATCCAAAGTAAGCGTGAAAGTGGTAGTATCTACGTAATGTACGTAGCTATAGCACAGTTGGTACTTTCCGCAAGATCTATACGAGTACATTGCAGATCGGGGACATCCCAACGCCAAAAACTAATCATAAAGAAAGTGAAAATAGAAAATTTTGGTCTGCTCATGTCGCTTAAAACACCACTTGCGGATAGGATAAAATGTTGGATCACGAGCGAAATTTCAAGATATAAATTTTAGGGAACTAGTTAGTATAGTACAAGAGAATATCTATCAACAGCTGACGAGTGCCTCTAATGGAATATACAAGAATTGATTGATAAATGTCTAAATAATATAAATAAAAGGTATTCAAAAAGGTACAATAGGATGAATTTAGTAGTATATCAGTGCGTACTTGAACAGAACGCGTAGCTACAAAAGTGGCCACCGTTTAAAAACAAACCCCTCCAGTGCATGTTAACTAAGTATATAAGCAAAAGGACATATGCCACCTAAACAATTTGTAAAAACAGATATAAAAAAGGCTGGCCAGACAGTAGTCAATATACATGTTACTTTAATTTCCAAAAACTGAAGGAATAAAAAATCATGTAAAGAGACGCTCCAATTTCAAGACTGATAAAAAAAAAAGACAGGCTTCTAAGAAAACCCACGACATAACGCCAAACAAATAAAAAAACCACGGTATTGTACAATTGTTAGTGGGCAAGCAGGTCAAAGGATACGAAAGCAAAAGTTACAACATGCATCAACGAAAGCAGATGAAGAAACAAACACAGGATAAACAAAAAACCACAATGTTTTGTCCCCAAACGCTCAAGTAGTGCTACAATTTTCCCAATCTAAAGCAAAAATCCAAACAATTCGCGAAAACCCGGCAAAAAAAATACCGCCCCAAAAGTAGTCATTCCCCGCGCCGGTTAAAATCAAAGAAGCCAAAGGAAATTAACGAGAATAAAACGAGTGTACTGAAATATATATACCACTGGAAATTCTTGTAAATAAACAGCAAGGAAAGGCACATAGAACTCTCCTCCACTTACAACTATAGTTGATCAGTCGTGCCTTTCAGGCGCATGATATCTGCTTCCATCATGACCACTGGCTCCTCCACGATGCTCTTCATATGAGCCCCTCCCACTACCCTCGGACAGCATTCCGCCTATGCTGCTTACCGCTCCAGAGGAGGGGGCTATAGTCTGCTCCGGTCCCATGTACCCAGACACCCGTTCAACGTGCCCGTATGTTGTCTGCGATTGTTCGCCCGGGCGTGATACAGCAGGTAGGGCTGGCGATAGCTGGGGCAACTGGCCGCCGTGTTGTTGAGCTTGGACGATGACGTCCCGATAATAATCTCTTTCATCTTCGGCCTTTTTAAGACGCTGCTCAAGCTCGGCTATCCTTGTAGACATCTCTCGCTCTCGTTCCTTTCTTCTTTGTCGGAATCGCGCCGATGCTCCTGCGTTTCGTTTGCGCTTCTCATCAGCGATTTTCGATGCGGCTGTGGTGTCCACAGGGATTTGCATAGTGCCGTGCGCAGTATTCAGCGACATCATAGGGAATGTACCATGTGCCGATTGCGACGGTCCCGCCAACCCATACGGACTTCCACCATGCTGAACTGTCCCTCCTGGAGTTCCTGGTATCGATTGAAACCCCGCATGGTTAAATGTAGGTGTTGTTGAAAGAGAAGACTGCCCCGGTGGCTGCGCACTATATGAAGAGTACGTTGAGCTAGGGCTGTTGTTAGTAGACGAATGGGGAGTGCTCAGCGAGTATCCCGGTGAATAGGACAAGCCTGAAGAGACTGGTGGGAATGAAAACCCAGACTGCGGAGGTGGAGGTGCTGGCGGTGGCGGTCGAAGTGGTGGCGGTCCGGGTGGTGTGCTGATTTGCCCACCCGTTTGCTGGTTCCCGGGGCGAAATGGTGAATCTCTACGAGGAGCAGGATAAGGAAATGGGTTGTCTTGAGCACTCATTATTCCAGAAAGACTGGCCCGGTGAGTGTGTCGAGCGCGCACAGAAGCTGGGCCGGTTCCCGAGAGAGTTGGGGGTAATCTTCGAGGATATGATCCTCCATGATAGTTCTCTGATGATGTCTCAGTAGAAAATTCGACGGGCGGTGTGTGAGCTGCACCACCACGCCTAACTTGTGTTGGTCCCGATATTGAGCGTGGCGAACCAAGATTGGCAAGACTTCCACGCCTTGGGCTCTCTCGCTGTTGCGGGGATGGGTTTAGTATTGTGCTAACATGTAAAGCTCTGGGTCTTTGCTCTGGGCTTGCCACCGAAGATAAAATTGAAGCTTCCGAGGGTTGTGAGGCAAAAGAAGCATTTGTAGATGTGTGTTGGGACGAAGCTGCAGTCTCTGACGAGGTAGACTGCGATGCATATGCTGCAAATCGTCGTAACCGATTTTCCGCATATTCGATATCCGAGTCATCACAAGGCGGTGGATTCCGTATGGCAGGAAATTTCTGCGACATGGAGCCTTTCCCCCGAAAACCTTCAAATGTTCGCAGGACAGCACATTGACCTTCCACCTCCTCTCGACGCCCAAGAAAGTCTGGCGGCTGTAAGAGGAGAGGAGGATGCACTGATACTGATACTAACGCCAACGTTGTAATTTCTCCGTCCAGTGCTCTACAGAGTCAGTGTAATCTAGGTCTGAGTTGATTGCCGCCCGTGAAACTTGTAAGGGCAAGTTGTGAGGTCTATTTCCTTACTGCTGACTGTTGTATTATGGATGTAATGTGCACGTCGACAGGTGATTGTATTATTGTGCTTCTCAATGGAATCTCGACAAGAAGCTGCACCCAGGATAAGGCAAACAATGCTGCATAGCTCAACCAAGAGGCAACAATGTGTGAGATGATTACCCTGTGAGGGTTGTAGGTATGGTGAAAGGAAGGAAAGTAGCAGGTGGGACAAATGGACGGCACCGTTATGATGGGTGGTCCCGATATTGATTTAACCCGCCGCTGATCGTGAGTACCTATGATAGGCCGTAACTGTCAGAACTGGAACAAGCAGTTGTGCTTGTCTTAGGCAGGCAGAAGCCGATGAGAGACTGCAGAGGGCAGAAAGATTTGGGCTGAGCAAGCAAAGTTAGCACACAGCTGTTAGTCCACAAAATAACAACCAGCCAGGAATGTAGACCCAAGAAAGCGAGAGTTGGGACCTAATTGGGGGGGGTTAGTGCTGGCGTGACATGCGCATGGGTCCTCACCGACCGAGCTTTCCTATAAGTGGTGGGTTTAGAACAGGAAAAGTAAAGATCCGGAAGACCCAGACCTTGTCGACCCTATAACTGCCGACAAGAGCTAGGTACTTAGAGGGCATGTTGATGAGAACATTCCTGGCTTCTATTTTCTTTTCTTCCTAGTTAGACGGTTTTCATGACTGGATCCCAACTTCAGGTGCACGGGTATGGGTGCTAGTTGGCTCTCCCGGATATTGGGCAACATAAGGCACTTTACTTGCGGGATGTCATGCTTGAAATATCCAGGTATCCATATCAAAATATGTACATTTACCCTGATAAAAGATTCAGGTATGCACAGCACATAAGTACCGGTACTACGCCTTCTCCACACCTCTGGATTCACAAAAAAAAGAGAGTTCGTATTGCGTGATGCAACCACCAAAGGTATGGATCAACATGCAACACCAAGTGCCACCTCTAGGTAAAATAGTCAGCACTGAGCAGCACAACGGAGCACAGGACACCGAAATAGCGTCACCAGACGCAGACCAAAAGACGGGAGGTACGGGAGGTGAGTACTGCTATTGGACTTTTGCCAAGGATACGTCCCCTTGAAACGCTACCTCTCAAAAGTACCAACTGACATGTCTTGTCCAATTTTGCTCATCTCCAATAACTGTCCCAGCGATTAGAACGAACAACTGGGTTTCGGGCACTAAAATGAAGCGATTGTCCTTATGCAGGCATCATCCCGTTATACATCCTAGCCATTACCCGCCAGAAATACCAGCGTCGTGGGATGAGACCACCATAACCACCACGGACTTGGTTGGCGATATACGTGGGGGCTTGAGTCGTATTTGAACCCATGAAGGCTAGCGTTGCCCTAAATTGCGAGGCGTGCCTCATACTTTGGCACCCGGTGGGTTGGGATTCCTTCCATCAGCAACCCGGAAAGTTTTTCGAAGAGCAAAAAGAGACATGATAATATTCCCCGCTTTGTACACCATCGAATCACGAATGCATTCGCACATATTTTGTTTTGTGAATACCGTTGCTGTTGGTTGTTTAGTCGTTTCCTTGTACCCTGCTCAAGCTAGCTTCAGCATTCAGCCACCGTAAATAGCATTGGTGGAAGGCATAACATGGAGACTGCATTGCATTTGCATGCATGAAGTGATGCTCATGTGATAAACTGTACAGATAGGTATCGACCTATCAATAAGCATCTACAATGAGTGAGCTTACATGCCCGAGTCATCGCTTCCACTTACTGAGGTTTGTGTGGCGATTTGCCAGTTTCTGTAGCCTCGATTGTCTGAGTCGCTTGTGACCCACTGTAGAGTACACATTACAGACGTTGTGAAGAACATAGGCATATTTGTCTGTCCCAGAGGGAGCCGTATGTACCGAAGAAAATCTCCTCCCGCTGTCATCACAGCCAATATCCGCACCCCAGTCCGGTGGACGGGAAGGTGGCCAAATTCTGCGTAAAACTAGCCTGCAACGGTTATGCCATCGCCACACTTCCTTTTTGTTCGATTCGATATGAAGGGTTCTAGAGACAAGGAATGAAAGCTGGAAAGTTTTGCTTGGAAAATAGCTTTCCTCTAGCTAAAGTAGAGGAGCCATTAGTATCGCGACCAACCACTGGCAAAATGCATCAGCGTCTGGGTGTACCAAACGACTGGTAAGATAACTAGCAAGCTCTTTTTCCACACTTGCACATACAACCGGTCCACCAATCGATAGTCGTAAAGTAGTTGGTGGAATTGACAGTACTGGTGCCCATACACAACAATCGCAGCTCGATCTCGGTGCGATCCGCAATCTACTGCAGGCCCTCAACCCTTTACCCCCAAGTCCTTGTTTTTCTAATTATTCTATCGGTCCCTTCCCTGACGAACCAGATAATTAAAAGCCCTGTAAATCCAAATGAGATGTTATCGAGGTATTGGACTAACTTCCCAGGTTTATAGCAACAGCTAATACCAAGGCAGTACTCTAATGTGAACAGTGCCGATCAGGCAGCTTAACAGACTGAGCCGTGCCAGAAGAAGCTTTCCAGCAAGTACTTACGACCTAGGGCATGTAGTAAAGTCAGACTACTTACACTATAGACTTCGGTGCACGCGTGCGCGTCTATTCAAATGAACACAAGAATGAATATTTCTAGAATCCGCGATGAGCGCCCAATCAAAATATATAAGCAAGTAAGAGAAAGCGGGGAAAGATGAAGTTCGTTCGCTCGCCAGTTTGTGATGTGTACACACGAACTAGCAACGCAAAACGAAGATGGCCAAGCAAATTTGAGCATCTCCTAAAGGCTTGGCTGTGCGCCAATGATCGAATGAAGGCCCCGGTTGAAGGTTACATTACACAGCAACACCGAGTTTTACATGTCCAACAACCTTCTCAAAAAGTGAGTTATCCGTGATTACACACATATTGTAATTCTACTGTAATTGGTAGTTACTTTCTTGTCCACATACCGGAACCTATCGATTGAAAAAACTAGATACAAGAACCTGCACTACCTGTATCCTGGTATCCAACCTGCCAATTAGAGGTCATGTCTAATCTCACAATCCTTCCATAACAAATTGATTAGAGCGCAAGCCCTTAGCGGCTGTTTGTATGCGGAACAAACTCCCATTGTCTGTAGACCCAACTGGCTTGCCTTCATCGTCGTCCTCAACACCAGCTGTGGTTATAAAGAGCTCATTAAATCCTAGACCTCCAAAGGCCGGACATGTTGCCTTCCAAGCAGGAATATTGATCTGGCTGATAACCTTGCCTTGTGGAGATATCTGAATGACTCGACTCCCTTCATGGTGTGCCACCCACAGGCATCCTCCCTGGTCTATGGTACAGCCATCTAGAACTCCGCCTTCGTCATCGCCAAGCTGAAAGAATACTCTTTTGTTGGATACAGACCCAGCCTCCACATCGAAATCGTAGGCAAATATAGCCTTAGACGGTGAGTCCGTGAAATACATCACCTTATCATCTGGGCTCCCTGAAATTCAAAGGATTCCACACGTCAGCGCATCTCTTATCAAAAAATAAAATAACGTGAGAGTGAATCGCCGTTGGTGTAACGGAAGAGATGGCAGGCCCGAGCGGTAAATGATCCTTACATCCCATGCCGTTCGGAATTGAAACATTCTCAATCATTCGGTGCAGGGTCATGTCTGGGTCCAAGCGGAAAACACAGCCTATGAGTTGGTCGTCAGTGTCGGGCCGAGACACCCAGCTCGATTGTGTCTGCGAAATGCAAGATACACGGGCCGTCATCACGGAGCACACCTTCTGCTTGCAGCTCTTCCACGTGGAAACTAGAGCATACACCAATCAGCTTGGCCGCCAACAGACTGTCGTTAAATATGTCCTCACTCGTTCATGGTTCCGGCCCAAAATCGCCCACGCGAATCAACGGCACCATCATTGAATCTTAGGACACAGTCAGTCTATGGGGCACAGATAAATTATAATGGGACTAGGAAAACCTCATTTTCTCAGCCATTATTTCATCATCTTCGTATATCTTCTTTATGTAACGAAGACTGGATTTTTCTTTATTGAAAATAGCGAAACCGTACTTTGCTCCTACGATGTATTCTCCACTTCGTCCCTTAATATCAGCCGTGATCCTACATACACCGGCATTGTATTAGATTCGATGACTTTCTGAAATATACAACTGCGAGTCAATTATGCTGACAGACCCTACTGAATCATCTAGTTGCACGACTTTGTGAGATTTCGGGCCTTTCTGTACATTGACAGTGTGTATTTCCTTCTTGACGATATCCACAAATCTCAGTACACCGGTATCTTCCTCATAGAATGGCCCCTCTCCTAAGCTACATTGTAACTTCAAATAAGGCTTTTCACACATCAGCAATCATATCTACTATAGCAGGGATCTAATTAGGCCTAATGCACTTCTTGAATCGTACTCGTGTTGACTTCGGACATCACGGCGGTAGTGACTAATTGCAGGCGGAGAAAAAGAAAACAATCGGATAACTTGGGAAATTGGATGGACCTAGAATTCTCTCAGTTGCACGCACTTGCAACTGAAAAACAGCGAAATATTTATACTAAAGAAATTGATACCCTGAATAGGTGGGGTACGTACAGTTTTGGACGCATGCCCTGGAACCCTTTTTGCGGCTATTTCGGTAACCCGGACCGTCGCGCCCGCGGGGTGAATTGAACACACGGTAGAATGCACATGATATGGAGCATTATAAAATAGACGGCACTTTAATTCGCAGAAAGTTTCTAGGTAATGTGATTATTAGATTCTGTACTGCACAGTTTGGCTTTGAAAATGAGACGTTGATGTAATGGGGGAACCATTGACTCTCTTATTAACTACACAAGGGTGTATTCTGTTGTTTCATGTCGCACTTATAGATTAAGCCGGAGCAAGGTAAAAGTAAACATATACTATATTGTATCAGATTGGCCAAATTGATTAACCCTATAATTTAAAATGAGTATTCGTGATGCGGTCTGCATTCTTGTATCATACCCATCCCGTTGACCAGACTCTTCAAAAGTATTTACATCAAGGGTGAACTTTAGAACCGCCTCCGCTAATTAAATACTCAATCACTGGCGATTCAGTTAAGACCATATCTCACGTTGGCTACGGATTTGATGGCAAAATGTGGTGAAAAAGAGTTGGCTGAGGTGTTTCCCAACTATCATCACAATGTAATACCCAATAGCACAATTTCAACATTACGATTAATCGATTTTTGGAAAGATCAGAATAATACTGTGTAAATTCTCACTAATACTAAGAATTTAACCCGGAGTATCTCTGGTTGTAGTAGTATACTAAGCTACCAGTGACCAGTATCTATCATTCTAAGGCCACAATCTTATTAAATCACCTACTTTTTTTACAGTGTGTAGTTACTCTGGGAAACATTTGTTCAATATTTAATATAGATTTCAATAAATATTTTGGCTGATAGTACAATACATCTTTTAGCCCGCAAAATTCGGAATCGACCATAGTAAATCACTCGAATGTTTCTTTCCACCTAGCCAATCTTCCAGAAAAGCTGTCCCATCGGTGCTTCGTGAATTTTAACCAAGATGAATTCTCTATTGACAGTGATCGATGAGCTAAGATATCCCCGCCCTGCAATATAGGCCAGAATTTCAAAAGTTAGTGCCCCGCCCCGCTCCATCCTCGTTGGGGGCATCCTTCGTGCAGACGCCTTCGACTTTAAACGGAAAAAAGTTTTTCCCGATAAACTCAATGGATAATTCGGTGGCTGCATAAATTCTGCATCCTTCAATGGGCGGCAAACAACTCAATATCGATGAACGGCTGAGTAATAGTACAGCCGCAGGCATCTGCATGGCAAGCGGAGTACATGTACGGCGCCGCAATATAACAGTCTAGAAATACCGCCAATAAAGCCAGAACCGCCTTCAGACATCAATATCTACAGCTGTCAGAAACCGAAATCGCTACCAGAGACAGCGTTGTCTGCATGATGGCGGCGCGCAAGTGAATAGCCGTGGCTGAATACTCTACTAGAAGAAAGAACTACATGATCTTGTACTTAGCCAGCAAAAAAAGTGGCTTTCTACAAAAGCTTGTACTTAACCCACGCAAATTTTACAACGGCTCGGACCTAGTAGTTTACTTCTAGTATTTAGCCATACAAAATCTAGAGTCCACGCCTTGTGTTTGACACTTTGCGACCAAGGGTCATTCTTGACAGCGTGACTTACACTTAGCCATACAAAAGTCAACTTAAAGCAGTGGTTTTCCGACTTCTTGCTCCATCTCCCGTCCCTACCACACCATCCTCGCCTAAACACCATGTTCGACTGCCTTTACTTGTAAGTGTCTTTATCTTAAGCTTCACCGTGATTGCACACTAATGAAGCTGCATGGCAACAGCTCTATTTTTTAATCATAGTAAGTGATGCCCTCCACCCACTTATCTTCCCTAGCGAGAACTAACCAACGTAGAGCTATAGTCTGGAGCAGCAGCGGGGGCAGCAGCAGCGAGGGCAGCAGCAGCGAGGGCAGCAGCAGCGAGGGCAGCAGCAGCGAGGGCAGCAGCAGCGAGGGCAGCAGCAGCGAGGGCAGCAGCAGCGGGAGCGATGGCGATGAGGCGGCAGAAACGGCAACGGCCACGGTCATGGCCACGGTCCACTGTGATACAAAAATTGGCAGGGTCCGTCCTAACTCAATGTCACTATCTGTCTTAGATGACTCCTTTCTGGCTTGAGTTAGACTTGAACAAATAGTGTGAAGTCTAAGTTAGGCCGGAATACTGGTTGATCACCTATCGGGCCTGAGTTAAACATGAATGTGCCTCAATAAATCAAGCCTGAACAGCAGGAACTCGCCCTCGGAGTGACGTCAAAGCATCGTCAACATGCGAAGCTCTATATATTTCCATCTCCATCGACCTAGAGCTCCACAATCACATTCTCGTCAATCTTCCAAGTGCGCCTCCCTCTGCTTCCCTCTGCCGACTCTACCGCCATCTCCGATTCCCGCCCGCCGTCCACCCATCCACCCCGCCCCCGTCAATAATTAAGTTTACTACTGCGTAAGTTCGCTGTAATTGCGTGCCCAGAGTCGTAACTTGTCATGTGACTGTAAAAGCGTGACTCCGAAGAGGTTAAACCGTCGAGCTCCCACTCTGGAAAAGCAAGTAAATAATCCGCTGTAAATTACAGCGAGTAAATAATCCGCTGTAAATTACTACAACAAGTTAGTATGTAGAAATTGGCAATAAGTCACGCCTGAACAGTCCGTATTAAGTCATGCCTGAACAGTCCGTATTGAGTCACACCGGACAGATCAGTCCTAACTTAAGGGTTTCATCTGTTATAAGCCAGGACAGACAGCATCTTAATCTAGGACTGCTGCGCCAATCATGATGGCTTAACTTAAACCAGGGTAACCACTCTGACTTACGCCAGATTTTCCGATCTAAGTTAAGACCGAATAAATGAATCACAGTGGTCATGGCAGCGGCGACGGCGACAAATGGTGCTGACAAATGGTTTTACGGGTGACTGACGGTATTGTTTTATGGATGGCCGGACGTATGGTTTTATGGGTGGCCGGGCGCATGGTTTTGTGGGTGCCTAGCGGCATGGTTATACGTATGGTTTTATGGGTGGTTTTATGTATATACACAATAAATAGGCTCTAGCTCGTAAATGGAAGGTTTTATACAAGATTCTATACAAGGTTTTCTATTAGGTTATATACTAGGTTAGCTACAAAGCTATATACTACCGGATGTCCATGGTTAAGTACACAATGTCACGGAAGAGCGGTTTCCCTAGTAGATTCCCCATACTAATTTTGCTGGTCAATTGGTAGACATCAGCCTTGTAGAAAACCTAGTAGAAAAACATGTAGTTTTTCTTTCTACTAGAGATAGTGTATGACGGGAACCTCAAAAGGAGAGCGAAGGAACTGAAATTAAGTTAGTTGTTGTCATACTTAGAGCAGAGTAGATAAACTCATTTGAAAACCTAATGTGAACATCCCCTACAACCTACTTCATGTGAATGTACTTTACTCTCACTCGTCTTATGGAAAGCTGCTTGTAAAACATAACGAGACTATATATACTCGGACAGGGATGCGGGTCACTATATCAACATCAGTTTTGCGCAGGGCGATCTAGACAGCTCGATCTATAAGAAGTACTTACTTTCATTGGCCTGGAGCTAGTGACAATAACTGATCTATTTCTTAAACAGACGATTCAGATCGGATTTACATGTCTTCGCAAAATCATCCTGTCCTCCTCTCAATGGCCATTGAGAAAAGGCCACGATGGGGTAAATTTGGGTTGCTTTTTTTGTATCTTTGTTCTATTCAATACATGCAGCTACATCTTGAATCTGCCTGCAATATTCCACAAAGAATGTTGTATTATTTAAGTCTCCTCAGGACCCTCAAAATATTTTTTGTGGGAGCTATTCCTATCTTCTAAAAACAGCGGTGGAAACCTTCCCCCTAAGCGTATGAAATGCGCCGTTACGGATAGTAGATGTAGCTATTGATAAGCGGCCGGCGGGGTGCATACTACTCGGTACCGGAGTATTACACTACATACTGTTCCCTGACGTATCCGTAAAGATCCGACCCCGCACCGTCGCAACCGAAGACTCTTCAAAATACCTCAACGCCCCTCAGTGGCTGCTACGAACGAGGATTTCAAATTTAATTACTTATCATCCATATCTAAAGCTAAACTCGCTGGAATTTTTGTAAAGTAATTTATGTAATCATTGTTGTCCCTGAGACCGTATTTGCCATCGATCTGAGGGGGTCAGACAGTTAGCTAGATCCCAGTACGTACGATATATACTGTACGAGTACAAGATTACACTGCAGAGTACTCTGTCACTTAGAAGTGTGCATTTTGGTGTATCGACCACACGCTGTTTCAGACCGGAGACAGCACACACACCGGAGACAGCAAACAGGAACAAATCGCCAGTCATCCATCGGAATAAACTTTTGGCGATGATGGTGCGATTCGGGGAAATATTAAACTTTGACTTATATGAAATACCCTGCTTCACATAAGTACTTAACTGCTAGAAAAACAGGGTTCTGGGAACTCATTCATGCTCCATTGATTAAAAAACTGTTGTTTAACCGTCGATCCTGAAGCTGTTTTCGTAGAATTTAGATGGTAATCTGACAAATTAAAGGTATCATATTTGTCTAGGCACTGGCTGGTTGTGCTAGTATAATCCTCGCACAACTCCCCGTCGATGAGCTTTGCATACTTCTACTTCATTAGAGGTGGAAAGTCCGATCAGGTTGCCAAGATGTTTGGAAGAGGATCATTTTCGGCACCCTTTGTGCCTTTCCGTGGAAACCCAAATATTTTGGAGGGGAAATTCGTCTAACGAGGGTGGAGGCTCAGAAATCACCCGAACAGAGTAGCTACTTAGGTAGTGCTTGTGCATACGACGGTCACATTACTACTTACTGTTTAGAATGGATCGAAGATAGGTAGTCTATTACTTCGATCCGGTCAAAGATATGCGAAACAAGCTGCATAGTGCCGTGAGCCTTATTGTGCTTGCTATACCCCGCGACAGAAGTAGGTGCCTTGCTACTTTTAAATACCAGTTTCCCACTGCAAGTTTGAGATTACGGCCAATTCATTCCTACTCTCGACCCGCAGCTACCGTGAGAAATTATTCTACTTGTTCTGAACTCAATACTACTGCTACTACTACTACTGCCACTACTACTACTACTACAATGTCTCTACCTTTGGAGAAGGAAATGATTGCTCCTAATGGAGTGAAATGGATCCAGCCACTTGGTATGTATATCTGTTCACCTGCGCTGCTGAAGTGTTGCTGATAGCCCTAGGACTGTTCATTAATAATGAGTTTGTAATGTCGAAGTCTGGAGCCACATTGAGCAGTATCAATCCTAAGTAAGTTTGTTTCAGAGTAGCACATTCAGGCATTCAAGACTGACGAAAGGGTAAAAAAGCGACATGAAAGAGATTACAGAGGTTTATGCGGCAGAAGCAGCTGACATTGACGAAGCAGTCAAGGCGGCCCGAACAGCATTCGAAAGCCCAGAATGGGCTGACATAAGTAAATATTGCAGATGGTTGGATGTACTGAAAATGCTCATAGTGATATAGCACCGGGAGAGCGTGGGGCCCTAATGTTTAAACTCGCGGAGCTCATGCAGCGCGACGCCGAGATACTGGCTACAATTGATACCTGGGATATGGGGAAGCCTATTTCGGTGACACGGTCAGAGGACGTTCCTGGATCCATTGAAACATTCAAGTACTACGCAGGATGGGCGGATAAAATTAATGGAAAGACACTCAATATAGGGCCGTCAAAGCTTGTATATACACTGCACCAACCTATTGGTGTGTGTGGGCAGATCATCCCGTGGAATTATCCGTTGATGATGGCGGCGTGGAAGTTGGGACCAGCATTGGCTACAGGCAATACTGTAGTTATGAAGTCAGCAGAACAGAGCCCATTAAGTGTATTATATCTTGGAAAGTTGTTCAAGGAGGCCGGGTTCCCAAAGGGTGTGTATAATGTTGTGTCGGGTTATGGAAAAACTGCGGGCCAGGCAATAGCGGAACACACGGATATTGATAAAATTGCATTTACTGGGTCAACTAACACTGCGAAAACCGTTATGAAGGCTGCTAGTGTTAACTTGAAGAATGTTACATTAGAGACTGGGGGGAAGAGCCCCATGATTGTTTTTGATGACGCCGACTTGGATGAGGCAGTCAAATGGGGCCATATCGGGATCATGAGTATTGTTTCCGAAAACCGAATAACTTTAACAGTGCTAAAATATTTTCACAGGCAACTCCGGTCAGGTGTGCTGCGCAACATCTCGAATCCTATTGCAGGAAGGAATATATGAAAAGGTATGACCTTTATAATGATTGTCTAGATCTTATGCTCCTGTTTCTTATATTCTAACATGTCTGACACAACACCTAGTACATTGAGAGATTCGCTACTTATTGTAATGAGTTCAGTGTGATTGGAGATCCTTTTGATGAGTCTACTTCCCACGGCCCGCAAGTCTCTCAACAACAGTATGACCGAGTTATGTCGTACGTTGAGCAAGGCAAGGCCGAAGGTGCTAAGTTAGTTGCCGGAGGTACTACTCCTGGTGGAAACTTCGTAGTTCCAACAATGTTCAAGGATGTTGAGGATCACCACTCCATTTTCCAGGAAGAGGTGTTTGGGCCATTTGTTGTCTTTGCTAAGTTCAAGACGGAGGAGGAAGCAATTAAACGTGCCAATGCTACCAAGTATGGACTTGGTGCAGCAGTATTTACGAAGAACTTGAAGAGAGCGCACAAAGTTGCTAGAAAGGTTGAAAGTGGAATGGTGTGGATCAACACCAGCAATGATTCGCACTGGGCAGTGCCATTCGGGTGTGTAAAAAAATTCCTACTTGAGTGTTATACGTGTTTACGGAAAATAGGGGTGTAAAGCAGTCAGGCATCGGCAGGGAGTGTGGCGAATATGCACTGGAGAATTATACCAATGCGAAAGCAGTCTATGGTAAGACAATATCTAACAGCTTCTTGGGATGTTGATACAGCAACATGCTAACATTTTGAATATAGTGGACCTGGAATAATTCAAGTACACGACACATCTATCATAGCTTGAGAACTTAGGTACAGATAAATGTTTTCAATGTATCGCTATTCCACAATGTGTTGCATTTCTTTTGTTTCTCGTGCCCAACCTATTTGATTTTTCCCAATCCGGAATTTCCTCGTGCAAGCAAAGAGGTAGGATCGGATTAATGGGTTGGGCACGGGACATTCTATTTTTCCAATTAATTGCTACTTAGGCATGATAAAATATGTTTAACAAGACGGCTGTATATTCCAAACCTAAATTGAGTTTTGAGCGAGTCAGTCATGCCTTTGGTTTCCAGCTTGTAGCAACCTTTAACTACAATAAAGTGAACTAGTGGATACCCGAAAATACTTTATGGGAGAACTGCGAAATGAGGAGAGGCTCACGTGAGACCCATGTGTGCCTCACAAGGGAAAAGAGCTTAAATACAGTAAAAGGCTCAGTTTACTCTCACGGCCGGAGTGAGAATTATGGCTATTTGAGGCTCTTTGCAGGGAATGAGATCTTGTCTCGCAAAAGGCTCACAGTGAATTCAAGCTCATGTGAGAATTTTGGGTTCAGACCGTCGGATTTTCATGCATCAGCATGTAAAAAGATCGTCAGATACTACATATTTACTCACCCACACGGCCGGCGATGAGGAGACACATTCTACCGAGAGTTCTATGTATGCCCAGGTATGCCAATCGCCATGTAGCACTGGAATAAATGCATTAAATCACTCACCTTGAGATTCTATATCGGAGATGTGCTAATATCCAGAGCATACAACAACTTCTTTGAAGTTCTGCTGCTAAACAACATGTAGGGTTAGGCAAGCGGTCAGGGTTAGAGTGCGCTTTCCTGGGTATTCTTAGTATAGCATGTTGTGATCATCACCGAGAACTGTGAATTACATTGTGCTTTACTACATTTTTCTACATGATCATCACCAGTGAAGTGATTATGACAAACGTTTCATTCTAATTTTTCCTATGAGCTGTATTTAGGTTTAATGCTCAATTCTGTATTTCGACTGGATTCAGGCTCACATGGTCCTCACAGTCGAAAAAATGGTCATGTGAGCCTCTCCTCATTTCGCAGTTCTCCCATAAAGTATCATCTCGTACCCAGCGGTGTTTTTCTCGTAAACTCACCGGGAGGAGGAACGACGAATTTACCTACTTTACCGGCTAGACACGAGACTAGATGGTATCTGATGACTATACAAAAACCATAATTTTTCATACGTTGTGTAGTAGTATTGTGCCCGGCCAGACAGAGTCACAGAGATGATTACTGCTCGTAGCTCGCTTATATTTGCAGATAGCAATAGAACCGGGCGAGCACGAGACCATACATCATGGGAATATTGTTGTAAAAAAGAGGGGGGTTTGAAGTCGTTTCCGCGCTGTTCTAAGTTAAACTCTACTCTGAAGTCATCTTCCAGCCATCGAGGTGGTCGTGGGATTTCTCAACATCGTGCGTAATAGATCTTACCTCAAAACCGCTGAGCGACGCTTTACAAAATATCCGATTTTTACAGCTGTATGTGCTTTGAATGAAGTATTTTCGTCACTTGGTTCAATCCCCCGATATAAAGGGCCCAAAGGTGGGAGGCAAATATAGACTCTGAAAAGTCTACTTTTTTGCTGCTTTCATTTTTCAAAATTTAAAGGAACAAATTTGAAAACCATGCCGCAGCTCCATAGCTTAATTACGTTCATTTAATCCTTACTGGTTCTAAGATCATGTATCTTTTGTTGGTCCTCGTTTACTGCATTACGTCATAAACCACTGCCAACCCTCACGCTTTCAGACCTAAACTTCACCTCTAACTGCTGCCGCAATGCCCGCTACTACTATCCCTAGTCTTCAACAAGTCGGTTCACCCGCTCCTCATATACCCGCCCCGTCCTCACTATGTCTGTTTATAGTTTATGCTGCGCGCGCGTGTCCTCGGGTTCTACCGTGAGGTGCTACGTGCAATCCGACAGTCCCACAACCGTGTAGACATGCAAGCTTGGGCGCGCAGTGAGATTGAGCGGAACCAAAACGTGCAAGATTCGAAGCATGTGCAGTATTTGATATCGGTGGGTTTCAATTTGTATTGGTGCCACCAGATGACTCACACAGGACTGGGTGGGTATCTAGAGTGGGAAGAAGATGTTGGATAGTGTTACGAATGCCGCTGTGATCAGATAACAAAAGGAATGAAAATCTTAAGTTCTTGTGGCTCCTTCAGTTCATCTAATAATCAAAGTATTGGTGTCCTGTGGTATAGAATGCATTGTCGACTTTGTTATTGCCAGCATATTTTTCGGCAGTGTATAACATAGCTGTACTGCGCTAGTACCTTCTTCACAAAGAGATATTCCTCATCCCATAGGCCAACCAACAGCAGGTTGTCACACTTTACTAGACTCTGTTCAATGCAAGAACGGCGTGCTTAATCTCCATCTTCTCTCTCCCTCTTTCGCCAACCACAACTTATACCTCCTCTAAACCAAGGCTAATCGAACAGATCTTGTGCGATTTAGTACAATGCCGAAGCAGACAGATGAAATATGTCCCATACTGGCACTAGACGCTTTAACCACACGCTCTTGTTGCAAGATTCTCGTATGCATGATAGGCACCCCGCAACTACTGTGCAGATGTTCCAGAAACTTAGATGCTGCTACGAGAGACTTTTGGTTGGTTACTCTTTGGATTGGGTGGCCTCCTTTGGAGTGCTGTTTTCCTTGGAGCTTATGGGGGGGTTCTCAATGGCTGGTGAGGTCTAAAAGGTGTTAAAATGGTGACGCGTGTGGTATTGTCGCTCTAGCTCTTATCAAATAGTATTTCCCCAATACTATATTTAGATTACCCTGAAACAATCACACAGATGTAGAGTACATACATAGAATTAACACCAGGTCACGAGATCAGCTAGCTTGCGAGAAAACAGCGTTTCAGCAAATTGCAGAGTATATGTAGTCTATTATATATGAGAGTAGGTAAGAAATACCTTATGTACTTAGTCAAGACGTAGACACTGTGGGAAATCGATGCATCAAGGGGCGTCGTATGGAAGTGGACATACATCTGGTAAACGTTACGGTCGCCTCTTTCAATGAACGAGTATTCGTAGTAAGGCTAGAATGCATGCATGCCTCACAGGAAATCCCTCGTAGAATTTTGATTTTGAGTGGCCTCACAGCACCACCTAGCACATTGCTCGTGTTCACCAACATACTATCACCCTCAACACATAACTTATATGTGCTTACTTTACTGGTAAGATTGAAATTTATCACTTGTGTTTATCTCGTACTCGTTGCTGCGGGACACGAGATAAGACTTGCTTATATAATCACACATACGAGTAAGATGCAGTGACGAGGCCTGTGCGCGCGCGCACCCAGACTTAGAATAA
The DNA here is from genome assembly GCA_024516215.1 of Geopyxis carbonaria. Taxonomy (NCBI): domain Eukaryota; kingdom Fungi; phylum Ascomycota; class Pezizomycetes; order Pezizales; family Tarzettaceae; genus Geopyxis; species Geopyxis carbonaria. The sequence continues at coordinate 669,821 of JAJJXG010000006.1, read as the reverse complement.
CTCAATGGAGTGTTGATACGGTCTTTGATGGTTTTTTTTTTGATATTTTTTGGTTTCTTTTTTAATGTAGCCAAGTTTGTGGCACTTGAAGCGAATGCGAATAAACTCCTCACTTGTGACACCACAGATGCGGTTGTTGCCTACCAGATAAAACGAACCGATCGGCCAGCCCAGTTGCTGTAGGTTTGGCAACCCCACCTTCTGAGTTTGAGGAGAGTCATCTTGAAGCAAAGGCGTTAAATACGAGGGCCAAGTCGTTGCAATTGTGTTTTTCTCGTGTGGAAGTCAACAGTTATACTCTGTTATCCGGCTACTGCACAAGTATAATTGCACATTGCTTTCGCTCTTCCACCTCGCCCCACAACATCATCTCACCAACACCCCACTTCCGCCTGGTAACCTCAAGGGTCCTGTCTGGTTAAAAAGGTATCAAAAAATAATCTCCTCCTAAAGCTCGTTGTGCATCTCATAGCACTCGCTGATCTGCATTATTTGTCATATGCTAATTTATGTTCAAGTTATTTCGGAAGTTACCACCATTTACTTTAATACGATGCCGTCAATGGAGCTCGTGGTTGGGATTCAACGCAGGTCCGCCCCAAATGGTACTGTCGCTGTGCGCTCGGCCCCCCAGGACTCTGGACCAACAACAGAGATATTTATGTCCAATATTCCTTACGACCTAAATGCTGCTGGCTTAAAGAGAACCCTCATCCCGCGACTTAAATCAATAGGGTGTTATGCATCTGATGTACAGGTGTGGGGAAATGGGCAACGAGTCCAAGGAAAGTTGACTCTACCTAGTGTGGAATTGGCCGAGACATTTTTACGCTGCTATGGAGCGTTAGAACGCGGACGCCCCAGAATGCAGATTCATGCCCTTAATCGACCTATTCACTGCCGGCGAAGTAATAGACCGACCGGAGATATTCATCTCATCAAAAGTTTAAAGGAGATGCAGGACAGGAAAATAAAGGAACTGCAAGATGAGAAGATTAGAAAAGAGAGGGCCAACCAGGGTCCAGCAATGGAGAAGAAGTTCGAAATTGTGGGGCTTGAGCTAGGGGTTTTTGCGTCTTCGCAATATACTGAGAACGCATCGGCCTTTATCAACCGCTGGACAAGTAGTTCGAAGACAGGTACTGTTATTTTTAAGAAAAAAGCAGTAGTTATCGAACTTGATACCGAACCAGATGCCAGACCAGATGCGGACACCTACTCATTGCGATTTGACAATCAGAGGGTGAGAATATTCACAGACTCGCACTCGACAATATTTTTTGAGTCAGATATTGCACCTAGGATATACAGACATCAGAAGAAAACAGACCACGATGTTAGGATTCGGCAAGGGGAGACTGAAACTAAACACCGAATTCCGGGAATCGACACTGAGCACCAACTCCATAGTGCCTACGCTTTTGTCTACAAAGTGCCGTTGGCAGACCATGGAAAACATGAGAAGGTAACGAGACTCAGCGAAAAACTGGGAATTCCACCGATAGAACCAAAAGTCATCAAGTTTGAACTGCCGGCAAAGCCTTTCGTGAGTGCGTTCATGGAGCTTTTGAAGGCTTTCGATGACAAGATTTCGTTTCCTTGGCTAGTGGCATTCCAAATTCATGCCCTTTTTTCGGGTGGCCAGCTTTCACCGGAAAATGTGATTGCTTTGCTGCCCCGTATCAAGGAGATTGTGCAAGCGTACGGTGCAGAAAACGCGGCGAGTATCATCTTCGATTTTGTCACCGTTGAAGTAAGGTACAGTGTGGACCCTATCAGTTTCCCTAATAGTGGATCTTCAGAATATGTTTTGAATTCTTTTAACCAATGCATTGAAAAAGTACGTGGTATGCTTACCCGAGAACGTCAGGCAGAGCTGGCTACACAACGGAAAGAAAGCTTGGCGTTTATACATCGTGTGATGATAACCCCAACTGGGGTGTTCGCATATGGTCCTACATGGGAGCCTCAGAATCGTGTTTTGCGAAAGTACAAGGATTATCACGAATTCTTTCTACGTGTTCAGTTCGTTGAAGAAGATGGCGAACAATTCATGCATGAGGCCTGGATTGAGAGCGAACCAATCTATAGGGAGTTCTTGAGCCGAATCGACCCAATGTCGAATGAGGGCCGTATTATAATCGGCGGAAGGGTTTTCAGCTTTCTAGGATTCTCAAGCTCGTCACTGAGGTCCGGTTGTGTCTGGTACATGGCTGAATTTAATCATGGCGGGGAAACTATTACCACACAAAAGGTCATCAATGACCTGGGGGATTTTTCCGGCATCACTATACCTGGAAGATATGCTGCCCGTGTGGGACAGGCATTCAGTGATACAATAGACTCAATCGTAGTTTCTCTGGAGGCGGAGAAGAGAATACCCGATGTTGAACGATTGGATAGCTCAAAGGAAAGGCGATTATTCACTGATGGTGTAGGCAAAGTGTCATTGGAAATGGTCAAGCGGATCTGGAAATCTTCTAAGCAACTAGGAACCTTAGAGCCAACGGTCTTCCAAATACGATATGGAGGTGCGAAGGGAATGATCGCTTTAGATCCTACTCTGGATGGTGACCAGCTATGCCTCAGGCCGTCAATGGAAAAATTCTCCGGATCAATGGATCGGAACATTGAAATATGTAGCTGGGGTGTACCTTTGCGTATGTACCTTAATAGACCGCTAATTAAAGTTCTCGAAGACCTTGGAGTAAGGCTACCGACTTCCACATTAATTCGAAGAAGATACTAATCGAAATGTAGATTGTAAATACTACTTTTAAGGACATACAAAACGATGCTATTCAAAAGTTGCGCCATGCATCTACTTCACTAGCATATGCATCGCATTTCTTTAGAAAGCAGAGTGTTTCTTCGCCGGCATTAAGATTACCCTGGATCATTGACGCCCTTAAAAATATTGGCATAAGTTTCTGGGACGATGGTTTCATGGAGAGGGCCTTCGAACTTTCTCTTCTGATGGTACTTAGAAGCATCAAATATAAAGGTCGTATACCTGTTGAAGGTGGCGTTACTCTCATAGGTGTTGTCGATGAAACCGGATTCCTGCAAGAAGGGGAAGTCTATGCTCATACCGAGATTGACGACAAAGACGAAGTTATTCAAGGCACACTGATGATTACACGATCTCCTGTACATCATCCTGGTGATATACAAATGGTTACGGCTGTAATGCCTCCAAGGGGCTCGCCGCTTCTTCTGCTGAAGAACTGCGTGGCATTTTCAACCAAGGGGGACCGACCGCTTCCATCAATGCTTTCTGGTATGGGAAATATTTCTTAATTTATGGCCAAAGCTAATGAGACTGTTCAGGAGGTGACCTTGACGGGGATCTATACAACTTGATTTGGGACAGCAGGTTTCACTTGCGCAAACCCGTTCCAGCAGCCGATTACCCCTTGAGCAACCCAGTGGATCTCGGACGCCCGGTGACGCAGTCAGATGTTGCAAAGTTCTTCATTGATTTTATGAAAAACAACCTCTTAGGTCTCATAAGCAGTAAACACTTACTGATCGCGGATCAGAAAGAGGAGGGTGTTTTCCATCCAGATGCTTTGAAGCTTGCCGAATTGGCGTCTGTAGCTGTCGATTTCCCCAAAACGGGAAAACAGGTGAGATATGAATACATATGTTAATTGGAGGATACATCTAACTGTATTTCTACAGGTTGAGAGAATTAACTTCCCGAAAGTTGGCTCGGCGAGACCGGATTTCATGGCCCCGGGACCTAGGGTGCTTCTATCGGATAAAAACAAAGTACTGCACGAAGTTGAGCAGAACCGTGGCGACGAAGAGGAGGATGAAGACGATGCTCCTACAAACTACTACGAGAGCGAAAAGGTGCTCGGAGTACTTTATCGCTCAATCGACGAGCAGCAATTCCTAGCAGACATCCACACGAACATACGGCGAACTAGTGCTTCCCGTAACAAGGTGTTGGCCGGCATTTGGGAATACGCGGCGATCCAGACGTTCCAAACACGACCAGAGTTCGGCCAATGGCCGCTCCACTTGGATACCGCAAAGGATATCCGAGAACGGTACCTACCATACCCATCCGCTACCTACTTGTTATAAATTGCTAACTTCTTTCCTTCAGCTACGAGTCCCGGATGTCGGAGCTGCAGAACCAGTACTCAGAGCGGCCGTGGAAGTCTATCCTTACGGAGGTAGAAGTCTTTGTCGGGTGTATTGTGGGTAAGGGTGGCCAGTCGAAGCGCCAGCGAGAAGACTCTACGGAGATGAAAAAGGAGTATGATTACCTGGCTGCCACCACGACGGCGGAGATCAGGGGCGGCACTCGCAAGGAGAGTATCGAGAAGGCGCTTGCTTGTCTCCAGCTTTGCATCTTGGAGGGAGAGGCGGTGAGCGTGCGCCAGCGACTGCAGAGCTTTGCATGGATCGCCATCAGTGTGCTGCTGTGGGAGCTCGACCTTCTGCAGAAAGAGACGGACCGAATACTACGCAAGCAACAGGGCGGACGTTACCGTTAGTTTTTTTGGGAATAAATTGGCCGTTTAGCTCAGGGTTCTTGGAAAATTTCTGTATTCGTCTTTATTTTCTGTGTTATTTTTTTTGTTTACTATTGTTGGGTTATCTTCTAGGCGGACACGCTATCTACTCTAGGGAAATTTGGTGGAGCATTATTTGGGGTTTCATTTGGGTGGGATGGGCGGATGGGATTACCATTTGGCGTTTGATGACTTGATGAATGAATGATGACTTTATGATATGGATGAGTGTTTTTAGCAAGAGCGTTTTTCTAGTGTGACGAGCATTAAGTGCGTAACTATTGATAGGCTGCTTGGCGAGTAGCCCAACTTTATCACAGATAGCATATGGAATGTTTGAACAGTAGCTGGTTCAATTGAAGCAGATAAAACCATTTCGTTAAAAGGCAATTAACCATCGGTATAACCACCGCCCATCGAGCGGCGCCTCCTTCCCAAAAACAAACCGTCCCAAAAACACCAAACCCCACTCATCACTTATTTTTGGCAAACCAACCATCACAGCTTACATCGGCACCTCATCCTTGTTCAAAATCCCCCTCTCAACCACCTGCTCGACGTCGGGCCGCTTCTGCAGCTTCCCCTTCAGCGCGTCCTCCAGCATGCTGCGCTCGAGCTCGCGCTGCTGCCCCACCAGCGCCGGGCTGACGCCCTTGGCCATCTCCTCGGGCAGGATGTTGCGCGCCAGCAGCTCCTCCTGCGTTGCGCGGTGCGCCAGCGCCTTCTTGAGGCTGTCGGCCGTCATGGCGGTTTTGAGCGCGTGCTGGGTCTGGACGATGTCTGGGTGCCCCGGGTGCAGGATTTGGCGTGCTTCGAGGTCGGTGTGGGTTGGGCGGTGGGAGAGGGCTGTGGGGGTGTTAGCGGGGGGTGGCAGGGACGGGACGGGAGGTGCGGGAGGAGGCGAGGGGGGGAGGGAGGTGGAGAGGGATGGAGGGACGGGAGGGAGAAGTACCGTGCTCGAGAGAGTTCTTGCGCTCTTTGATCGGGTGGGATTCGAGCGTGTCGACGAGGGTCTGCTGCGGGGCTACTTCAGACATCTTGGGTATGGCGTAGGGTTGTGTATTTCCGTGAAGGAAGGATGTGGTTATTGTTGCAGAGTGTAAACAAAGGCGGGATAGTAGAATGAGGATTGGGATAGAGATGGAACTGGAGATGGAAGGAAAAAAAACAGCAGGCGTCTCGACTTAAGAGAGCTCTACTACACCAGGGCCTGCTCAGGCTTGTTTGTTGTCACCGACGGCGGGGTGGCTGCACCTCCCACGACAGGACAGGCACGGCGGCAGCCTTCCCTGCAGGCGTGGGTGCGTGGGCAAATCACGACAGCCTTTTGCGGGGAATCCCTGCAGGTCTCCAACATACTCCGTATGTGACACACGTCCCCCACGTTCCCGGGCATGCCCCCTGGGACCAAGGCACAATGTATCCACTTTCTCTATACAAGTATTTTGAGAACGCTGGGCGGCGTGGAGTTGTTGTAGCAGGCGGCGGCCGGGGCGCTGACGTCAGGCTGTGCATTTTGCAGCTCGCGGGTGGAAGCCCGTCGTTGACTCACACGCTGCATGCACGTGCTAGCGTGACCTCCACGGCGCGTCTCCCCTTCACACGACGTACAGTACTTTACACCTCCCCCCGCCCGCTGTACGCTGTCCGCTCTCTCGACAGACCCCGACTGAGATATCGACACGATGTGGCTCCTCTCCTGCGACGACAAGGAAGCGATGGGCGGCGTGCGCATCTGGGTGCGCCCCGGCAGCCGGTGTGTGCTTGGGCGGGTCAAGCACGGCGAAGGTGCGCTGCCCCCCCCGCAACCGCCCCCCCCGCCGCTAGCCTGGCAGATGTTGATGCTGACGCGCGCGGCGCATAGTGACGGTTGCGGTGAGCTCGCACAAGTCGATCTCGCGCACGCATCTGATTATCAATGTGGCGGCCGTGCACGACGAGGACGGCATCCGGATTCATACGCGCAGCCAGGTGACGCTGCAGGATAATAATACCAAGCATGGCACGATGGTGGATGGCGTGAGTATTAAGGGCAAGCCGAAGGTGCTGGATCGGCTGGAGCACACGTTTACGCTCGGCAAGCACGAGGCGACGTTCCGGTGAGCACTACTGCGGCGGCGGGATGGGTGGGGATGGGTGGGGATGGGTGCTGATAGTGTTGTGTGGCAGGATCAAGTGGGAGCCCGTCGTACTCTCGTTTAGTTTGCTGGGGAAGGAGAAGAAGGACAAGAACGCGATGGTGCCGCACCGCCACAAGGTCGAGGCGCTGGACATCAAGACGATCGCGACGTGGACGGACGCGACGACGCACATCGTGGCGACGAAGCGCAACACGGCGATCGGGCTGCAGGCGCTGATCAACGGGCGCTACATCGTGGCGGCGTCGTACCTGGACGCCATTGTCGCCGCCGCCGCGCTGCCGCCAAAGACCGGGGACGTGACGCCGCTGTCGCCGCTGGAGGTCGACTTTGACGCGCACTGGCCGCGCGTCGTGGACTACCTCCCGCCGAAGGGCAAGGAGCCGACGGCGTGGCCGCCCGAGAAGTTCCTGCCCGACGCCGCGCGGAACAACATGTTCGAGGGCTGGACGTTCGTGTTCTGCGACGAGGCGCAGTACCAGACGCTGCTGGCGCCGATCACGGACGCCGGCGGCAAGATCGACCGGTTCGTGCTCGAGCACAAGAAGACGATTGCGCCGGACATTGCGCAGTTTGTGACCAAGAAGGGCCGCGGCGACGAGGTCGCCGTGGTCAGTTTTGCGAATAACTACAAGGCGGATCCAAAGTGGGCCGAGGACTTGATTGCGGAGACGCAGGAGCTGTAAGGGATACTCTGTGGGTGGAGCATGGTCATGTGGCTGATTGAGAGCGCAGATTGGGGTTTCAGATGGTGCAGCAGAACACGTTTTTGGATATGATCTTGACGATGGACAAGTCGGGGCTGAGGAAACCCCTTGAGCCGTCAATGCGGCGGACACAGCCCGCTACCCAGGCTAGTTCCGCGGCGCCAGAGACTGTGCAAGGTAATGCAATCGCAGATGTGATTGAACGGAAGTTAACTTAGTGTTTATATAGACATGCAGGCTCCGGCGGTTCCGATAAAGGAAGCATCAGTCGAGCCAGAATCCGCAGCAGGACCGCGAGGACGAAGAGTCAGCTCCCGCAAGATTGCCTCTACCAGCTACTGACCGTGTCCAGGCCCGCACCCGGCGCCCAGTGATGACCGACTTCTCCTTCGACCTCGGCGGCGACCTCCTCCCCGCGCCCACCCCCGTTCCAGAAACCCAAATCCCCGCCGCCAGTGCCGCGGCGCCCACGCAGGCCGAAGCCGGCGGCGACACCACCATGGGGTTCACCCAGCTGCCCACACAAATGGAGGTCGACGAGTCGCCGTCCATCCCACCCTCCTCCTCCGAACCTCCCGTGTCCCAATATCCGCCCGCACAGTCGCAGCTGAAGCGTCCGCACGAGCGCTCGCCCGAGGCGGAATACAAGAGCACGAACGTGATGGACCTCCTCCCCGGCTCGCGCGTGATCAAGCGCCGCAAGATCGCGGAGGAACAGGAGCGCGTGGCGCGCGGCGAGACCGCGGTCCCAACACCACCTGCGCCGGAACCAGCGGAAGTCGCCGTCAAGGCCGAACCCCCGCCGAGCGTGAAGAAACCCAAAGCCGGCCGGAGCAAGAAACCCGCCGCGTCCTCCTCCACGCCGACGGACACGCCCGACACGCCGGACACGCCCTTCGCCTCCGCCGCGCGCACGCTCCGCGCCGAAGCCTCCGCCGCCGCGGCCTCCCAGGACCGCCGCGACGCCGCGTCCGCGTCCGCCGACATCGACGTCACGGCGCTGCGCAACCTGGCGCTCGTCGAGTTCGTCCCGCTGAAGCCGCGCACCGACGTCCCCCGCCGCAGCGCGCCCGGCGACGATCCGGCGCGCTGGCGGGAGGAGTGGAACGGGCGCAAGAACTTCAAGGGCTTTCGCCGCGCGGGGCGCAGCGGCGCGATGAGGAGCGCGGCGGGGAAGGTGCTGATTGGGGTTGTGGAGCATCGCGGGAGGGATTATGGCATTGGGGATGGGTATTGGGTTGATGATAACGCGTCGGCGGCGGGTGGGAGGAGGTCGCAGGTGGCGGTTGGGAGCGCGACGCCGGGGGAGAGGAGGGGGGAGAGGGAGGGGACTGTTGCGTCTGTTGCGTCTGTTGCGTCGGAGGTACGAGAGGGGTCGGTGACGCCGAGAAGGGCGGTGTCGGTGGCGGGGAGTAAGAGGCGGATTGGAGCGGCGGCGGCGGTGAGGGGAGGGAAGCGGCAGAGGACGGTGATTCGCGCGGTTAGTGATGAGGAGAGTGGCAGTGATGGCGGGGAGAGTGAGGATAGTGATGATGATGGGTTGAAGTTTAGACTGCGGCGGAGGTAGACAGAGAGAAAGAGGGAGATAGAGAGAGAGAGAGTGAGGGATGGAAGGGCGTTGTTAAGGGATACCAAATGTTTTGTTTTTCAGAGGTTTGATTTTGGGTGCGATGCATTGGACTTTCAAAGTAGATGTTGTGGAATTTCATAGACTGTCTGTTGATGTGATAGGGTTGGAAGGAAATAAAAATGTTGATGGCTGGCTTGGAATAGCCGAAGGTCCCGGAACTCAGTTGGAAATTGGTGTAATTGGAGTGCTGTGGAGGATGGGTATTCTTGCATTGTATAAAACAAGTGCAACGTGCCATCTGATGATGATGATATACTCTACACATACACCGTCTTGTGGCACCAGGTCCCTTTACTCGCAGAAGCCAAAGTGGCGATTCCAACCACCAGCGCTCTATACAGCATACATCCAGCACACCTCATTCCTACTCCAACACGCATCTCATCTCCACTTGCAAAATGATATTTTATTGCCTGCCCCCCTTCCTCTACCCTCTCCCTTCCTCGCTCTCTCGCTCCTCCCTCCTTCCCCCATGATATAGCACACAAAAGGGTAATAATAATACTAAACGGATATCCCCCAGGTTTACCAGTGGGCGCAACTCTGAATATAAAAGAAAAGAAGAACCAGAAATCGAAAAGAAGTGGAAGAAAAGAGGAAATGAAAACGACCCAAAAACCGATGCAGTAGAACCCGACAGATATGTATATTCCTCACTCTCCCACCGCAGCAGCATGCACACCTTTTCCGCTAATCCACCTGCTCCCACACCCCGCCGCCCTCAGCAGCCGCCGGCGCCGCCTCCTCCTCGCTCACCAATATCCCCACGAGACACTCGCCGAGCATGCCCTCGACATTGACCCACGGGTGCGTGGCGTTGAACAGCGCGGTGCCGTCGCGGCCGGCGCCGCGCAGCAGCTCGCGCTCGCCGCCGGGGTGGAAGCTCATGTACGCCGTGATGTTGTACACCTTGCCCGCCAGCGCCATCCACACGTCGGCCGGGGGCTTCTTGTGTGCTGCGAGGAGGGAGGGCGGGACTTTGATTAGGTTTTGGTGCGGGAGGCCCTGGATGACGATGTTAGTACTATGAACATATTGGATAAGGAAGGGAAAAAGACATACCCGGAGGTCGACGCCGCTCTTCTGTAATCGCGCCCAGTCCAGCGGTGAGTGTCCCGGCTCCAGCGTGACTTTGCGACTCCGACTGCTACTACTGCCACGTCCATTCGGCGCGCTGAGACCAGAGCCAGCCGCAACGCCGGCCGCGCCCTGACCAACGACGGCGAGGCGTGAGACCGGCGTGCGAGCGGCAGCTAGCGAGTTGCGTTGCGGATTGCGGTGCGGGATCGGTGGAGGCGGCATAGCGAGCGATGACGATGGCGACGGACGGGGCGCGGGGGCCGTATTTAGCGAGCTGATCCCGCCGCGCGCGCGCTGCGCTGAGTGCAGCGCTGGGAAGGCGGGCGGGAGATCGTCGCTGGGGTCGTCGTCAAGGCTGATGGCGGGGACGCGGGAGGCCGGGCGCGATGGCGTGGCGCGAGGTGTTGTGTTGGGGGAGGGTGGCGCTACGGTGGGGGGTTGTGGGGTGACGGGTAGGCCATTAGAGAGTGCTGGCGAGGGGGAAGGTGAAGGTGATTTCGTAGATGTCGTTGTTGAAGAAGATGATGGCGTTGTCAATTCTATAGTTGGTGATGTCGATGCCGTCGTCCGCCGGGAGAGCGACGTCGTCGGCGGTGTTGGTGGCGTGCTCTTGCGCCCCAAAAACCCTCCCATCAGCGCCGACCATCCCGGCCATCCCGCCGACGCAGCGGCCGCGTCCGGGGCGGCGCAGCACAGCCTGCGGTACGCCAGGTACGAAAACACCGCGCACAGCAGCGACACGCCGACAATCATCCTCTCTCTCTCTCTCTCTCGCTCAGTCCAGCCCTATCCAGTCCAGTCCAGTCCGCAATCCGCAAAAACTCTCAGCCGGCGTGTGTGGGTGCTTGCTGGCAGGGATGGCGCGGGGGCGAGCAACGGGTGGGGTGATTTATTTGCTGAGATATGATATGGCGTGCTGTGGGTTGGGTGCGGGGGGCCCGGCGGAATCGTACGATGCTGGCTGGCAGGCGTGCAGAAGGCAGGTGGTGTGGTGTGATGGCCTGGCGACGAAAAAAGGCTGCGAGGGAGGGAGGGTGCGGGTGGTTAGGTAAGCCAGCCAGACTCCAGAGCCACGTTGCGGATAAACTGCGATTGAGGGATCGAGGGGCGAGGCGTGGAGATCGCCGGCTGAGTCAGCGAGAAAATAAAAACTTCCCCGGCCGGCGATCTAGCCAGTTGAGCCGCACCGACTACAGGAGCGGGACAGTCATCAACACACCTCCCCTCCACGTCCATCGTCACACAGCACCACCACTACGACCTCACCACCACGGTCCCGGCGCAACGATGTCACTAGTCCACCTCTCGCACGTCTGCTCGCACCTCCAAAACGCCTCGCGCGCACGGCTGGGCCTCACCTCAGTGCCAGCAACAAAGCAAATCCTCTCACTCATGCTCGGCCTCCAAGACCAAGGTTTCGTCTCCTCCGTCACTCGCGGATCCATCTCCGGCCCCGATCCAGAATACGTTCCAACAACGCAGGAGAATGTGTCGACGCGGCGGCTGTGGCTGGGGCTGAAATACTTCGACAACGAGCCGGTGCTGAGCAAGATGCGCATGGTCAGCCGGCCGAAGCAGCGGGTGTGGATGAGCGTCGAGGGCATGCGCGAGGTGGCGAAGGGGAAGGATTATGAGTATGTCAAGGGACTGCAGCCGGGGGAGTGTTTGTTTGTGAGCACGGATCGCGGGGTTTATGAGTTGCGCGAGGCGATTGAGAGGAGGGTGGGGGGGCAGTTGTTGTGCCGGGTTAAGTAGAGGGTGGTGGGATGCGGGAGGAAGGAGGGAGGAGGGGGTAAAAGGGGGCTGTATTATAGGATCGTGTTGGGTGGTGCGGCACCATCTGGCTGGTGGAGTTTTGGGGAGACGTGCTTTGTAGATGATATTGCGAATCTCCAGATCAACACTCACTCACTCACCTCCATAAAACAAAACGACTGGCTTCAGTAGAAAAATGCGAGTAATCTGCAGTGTTCACACCTCGTATATCCAGATCACCAGAAGGCACTGCAGTCGCGTGTTGCACTCGTACAATGCAGGAAAACCTTCCTTTGCAGCGCTGCTCTTCTCTACGAAACGACTGATTTCAATTTGCTCTCCCTCACCTACTACACTCTTACTACATATTCAACTACGTAGCAAAGAAAACCCAACGAAAAAAGCACAAACTAAATAGCAAGAAAAAGACGAAACAGAAGAGAGATAGGAAAGATGTGTGACACGCAGTGGTCAACGAGAGTAGACAAAACAGTCGAGCAGACAGGGGAGAAACCAACTGTTTGCAAGTGTTCGCACGAAATAAGTGATACCAGCTATGAGAAGACTCTTTATCAGTACCAATCTGTAATTCAGCATTTAGCTATTTCCCCACTACTGAGGGTGTACTGTGTATTGTTTCCCCCGCCTTGTGTATTGTATTCCAACAACCGCCCTCCACCGTGAGATTTTCAATTTCGCAACATGCAGAGAGATGATGACGGATTGGAAAGATCGCGCACTGACTGACTGTGCTGGTTGTTGTTTAGGCATGACTTGATAATTCGATCAGCGCAGCGAGCATTCAGGGCTCCCACAGCCGTCCGCGTCCACGTGCGACGCCGCGAGTAGGGCCACGCAGGATGAAGTCTGGCTCGGCGGGTTCGCGCATGCCACGGCCACGACCGAAGGCGTTGGGGTCCAGGCGGAGCTGCGGGGGATCTTCACGGAACCCACTATTGCGACGTGAACCACCGTTGCTGCCTCCGCCACGACCACCGCGGCCACGACCTCCGCCACGGCCACCGGTTGGCGACGTAGGTGAGCGCGGACTACCACCGGACTTTCCATACTCGTAGTGACGACGGCGCTCAAGAAACTCGATGTCCTCACGGCGCACCTTGCCAGCGATATCCGCGCTATGAGCGATCGGCACGCCGTACAGCGCGGCCCACTCACGCAGGATCTCGTCGTTGGTCACCAGCAGCACGTCGTTATCGTCGCCGCCGATCTTCTGGGATTTACGGATCGCGAAGAGCGTGCAGTTGAGGATGTCCTTGACGCGGGTCGGCGGCTCGGTGTCAGGCAGCGCGCACTCGGCCCACGACGCGAACTTCTCGGTCGGGTCTTGGATGCGCACACCGGTGATGGCGCGGCGTCCGCCAGCGGCTGTCTGCTGCACGCGGTCGAAAAAGCGGATAGACTCGCGCGCGTGGATGTTGGTATCTTCGGTGCCTTTCTTGAGCTTGTCAAGACCGTCGAGTGCTAGGGTTTGTTAGCGGGGGGACTTCAGAGGGTCGGGGGAGGGTCGGGAGTGGAGGGGTCGGGGGGTCCGGGGGTCGGAGCGGCTCACCTGAGAGTGGGACGAGCATGGTAATGCTCTTGTCGGTGACCATTCGCTTCAGCTCTGGGATGCTGGCGGTCAAGGCGGTCTCGTCGCACACGCAGTGGAATATGCGGCGCACGGGCGGCTTGAGGAGGCGATCGTGGTTCACCTTGGTCTGCAGCTGATCGACGTGGTGCTGCAGGCGAGCGAGCGCCATTTTCTCGTTTGTCTGGTGCTGGCGCGGGGACGTCACGGGCGTGGTCGCGATAGGCATCTGGCGCGGAAACGAGTTTAGGGTCGGTGATTGCATCATGGTTGGTGGTCGTTCTCTCTCAGGGTGGTGGGGAAGGGTGTTGTTGATATAGGATGCAGATGAGTGCTGTGTTGGGTGGTGGGAAGATGGGGTTGGTGGCGATGCGTGGAGGATCAGTTTAAGTAGAGTAACTTCGCATGGAGCTTGTTTGGGAGTTCTTATTTATGCTGCCCCACTGCAACCACAAAGAGCCACAACTTTTAAAGCCAGTCACCGCAGACTTTGCACATGCATTTTGTATTCAGGCCTTCCTAGACAAGCTTTTGGCTCGCTGTTTGAGACGGAATTAATTAATCGCCGGTCTGCCCTTCACTGGGTATCTCATTCTTGCTCAGATTCTCGGTTTTCCTTTTCATGTTGCTGTGTGGCGCAGCTTGGGAACATGTATCGTCTTGCAGTGCCGCACGATAAGCAATAACCACTTCTGCATTACTCCGCCATTCAATGTTGCTTATTATAGGCGGATTTGACATCGTCATGGGCTGTCGTATTCGCTCCAGTCGCGTCTCCCAGCTTCTAGCACAGCTAGGAACATACTACTTACGTGTTGTGGCTCATTATGCTGGCAACTGAGTTCATACGGGACACGTGAAAGATACCTATTCACACAAACAAAAACTAGTTAGGCGTCCACCTAACCACAGTTTAGGTTGATTGCAGTACTACCAGGCTCGAAAACGCCTCCGATATTAGGGATCGGGAGCTTTCTGGGGTCGTAAATAAGGCTAGTTTAAGGTACCGCCGATACATGGCTCCCAAGGCTGAGATACGCGAATTCTATATGCGATCCTTGATGCACGCGGATGTACTTACATACGTCTTCTAAAACCGCTCTTTGATGTATGCACGTCATAATTCCAAATGCCACAGCCTTCTTATTGCTCATCTTTCACGATTAACCCAGACCCTTCCTCCACCCTTTGTGCCCATTCACTAAACAATTGCTTAATAAGTTTCCACAGGGATAAGGTGACTGCAACTCACGTCCAGGATCCATCGTAAATTCGCTTCTTGCCACTGAATCCAGCAGCTTCCATAGCGGCTTCAATGACAGCTGCTGTGACTCCAGTCCCACACATGAGTATAGTGTCTGTCTCTGGACTATCATCAACACCTGCTTTCAGTAATATACTGCGTAGCTCGTCGCTTGGCTTAAGCGTATTATTTGACACACTGACTAGGTAGCTGAATGGAACGGAAATGCTGCCTGTAGTTCAACCCGTTAGATGCATAATGTAGTCAGAGTTCTTGCGTTTTTAAGGTATCCACAACCGACGTCATGTGCATCATCGTAGAATCACATTAGAGGCCTGATTGGGGGATTACCTGGGATATGTCCGGACGAGAGTCCTGGCCTAGGCTCTGGATCAACACCTGTAAATCTTTTATTCGGGCGTGCATCCAATATCTGGACCCCCTTCAATCCTCCCTGAACCAGTTGTTTTACTTCTTCAAAATCGATAGCTAGGCTTGTGTCTGGCTGCACGACAGGATACGATGTCTCTGGCCATTTAAATGGCTCCCCGCGCTCAACCAGGTACCCTCCCTTGGCCCACTCCTTGAAATTGTTCAATAGGTGGACTCTCTCATGGCCAAACACTTTGAATGTCCAGGCTGCCCTAGGGCCAGAAAAGATCCCGACATGTGGTGAGTCGTACACCACAACTGTGTCCTCTCGCGATATCCCGAGTTTGCTCATGGCCTTTGCAAACGTCTCTGCCGTAGGCAGCATATGCGGATATGGCGAATCAAAGTCCTTTATCGCATCGAGATCGAAAAAGCGTGCCTTTGGAATCCGTTGCTTCTTGTATTCTTCGAATCCATTACGGGCTCCGGCGACCGGAATATACCATTCTGCAGACACCGGGACTATCCGCGAATCACCTGCCCTGCCCTTGCGCGCTTTTTTGAGCTCGTCTGGTGTAATGAGGAAGGATGAAAGCCGGTGCGAAGACATTGATTGGGCTGAGACCAGAGGCACGAGGCTCCGCACGATTGGATACGACCCAGGCCTTGAGATTTTCGCAAGGAGCATCAGGCTGACTTTTCGCAATCGAGGTTGGTTCCGATAAGCTCGCAGTGTTCGCACGAACTTGGTGTTGGACAACTGGGTAAAGCGTCTGGAAGCCTGGGCCACTTGCAACCGTTAATCATCGGCACTAGCGAATAAGCGTGCTCGCTAAACAACAGCCCTCGAATTACAGGGTCCAAACACATGTGGGAACAGTCCTCTGAGCGACGGCTTGCGACATGCTTTCTCTTTGAGTGGTTCAAATGCGACAGCTTGAGTATAAAATCTTCATGTGATCTCACAAGTTCATGGAATTGGTCGAGACTTTAAGTTGACACTTGGTTCGCTCCCTGAAGTGATCATGATTTCCAAAACGAGAATCTAGCTCCCGAAGTCAAATACAATCATTGGACACTGCCCTCACTACATGTATGTCGGGTCGCATATGATTATGTATCTTTGCTCGTGTTTGCGCGACATTCTTCGCATACTTTAATCATGGTAAGTGTATATAAGCCCGGTTTACCTTGGAGATGCCCTAGCAAATATTGCAGCACAGCCATCATATCCGAGTGCTTACTTGTGCGAGGTCTATCAGCCTGACAGGCTATCATGGGCCATACAGTACTCAAGACGATCTTGGCAATTTCTCTGGCTTTAATAGCCTTGAGCCCACTCTATCTAAAGTCGCCTCCTGCGGACTTTACCGCAGGGTGCAAAGATCTCGCGAACGAATTGGGACATAGCACAGAACGTTGCACGGCACAGTATTCACCCTTGACATCGCCCCAGGAAGATCTATCCACAACTCTCAAATGGTGCATGGAGAATAGACACACTGGTAGCAGATACGGGCTTAGATGGCAACACAGCACAACCTTGGAGTGGATAGACCCATTGTCGGCATGGATACTGTCAGCCTTCGGTCTACTTCTTCTCTGTCCAGTGGGCGACAAATCCGAAAAAGAGATACAATCCCAGAAGCCAAGGCAGTTTGCTACCGTGAAAGTGCTGGGAGATCACTTCCACTCTTTCATCCATTCCCTTTCCCAGTTCCTCCTTATTTTAGGCGATCCAGCAAGTTCATTTTGCGGAGTTCTGTCAGAGGTTATAAACGATGTTAGATACAATCATTTTGCACATGACAAGGTTGGAGGAGACGAAAACGATCACCAGCGATATTGCATCATAATCAACTGTTGTGCGCTTCTCTCACAAATCAAATACACTGCAAAAACTGCACTCCCACTGGAGTTTCTAATCGAGTGCAAAAATAGTACCTCCCATGCTCACGATGCCCTCAAAGGTATTTTAGGTGGCAAAGTCAAATTCGTTTCTGGAATAATTCTGCCTACGGTCATGTACTGCGGTAGTTGTGTGGCTGTACGTAAAAAAGAACTTTGTTCCTGCAGTATCTTACGCCCCAATTAGGTGATATACGATGCAACGTATACTAACCTTGGAGATAACGGAACCGGTGAGCACCACTGTGATTTTTTTAACCTAGTGTATGAGTGTGACTGATTATGTTACAACTCTTGCAGCACATTCGGTAAGTTAAACATTTACAATTGAAGAAACACAGGGCTCAATCAAGGTTTTGCGCTTTTAGCTAGCTTACGGAATATGGTGAGAAAAGGCTCGTCTTTCCCTTAGTCCCAAGTTTATCTCATGTGAACAGGTATCTCTGGTTGCTTTCCTTAGCGGTCTTGAGCAACTGTTATGGCTCAAACCTCAACAACGATGCCATCAGCGTCTCCTTGAAGCACATCTGTCAGCTAGCGCCTATGATATCCAAGAGTCCCTCGGAAACCCACTCGGAAACTTCTAGCTATCCTCGTCCCCCTATTATTCGAACAAAATCGGCACTTTCTGTCATTGAGGACCAGTCTCAAAAATACGGTAATACATGGATTCCTTGCGAAACAATCAAGCTACATGGCAGGTACATGAATATCCTCAAATGGCGCCAATGGCTAGATAGCCAACGCCTTCCGCTTCGAGCTCTACAGACAATTAATACAGAATACCGCCCACGCAAAGATCTCACTACGACTAAAAAGGAGCTATCGCGAGAAAGCCTTCTCCCACTAAGAAAACTTCCAAGATATATTGGGTTTCAGCTGTTGGGTTGGCTTCCTGTAGCCTTTTCATGCATGGGCGCAGCAATAATCTCCTGGACAACTCCAATAGCGAGTCTTTCAAACTTAGTTGCCCTGAGTAATTACCGAGCCCCAGAGCTGACCCGAACAGAGCGGATTGTCTTGCCGTTCAATTACACAGATATTGTACGGCATCTTCACATTCTTGGCGGCAATATCTCGTCCAATAGACCAGTACATCAAATATAATAGTTTTAACCCACACCTTCCGATAGAGGAGGCCATGAAGGCGAACTTCCGAACGGAGGGGTACTTCAGAAAACACTTTATAAGTTCGGAGCGGCCTCTACGTATGATCTCTACCGGAATATATACCGTTCTGATCCAGATCAATGTGTTTATACTCTTGGCCGGAACCGCATTTCAACTCACCGGGGTCTACCGGAGCTGCATCTGTAAAGCTGGTGTAATGCCAAACCGGAGGAATGCATCTTCACGAATACAGTTTGCCGTAGACACCAGGGAGCACCGAGAGTACGCAGAGAAGATCTGGGTGCCCAGTAAGTTCTACCACGGTGCACAGCATATGTTATTGAGCTTATCTCTGAGACACTCTTAGTTGCTTTGGGTTCGTTCGTAGTACTCGGAAGTATTTGTCTTGTCGGTGTGACGGTTAAACACTTTGTGATGTTCAGATTAGAGAAGTCGCACCGATTAAAGTAATGACGTGCAGTTCATGCGGTGTAACACCGTCCTTGGTTATAAAAGTGAGGATTTGTATTAGGTTTATCAGGCTGGGTGTTCTAATTTGTGGTGGCGTTGTTTGATTGGACATGAATATAAAGTTTTACTTCAAGTATATTTCTCTAGAGTTTTCACGTGATGCTTGGCCATATACTACTTGCCAAAACTAGTATGTTCCGTTTGGCCAGAGTAAAGGCAGGGGAATCTGGGCGAATAGTAGATTCCAGAAAGTGCATGATCCCTAACCCGGACCGAACCAATATCTGGGGAACCGCACCGCCACCGGCATTCTCCTTGTAACCCCACCATGACTCCCGATCTGATAGAGGCCCACAACGCCCTTCCACTGTCCGCGCTCGACCGCTACCTCCCCGCCTCCACCTGGCCCGACAACCTAACGCTGCAGTTCCACACCGCCGCCTCCAGCTACCCCACGCTCTTCCACAAATGCTTCGACCTCGTGCGCGACAACGTCTCCGGCATGTACCGGCGCTCGTCGATCGGCTGGAACAACTCCAAAAAAGGCAAAGAAATGCGGCACCCGGCGCTGCGCTACCTGGTCCTCCTCGACGCCGGCACCGCCGAGCCCTCGGCTAGCGAAGACGACGCCGCCGACGCCGCCGATAACGACGGCGACGACGAGTGGGAGGACGAGCCCGACTCCGGCCCTGTGCTCGCGGGGTTCGCGAGCTTCATGATTACCGAGGAGGACTGTGAGGAGGTCATCTACGTCTACGAGCTGCAGTTTGCGGAGGGGTGGTGCGGGCACGGGCTCGGCAAGAAGATGCTGCGGCTGGTGGAGGAGTATGGCCGAAATGTGGGGCTGCGCAAGTGCATGCTCACCGTGTGTGTCGAGAACGTGGGTGCGATGCGGTTCTACATACGGGAAGGGTATGAGGAGGACGCCATATCGCCGTGCTCCAAGCTAAACCGCAGAGGCGAGATGACGGAGCCGGACTACAAGATCATGAGCAAGATTTTAGACTAGATGGCAAGCTGCAGGCTGCCGAAGGTGGGTTGGCACAGATGTGATCAATCAAATCCCAAATAAAATCCCGTCGTTTTACACGTTTGTTCTATCTATGGCATGACTACTTATATCTGTACGACCTCTTTCCCGCGCATCTCTGGGCGCTCGGTTTCCCACTCGTCCCGTAACACGGCGAAGAGCGCGTCGGCAACTATCATTATTACCGCCAGAGACCATACTAGCGTTATAGCGTAAAAGAAATTGGCATTGCCGGAGCCGGCATAGATCCACAAATGGTAGAAAGCGGGGCCGAGAAGGGTAGCATAAAGGACCGTTGATGTGGCGAAAAAGGTGTACCGCATCACTGGGTAGGTTAGTACAACATTGCAGGCTAAGTAGGGCGATTGAGCATACATGGAAAGACATGTCGGTAAAGGCAAAGAAGCGAGATGTAGAGGGCGGTGTCCCCTATTGCTGGGTATGATTTGAATATAGCACTGATGCCCAGTATCGTTGTGATTACGAAAAGAGGTTGTCTCCTGCTCATGTTGTGAGAAACTTAATTGCATGGAAGGCATCACAAGGGCTTACCGGAGGCGTATGCACAGTGGAGCGACGTATATCAATAGATGCAACTGGAAAACACACAAAAAGAAGTCACGGAATGAGTCGAACATTTCAATAAAAAAATACCACCATAATCCGACGTTCGGCGTAAGATCTGGCAGCATCAAATGAACCCCGTACGTCGAGTACAGGAATTCCCATGAGTTTGACGTGATCAAAAATGACAGCCCAAGCAATGCTCCAAAGGCCGCAAGAAACAGGCCGCTATGTGCAAGCGCAAAGCTAACCAACGAACCTCTCCGCGCTGGCTGCGAATGCATGTCATAGGCTAGCAGTATCAACGGCGGGAGTATGAGGACCGGATAGACTGATAGGTAGGAAGACATTGCGATGGCAAGAATAGCTGGAATGGCGTCACCCTTGACGGCCTTTGCAATTGCGGTCAGAACTGCGGTGTTGGTGAACACGATTGTTGATCTGGAAAGACATGTTGCGACAGTGAACGGGTTCAACAAAAACGCAGCGCCGGCTGCCCATGATGGTAGAGAGTGTCCCTTCCGGCTGGAAGTGTGTAATGGAGTAACGGCCGACACGCCCGAGTCGGCGATTTGGATCAGCGACAGCGCAGACTGCACATCCAAAAGTATGTAGATTAGGTTTATAACGACAGGCGAAGAGGGTATATTTGAGAAGAAGGCGAGTAGAAGCGGTGCCTGTCGCTGAGTTAGCCCGATCGCTGCAAGTCGTAGAAGTTAGATACGGACCTGGTGGAAGATGCCACCGTCATACGGTGAAACGCCATGCGTGTAAAGAAACAGGCCCTCCTTAAGTCGCTTGAAACTCGTAACAGGTGTAGATATCTCAACTCGGTTCGTAAGAAGATCGGGTAAACTAGGAAATACAAAGAAGAGAAATAGGCGCAGTATCACGGCGAAGATGATGATTAGGACACTCCGCCGGTCCATGATGGCTTTGGCCTTTGTTGCTATGCTTCAGGACCGCAAGGTGTTCCCTTCTAGATCCGGGTAAGTTTCGAGTGATTTGTAAGGTGTGATGGTCAGCTACAAACAGCTGTAGACCTATGAGCTCGGGGGATTAAACACGTGTAAATTGATCATCAAAATATTGCCTAAGTGAAATTCATGATATCGTCATTGTCGCAGTTCTATTGCTCCAGCACCATGATCAGGATCCCATCACACAGACCCTGGTCCTCAGCCGCCAGTACTAGGGCGGAGCCTCGTCAGCCACCACCAGATGCCACCTAGACTTTCGGACTCCCTCTCTCACTCAACACATCTCATTCTTGCAGCTCGTTCAGCTTTTTGAATAACTCTGCGCACCTTCTTCGCTTTGTTGCTCTAATCCTTCAGTCGGTCTATCTCTCGTTTACTGCCGCTCGTCACTCCCTAGTCTAGCCTTCTATTCATCTTTCAGCCGTCATGGCTTTCGTCAACCCCTTCCGGGATATCAATGTCCACGCCTCGCCGTCTCACTACCTTTTCCGCTCGCCGTCATCTCCAAATGCGCCCGCTCTCGTCATTGACCGCCCCTCTGGCGACACGCGCATGGTCGAGTCCCCTGTTTTGGGAGGCAAGCGAGTTACGAGTGTTGCTGGAATACTGGGAATGATTCGCCTTCGACTTGGTCCGTGATACTCCTGGCCTCTGCGCAAGGCTCTCAGCCTCAACTAGAGCACTTGGCAGCGGGGTCTACAGTGTTTCTATGCCTAGGGCTAACGTGTGAAACTCCCGGATATAGACAAATATATCGTCATTATAACCAAGGCCAAACTTATTGGGCGCATTCGAGGACACTCTGTCTACAAGATCGAAGCTACAGAGTTTCTGCCGCTGCAGGAGCGCGAGCTACACGTATGAGTTTCCTTCTATCCGGCTAAAGTTGAGCTTTGTCCGGGCTCCTGTAGATCGGGATATTCATGATCTGGATTTAGGACTCTGACGAGGATGCGTACCTCTCGCTCTTACGTACCCACCTGCGCACGGGCCCCATGTACTTCTCATACTCTTTCGACTTGACAAACACGTTCCAAAGACAGCAGTCGGCCGATCACTCGCTGCCCCTGTGGCAAAGGGTAAGAGTCGCTAAAGGGAATGGCATTAGGCCTCCCACATTCCGGAGTGTGGTAAACTAGTGCTTACGCTGCTACCTAGACGGACGAAAGATTCTTCTGGAATAGATACCTACAATCGGATCTGATAGACACAAGGAGCTCTTATCCTACTGTAAGTTGAGAAGTGGCGGCCTGATTTTTGTCATTGTATATCACTCGGACATTACTGAGGACTGTAGATCGACCCATACATCCTACCTGTGTTCTTTGGATTTCTCAAAATCACCACGACAGTATTGAAATCTACGCCCTTGACTTTTGTTTTGATCACCCGGAAGTGCCGCCACCGTGCTGGAACCCGGTACCTTTCTCGGGGAATCGATGAAGCCGGTAACGTCGGGAACTTCAACGAAACAGAACAGGTGGTGATTGTCGGTGACTCGACTGGAGGATTAGGGGGATATGATCAGAGTACCATTGGCGGTAATAAGGGTTCCGGGAAAGTTCAGATTTTGAGTTATGTTCAAACCAGAGGCAGTGTGCCGGTTTACTGGGCGGAGCTCAACAATCTTTCATATACACCAAAGCTGCAAATTCGAGGTGTTGAAACAGCAGTGCCAGCGACCAAAAAGCACTTTGATGAGCAGATCAATCTTTATGGAGACAATTACCTTGTGAATCTTGTTAACCAGAAGGGGCGGGAAGAGCGCGTCAAAGCTGCCTACGAGAAGGTTGTTAGATTGCTGGTCACCAAGCCTGAGGAATCCAAGCAAGCGTCTGAGAAGTCATCTGAGCGATTCAGAGAAATTGAGCCAAGTGAGCGCAACAAGAAGATGGATCGCTTGCACTACGTTTATTTTGACTTTCATCATGAATGTAGCAAGATGAGGTGGCACAGAGCACTTTTGCTTCTAGACAAACTTGGGGACGGTTTGCACGAGCAGAAATACTTCCATTCGGTTGAGGGTGGAGCAACCAGCACAGTACAGAGCAACCAGCAGAGCGTAGTGCGCACAAATTGCATGGACTGCTTGGACCGGACGAATGTCGTCCAGAGCATGCTTGCTAGGTGGACGATAAACCGACAGATGATCGACATTGGTGTTTTGGCGAACGGGGAAGATATTTCCAAGCATGCCAACTTTGAATTAATGTTCCGAAACGGTACGTAGCTCTAAAACTATCCATGAAAAAGTAACTAACAAACAACAGCATGGGCCGACAACGCCGATGTAGTCAGTCGTGCTTACTCTGGCACTGGTGCCTTGAAGACCGACTTTACCCGACTGGGTGTTCGTACAAAAGCCGGAGCTCTTGCAGATCTGTCTAACTCTATCACCCGATTTTTCCGTAACAACTTTGCGGATGGCCCTAGACAGGATGCTTATGATCTGTTCCTTGGGAACTACCTGCCGTCGACGAGCCTTACGGCGTCTTCTCTTATGTTTGTAGACCGTCGGCCAATCCTGGTCCAAAGCGTGCCTTACATCCTGTATGCTGCTATATTCCTTGAGTTCGCATCGTTCGTCCTTCCCAGACAGACGGAGAGTGGCCAGATCAGCTTGAGAATCTTCGCCCTATTTTGGCTCATGGTTGCTGCATGGGCGATGAACTTCGTCAAAGAGCACGGAATGTTGTATGTCAACTGGCCTAAGCTCAACGTGCCAGCGTTTGCCGTTGAAGGCTACAATGAGGCCTTGGCAAAGGCCAGGCAGGACAAGATCGTTGGAAGATGGATTGGAGGGCCGAAGGTAGAAGGCCGGCACGAGCGTGGTGCTAGCATTAGTGGTGTTAGACTAATTCACCTCGAGGAGGGCAAGAAGAGAATTGAGTAGATGTGCAACGTACTTTGCTTAGGGTGGAGTTTGGGAGATAGATACTTCTTATTCACTGGGATAGAAACTTCGGGAACCTGGTGCGACCAGCGGTTGGTTGATATCTGAAAGACGGGCGTTGAGCGTGCTGGCTGGGATAGCGGAATTTTTTATATATTACACACTTACTTTTTTGTATTAGTCTTGACTTATTCTTTCTGACGTTCCTTTTTCCTTTGTCGAGTCTTGCATATACTTGAGGGGGCAGTAGTCTTATTTTTTTTTTAACTTTTTGTTTATTTTCTCTCATGTTCGAGTACGTAATTCACAAAATATTAAACGTATCACAGAAAGATCCCTCTCAAGAGTTTCTTCTATATGTGGTCACGTGTCCACGTGTACCGCTTTGACCCCTGGCTGGTCTGTGCACGTAATCCACCCCTGCCATTCACCACAACCTCACTCACACCACCTCCGCCAACCCCCACTACACACCCAAGCATGAAAGTCAAGATTACAAAGTGGCACGCCGTAGCCGCCTGGCGCTGGGATGTGCCCGAAGACGACGTGTGCGGCATCTGCCGCGTGCAGTTTGACGGCACCTGTCCCAACTGTCGATACCCCGGCGACGACTGTCCTTTGCGTGAGTTCTACCACCACCGTCTCCCCTCTGCACACTTTCTAACTTGTAGCGCAGTGAACGGAAAGTGCGGTCACAGCTTCCATCTGCATTGCGTCAACGACTGGATCCATACCGAGAGCTCGCGCGGGCTGTGTCCCATGTGTCGGCAGAAGTTTGTGTTTGATGATGGTGCCCAGTAATAGAGACTCAAGAGAGGGTTTTGGACAGTTACGAATTGAATGCAGATATGATATATTCATGGGGAAGAGAGGACTTGTAGTATTATACCCGGTGGATGGATGGTGAATGTGAAATGGTTAGGTCTGGATCAGCTTCCGAAGCCGTCTATCTGAACAAGTGGAATGCAGCAGTGTGCAGCTATTCATGAGGCTAAGAATGAATCTGTGCTTCCCCATGGTGGAGTATTTCATCCATCCTTGCCCGTTCCTACGGCATTTGTGCTCCTCGAGGGCGGGCGGGCTTGGTGCTTCATCATGTAAATATTTTTTATGGTAGAATATCCCGGTTACCCTTCATGTGCAAAGGTCTTTCGAAACTCATAAATCGCGCGTCACTTGCCTTCCTTTGCACGCGTTTGTTTCTACACTCAGAGACTTTGAACCATAGTGCCCAGTAACTACTAGTACTAATTAAACCGTAGGCATAAGAAATACGCACGCTTACAGGTATTAGACAATGTAAAGGCCGAATTCATTTAAGTTGATGGTCATGTACTTGCACGGTATTCGGCCGTACCAAGCAATCAGAGTCGGATATTTGCTACGCTTTCAGATCCACCCATGCTTCAGCATATTTACCAATCAGTCAACCAAGTGTTTCATCTCCATGCTTGATGGGGGATTTAGATAAGAATGGCCAATTTCTAGATACGGAATATCTAAGTGAAGATTTCACTCCAATCGTGTACTACGATGACGTCCCTATACCAACACGCGCGGGGTTTATAAAAACACAGCTCAAATTAGACTCTACATTACTTCCTCCCTAAAAGGCTAGTCCCCTCTTGTTGAATTGGCGGACAGCATCTTCGAGCCCAAGGTCATAGACCCTGGGCCGATCCTGAATTTTCGCACAGCGCACAGCCGCGTCGAATTGTTCCTCCGCCTTCTTCATCGTCTCTGATTGGAAATCAGAGCGCAGGAGTCCCCTTCTCGCACGAGCTTTGGGAGTGGTTGCCTTGTCGCTGCGCATGCAGAGTTGCTCGTTCAGGTTGATGGACAGAGTATTCTTCCTGCAGTCGTCGCTTGTGAGCTCGTGGAGTCTGAATTCCGGGCCGGGGGTAGTACTTTTCTGGTCTAGAAGATTTGACAACGTCATCAAGGGATTTGGGAACGTTTGGATGCGTTCCGCAGGTGTAGGCGTACCGCCAGGCGATGAAGCCTGCGATAACTGTAATCATGATAGGCCCCTTCGGGGTGTCGACAAAAAGGCACGGCATAAAATCCCTATGGATCGGTTTGTTGAAAGGTCGGTCGCGTGGTTTAGACATGGTAAAAAGTGAGAGATCAATGGCTTTGACTCTTGAGATGCTATTTACTAGATACGATATTCTATATTTGGACAGGGCTGTTAAACATACTGAATTCTGTAGCGTAAATTCAAAATAGGTAGGTATTCTAAGATCTATAGAAATATAATTTAGCAATATTGAACAAATGAAGAGAAATCCTGGCTCGAATATTTGATCGATCATTAAAACGCTTCATCTATTCCTTCAAAGTAAGATTCAAAATCAAATTTGAAGTCAAGTAGGTATTCAAACCGAATAAAAACGTGCCCCAAATCTACTCCGTTATAGGTATTATTCTTGCGTCTAGTATTATGTACCCCACTAGCAATGACACCCGAACCACTCAGTTGGTGTGCGCAACGTCACTTTTGCTTGTTTGTGTAATTAAGCAACGAACAGAACCTCATTACTACACATTGTAACCCTAATACCAGAACCACTCCTCTCTCGCCTCGGGAGATCTCGGCAGGAGGATCGGAACAGGCAAGCTAGACTTGCAGCAAACCGGAGCCGCCATCATGAAAACTTTCATTCTCAGAGATCTAGGCACATTATCTTCAGACTTCAATGCTCTGATTTTTTCGTGCAGGTATTGTGTATAAGTATCGAACCAAAAAACGGTATGGTCCCATTCATGTATAACATAACCCTTCGAGTCATACATAATACCCAGTTGCCTAGCAGTGTAGGTATCAGGCACCGAGTGCTAATATGAACCGTTATTCATACTAGATCATTAGCTATATAGCATCGATAGACTGTAGAGTGGTGGTTCAATGTGGTTCAAGGGGGTGACTCTTAGATCTCGAATATTTTCAAGAGCCGGCTTCTGTCCGTTGATAAAGCACATTGAGCACAAAAACAGAACTCTTCGTGAAGAGATTTTTGGACCATGTGCTTTTAAGCATATCTTCACCGTGGTTGCCGACAGTTTCTCCGGGGTCTGGGTGAATCTTATCAAAACTAGGTAGCCCAGGGTATATCACTTTGAATCATCTTAGTTCGAAGGACCAGACCTCCGCCGCAAATTTTCATGTTGAAATGGTAATAATTGGTTGCAACAGCCCGAGCTGTAGATGTCCATCCATGTGTAGGCAACTGTATGGCCTAGGAGAGTTGTTTCTGTAGGGAAATAGGTACCTTTTTCTAGGAAATGAGTCAATGTAGGCGCTACTGTTGAATATTCCAAATCCAAACATGCGCCGCTTACTTAGATCCAACAAGTTTCGACCAGTCCAGCCCACCAATACCCGCCACCGTACTTCTCTCTCGACTCACGGGCTTCTAGAACGACTACTACTCTTCCAAATACCAGTAATAGGCGCAGTTTTTGCCTCTACCAAGCCTCACCGGCCGCCTGAATGATACACCGCGATAGTTGAGGATCTAGACTATGATTCATTGATGCGACACTGTGGATTAAGAAACAAATAAATACCTCTCATTCCCCCGTCGCGGAACTGTTCTAGAAGACAGAAGATTTTATTATAACTTATAACACCCAACGTTCAGAACACATATGTGCAACGAAATAATGACTCACCGCAAACGCCCGTGATCACTCGGCCGCGACGTCGTTCGTTCCTCTCGTTCATTGACAGTGCGTACCTCTTCACAGGAATACGCGTCGTTGACGTCTAGACTCTTAATTAAGCACACCTACATGCTTCGGTCGACTCACCATCATTACGCGCCTACAGTACACCTTCCCCACTACCATTAATTCCCCAATTAACCCCACCACCACAATTTCAGCCTTACCCGTCTATTTTTACGCTCACGCGCTGCTATTAGTCACAGTCGCGACCGCGTTCTAGATGATTCGGTGACGTCACGCGTCGACACAGAGATGACTCTCACGCAGTCACCTGACGTCCCTCACGGCCAGAATCACCGCCCCCGGCCCCCACGCCCCTGCCCGCCACTAAGCCCCGCTGCATTGGCATCGCCGTCTCGCCAACGCTCCCGATAATTGCTCTCGCGTGCGTGCGTGCATGCGTGCGGGTAGGTATGTAGATGGGTCCGCGGCTGTCTGTCTGTCTGTCTGGCAGCCCCTCCACCGCACCCCACCTATCGCAACGGCCTGCGCTGCATGCGCCAGCATCGACTGTACCTACCCATAATTATGTTATGCACGCCTGAATAATCTCCGCCTCCAGTCCGACTTATTTTTAAAATTAATTGCTCCCACGTTGGCGATCGGCTGCCGGGGAGAAATCCACTCAGGATGGGACGATGGGATGATATCGGGCTCCCGTCGGGGGATGCAGGCTGTAGGGCAGCGTGCGGTGGGTGGAGAGTACACACATACAGGCGCCCGTCGCACAGGCGTGGAGTCGAGGGCGTGTGCGACCAGGCTTGGGGTGACACAGGCTCGGCGTGACACACACCAGAACGCCGATGGCCGCGCGCGCTGTGCTAGGCCGGATGGGCCTCCGCCGCGCCGAGTGATGGGACGGGGACAAGGCTAGGGGTTGGGCAGAGGCTCGCCGGGGGTGCTCTTAGGGCTGCAGCAGTGGGTACCGACTTTGACACCGGAGCGGGTGTTTGGGGCTACTGACCGGGCACTGGAGATTTCAGGTTTGTCTGAGGTTTATCGGTTGGTTCTATCTAAGTTTACGGGATTGCTTATCGAGGTCACAGATTACTTACAGAGAATTTTTTTTCATAGCGTCGGCTTTGGGGGAAATTTGTGTGCACACCGTCGGGGTAGAACTTCGTGTATTGGTTGCGAGGAAAGAATATCTAAGAGTACAGGATATTGGTAAAAATAAGAGCACAAAACATTAAACGTTGGGATTATCGTGATTATATCATCACCTCCACGCTAAAATCAAGCCCGCATTCGAAAACAAACAAAAATACAGATCGAATCTCTATGTCTAAGGAAAACTATTCTGCGCTGACGGGTTTGGGCTGCTCCAACTGTATATGTGTTAGAGACTGCGAGAAGGTCTCGCACCGTCGATATCGTAGTGCTGCTGTTCCGGCGGGAACACTGGACCTACACTGCGCGGTTGTATTCTGCTGTTGCTAGAGGAAGATGACATCTCTCACGTCCTGGGAGGAATGACTGTCATTATCGTGTACGGACTATTGGTTGGTAGATAGACTAACGGTGGCCTCTCTGTTCCAGCATGGTGTGAACGCTCTCCATACCGTCACGAACTATAAGTCTATATAACCACATTCCCTCACCGCGGCGTCCCTGAGGGACGAAGGGAGGACGAAGGTACTGGCTTAAGGCGTTATAACATGCTACCACCCATGCTCGCTGGTCGGCGGGCATGTCGATGAGGTACTGGTCGGTGGCACAGATGTCCTCGATTGTGATGTCTCCGTGCAGAGTCTGTATATAGCCATCAGGATCATGGGCCCAGCGCTGCTGTGCAGACCACATATAGATCACGATTCTGCTGGCAAACGCCAAACGCTCCTCGCTGCTGCGGAATCCTGAAAACTGCAGAAGACCGATGAGATGCTCGGCCACGCGCCGGGCAACCCAGGCCTTCCGCTCCAGGCTGGCTATGTAGGATTCTACACGCGGGAGTATCTGAGGATCACACAGCACGTTGAACATCTCCTGGGGATGGGAGATTCTATGTGCGTATCGCTGTCCGCGGCTGTTTCGCAGGAAGAAGGTTGGAGGACTCCATATCTGCATGAGGAGATCGGCCTGGCGAACTCGAGCCAGGCGGCCAGACAACTGGCTGGCACGGTGGTCACGTACCGTTGCTGAAAGTGTGCGGTTTGAGGCAGACACAGGGTCGAGATTGTCGAGGAATCCAAGAATGTTGAGCAGAAGCTCTGCAGGAAGATCGCCCAGCATCTTATCTTTCTTGAAATTGGTGTTTGGGTATTGAAGTTTGGTATTGGTTGAGCTTTGTTTGGCACTTGTAATATCAACTTGATATCTTACAGCTGTAATGCACTGAATGATGAAGTTTGTTTGCTGTAGAGACTGAAATCTAGTGGGAGAATTTGACTAGTATTTAAGTCTCTGGAGAACTATTGCATATCTGTATCCGTTTGGGCAAAAAGACTGCGCAATTTGACACACCCACGAATAGCAAAGCCTACTTCCCTCTGTCCCTTGCGAGAGCTAAAACGCAACGGCCTTCTCTAGGTGTGTGACTGTACGGTAACCAGGTCTATGGATAAGATCGAGTGCGGTGTGTCAGATCGAATGCGTGACCTGTACTGGGGTATAAGGGTCTTCCGCAGGGCGAGAAAAGAGTATAGGAAATGACCGTATAGAATGAGGAAGGGCATCCACTGTGACAATCCTTCTCGTATGATGTGAAATAAGAATGACAAGAACCCGGGTACACAAGATACTAGTGCTGTAGCGGGCTCAGATGCCGAGCAGGCGGCAATGGAATGGTATACTCTCGGGAGAAGAAGGCGGGGTGCAGATAAAATTCGGTATTCTCTTGTTTGCATCTATTTGTTTTTTCGGGGTGTTGGAGAAACCAATGGGCGGGTGCCTGTGGTTATTCAGTAATATACTTAGATCCAAGCATGTTACTGTTTACCCTATTCCCTCCCTAAAATCTAGTAATAATCGGTTAATAGTATCCTGCATAAAACGTTTGACGGAGTCGTGCCTGGTTGCTCCTAGGTTGTCCGCGGACATTCTTCACTCCACTAGACAGACGTATAAGAGCCCCGGACAAGCATTACTGCAAAGAGCTGGAGGTATTAGAAACACCCTGGCCAAGTCAAAATCCCTTAACTGACAAAGAAAAAGGCGATTAATTCGGAACCCGCCGGAGAATCTTGGTGCTTCTCAAATTGAGCGTCAGATTTAGCCTCGAATAGTGATTACAGTTGCATTTCCGGGAGAAGGAGGGTGGGGGAGGGGGGGTCTGCACAGAGCCCAGGAAAGTGGAAGCGGGTGCTAGATGGAAAAGTGCAGCTGAAATTTGCAGCACCAAGAGAATGCGTATTGCGTGAGTGAATATGTGAGAGTGTGAGTGTCCTCTGTGCAATTGCAAGGTGTGGCTGTTGAGAAACGCAGTTTCGTCTAGTACGGACAGACCTAGTTGGCTGTGTAGGGTGTGAGTGTGAGTGTGAGTGTGTACCTGCAGCTAGAGCAAGTAGGATCAGGACTGGGGGAGAGGAACTTAATTTTGGAGGCATGACAGGAACATTGGACAAGCATCAGCTCTAACCAAACTGAACCTGTTTGTACGAAAAGAGCAGACTGCTCTGTGACTACTATGACGACTCTAGTAGTACGCAGCAGTAGCAGGTCTAGCCTAAGAAGTAGAGGACAGGCAGATCAAAGTATGCATATTCGGGGATTAGGTCCCGCGGTTCGGGGACCTGGAATTTCTGTCGGCACATTTACACAGAGTGGGACAGAAGAGGGAAGGGAGGGGGGTCGGTGAAAAATAGACTGGCATTACATCCATGGGCCGAAAGTTGTCAGACATTGAAGCGTGATGCTTTGTCTAGATCCATTTTAGAATACACGGTTATTTTACTCTTCTCTTCTTGTAGGACTGTGCTGTAGTGTACGAAAGTTCACTGAGCGCTCTGGTCAGTGTTGCTCCGCCTCAGTTTAAGCATATGCAGCCTGACCGCCTCAGCTTTGTAGTGGGCTAGCAAGAATAGACTAAAGTAATAGAGAGAGAGAAACAAGAGTTAACACCTGTTCACAAGTACATTGATTCAATCTTAAACGAAGACTTCTTTTCAGTATTGAGTTAGGAGCATGTAGCGAGCTCGCAACGGTGCAAATGTCGTCGGTTTCCCATCACGGTGAGTGATGTCTGTTTGGCAACGGCGCTTCACTTCTCGGAGGTTCAGTGGTAGTGGAGCTAAGCAGCAGGTTAGTCCGGGATTCTAGAAGCTGGTGTCACCTTGAGGGAGGCTTTTCGGATTACACAAACAGCCCTCTCACGTTGCACAGCGGCATAATTGGATGGCAACCGACCACAAGCCTAGTGGGCGCTCCCCTCATTTTTAGACGCCAGGCTTGCTTTTTCGTGCTAGCGGAGTGCCAAACCTCAACCTCACCACCATCGCAGACCGTTGAGCAAGCGACGCTGTCGCCAATTTCACTCCGCCCACCCCGAAACCCGCAGCATCGCTCGCTACCAATAAACCCCCCGATCACCAGTACCGTCCAATGTCTTCGTTCCGAGGCCGCCTGATGCAGCTCGCTGCCCTTTCACCGCTGCGCTCCTCCCCACCGGTCGCCCGCCTCATCACACGACACCTCATTATGAGCCATCGCTGCTTCTCCTCCATCCCCAATACGCTTACTACCCGGCTGTCTCTGACCTCCCGGCCATGGGCTGCTACCTCCACGATACCGGCCGCCCTCGCGACGCCAGCTCGGGGCATGAAAGTTCGAGCATCAGTGAAGAAGCTCTGCGACGGTTGCATGGTAAGTCTCATCAGGCCGCCCCGCTTACCGCCCGCCCTGCCCCCGGTGTGTCGTTTCTTTTGTCCCGATTGGTTCCCGCCAGCCCCAAATGTGCGGTGACTGTGACTAATACACGTTTGTGCCTTGCGGTCAGTCTGTGCGGCGGAAAGGACGAGTCTACATCATTTGCAGCAAGAATCCCAAACACAAGCAGCGTCAAGGTTAAAATGACGAAGCAAGTCTACACGTTGTGACAGCGAGGTGCATATTGTACGATAGGGCTGTACAAACAGTGGGGACAGGTGGATATCATCTTGTTCATGATGTACTAGTATCAATAGACTGGACCAGGGCTACATGACGATTTTGGTGTTATGTGCCAGCGATGTTGAAACGGAATATCTATTACGTTGCAGACCCAATACGAGTTTTCATGACTCTTTCTTCTAATCTCGTGGACAATTTAGATTAGACGAGTTGCAAGCCCGCACAAGGCTCTATCATATCATATATGTATTTTACCACTATCAGATAAAAAACTTCGCTCTGGCCTACTTAACTGCAGCTTATCTCTGTAGGCAAGCAGGCTCATAGGGCGGGTGTGAGTTCCAAATGTAACGTAAATTTCACTGTCCTCGGCGCCAGGCTCTAGTGCTAGTTGCTGCAAAGCGTCTGCCTGGGCGATAATCCGAAAAAAATATCACGTACGTACAATGTCTCCATATGGTATTTCCTTGGCCATCCCCTGCTCGACTTGACTTGTGCGTCGGCGATGGCGAGGCCGATCGACTTCAAGTAAGTAATTCTTGTAGCTGTCGGGTGTGCATCGTGCACCGTGTACAGCATATACTACATACATAGCAAAGGATGTACATATTCTTCAGGGGGAGATTGGAAGTTTATGCGCCCCACTTTCGCAGGACTGCCTCGTAGTACCGGAGCAGTTGCGGAGCATGGTTTTTCCGGGCGGGCACCGGCAAGGGGCGCGGGGGAAAGCACGGTTACATAAGTTAACGGCGCAATAGGCGAACGTCAATCGCTAATAGGAGATTTTGTGTTCAAACTCTGCCACGCCACGCTGTGCAGCTGCTGTAGGACGGCAGTTGTTTTTGCTCCGCAGCAGGTTGCCAGTAGAGTAGTGGTTACCAAGATGGACGGGGTCGACATCATCTGGGGAGAACCCGGCACGCTGGAGCGTTGCAACGTTACACTCGTGCGCCCGAGCCACCCCTTTCCATTATGCTTTGGATGCACCGTATGCGATGTACGACGCCCACGATATATCATGTGTAAGAAAGAAGTAAATATAAACTTGGTTTGTTTATTTGGTGATGGGATGGAATAGGGGGCTGTCGGGCGGGAGGGAACCAGGAGACGGATGGACGGACGTGCACTGCGAGTCACCTTGCGAACTTGTTCGTGATCCATCTAATCTCGATATTTTGTTTTTTGTGTAAGATTTCGGCTTTACGTAGGTACAATCCCGAATACCGATCACTAGGTTCACTGAAATTTGGTGTTGTATTTTTTTCTTCCTGTGGACATGCATAAGTGCACTATTGGGTTCTTGGGGAGCGCGGAGATGCAGTTGCGGTTGCGCTGGGTGGAGATGGGCCCTGGCTAGTTCCGCTACGCAAGTCAACGCAGTTGAGACCGACTCGGCATCCCCAATCCATTGGCCTGCTGCCTGCGTAAATCAATCAAATCAATCCTACCACGCTACCCCCACTATACTCTACGCAACGCACTTTTGTCTACCATAGCCTTACGCCGATCAAGGCCTTCAAGTCATCATCTGTTTCTGATTACGACCTTTTCTTAATTTTAAATTTTTGATATTCGGAGGTGAACATGTTTGCGCAAACAAAACGCGACCTAGACTTGATGAGGTTGGCGCCCTCTTCCTCGACATGACTGTTATGCATGGCGGACATTACTCCAGACATCACGGGACTGCACCTCCGTCGGCCACGTATCGATAATCCTAGGCTTTGAAAAACGAAAACATATAGCCTAGTGGCTATATGACATGATCCAGCATTCAAGCAATGCAAGCCTAATATTGTGGACAGCATTCGGTTGTTTTAAGTCTGCGCGTGGAGCGAGGGATGGTAAGTCTGGTACCGGTTTCAGCTGGCAACGCTACTAGTAAGCACTTTGTTTTGACAAAGCTCGCCACCTGTCAAGTGCTTGATCAGATGAGATGGATGTAATTCAGGTGCGCAGGGTCCACTGATGTCCTCACGTCACGTTTATCCAAACTTACGTTGGTAGAATAAGCGCAGTCGAATGTCTTCAACCGCTCCATATGCTCATGATGAGCCATAGTGCGTCTACAATTAGTGATTTGTTACTCATCATGGTTATTTTGGCTCAGATAACTAAGAATGCGACATGCTAAGTCATTATCTGGAATGTGATGAACTGACAAAGACGTTTCGATGCACTATCTTTATTCATCTTTACAGATCGGAGGTGGTAAGCACCGATATATTCAGAGTACTCTTTTGCTACGATTCCTCTAAGGTCCGGGTTGATTTCCCTACGAATGACGATGGGTATAATGAACCATAGATTCTGAGAGACCCTAAATAGAGTCACGCTTGACGGAATGGAGCAGTTCACAGAGCAACTATGAATGTCCTACGCATCCTGTAGGAGGTGCTTGGCGAGTTTCAGATTTCCGTGACCTGTGGATGTGACCACAGTTCTTTGGAGAATATTCTATTCAATTATAGATTTCAAAAGATGTACGGCAAATTTTAAATCTGATACGTTGTCTTGATCAGTTCATGATCCTGGATTCGCACTTACAGAGCTCGGTGGAAATTGCTCGAGCTCTGAGATATCCGTTCGACTGCCTACGGAAATGACTTAGAAGCTCAATTCCATGGATATATCAATAGTCAAATGATTCTAATTTGCCTACTTCACATTGGAAAGACATATCCTGCACGCCCAGGTTAAGAAAATCAGGTTATTGTTTGATCATCTCCGATAATCTACAAGAGGCAATCTAGTTATCGATACAAGATGTCATAGTTGAGATAAAACACACATTTGAAAGAATAAAAGCAAATAATGATTGATGAAGGCTATGATACTTATTGTATTTCTGGATGGAGCGAGCTTATTTTAACCTGGACTAAGCCAAATTCAACTCAAAAAGCAACTTCCTGCCATCGGTACATCGGATACCTACCCGCGAGTTTTCTTTATATACGTGTCCAAAGCTTGATCTCTTGGCAGTGTTGATCTGGTGTGCTCGTCAAAGTCATATAACTCACCATTATTAAGGGCTGGCTATTTTTACAGTCCATCAAGTATCTAGAACAAGACTACCGAAGCGACTCGATAAGCGCCCGGCATTCTCCGTTCAGGATTGCCCCAATAGTCTGCTCAAACGCCTGTGTGGCCGGCCTCGACGTCGCTAGGCTGCGCATGCCAGCCTACCTCTAACATGAATCTGATATTTTTTTCTTCTTCTTGCAATCAATGCTTACTATAATTGTTTGATCTTATATGTTGTTTTTGTTTAGTTCCTACCAGGCATCGCATTGGCGAAGCTCTGCAATACAAAGTGCACAAGCGCAGGTACCGGCATAGACACCTCCTGCCAAAGCTCTGCTCTCTGCACACGCATTCGGAATTCGCGTCGATGGGGAAGGATGGTGCTTCAGTCTGTCACTTGGTGTCACTGTAGTAGCACACGGGGAATACGAGGACGTGGGCATTGTTGCAAGAATTCCGGAGTCCTGGTTCTTGGAAGTGATCTGAGCAACACTCGTGTGTTCCAAGGCTAGCATTTTTTCCTTTGCTATTCTTGGACTATTATTTGCACCGATCTAACGGACTCGTGCAGCGTCCAAATTGAGGCGCCGATGGCTGTGGCTTAGGGCGTCTAGTGCGCTCGGGTTCCCACATGACACGAACATGTTGAGCCTGAGGCTGGTAGTATTGGGTCTGGTGGAGATATTATGTTTACAGCGGAATGAGGGATTCGAGGGTACATTTTGCGACGGAGTATGATTAAGGGCAAGCATATGTGTGGGAAGTATGGATATGGAAACGGGTGATTATTCGTGATGTGGCAGCCCTATCCCGAGGTTTCTTTATTGTATCTACTTGACAGTAAATAACAACTCGCACCACCTGTAACTACCTACTGATGCCTGTAGAGTGCTGGCTCCGTCACAGTTATTAGGTGTGATGCGTATCGTTCCTTGCCATCGATTAGACAGACTGCATTCCTGTTGCAAATGGCACCTCTAAATCTGGTGCCTCCGGGCCGTTTGGTACTTGAGTATTGTGGCTTTGATTTTGTTTCTAACAAGTCTTTGAATGTTTTTTGAATACATTGAACGTTCTGAAATAACTTGTGATTCGGTATCAAGTACGAATGGCTTCAAACACAATTCTTTGTCTCATTTCCGAGCGTGATTGATCGAATGAAATCAAGCCAGCTACAGACTCATGACATGATGAGAAATCTGCCACTGCTCGAGCATAGTATCTCCTTTTCTTCAGACTTTAGAACCATGCATTCGTTGCTTGAAATTCTCTTCTACTATCTTGTAAGGCTATTCGATGATCTAGAGCAGCGCGCTTATAAGGGAAATCATGAATACTTAGAATCGGGATTTTGCAATCAAGGCTCTTGTCAAAGTCTTAGTTCTTCGGTCAGGTATCGTTGTAAATATTATCTGGCCGAATGAATTAGAATTAATAGAAATTGAGAAATTGACTGTAATAACGCGCGGTAATATCAATAGTCTCTCGTCCCAGCGGTTGCATTGCTCGTAACCTCGCTTGGTGGAATACTCGTTCTGAGACACAAAGCAAACGTACCATGGTATGTGCACCGCTTGTCATTCGGTTTTGTACTTATACCTCAATTCGTGTGGGGCGTGCTTGGCACTCTCAGCTTTCGACTTGCTTTGTGGATATCGATCCCTATCATCTCTTTAACACCTGCATGCGCTCCATCGCTCATCTCAAACAATTGAAAAATTTAAACCCGACACTCTCGGAGGGTTCGGTCACAGCAAATTGCCAGCAGTGATAGAGGATGTACTGTGGAGAAGCCAGAGGAGACAGTGCTAGCAGCTATTACTACACGTCCTTCACAGTCAGTAGCTTATCTTATTTTATTACTCCGTGAACTTCTTCTGATAATTGTTTTCTGCATCGATGCTAGGCTTAGAGAGAGAACCCTTTTGAGTCGCGCAGGCTATGAACTATACACTGAAATGCAAGATTGAAATCTTAGCAATCGAATCGCACTTTGTAACAGAAGATAACAGAACGAAGAATTACTGCCTGAGATGAGAAAACAACTTCGTGCTGGCAACTGCAGATATCGAGGGGCGAAAAGGCTCGTGACTGGTCCACGGCCGAGCAGACATGCCGCAACGGCCAAATGGAATAGTTTACTTGGCAAGACTACTTAAAAATATATGTCCACAAAGGTACGTGAGAAGTGAGAAAAGGTATCTCTCTAAGTAGCTACACATTATGCTAATTCGCGTCTAGTCACGGGAATACAACTGGTGCCCACTGTTTCCGGCCGCCTGACTGCCACCACAAGTATGGGTGGAGAAATGGGCAAATGATAGGCTACTTATACTGACTGGCACGATATTTTGAAAAAAAAGAGTGAAATCACATGACACATCCAATAAATCAATCACCAACACTCGTCCCCACCGCTCTCACCCCACTGTCCTCAAAAAATACCCAGCTGGAAAAGTTAGTATGCAATCTGCATGCGGTTCACAGTCCCTCACTCCTATACCACCGGCAGCAAGCGACTATCATGTTGGGTATGTAGTCTCTATCGATAACCTGCAGACTGGCAGTAACACTCTGATTCGCGTAATAGAAACTCTTTATTTCGAAATGCTTGCTTTTTACCTTTACTAGCAAATGCTTGCTGTCTGTTTGTCGAGCAAAAGATTCCAATACCAGTCTCCGAGGTGCATAAGATTCGGATACCAGGCTGGGCAATGACACCGTGCGTATGGTCTGTGTACTCAGGAGTCAGGAGCAATCAACATATTTTTTTTATCGTTTACTGGTGTAATCCTGTACCTTCGTTCACTGCCAGTGCTTCAACCATCTCGGTAAACAAACTATTTTTTTTCATCGCTCAAGTGTGATCCTGAGTCTTCGTTCACCTCCAGTGCCTGTCACCATCTCGGTAATCAATTATGTCTACACTTACTATCGGCTCCGTCTTTACTTCCTTTAAGTCACTTAAAGAGTTGGTTGAAGACCATTCTGTTGAGAACCATTACCAATTCTGCACACCATGGGTTGACACCAGGCGTGCAGACTATCGATGCACTGCCTGGAAAACTGACAACTGCCCTTTTCGTATTTATGCAATATTGAACCAGGAAGGGCTCACGGAAA
Source organism: Geopyxis carbonaria (assembly GCA_024516215.1). Taxonomy (NCBI): domain Eukaryota; kingdom Fungi; phylum Ascomycota; class Pezizomycetes; order Pezizales; family Tarzettaceae; genus Geopyxis; species Geopyxis carbonaria. Next base: position 630,901 of record JAJJXG010000006.1, on the reverse strand, counting down.
TTCGGAAAATTGACCTGGAGCATCTATGTGCTGGGGGTGCGGATGTGTCGCGTGCGACCCACAATTCCCAATCATGGTTGTCGCGTCACGTACCAAAATTCCTCATTGTGACGCGTACAACAACACCACAGGATATTATTGATGCTGTACGGTTACACGCCAGCATGAGTGTGAATTACAAAGCCGCACAGCAAGCGCGTCTTGGTCTATTACATGATCGGTTGGAGTATCAACGCGCCCAGTTCCGACAGATACCTGCCTACTTAGCCGCGTTGAAAGCATCCAATCCTGACGCGTACACAAATCTGATTACATCACCCGCAAACAACGATCCTGAAGCGTCTTACTTCCAACGCGTCTTTATCTGTCCTGAACCAGCTCGTAGGACATTCCGACACAGCCGAAGATTTGTTTGTCTGGACGGCACATTTCTTAAATCTTCTTTTGTACAAGTTCTTCTTCTTGCAGTTGGAATTGATGGAAACGGAAAGAACGTGGTGTTGGCGTGGGCAATTGTGGAAAGTGAAAACAAAGAATCATGGGAATACTTCTTTCGGCATCTCAAAAATGCAATACCTGAGGTGATGGACGCAACTATCATGACTGATCGCGATAAAGGACTTTTATCTGCCGACGCGGTCCTTGGTCCAGGCATTACTCGAGCTTATTGTTGCAAACATCTCAAGGAAAACTTCATCAAGCATCATGGACGGGCCGTTGCCGAGCATTTCTGGATTGTTGCCAACGCACGCACTGAAGCCCACTACAATTCAGCACTTGACGCATTGAGTGCACAAAATATACACGCAGCCAACTACTTACGCGCAATAAAACCTTCGTTATGGGTTCTGGCATTCTTTCCTGGTCGGAATTACGGGCATCGGACATCAAATGTAGTGGAATCATTCAACGCGACACTGAAAATTACCCGAGAACTATCGATCATTGATCTACTACACGAGATTTGGAATACACACATGGCCCAAAGATTCACTCGGTTGGAAGAAGCTCTTAAACTAGAGACGCGCTTTACAAAATTTTGCCTCACTGCGGCGCAGCAGCAACGCGCTCTGTGTCGACAATTCCGGGCCAGAATGCAGTCACCAATGGTTGGGGAAGTACTCGGCATAGAACAACATCAGCGCTACATTGTTGACCTTCAGGCCCGTACATGTACCTGCCTTGAGTACCAACAAAATGGAATTCCGTGTCGCCACGCATTTGCCTGCATTCTTGCTATTCCCGGACGCCGCCCTGATGATTTTTTCCCTTCATGGTTCTTGGTCAGCACTCTACAACACGCATATCGCAAAAACTGGCAACCCGTGGATATTTCTACTCTTGAGTTCGAGGAAACACGCCTTTGTTTACCCCCGGCAGCAAAACCTGTGACCAAAGGTGGAAGGAAACAAACAAAGCGGAAGAATCCAGGGCAGGGCGCATCCCGAGATAATGGAATCAGGAAGTCGCGATGCACACAGTGTGGGGAAACAGGACACAACCGTCGGCGCTGTGTGTTCCGGACCTATGCCGAGTAGTAGACAGCGCTGTAGTTCCAGTTACAGTCACGGACATCACTACTCTCAAGCTCTACAGCTGTAGTAGATAGCCAGCAGCCTTGGCCAGGCTCGTTGCACATTACAAATGGTAGACAGCACACAGCGGTCATGGTCGGGCATTAGGCAGCGGTCCTGGTCAGGCGGCAGGTAGCGGTCCTGGTCGGGGCATCACGGATGGTAGTAGACAGCGGGTTCTGGTCGGGCATCATGAGTGGTAGTAGTATTATTGCATGTCTTTAGTGGTAGAAATATAGTACGCTTTGCCTTTGTCAACTCTCTGTCCCGTGAAAGTGCTTGAATCAAACCTATCGACTGAACTTTACCAAAATATCATCAGACCAAACCCTCCCCGGGCCGCTCACCTCACCAGAACAACCTGTCTAGCGACAGAACAACCTCCATCTTGAACTGCCACCCCTATCTTGACTGTGTTGACACTAGAGCAGCCACGGGTGCACGGTGTCATTGCCCAGCCTGGTATCCGAATCTTATGCACCTCGGAGACTGGTATTGGAATCTTTTGCTCCTGTTTGTCGTTCAGCCCTAGGTTGTCAGCCATCCAGTTGCATAAAACTTGGCACACACAGAGCCGGTGATTTGCTCAGAGCACAGCTGGCAGGGTCGAACAGAACCCCGCTCTTATGTCACGTCCATGATTGTTCAATATGTAGGCAAACTTGGGGGCTAGCTATACAATGTTGGAGGCCTGATATCAGAGCTTGGACTGTGAGAAAAATGGCTCGTGCATGGTGCGGTATGGGGACGTTAGACATCTCTATATCAATCTCCCCGGGTTCCCAACCCCTCAGCTTCAATCCGTCAACCCTCGATATCCTCGACTAGCTAATTCCCCATCAAAGCTATCAAATACATCAATACCGGCCTGACATGTCCACCACCGCCACTGCCACCACCGATGCAGAGAGTAGCTACTCCGTTCCGGCAGAAGCTCGCAAGCTCTTCTTGGACGGCATCGTGGCCAACCCACTCCATAGCTCGGCACCACCAGAGCTAGCGGAGGCGGCGCAGGAAGTGCACTATGAGGGCTCGGACTTGCCGAGCTTGCCTATCCCATGGAGGTTTGCAGAGAGTATTGCGGCTATCAAGGGATTTCAGGCGGCGATGCTGGGCGTGCTGTTGAAGAGGAAGGAGGGAAGGGCGTTTGGGAGAGTTGTTATCAATACGTGAGGTTTGCCCCATCCCTGCCTGATCCCCGCCCACTGACCGCCCGTGTGTCTGCTCCTCTCACCCGCTGACAACTCCATACCAACAGTGATCATGCACAGCTATTCATCATGTCTACAACGTTGACGCAGGTGCTCTCACCTACGACTGGCGAGCCCCTTGGCTCTCTCCTCGACCCCGCCACGGCCGCCAAAGTAGCCGTGCACTTCCCGCCGGCCGACCTGCACCGCGCCTTCAGCACGTGGCACCGGCGCGCCGCCACCAACATCTACCGCACTGCTGACGACAAGTACTACCACATCCACGGCTCCATGAACCCCGACGTCACTCTCGCCGCGCTCGGCCTGCCACTAGACATCGACCCGCCCGCGGCCTCCCTCGCCGACGCGGTGCTCCCGATCGCCGCAGCGGTGGCCAAACACACCGCCGCCGACCTGGACACGCTGATGAACGACACGCACCGCCAAGCGGGGACCATCTGCCTCACCGCCGCCGAATACGCCGCCTCACCGCACGGCGTCGCCAACGCGCACGTCGGCCTCTACGAACTCCACGCGCACCCCTCCGCCAACCAGCCGCCCACCTGGTGGTCCACCCCCTCCCCCGCCTCCCCCGCCCGCCCCCTCGCAGGCCTCAAAGTGCTGGACCTCTCCCGCGTCATCGCGGCGCCGACGCTGTCCCGCGAGCTCGCCGAGCTCGGGGCCAGCGTCCTGCGCATCACCGCGCCGCACATCACGGACATGGACGTCCTGCACCCCGATCTGAACTGGGGCAAATGGAATGCACACCTGGACCTGCGCACGCCCGACGCCCGCGCCCGCTTGCGCGCGCTCATCGCCGACGCCGACGTGGTCGTCGACGGCTACCGCCCCGGCGTCATGGCCAAGCATGGCTTCTCACGCGACGATATATTCGCCATCTGCGCGGGCCGCACCCGTGGCGTGGTCTACGTCCGCGAGAACTGCTACGGCTGGCACGGCCCGTTGCAAAACCGCAGCGGGTGGCAGCAGCTCTCTGACGCCGTAATTCCCCCCCTTCTTTGCCCCACCCCGCTAACCCCCGTGTCGTAGTCCACCGGCGTCTCCCACGCCTTCGGCGCAGCCATGGGCCACGCGGCCCCCGTCACCCCTGTCTTTCCGAACAGCGACTACTGCACCGGCGCCGCGGGCGCCACCGGCGTGCTCGAAGCCCTGGCCGCCCGCGGCACCGCCGGCGGGAGCTACAGCCTCGACATCGCGCTCAACTACTACTCGCGCTGGCTCACCGACAGCTGCGGCCAGTACCCCGCGCCCGTCTGGGCGCACCTGTACCGCACCACGCACGGCGCGCCCGTGTACAGCCACGACGATAATATGCTCACGCTCATGCCCGCTGTGCTCGGGCTCGTTAAAGGAAATCCGGAGACGGCCCGCCGCCTGTTTCGGCCGGATTTCTTTGAGGTGAGGGAGACCCCAGCGGCGGGGACGAAGGTGAGGTGTGTAAAACCGGTTTGTAGGTGGGTTGGCGGAGAGGTGGAGACGGGGTTTACAGTGGGCGCGAGGGGGAATGGCGTTGATGAGCCTAGGTGGCCCGAGGATTTGGGGGTGCAGGTGGTGGGGGTCGATAATTAAGTGATGGGTGGTTGAGGTGGAGGGTCTGAGCAGGAGTTTGTGCTTGGAGGTCGTTTTTGGTAGAGATGCTGCACATTTATGCCTAAGATAATAACATGCGAATATTGCTTGCAACCCACAAGACTGCTTGGTGCGACTTCCACTCTGATCAGTGGTCTATCAAAGGTATCTTGGTACTTAACCTAACTCTGGAGATTTCCAGTGCAGTCGCGAAACAAAACACTGATTAGCGAGACGAAGTCCCGAGTGATGCCCCATGTTCCAGAGATCCCCCGCGCCCCAACAGTACACAGTCCGCATCCCGCCACCACCCCCGAAGCCGAAAGCGCTGCGTAGTGTATCAATGACTGCAGATCAATTGGTGCAAAAATCGAATATAGCGTTTGGTTTTTCCCGGCCAGGAAATTCCAAGCAAGCCATATGTGTCGATTTGCATTCGAGATCTGTGGTTCGATCCACGGCGAGCGCTGGGAAGCCCCGGGTGCACCGCCTTTTTCTCGCATGTTGCTTTTTGTACCACGCAGACTGTAACACGTGGTCTCGATCCCAGAGGTTGCGGTGGATAGGCGAGGAACGAGTGGGCACGAGACTTTGTACCACACAACGCCCGGCGCGGCGCTGCAGTATATAGCCTGCAGCTGCAAAACACGGTCGAAGCCGAAAGTGCTACGTAGTGTATTCGCTTTGCCATTGCAAACTTATTGCAATGGGGTGAACCTTTAGAGAGATTTCATCGTCCCTCATTGGTTCAAGGCATGGATATGCCTGCGGTTCGATCCACGGCGAGCGCTAGTAGGCCCCTGGGCCCAATCTTTTTTTTCCCTCTGTGCGAGGGGTGGGCCGTTGCATCTGTGTGCGTGAATCTTTCAACTGGTGATGCCTGGAACATCCCGTAAAATTATTTGCCATGGGCATAGTGCCCTAGGCGGAATATATTATTTACAGGGTCATTGCGAGTATTAAGGTTTTGTGATTCTGGGTACAGCCCGATATTTCGATCAGGCAAGGCATGCGCTGGTTATTATCATTGCAACTGGGCACCGAAGGCGACGAGTGACGCAATATGCAAGGTGCGCCACAATCCACCGTCGCCACATCGGTATGTACAGTGGCGTTCAAAAAGTTCGTGGACACCCCCTGAATGACAACGACGGGTCTTGCAACCGTCTCAACACCTCCTGAGTAAATATAAAAATGGTAGATTGGGAATGAATTCAGATAAATATGTCAATGAAATTCTTCAACCATATTTTTGTTCATTCTATTGCAGTTTACCCAACAATGGCAAAGATCATGAGGTAATGGAGGGAGGAGCTATCAAGACCACACAGAGCAGCAAATACCACAGAATTTTATGGGCAAAATAATATTAAAAAATAGCTATGGCCAGCTAGACCTCCTGATCTTAATCTTACTGAAAATTTATGGTCTTTGCTCGATAGAAGAATAAAATATTGAGGTGTTGCGGCGTTGCTATCATGGGTGTCCACGAACTTTTTGAACGCCACTGTACTCTACACAACCAATATCTCGCCAACACTGCCGAAGCCGAATTGCTACGTAGTGTAATTCGTTACTGCTCCTCATTGATGCTGTAATACACGCCAGTTGCTTTCCTTGGCCAGGAAAGGATTAATCGTGCCGTCAGCGTCAAACAGGCTCGCGGTTCGATCCACGGCGAGCGCCAGTAGGCCCCTGTGCACAACCTTTTTTTTTTCTTTTCGCTTTTGGAGAAGTGGCCTGGGGCATCGAGATTTGACCGGATTTTTTTTAAGAGGGTGCGTCTGCGCTTGTTGTTTTGTTGTTGCAGTCGACCTCGTGTCGCCACAGGTCGCGGATGTATCTGCAGAGAGTTCGGTTGGAGATGGCACTTCTGCACTGGTGGTCACTCGGCTGTGGTCGTGGTGAGGCTTGACCTCGTTTCCCTTATTTATGCTCTTGTTCTTCTCTTCTCTTCTCTTCCTGTACACTTCACTTGCAATGAACCTAATCATAGGTTCGGACTACAACAAGATATGTCTGGCGTCTCGTCGTCCTCAGACATTTTGCCCTTCTCTTTATCTTTCTGTGCACTCAATCTCACAAACGAACACGATAATCCATCCAACTACAACACGTTATCATCACCAAGATCTCTCACCTATTATCGTTCATTTCGAAACCTTCTTCCGGTTGTTCCTTTCACTGATACTCTGTAAGAAACATTGAAATAGATCGCCAGCAAAATTTGCATTGGACTCTTACCCACGAAAATGATGCTAGGTTACGAGATGCATTCTTGAATGGTCTTCTTGCAGAAAGGTAGTCTACAAAACCCCCGGAAAATCTCATAATTTTTAGCATTCTAACAGGGCAACAATTTCTCGGATGGAAGCTTACTAGTCGGTGCAGAGTTGAAAAGGGGTGTTGAAAATGACACATCTGCACCAGTGGTCATTCCGTTTTGGTTAGATATGTGAGCTCGGGTCTCCTTCTCTTTCTTCTAACGTAACTATGTACTCAACCTTACAATCGAACAAGAGCATACGTGCAACTCCAACACGGTATCAGCACCAAGATCTCTAGCCAACTATTATGAAAGTATCAACGGACCACCAGTCATGAAGTCAGTAATGTACTATTCCACTGCATGTCCTACACCTACATAATGGAAACTTTCTCTAACTGAGGCACTTTGCTCTACGTCAGTCTGCAAAGCCCCATACCATCTCATAACATTCTAACATGGCATTGGTTTCTCAGTCGATACTATGGCTATCCTTTCGCCTTAGTACGTCGGTAACTAGCAGGCTTCACTATGGCTAGGCTACTTCGAAGAGCTGTATGCTGAAGTTTCTGGAGATTTCAGTGCTAGATGCTCGTGACTACCGTACTCTACTAAGACGGTGTTGAGTTGAAGGGGGTGTGTTGAAGATGGCACTAGTTGTCATTCGGTTTTGGTTGTGTAGACCTTGTCTCCTGGCATCTCATCGCCCTTATTCTCCTCTTCTCTTTCCCTTCCTATACACATATCCGGATAATCCAATACGATCTCCAACAGCGTGGCGTCTTGGTTCACTAGCCCGCACTCAATCACTACACCCGTCACCATATTGGACATTGCAGTGTAAAAATCCCATTAAGCTCGCACCTATCTATCGCAAAACAACCAGATATACAGTAAGCAACGCAAGAACCCCATTTGCCGTCTCTAGTTAACAAAAAAACGCTTTACTCCCCCCCCTCCTCCACGTCCTTCACCCCCGCTGCTCGTCTCGCCATTACCTCCAACGCCGGCCCCTCCCCGGTCTGCATACACATCTCCCACCACTCCCCGCGGTTCCCCTCCTTCATCAGATCCCACGGCGCGCCCTCCTCCAGCACGCGTCCATCGCCCATAACCAGCACACGATCAAACTCGACGACGGTCTGCAGCCTGTGCGCAATCACCAGCGTCGTGCAGTCGCCAAACTCTTCGCGGATGCTCTTCTGGATCAGCGTGTCGGTGTCCATGTCGACCGCCGACGTGGCCTCATCCAACACCAGCAGCTTGGGGCGCGCAATGATGGCGCGTGCGAGACACAGCAGCTGGCGCTGGCCCTGCGAGAGGTTCAGGCCGCCGGACGCGATCGGCGTGGCGAGGGAGCTGAACGGGTTTGTGTTGGCGGAAGCGGCGGCGGGGGCGGTGGATGACGTAAGGTGTACGCGCTGCAGCGCCTCCTCGAGCTCGCCGTCGCCGTGCTCGTTGAACGGGTCCAGGTTGCTGCGGATGGTGCCCGAGAACAGCACCGGGTCCTGCGGGATGATGGCGATGCGCGAACGCAGGTCCTGCAGCCGCAGCGTCGCGATGTCGAGGCCGTCGATGCAGATGCTGCCTGCGTCGGCGTGCAAAAACCGGAACAGCGCCAGTGCCAGCGACGACTTCCCGGCACCCGTGCGGCCAACGATGCCGACACGCTGTCGGGGCAGCGCCGTAAAGCTCACGCCGTCGAGCACAGGCGGCAGGTGCGGGGCATACGAGGCACGGAGCCCACTCACTTCCACACGGCCCTCCGTCGGCCATGCAGCGGGCGGGCGCGCGCCGTCCGCGGGCTCCGTCGGCAGCTGCGCGTACTCTACGATGCGCTCGGTGCTGTTCATGTCCAGCTCGACGTTCGCGTAGCGGCGCAGCGCCCACACGACGTTGAGCGTGTAGTTCAGCGCGAAGGACAGCGCAAACCCCGCGAGCGGCGCATCGATGCCCGGCAGTGCCACGACGCCAAGAGCGACGAGTGTGGCGAACGCGCTGCCTGTCGCCGACATGCGCAGGCCTACCCAGCGGTTGAACAGCCACACAAAGTACGTGCGCTGGCTGTACGCGTCTAGGCGCGCATTCATCGCGGTAACGAAGGCGGGGGAGCGGGCATACGCGCGGATCGTCGCCACGCCGGACAGCGCCGCGCCGAACAGCTCAAAGATCGGGCTGCGGCTGGTAGACTCCAGCCGCTTGAGCTCTCGCGCGCCGGCGAGGTACAGGCGCGCAAGGTGCACGTTTACGAGCAGCCCGACCATCGCAAGCAGCAGGATTGGCGGCGAGAGGTAGACGGCGGCGGCGTTGACGCCCAGCAGTCCGAGCGCGTTCATCAGCAAGAACGCGATGTCGTTGATCACCTTGTCGTCGATCGTCTCAAAGTCCTTCGAGAAGCGGTTGAGGATGCGCCCCGTCGGCACCGTGTCGAGCCAGCGCAGCGGCGCGCGCAGGACGACGGCGAGCATGGCGTCGAAAAGCACGCGGGACGCGCGGAGGGAACGTGTGAAGATGTAGGCGTACCGCGCGGTACCTGTGAGGCATGCGACGAGGCTGACGGCGACGTAGATGCCGACCCAGTACACCACCGGGCGGTTCTCGGCGGCAACCGTGATCAGGCGCTGGAGGGAGTATTGGGCCAGCGGGTGCAGGTGTGAAGTGTCTTCATGGTCCGCGGTCCACAGCTTGACCCAGTAGTTGCGCCCCAGCACCATGCCTTCCTGGAACGCAAAGAACAGCATGATCAGAAACCATACCGTCATTCTGCCACCCGTCAGTACTACAATCACCGCCACATTCCAGGAATCTTACCCTCCACTCGCCGTGATGTACTGCGAGTACACCGCCCACGTAACCGAGCCCTTCGCGCGCTCTTCGGTCGGCACGAACTGCCGCGCCGCCGGCCGGGCAGTCTCGTCAGTGGAATACGCGCGGCGGCTCCTCACACTGTCCTTCGTCCTAGTCCTTGCGAGCTCCAGTTGCTCTTCGGGCTCTGCTTCCTCGGGCGCCTCTTGGCGGGCAATGATATCCTCGAGCACGCCTTGCTGCCGGAGCTCGGCCACGGAGCCGACATTCTCGACCGCGCCGTTCGCGAGGACGACGGTGTACGCAGCCTGCGCCACGACCAGCTTTAGGTGGTGCGTCACCAGGATGCGTGTGCGGCCGCGCATCAGCTCTCCCGCCAGGCCGTGCTCGAAGATGTGTTTCCCGACGTGGGCCTGCGTATCTCAGTAAGCCAGAAAAACGATATACTCACGACGGGATGGGGGCTCACGTCAACGGCGGAGAAGATGTCGTCTAGGATTAGTATGCCCGCGCGAGAGTACACGGCGCGTGCGAATGAGACGCGCCAGCGCTGCCCGCCGCTGAGGTTGATCCCGTTCGCGCCGATCTCGGTCATCTCACCGTCTTCCAGCGCCTCCATATCTTTCTCGAGCGCGCACGCGTGCAGCGTCGCCTCGTAGCGCGCCTGGTCGAACGGCAGGCCGAATACGATGTTGTCCCTGCACCCGGATAAGCGTCACTCCATATCACTCTGCGGTATACATACCTGATTGTGCCGTTCTCGATCCACGGGATCTGGGCTACGAACGCGACGGCTGAGGACAGGATCCAGTTACCGCGGTGCGCTTTGGCATCGCTGCGCTCCGCCGGCGTAGGTGGTGCTGGCATCTCGATCCGTCCCGAGAGCAGGTCGGCCTCGCCCAGCAGCGCGCTGAGCAGCAGGCTCTTCCCCGCGCCGGTGCGGCCGGAGATCACGCTCAGCTCGCCGCGCGGGAACTCCAAGTCGAGGCCACGCAAGCAGAAGCGGTCGACAACGGCGTCGGCGCCGTCAGCGGCCCACGCCACCGTCGCGCCGACCAGGGCGATCCGCGGCGCCGCAGTCATCACTGGCTGTTTCTCCGCCGAGTCGAGATACTTCTGGATCCGCCCAATACTCACAAGCGCGTCCACCCCGTCGGTGACCATCTCCGGCACAATCGACAGCGTAAACTCCAGCTCGCCAAACACGGCCAGCGCGGGGAACGCGACGCTCGGCGCCAACGACCCATGCTTCAGCGCGTACGCCGACAGCGCGAACGCGGCCAGGAACACGGGGTTCACGATCCACGCGGTAATCACCATCACGTCGGCGATAAACACACGCCGCAGCACCCGCAGCTCCTGTGCACGCACCGCGCGGATCTTGGCCTCCCACGCGTCCTCGAGCGCCGAGAACTTGATCTGCCGGATCCCCGCCAGCGCCTCCGACAGCACGGCCATCTTCTTGTCGCGGACCTTCATGAGGTCGTCTTGCGCGGTGGAGTATTTTTTGGAAAAGTAGATGTTGACGGGCGTGGTGAGGAGGAGTACGCCGGCGCCCGCGAGGAGGGACTCCCAGCCGAGCGTGTACACGATGAAGGCGAAGCCGTAGATCGTGCCGAAGAGCGATTCGAGCAGGATGCTCGACATGGCGAGGAACATGGCCACGCGCTCCGAGTCGACGGAGAGCAGGTTGATGGTTCCCTGGTTGACGTCCCTCACCTCCTCTTCCTCCTCGTCCTTCTCTCCGCCTCCGTCCTTGTTGTCTTCTTTGGACGCCTCCTGTGCCGCCGAGCCCTTGACATCCTTCTTCCGCATCGTCTTTCCAAACACCAGCGCGCTCAGCTGCCCACGTATTGGCACAAGGATCTCAAAAAACGACATCCAGTACACATGCGCCAGCACCAGCACCTCCACGCCCTTCACCGCTCCCAACGCGGCGACCCACGCCCACCCCTCCCATCCCACCTGCTCGCCCCGGTCCCGCGCCTCCAGCGTGCGCAGGATCTGCGCAATCACGAGCGGCGGCGTGAACGTCAGCGTGATGCCGACGAAGATGGCGAAGTACTGGCGGACGAACGCGCCCTTGTGCGCCCGGAGGACCTGTACAAACAGTCTCGGCGACTTTTCGATGGCCTCGAACTCTGCGAGCAGCTGTTCCGCCCGCAGCCGGCGGTTGAGAACAGGTATGTCGCGCTCGTCGAGACGGCCCTGTCGCACTGCCTTGGAGAGGATGGACCCGGCCCAGGCGAAGGTGTAGCGTGATAGGAGGGTGGTTGTGCGCCGTGCGTCGACTTCGTGGCTGTTGAAGAATACCGCCGGCCGGCGCGGGAGTAGTAGTGATGCTGTGAGTACCGCGGCCGATGCCGCCAGAGTGCCGCATGTCAGTCCTAACGTCGCCGTGCTGCCGCGGCCGTGGGTGTAGATGTGGAGAAGGGTTGTCGCGGCCTGGGAGGTGAGGAGGGTGGCGGAGAGCCAGAACACCGTCTGCGCCTGACGGAAGACAAGGGCGGGGGCACGCTGGCGGGAGAGAATAATGGCGTGTAGGGCGAGCAAACACTAGACAGTCAGCATCAACATAGTTTCTTCCATCACGACGAGGGGAACTAAGACGCACCCATGACGCGCCAAACAGCGCTTCCTTCACAATCTCTCTCTGCTTTCCGTCGGCGGCCTCGGCGGTGGCAGTGGCGACGGCGGCGACGGCGATAGCGGCGACCTGGCACCCCACCCCTGCCACTGATCCGGCAAGGATTACGAATTTCTGGAAGCCCGTCCGGTATGCTGCGCAGCTCTCGCGTGTTGCGGTGCCATCTTCGTCGGAATACAGCTCGGGCTGCGTGGTCTCGGCGGGGGAGGCGGTGTCGGCGGTCGAGTTGGTCGAGGTGGTGGAAGCGGTCTCGGGGGAGTCAGTGTAGGCCGGGGAGGCGGGAGAGGCGGCAGAGTCGGCGGAGTGGCGGCCTTTTCGGGTTCCGTCGCGCCGTGCGATGGTGAGGAGCGCGGCGGTATGCAGCGCCGCCGCTAGCAGGCACGCTGAGGGGAGGGTGACGTCGAGCGCGAGGGCGTCCATCGTTTCGTTTCGGTCGGGCGCCACAAACAGCAGCAGCAACAATCCGTCGCAGCTTCAATGGCAATCTCAATCGCGCTGTCGACAATTCCGTGTGTGGTGTTCGCAATCGCGGGGGGCGATGGGCGAGGTGTTATATGCTTTCAGTGTTTGTGTGCTGACGGCAGAGGCGGGTGTGGCTGCCTACTTGGCTAGCCCGACACGGATGTCGCGTCCGAGATGCGTTCCCGCGGCTGCGGGCGCGGGCACGCTGATTGGCTCTCACGTCCGGCGACCGACAGGCCGATGCGGCTGATAATTTGGAGGTGCAGCGATAATCTAATTAATGGGATTGCTTGGGCAAACGAAATGCACCCGCCAATTGGCTGTGAGTCGTAGGGACGGTGATGTGAATCATTTCCGCGTTTTTCCATAAAAGCTGCAGGTCTGACGAATTGTTTCCTGCCTGCTGTAATACTGTAATGCCGCGATGCGCAAAGTTGTGTTTTATCCGTGATGACTCTGTTGTTCATAGTGGTGATGGAAAGCATGTGCCACCCCACCACCACCACCTTCAGCATCACCATCACCACCATCACCTCCTCCTCCTGGCATTCAGAAGCCAACCCGAGGCTGGGACACAGGTAATGCCTATAAGGATTAAGAGTGGGGACGAAGCCGTATCGGCCAGATCGCTATCAGCAGCCGATTTCCGGGACATGGCTGGCTCCTGCCGCAACCGTCGCGCGCGTTCCCCACCTCGTGCACTCCAAAGTGCAGGTATATAATACTCCTCACCATCCGTGCCGCGCCGACAACTCTCACCGGCGGGCAAAACAGCCGCTTACAGAAACATGTGCACACTACATTTCCCGTCGGGACTGCGCATAGCGTGGTTGGTATGGAAACCGTGATTGTGGGCGGGGATGCATCCTGGCTCATGCAGATGCAGATGCAGGTGCAGATGCAGATGCGGCGCTGCGTCGGCGGTGGGTCAGTATGATTCATCGTGATTCCCGCATCGCCGCCGGTTATAGGCGGCGCCCGATGCGAAACAACCCGTTGCGAAACAAAAATCCGGACGGACGATACTGCAACAACTACTCTAGAGAAGCAGATTCGCACCGCTGACGGTGAATGGGGGGGAAAAGGGTTGAACCCTGTCAATGGAGGAAGTGCGCTGTGAATAAGCTCGTGAGGAAACGGCCGACCGGCGACGCCGCGACGGTTTCTCGGGCGATTGAAGTAAGGTGAGGTGGAATGACGTAAAGTGAAGGAAGTGAAGTGAGGTGAAACATGGCAGTAGAGGGAATGGAAGCAACCCAAACAACCAACAACCAACCCAACATGCCCACTCGACCCAATCGGTCCGATCTAACCAACCAAACCAAACAACTTCTTCGTCTTCTCCAGATTGGGAGATCAGAGTAGCCAGGCAGGCGGTGTTTCGCCGAGTCTCCGGCGCCGATCCGCGGCAAGAGTCGAGCGTCCGGGCCGGACATCGATGCCGTCTCGCTCGCCGTCTCGTTGACGGGCAGGAACACATACACTACCTCCGTCATGATACCACAATCGGTGAGTGCATCAATCAGCGCTGCTGAATCGCCGTGGGCTGTGGTATTGAAGCATCCAAAGTCTATCCGATCGATTGAAGATCGGGGTGCATACCTGGAACTTGGACCTTGCAGGCAGCGGGCGCTGCGGGTGTATTCGTACTTGAAGCTTGGACTGCGCGCAGCGTAGTATCTGAGCAGCACTGTGCATCGGTGCATCAGTACCTCCTTACTGGGACGATCTCTGTGGGGAACGATGCCAGGGCCCGGCCGTAGGTACATCTCGTGCACCTGCATAGCCAGATGTAGATCGATGGGACTGGCGCCGGCGATGGGATCCGACGTCGCTGGCTAGCTAGCTTTATGTGGAGTGTATCTAGGGTAGAGTAGGGTTGGGTAGGATTGGGGCGGGGCTGCAGGAATGTGTCTAGTGTGTCCGGGTTTGGATATCTGGGATGCGGAAGTATGCGGCCTAAGTGGACTCACGAGGCAGCGGCGGCGTGGTTGAAGCTTGGGGGTTGCGGCTTGGTTTGCCAGCCGCCGCCGCCACATGAAAGGCGCTGTCGAGACGCTGTAAACCCTTTGATATAGCTGATGGATAATATCCAGCCAAACAATGCCTAGTAACTGGCCGGCAAATATCAACACGAACTGTATCACCTTTCATGGCATTACAAGGCAGCAAACTATCTTCAATGTTTTCAATCTCCAAAACCCGAGATCGTGTACAGAGAAAAAACTGGGCTGGTTGAACTCTCCAACCCTGTTCTCCTATGCGTCTCTGAATGTTCTTTGCTCCACAACTACCTTCTCCGAAAGGACATAATAGGCAACCAATGGTGGAGAAATGTCTTGATAGCGTTGTTGTTGGTGACTTGCCAGCAAAAAGCTACGTATGCATCACAGTGTAATTGGACGGGGTGAAAGACGAGCCTGGAGGAAGGCATAATCGAAGTGCTGTGGCTGAGATTGTGCCACGACGGGATCCTGCGCATAACTCCCATACCGCCGGCAGCTAGTAAGTATGACAGAGACCGTAGGTCAGGTTCGGAACACTTGTGCTGCCTTCTGTCAACGCAGTGTATAGGGGCAGTCCAACACCCCTTGGCCGGGCTGGGAAAGTACGCCAAACCCATCAAGCGGCATATCCCAGCGTGGTGGTCGTTCGAGTTCTCGTGAGTTCATGGAGCAAGTGAGTTCATGGAGCAAGCAAGCTGCAATTTACGGGTGTATGAGGTGCCTAGGACAGGAACACAAGTACTCGTAAATCCTCCTTCTCGCCGCCCTTGGTTGTTTGGTTCCCACGGGTGTAGGATTAGAATGGGGGTTCACGCTGCACATGCAACAAATGCTTGACAAACTTTCTGTGCAACGTGTGATTTGCTCCGTCATGCAGGGCAGCCCACAGTTCCGGTTTGGGCCGTTCCGGCAGCGTCATGGCCACAAAAAACAACAAAACGGTTCGCGTTAGATATGTCCCGTCAAATCAATACAGGTGTCCGCGTTCAACCCAGGGGTGCTGTGGCTACATATGTCCGGGATTCATAACGGCCGGCCTTGATCTTATCTCTTCCGCAGGGCCCGAGACGGCCCTTGCATGGCCATCCAGAGCGGTGATACAATCTCCAAATCGATATTGGTTAGCAAAACGCATTCTGGGTTGGCTCACTGGTAGCCACAGTGTAACACGGGGCGTAATTTTTCAAAGACACGTTGGGAAAAGTAGATATGTACAGTCTCATAGGCCGGGTCTTGGGAAGAGCGTTGAGTGCATCTGTGGCCGCGCCAGATCTCAATACTGGCGGGTACTCAAGATGTGTTTGCGTTGTTGGTTACTCTTGATACACAGAGCTCCGTTGGAGATGGGTTTAGGTGTTGTGGGCCAGGGCCGTTCGGTATAGATAACGACCAAGCTGACGGCCACGAGCATTGTTTCTGAGTTTACGTTTCTATAAGAACGTCCGCGCGCGTGTACACTAGCTTCTGATCCTGATACTCTTGCAAACCCCTCTTCTAAGGCTTTGACGACACGACATGTTACTTAAACCGCTGCATACAAATCTCTGTTCCAATACGTCCTGCGCGTCAATAGTCACCTAATAGCCATAATTCCTTAGTCGCTGCCCTTTTGTACATCTTTGCCACAATACAAACCTCACTGTGTTCTTGCATACACCGCTAGATCCAGTGGCTGAGGCACAAGTCTTGATATGTGTATTGCCCTATACGCGCGCTAGGGTAGCCAAAATAACTACTGTGCCACCGTTGGGCTATATGTGTTGTAGCTATCGTAAGTCTTGCAAAAGCGAGAGCTGTGATAGGACGTGCACGTGAATTGGACAGGGTTGCATGGGGGTTGCGCCCTATGCATTTAAGTCGACCAGCCACATTGAGGCACAGAGTAACAGAGCAAACGCCAAGAAATAAGTTGGATTCGAGATTCGAGATAATGCAGGTGCATGTTCAGAAGCATTTGATATTTTTCTACACAGAAATTATAAAGGTGTTCTCAAAATGGAAATTTTCCTAGAGCCTGGATGGAATGATAGGAGAGGCAGTTGCACAGTCTCAACTGTGCTAACAGGCCATCGCCTATTTCAGACCAGACTTTTGTGACCAATTTTCAAATTTCGGTCTTTTTTCAGCCTGATTTCAGACTGATTTCATGTTTTTTTCAACACGAAATGATGAGCAAAGCCTTGAATATTCGAAATGAATCACAGAAGTCTTTTCTGATACGGGGAACTACCATAAAGTACTTCTTGGATGCTGACCAGAAGTTTCGATGACACCACACGGAGTGCCAGCGCCAGCAGGTAGAAGGCAAGAGGCACAGAGTAGACTCCAGGTTGTTTCACAAAATATGCTGCGAAATGCTGCTGGCGCGGACGTGTGCAACATGTAGGCTGTTCTCAAGAGCGTGCGACCGGCGGCACGCGAGGGAATCAAACGATTTTGAAACCCTGTGCCAGCAACATTTAGGTGTTGTGCGAGTACCAACTGTGAGGGGAACCTTAAATCAGGCGCCCTTCTCTGTACGAAAAATCTACACAAGGCAAAAATTGAATTGCATAATTCGCTGCCTGTGAGCAATACATTTTTCAACGTTTTCTCGCAGGATTGTTGCGGGTTCGATCTCGTGTAGGAGAAAAAACGTCAGGCGCAGTTGTGCTCGTACTGTACAACCGCACCCGACTTCCCCTTGTACCCGAGTACATGCACGCTACAGACAGTGTACCTGAATCGTCGAGCCAGTCAAGGGGTTGCAGTGCAAGAATGCACTGTGAATAATAAATACCAGGCAGTGATATAGTACTTGTAGCTACGCCTTTCCGGATCCTCTTCTGCTCGCATGAATCGATTGACAGCCCGTGAGTCCCAGGCTCAGCTGCTGGGATGCTAGGGCCAGCTCTTGACCAAGTAAAATGTCCAGTATAAGATGCTTATGCCTTGGGTGATACTCTAGGTGCCTCAGTACGTGCTCTCAGGTACATGCATATTTTATGTGCCGACAGCCCCATTGTATTCTTCCCCCTCCAAGTGCCGCGAGAGTTGCAAATATAAAAAGAACACGCTTTGAGAAACGGCCCTAGGAACTTTTGCATACATAGTTTTCATTTTCACCAGTGTTTTGAAATCGTCGGATATCGTGTATTTTTGGCGCTGTTGGAACTTGGTGCAGACTGGTAACCAGGCCGACGAGATCACATACCACAGCTCGAAGCTCGATGCTGGTCGGTCCTCCACAACACTACCACTCAACACCACAACCTCGTTTTTAAACTTTCCTCGCTCCGCGTGGCCAACTTTTGCAATCTGCGTTCAGCAAAAACACTCCCACAACACATAAACCTTCACAGTGGGGCCCTTTCACTTTCAAATTCAGCGCCCAGAGTTGGGCCGCAAGTCTGAAAGGAGTTGAGTCCACCGATATTTGCTCAGACGACCGTCGACACCTTCACTAGTCCAGCTTCTTTATTCGTGCGTTCGAGCTATGCCGTCGGCGATCGCTCTCACCGTTCATTGGAGTGAACGCGATGAGCCCATATACAGCGCCCACTTTGAGCCTCATGGGAAGGGCCGACTAGCAACGGCCGGTGGTGATAACAACGTACGGGTAAGTTCAAAATTCTTTCACAGGCGGGCCCAGCGTTCGGGACGGTATGCTGATGTGCGATGGTGCTCCCTAGATCTGGAAAATACAGGGAGAGGGCGATGAACGAAAGCCAGTGTACCTCAGCACGCTCGCTAAGCACAACCAGGCCGTCAATGTCGTTCGATTTTGCCCCAGAGGTTCGTCTGGCATGCTCAATTCGGGTGTAAACATGCTCACAATTTCACATTACAGGCGAAATGCTTGCGTCGGCTGGCGATGATGGAAACATCATTCTTTGGGTACCTTCGGAGACCGGTAACCGACAGGCCCCGGCCTTCGGCGATGACGAAGGCCTGGAAGACAAAGAGACTTGGAGACTCAAACATATGTGTAGATCCATGGGTTCTGAGATATATGATCTCGCCTGGTCTCCAGACGGCGTATTCTTCATTACTGGCAGCATGGACAATGTTGCCAGGGTGTGGAATGCACAGACCGGTAGGTTGCGATGAGCAGTTTTCTGTGACATGCAAGTGCTGAGGATTCAAAAGGCCAGATGGTTCGCCAGATTGCCGAACACAATCATTACGTCCAAGGCGTAGCGTGGGACCCGCTGAACGAGTTTGTCGCAACTCAGAGTTCCGACCGTTCAGTCCACATCTACACGCTGAAGTCGAAAGATGGCCATTTTTCGCTTGCACAGCACGGCAAGATCTCAAAGATGGACCTCCCTCCACGCCGCCGGATATCCTCGAACAGCCCCGCGCCGCCAGATTTCCCTATGCGGGCCGGTGCAAGTGGATTCGCTCCGGATTCGTCGGCAATTGCACAATCTCCCGCAACTTCGACGCCCGGAACGCCCACATCATTTTCACTTCCGATGAACCCACCGATGTTGGCTGCAAGTCGGCGCAGTTCGTTTAGCTCATCACCGTCGTTGCGCCGCTCAACGTCGCCCTCACCTGCTCTTCCGCTACCTGCAGTGAAATCCATGGACTTTTCTCCCAAGGTTCATGGCCTTGGGGTTAGGAACACGAACATCTACTATAATGAGACTCTTACATCATTCTTTCGCCGTCTCACCTTTACACCAGATGGAAGCTTATTGCTCACTCCTGCTGGCCAATTCAAAGTATCCAACCCGACAACTAGCGACGGCGCTAAGTCCGCCGACGATATCATCAACACGGTTTACATATACACTCGGGCTGGCCTCAACAAGCCTCCAATTGCGCACCTTCCTGGGCATAAGAAGCCCTCGATTGCTATCAAGTGTTCCCCGATTCTATATACCCTGAGAAAGTCGGCTGTTGCTACCAAAAACATCACAGTAGACACATCTTCATCAGATGAGGCCATACCGGCACTTCCACCACCAGCCATTTCAACTCAGATGGAGCCACCGGCCGTGACACCTGCCTCGCAGGCCTCTACGCCTGGAACCTCCTCAGGGGAGAAGGAAAAGGAAAAGCCAAAAGAAACTTCATCTATCCCGTCCAACGCTGCATTTTCCTTGCCGTATCGGATCGTCTATGCCGTGGCAACACAAGATGCCGTTTTGATTTACGATACTCAGCAACAAACGCCAATCTGTATTGTCAGCAACCTGCATTACGCAGCATTCACAGACCTTACATGGTTAGTTCAGCTAATCACTCTCCATGCGATACGTTACTTACTAATTTCATAGGTCGTATGATGGGCTCACTTTACTTATGACTTCAACCGACGGATTTTGCTCAGTCGTGATGTTTTCTCCGGGTGAAATTGGTGAGAAATACACTGGGCCCATGCCGAACATAACCGCCACAACCACACCGGCGGCACCTATCAACCCGACATCCACTCCCAATTCGAAAATATCAATTCCTCCTCTGTCGCCCGCTCCATCGCGTAGCGCTGGCTCTCCCGCTCGGTCAGCGTCTGCTTCATTAGTGACATCTCCTGCGCCACATGGTCCTATAAATAACCCTACACCAACTGTAGGAGCAGTTCCAAATGTGGCACTGCCAATGGCTACTCCGCCGCAAACACCTTTAGGTGTTCCACTCACCGTTCTAGGGAAGCGCGACGAGGCACCCCCCAAGTTCGAAGACAAACCATCTTCGTCAGAAGCGCCCAAGCCAGTGGAGACTGGCGGTGATAAGAAAAGAAGAAGAATTGCCCCCACTCCCGTGATAAATCATGGGAAATGAGTAATCCCTAATTGATGTGAGGAAAAAGACACGGTGGCCGTTTTCGTATGATGCATTTATCATATATTATGTTTGGGGTTCTATCTTGGATTTCGGTTAGGTGTTTGGCTTGCTGTTCGATTTCTCACTTTTTATTTTCTGTTTCTCGCTTTTTTATTTACTTTTGACCTTTTCCTTTTCATTCACGTTTCAATTTTGTGTCTTGCAATTCATTATTAGGAAATCCTTTCTTCTATGTATATTTGGACTACAATTATTTATCATTCGTTATTGGTACGAATCGTCACGATGTTTTGGAAAGGAGGCTCGCTAATTGGTTGGGTGGAGTTGGATTTCCAGTTCATGTGAAGTGTTGTGAACCTAGTCCGCATATTTATATAGATTTTGAAACTGAGTCAATTGTTATCGATCATAGATTGTTTTCAAGCTCTGAAACTGGTAACTATAAGTGTATCTGGCTGGCAAAACACATCAAAAACATTTTGAGCCGCATTTTGAGCCTGTCACGTGGTCCAGCGTTGACCAAAACAAACAAAATGCATTCAAAGGCTGCTTGTTTACTCAGCACAATCCGAAAAATAGGATTGTAACTAATTAACTTACCCGATAGTCAGGTGAACTTAAAGCCCATAGAAAGTGATGATTTGGCACACACATCTTACACATCATTCTTAGAGGCTGTTGTTTATCGATTTTTTTGTGTTGTGTAATCAAGTCACATGACTACATGACGCTTGGCATCAACTGTTGACGGGTTTGTTTACATGCTTGTGCCTTTGAACTCGACATCCAAACTTGCAGTGCGACGACCACCACCACTTTAACCCACCACACCACCTTTTCTCACACACACCATTTCTTTCAAACATCTACGAAGATCACACTAAAAAAGACCGAACCCCAACCTACAAAGACGAGCCTATGTCTGGCTCTTCGCGACTTCCTGCTGCGCGTCGACCGAACATGCGACCACCAACATCTCGAGCGACACACTCTCGCCAAGCGATGGTATCAGGCATCGCCAGCTCGCCTGTCATACCAACATCATCTTTCAGGGAGCGAACAACGCGACACGGGAGCGCGTCGCCAATTGCTTCACGCCCCAAGCGGAAAGCACCCCAAGAACTTCGCGAGGATGACAATGCAACCAACATCCAGGTAGTAGTGCGATGTAGGGGGCGCAGTGAGCGCGAAAAGGCCGACAACAGTGCAGTGATTGTGTCGATGCCTGGGGGAATTAACGGGGCAGAGGTCGCGTTGACAGATCCGTTGTCAATCAAAGACAACAAGCTGTACACGTTCGATGGGGCGTTTGGCCCCGAGGCAGATCAGAGTCGCATGTACGACAAAGTGGTTGAGCCAATCCTGAAACAGGTTCGTGTTTGATTTTTGTATTTTGAAGAAAAAAACACTAAGTAAATTGACAGATGTTGGACGGTTACAACTGCACGATATTTGCATACGGACAGACAGGAACCGGAAAGACGTACACCATGACTGGTGATATGACGGATCGCTTCGGCTCATTTGCCGATAACGCTGGGATAATACCACGGGCGTTATACAATCTCTTCAAGCAACTGGGTCCTGACATGGACGATAAATCTGTCAAGTGCTCTTTTATCGAGCTCTACAACGAAGAACTTCGGGACTTGCTTGCCTTGGAAACTTCCCCACAGCTGAAGATATTTGATGACACCAAAACCAAGGGAGGTGTCTTTGTCCAAGGAATCGAAGAGAGCTTCATCAAGACTGCACAGGATGGGTTGACACTTCTCCGAGAGGGGAGTCTTAAGAGACAGGTTGGTGCAACAAAATGCAACGAACACAGTTCTCGTTCACACACGGTCTTCACGATCACCGTCCACGTTAAGGACACCACTGAAGATGGCGAGGTTATGGTCCGATGTGGAAAGCTGAACCTTGTTGATTTGGCTGGTTCTGAAAACATTGGACGGTCTGGTGCCGAGAACAAGCGTGCTCGTGAAGCTGGCATGATCAATCAGAGTCTTTTGACCTTGGGACGTGTCATCAATGCTTTGGTCGACAAATCTTCCCACATTCCATACAGGTAATAACCGTTCCGCATGCCAATTAATTATAACCTTTTCTAATAGCAATACAGGGAATCAAAGTTGACGCGTCTTCTACAAGACTCTCTCGGTGGGCGTACGAAAACTTGTATTATTGCTACAATTTCCCCCGCCAGAAGCAACGCCGAAGAGACAGTTTCTACTCTCGACTATGCCTCACGTGCCAAGAACATCAAGAACAAGCCACAGGCAAACCATCTTCTGTCCAAGAAAACCATGCTCCAGGAGTATGTAACAGAGATCGAAAAGCTCAAGGCTGATCTTAAGGCTACCCGGACCAAGCATGGTCACTTTATGACTCAGGACAATTTTGATGAAATCCAACTGACATTGGAGTCTCGCCGCATCCTTATAGAGGAAAATGAACGGCGATTCGAAGCGTTGGATGCCCAGGTCAAGAAGAAGAACGATGAATATGAGACCTGCATGCGCAAGTTGTTTGACACTGAACATGATCTCAGTGACTCGCTTCAACAACTGGACAACTTGAATTCCCTGATGCGAGAAACCAAGGCTCAACTCGATGGTATGACAAAGGATTGGCAAAGGGAATATGCACTACGTAAGGCACATGAGGAGACTGAAGAAGTCCTCTATTCCAAAGGCCAAGAATTGATCGCAACTGTCGGCCCCGTCATTAATGATGTCGGAAACCTTCACTCAAAAGTGGGAAGAATGGCAGACAACGAGATCCAGAACTATTCCATCTGGCTGAAAAACACTCAAGTGATCAACACCAATGCGGACAGGATTGAGGCTGACCTTGAAGATTTTGGACGGTCTCACCACGCCCTAGCTGGCAAGCTTGCTGGGAGAGTTCAAGAATTCACAAAGGAGAATATGAACCAGTTCAGGGAGACGTACAAATACATCGAAGAGAAGCTTGCGTCTTTCCAAGAAAAGGATGCAGAAATGTCTGAAGAGGTCAAGGTCTCTAAAGACGAGATGAACCAAGTTCTCGAAGGGATGAAAGTTTTACGTGACGAAATCAAGGAGAGAATCGGGGAAAGTCTGAAGGGCTTGGGCGATGCTGCTGAACAGATGGCAGCTGGTGTAGTTGGAGACTTGGGAAGCTTTGGCCAGGAGGTACGTTTACATACAGATTGTGGTTGTCACTATTGCTAATTACTCTTAGTTGCACGAGTCATACACTCGACTCACCAATGATTTCGATAAAACCATGGAGGAAAATCGTGTCTACATGGCCAATCAGAAATCAGAAATCGAGCAGCTCAAAGTCAAAGTGGAATCTACCGCCGCAACAGCAACAAAGACAACCGCTGAAGCTCACACCCAACTGAACACGATTTTGAACGAGGAACGGGCCCAGAATACCTTGGATAGACAATCTTTGATTTCTCAGATTACCGCCCTCATCAACGCCACGGCCGATGAGCAAGACGGCCGGTTGACCCAACGAATCGAGACGGTGAGAACCAATCTTGATTCCACCAGAGTCACAGTCGAGGCGGCTACCAAGGAGCATGAGGAGCATATGAACAAGCTGGCTGCCTCCAATGAATCCTTCCTTGAAACACTCGCAAGTTCAAGAGAACGCATTCATGATAGCATAGTTCAGGACCAAGAGGTAAGAATAGCTCTTCGGTTTGATATGAGTAATGCTAACACTATATAGACTTTCTCCAAGCATAATGATGCTATCAAAGCCACAGCCAACGCCATTCATTCCAAGACTGTCGAATTGGTTGAAGCTCAAACCGAGAACATTGGCGTCCAGATGCAAACTCTGGACGAGTTTGTCGCCCGTGCTAGAAACCAGAACGAGGCCCACTACGTTGAGGTTGAAGCAAGCCTGGGTTTCTTCAAAGGTCTTGTTGAAAACAACCTCGACGAGTGGACAAACAACGTCAAGAACTCGGAAATTGAGATCGATCATTTCGGGTCTGAGGTGCAATCGGACGTCACTACTCTGATCGAAACCCTCGAGCCATACCAAGAGGTCGCACAGCAATCCGTGGAAGCTCTCCGTGATAGCGTTAGGGATAAGGTCCTGAAAGAATACGTACCTACGGGTGCCACTCCTAAAAAGCGCAAATACGAATACCCACGCACACTTCCACGCACCAACACTGATGAAGTTCTGTCGAATCTTGAGGGAGGGGGGCAGCTGGCTCTGGGATCATATCAAAACACACCGCGCGTTCCCTTGAGTCCTAAGAAGGTCAATCAGCCCGCCCAGTTGACACATGACTTGGATACCGGAGCCAAAGCTGACCCCAAAGCAGGGGGCGCCGGCATCGGGGCGGCCTTTTACCCCAAAGCGACGGCGTCAATCGTCCTTGGCCCAGGCCCCGACTTTGGGGATACTGGTAGAGCACTGAACGACGACGACTCTGAGCGTCCTACCAAACGCCCTAGAAGCGCACGGTTAGGGAAGAAGCTCGTCGGTTTCGAGGACATGGAGAACATGAACATGACCACACGAACCCTCCGCCGACGATAGATTATTTTCTCTCTATTAATGTTTACTTTAATAGTTTCTGCTAGCGGATCCGTTTTGATACCTATGCCGCAGGTTTTCGATGTGCACACTTACTTCATATATAGGGGTTTCTCTTTTGGCGATTTGGGCTTGGGTGTTTTTGTTGTATGATACGTTGTCAGGTTGTACTATGTATTCTCTTATTTGTTTTCAAAAAGGATTTCCCGGCTTCGTTTTTTCCTGCATATCCTAGGGGTCTTTAAGTTTATTTCACTTATCAGTTAAAATTTTGTTCTGAGTGTGTCGTACACTATGTGATGTCTACTTGCAAACCATAAAAGTCAAATCCATGCATGCCATGACTCGTGAAACCTCAGATGCATCCTCGTCGCTCACTAATCGCCCTCACGTGACGCTTAGATGCCCTGCCAGCAAGCTCAAGCTTCCACCCCAAGAGCTCTCAACGACAGCAGCAATGTCCACCCCCCCAACCACAACCCCCGCTCTTCCCGCATTGATCGCGCCGCACCGCGACTCCACTCCCCTCCCTTTCGCCAATCCTCCACCGCCCGCCAACTCCACCCCGGCGCCCGTCCCATTCCAACCAATCTTCACGCTCATCACACCCAGCGCCCTCTCAACCACCGCCGCCGTCCCCGCCGCACCCACCTACGTCCACCCCGCCGTGCACTACATCTTTGCCGACGACGACGAAATCACCCCCGAGCCCACGCCCGGCACCCGCACCCTCACCGTCGACCTCGATGCGACCGGCACGCGCGTGCTGAGCGCGCACAGTCTCAGCCCCGATTTTCAGCTTGTCAGTGCAGAGCTGGGGGTGGCGCCGCGGCTGAGGGAGGGACAGCAGGGGGGATTGATGTTGGCTATGCAAGGTGTGGAAGGCGGGCTGAGGGGCGTAAAGGCGGGCGGCGGCGTGGAAGGGCTGGCGGAGGTGTTTCATGAGAGGTGGGCCTTTCTATTGACGAGGGAAACATTGAAGGGATTATGAGGTTCTGTAACGCGAATCAGGCTAACTTTAGTTCACAGAATGGCGATGCTGAAGCGCGTGGTCGAGTTTGGAGAGGGGTGTGGCGGGGGCAGTGAGAGCACCATGCCCGGCGGGCACGTGGTGGAGGCGCAGCATGGCGGCGAGGGACACCACATACACGAGCAGGATCCAATGCCGCATGGCGCTGAGGGAGAGCAGCCTCCATATCAGTTTCAGCCACAGCAGTAGGGGTGGGGAATGTAGATGGCCCCATGGCGTTTTTGCTTCGGTTTTTGGGATGCGGTTGTATATTATTATGAGATTATAGGCAAGGAGTGGAACATGCCGTAACTCTCGGGTTACTGTTGTAGTATTGTCTTATTTACACATATGTAGTTATGCCAACAGGTACATATACGGCCGTTGCATTGAGGGTCAGCTTCTCATTTCATTTGTGTGGGCTTGTGGCTAAGACCTGCAGACTGCAGCACACAAAAGAACACATAGCTGTCCATTGTGCCCCTAGATTGCTGTAGTTTAGGTAACAAACTTGACAAAATCTATTGGCTATCTACAATTGGGGCTATCAATATCACAGTGCATAGGTACATGTAGAGAATTGCGTTGAGATTTTTCGAAAAAACTCTGTTTGCTGGGCGTCAAGGTATGTCTCAACTTCCCCGCTGACAAAGTCCGCAGCTTTGACCCGACGTCACTTTTAAGTAAAGAGGTCTCAGACACCTAGAACACAGCCACTGGTCGTTCTCCGTGGCGGCAAAGCTATGTAGAACGGCGAGATTTGCGACATGCATTTCGGAGCACTCGTACTAAAAAGCGCGACACCGCGACTGCGTGGGTCGGAGATAAGACAAGCGGGCTTCTAAAAACGTCCGCTGGGCGCGCTACATATCGTGTGACGTACCGTGTGAATTACAGCATGACAACTCGTTTTCGCTAAGCAGAGTGGCAGAGACAGGCGAACGTCTCAATTTCTCCACAAGACAAAAGAAAGCCACACTCGTGAGAGACTGCAGTTGCACACATGAACGCAGTGCCAATATAGTGGCGTTGAGACACGACTGTTGTTTTTGAAAGAGGAGGTGAGAGGTGTTTGTTTTTTCCGAAAATGGAACAGAGTTTGCTCTCTCGTTATTGGAGTGTTTGCTTTTAGATAATTCTACATGCACAGGTAGATGCAGTTGCACATGTAGGTTACTCGTTCCACAGAGGTGCCAAATTTCTGTCGAGATTCTCGCTTGCACGCAGATGCAACCTGGTTCGAATCAGAGGCTGTGGTGGCTGACTCGGAAGCGAAGTGTTGCATGTTGAACGTCAACCCTCGGTTTGCTCTCCTTCACGCTTCTCTCCTCCTCTCCTTTGTTCTCCTCTGATCCGATTCTACTGCTTTCATTCTTTCCATGTCCTCAATTCCGATGTGCTTGTCATTGTAGTGTATTCCCTCGTGTTCAACAGTGCCTTTTGAAGTTCAGGCACGGAAATCGATTCCGCTAACTAGTTATGTAGCTACGGTCGAAGCCATCGCCAAGTTATTACACGACAACAGCACAGATAGCTCCCAGTCGTTTTGCCAAGGGCAATTGCGGGATAATTGGAGGCAAAACCCGGATATGTTGTGGAATTAGAGCAATGTGGAATAGCTCGCTGTGGATAAGCGATCTGGCGATTGCTGGTCGACCTGAAGAAGATGCCCAGACGCCAGCACGCCCGCCGTGTTTGTGCACTTCACGATGGTGTCCGAATTTGGAGTTGATGATGTGCTCAAATCGTCAGCACCCCACAGTTCTTCAGCCGCCGGACAATACCGGCTCCCATCCAGTCGGTATCAGTCTGTCACTTCGGTCTGGAACGTGGGTTGGTGTGCGCGGGAGCGAATACCAAGATTCTGGGCATTGGGAAGCTAAACATCGTTGCCACCCAAACAACACCACAAAGAAACACCAAGACCTGCTAAGTTATGCTGGTAGTCCCAACTGGTAAAGCGTGTGCCAGGCCCTCCTTCCTAAAGAGACGAAAGAGCCTTAAACAAAAGGCTTACATCCTTAGGCCAGTTTTCCAACAATGCTATAGAACGCCACAAAAACTGCATCTTCCGTGCCGCGAGCTGTATCTACTTACGGAGCATGTTCTGAATAAATAAAAGGGAAGGGACGGGACGTACCCAGCGACTGAGTTTTTTCTCTCCATCCCATCACGTTCGCTTGGGTCAATTGCAGCAATGTGGTTCCCCTCGGCATCCTCTCTGCTGTCGGCAGCACTGTTAGTGACTGCGGCAGTCGAGGGTGTAGTTGCAGTCCCGGACCCGCACAATTACGGCTACAGCAACGGTAATAAGTACGGAAACGAGGCGAACAAGAAATGTCCCGCACCTGTGTAAGCTATCTCCAATGATGCCGTAGATATCTTTCGTGACCTAATTGAGTCGATAGAACGAAATGGAAGTACCATAAATACATTACCAAATGGCAGACGGTTGGTTTTCTAATTATCCATTGAATTAGTATATGAATATTTGCTGACGTAGGATTGATATCTTCAATGTAGAAAACGTAAGTGAAATAGCTCGAGTGATTTGATGTGGCGTTGGCACTGACCCAGAAAACAGAGTAAAAACTACTGTTAAGTCAACTTCTACCAAGACACGAACTGTCAATGGAGGCTATGGATACGGGCGTACGGTAACCAGCACAAAGACCGTTCCCGGCCCGGTTCGCACAAAGACTGTGCCCGGCGACACCAAGACCATCACCACCACGCTCGCCGGAGGTGACGTGGAAACCATTACTCTCACCATCCCCACAACTTTGATCTCCACTGTTGGAGGTGAAATCCTGACTCTTGTTGAGACTATCACTTCTACTGCCGAAAGAGCTGAGACCATCACCTCTACTGTTGTTCAAGACCCGGTTACTGTCACCTCAACTCTTG
This sequence comes from Geopyxis carbonaria, assembly GCA_024516215.1. NCBI lineage: Eukaryota > Fungi > Ascomycota > Pezizomycetes > Pezizales > Tarzettaceae > Geopyxis > Geopyxis carbonaria. The sequence continues at coordinate 602,119 of JAJJXG010000006.1, read as the reverse complement.
TCGATAACGACGAAGCAGTTACTGTTACCTCTACAGTCGTTCAAGACCCTGTTACTATTACTTCAACCGTGGTAGGGGGAGATGGCGATGAGACTGTCACTTCTACAATCACCTCTACACTGGCCCAAGATGTTGCAACCGTCACGGCTACCATACCAGCCGATCCTGTCACTGTCACCTCTACGATCCCCGGTGTACCAGTGACGCTTACTACCACTGTCGCTGGTGGTGAAGACCCCGTCACTGTTACCACAACTGTCTCGGACACCATCACGAGCACTCTTGTGAACGGCGGTGCTACCGTCACTGTCACCACAACCCGGGGCGACGACGACGATGACGACGACGACGATGAGGCCACTGTGACAGTTACCGCGCCGGCCCTGCCCGCTGTGACCCTCACCACCACTATTCCTGGTGGCGAAGACCCCATCACTGTTACCACAACTGTCTCGGACACCATCACTAGCACAGTCGCCAATGGTGTTACTGCCACTCAAACCGTCACCGTCACTAGTACACGAGGCGGCAACGGAGACGACGACGACGACGATGATGATGAGGGAGCTACCTCGACCGTTACCATTACTTCAACCCAGCCCGCTCCACCTGGGGCAACTGCCACAGTGACAATCACATCCACCGTCAGAGGCGGCAACGGTGATGATGATGATGATGATGATGACGATGACGCTGTTACTCTTACCGTGACTGCACCAGCTCTACCTGCAGTAACATTGACTTCCACCGTCGGAGGCGGCGACGCAGCGACCGTTACCACTACAGTAGTAGATACCATCACCAGCACCATCCCCGGTGGAGCTGCCACCTCAACCGTTACTGCAACCATCACTTCCACCGTAAGAGGCGGCGATGATGATGACGATGACGATGACGAGGGTGCTACTATCACCATCACTACTACAGCGCCTGCATTGCCTGCAGTTACCGTTACTTCAACGATCGGCGGTGGAAACGGCGACGAGGGAGCTACAATCACTATCACCACCACTGCGCCCGCAATCCCCGGAGGCGCTACTGCCACAGTAACTGTCACTGCAACTGTTCGCGGCGGCGATGACGACGACGACGATGATGATGAGAACGGTACTGTTACTGTTACCAGCACTGTTGTCCAGGGCACAGCAACAGCAACTGTCACCGCAACCATCACTTCCACCGTGAGAGGCGGCAATGATGATGACGACGACGACGATGAGGGTGCCACCATCACCATCACTACTACTGCGCCCGCACTGCCCGCAGTTACCGTTACTTCCACTGTAGGTGGTGGAAACGGCGATGACGACGACGACGAGGGTGCCACCATCACCATCACCACCACTGCGCCCGCCATCCCCGGAGGTGCTACTGCCACAGTAACTGTTACTGCAACGGTACGCGGCGGCAACGGCGGCGATGATGATGACGATGATGATGACGAGAACGGTTCTGTTACGTTGACCGTTACCGCCCCTGCTCTGCCCGCAGTTACCGTGACAAACACCGTTACATCTACCGTAGGAGGTGGAAACGGTGATGATGATGATGATGATGAGGGTGCTACTATCACCATCACTACCACTGCACCTGCCATCCCCGGGGGCGCCACTGCCACAGTAACGGTCACTGCCACTGTGCGTGGTGGTAACGGCGGCGACGACGACGACGATGATGATGATAACGAGGGCGCTACAATTACAATCACTACTACTGCGCCTGCGTTGCCTGCCGTTACTGTCACCTCAACCGTGGGTGGTGGAAATGGCGACGATGACGATGACGAAGCTGTCACCTTGACCGTTACTGCCCCTGCTCTGCCCGCAGTTACCGTTACAAACACCGTTACATCTACTGTAGGCGGTGGAAACGGCAACGGCGACGACGATGATGATGATGATGAGGGCAGAACAGTTACCATCACTACTACTGCACCTGCCGTCCCCGGAGGTGCTACTGTCACCGCGACCGTTTCCGTAACCATCACTAACACTGTGGGTGGTGGCAATGGCGGCGACGATGATGATGACGATGACGAGGGCAGAACAGTTACCGTTACTACTACTGCACCCGCCGTCCCCGGAGGCGCTACTGTCACCGCGACTGTTACAGCAACTATCACCAACACTGTGGGTGGTGGTAACGGCGGCGACGACGATGACGACGACGAGGGTGCTACCATCACCATCACCACTACTGCACCTGCGCTCCCCGCTGTTACTGTCACTTCAACTGTCGGCGGCGGAAACGGCGATGATGACGACGACGACGAGGGTAGAACTGTTACCATTACTACCACTGCGCCCGCCATCCCCGGCGGTGGCGCTACTGCCACGGTGACTGTTACATCCACCGTGGGTGGTGGTAACGGCGGCGGCGACGATGATGACGACGATGAGGGTAGAACAGTTACCGTCACTACTACTGCACCTGCCATCCCCGGAGGCGCTACTGTCACCGCGACCGTTACAGCAACTATCACCAACACTGCGGGTGGTAACGGTGATGACGACGACGACGATGACGCCGCGACCATCACTATCACAACAACTGCGGCGGCCCCGCCTGCTGCCACCGTGACTTTGACCGCCACCGTGCGCGGCGGCAATGGTGACGATGACGATGACGATGATGATGAGAATACTCCCACAGTAACCGTCACCAGAACCGCCGAGGCACCGCCAGCAGTAACGGTCACCACCACTGAACCCGGCACTTGCGCACCCACCACCGTCCCGGAAACGCCCGCCGGCTGCAACGCCCCCACCACTCCAGTACAAAACGCTGGCTTCGAATCGGGCTCATCCAGCTGGGCCGGCGCCTCAACGGGAACGGGACTCCACAGCTTCCAGATGGACTCAACCGCAGCCAACACGGGCTCCGGTTACCTTCGTTTCCGCGTCAGCCCCGGCACAGGTACTGCTGCCGTCACGCAAACGTTTAATGTCTGTCCCGGCCGCACGTATAGTTTCGGGATGTATACACGCCGCGGAGCTACAACGGCTGGAGGCTGCAACGTCAAGGCCACCATTGGACCCCTGACGATCGCGACGAGTGGTGTGTCCGGGGGCTACCTAAGGACATCTGGTAGCTGGACTGCGCCCGCTGGCGCGACGACTGCAACATTGAAGTTGGACAGCACGTGCACAGTGACAACTACGGGTCCCAAGGATATGCATATCGATGATATTTCGTTCACTATGAACGCGCAATCACCGGGATAAAGGAAGAAAGTGGAGGGGCAGGACGTAATTTTTTAATATTTGTAGTGTATTGAGGAATTAATTAATGGAGCTGTTTTCGTTTGACACCGGGCCCAAGTGAGTGAGTTGAGTAGTGAGGTGTGCAAACAATATCACACGCCCTCGCTCACCAACATCCCCAATCCATCCACCCAATAACCCATCTGTAGAAGAGCATCGATAATAAGCGCAGAATCACCCGATTGAACTGTTCATGATGAATCTCGATGGTACTGCCTACCCCCCCAAAAGCAAACAAAAAGGTTGGGCCCAGGGGCCTACTGGCGCTCGCCGTGGATCGAACCGCATTCCTTACATGATGTAGACTCACATACCTGCTTCCTGATCAGAGAACCAATTTGGTATGTGACGAATTACACCTTAGATGGAACGTCGATACTCGAAAAGTACGAGTACACTACGCAGCGCTTTCGGCTTCGACGATGCTCGCAAAATGCTGGCTGTGTACCGTTATAGCGGTGGCGGAGGAGTGTGTGCTGGTTGGCCGGCGGATAATACCACTAGGCTGCCAGCAGGCTGTGAAATAACGAGTTGAGCAGCGCAAGGTGGGAAGGCTAGTTAATCTGTAGAGTAACTGCCTGCAAACTAGAGATATCTGCATTCGGCTGGGCACGGGAAAAATATATTTTCACAGTTGGCCAGCGAGAGTTTTTATGGTAGCAAAAATGAGTGTCTGAATCATTGCGTCCTAGTAAGAATTACTGTTATATTGAGTAAACGACACAAGCAGCCCTGCCCGATACCTAATGTCCATTGTCCGGACATGAGCTTCTGCTTTGCATCGATCCAGCCCATTTACTTCTTCCCACCAGCCTTCTCCCTCATTTCCGCCCTCTCCGCCCTCTCCGCCCCCCTCGCCCTCTCCCTCTCCAACCTCTGCAGCCGCCTCCTCAGCTTCCCCAAAGCCGCCACGTTCTCGGCTTCCTTCACCAGCACTGGGATCCACAGCACATCCCCCGCCCTGTCGAAACCCGCCAGATGGTTCTGGTGGCGCTGGCGCTGCTCGAGCAACACGCCCCATCGGGCCTCGTGCTGTCCCTGCTGTCCCTGATGCTCCTGGATAGCCGAGAGCACGGCGTCTGTGAGACGGTAGCGGAGCCGACAGAGGTTTGTGATCTCGGCGTTGATCAGGAGGTGGTTGGTTTGGATTTGGAAGAGCGCGGCACTGTCGGTCATGATCTGGAAGGGTTAGTGGCGGAAGAAACGGGAAGTCGAAGGGGGGACGTACGGTTGATGGTGGAAGGGGCGGTTGGTGAAGGTGGAGTATGTACTGTCAAGCTATTGCAGACGTACAAGTGAGGAGCTTTACCGTAGAAATGGCTAGCCGGGGTTTTTACCTGCTGGTATGTTTGAACCTTCAAGGCGCTTTCGTTGAATGGATCAAGGTGCTTTCGTTGAATGGTTCGGGGAACGCTCACAGATAAACACATGAGGTGAATACAACCGTGAGACAATTCAAGGGTTGAATAGAATGTTGATTCTCAAGAATAGAATATAGAATATCGTGTGCTTGTATCAAACTTTGTGGATCACAGAGGCTGCAAGGGTTTCTTCTGGAGGTAAAGGTTGTTCTAGTTGGCCGGCGGGGATCACGGACTAGATTGTCCACGGATCACCTGCTGGCGTGCGGGCTCCCACCTTCCGTGGGCCACCTAGGTAGTTCAAAGTCCGCCGGACAACCCGGGGTCCGAGGTCGGGCCAAAATACCACCAGTTTAGCTGTCGAGTTCACGACCGTTCTTGAAATTATACAAGTCGGCCTGTTTTACCTCCCCCAAGTCAGCCTGCGCCGCAAATTCTGCCACGAATATTGTGGCCGTATAACACCGCACGATCTCGACGATGAATACTGCTAATACCAGTGTTTTAGGCCACGCATGGGGTCGAATCGAGTGCATTCGGTCGCCCGGGGCGGTGAATCCTGGCCTCATGTATACTGCCCGCTATGTAGTGAATACTTCCTCGAATCCATATCTCGACTACATATTGCCTGTTGGAGCCGGCATTTTCATCTGTACACATAGAAGCCACCCACCCACCTGTCCACTCCTTCCCAAAACACACCATTTCAAAAAAAAACAAAAAGTGTGCACGGGGCCTACTAGCCTCCGCCGTGGTTCGAACCTCAAATCTCAGTGAACGACCCTGCACCTTGAATTGCTCGCGAGTTCTTTCCTGGCCGGGAAAAGACGCTAGCCTCAGTTGATACAGCATTGTCGTGCACGACATAGAGGTCGCGAGTCCACTACGCGAGGCGTTCGGCTTCGATGGTACTGGCGAGATGCCGGCTATGTACGAGTACTGTTGTGGCGGCAGGACTGTGGCGCAGGGATTGCTGCACCGTGCATTTATCGTCACTCGGATCGGGCCGTCGATTTCGTTGGACCGCCGTGGGTCGAACTAGTTCCCTGTCTGTCCCTCAGGGATATACTGTTGGCAGCACGTATCCGTGCAGCTTAGTCAGCCTGAGCTCAAACCATGATTTACTCCGAGTCCGAGCTTGTTCTCTGGAACTTACACTTAACACAATCACATCTATGCCACAAGGCATCTAACTTGCTTTCTCTTTATTGTTCACTATACTATCCGTACTTTACCTAGACCCACTTTCGTCCAACATATACCGACTGATTTCAACGTGTGGTCCGGCCGGTAGGACCCGGGTTACCAACATCTCACGCATGAATGAAGTACGCCAGTGTGTTCTAACCCACTACGCGACCTGTGCGGCATCGACAGCGTCGTGCCGCTGCGGGCTATATATATACTACAGAGCCACCCGGGTCCCGGGAACCACAAATTACCAAAACAACAGGCGAACAAAAGGTTGAGCTCACGGGCCTACTTGCGCTCGCCGTGGATTGAACCGCATGCCATACAACGATTCACACAGGGCACCTCACCAGTCCTGATCAGGGAACAAGTGCTGTGTACATTACCGACTACCAGTTCTGTTCCACTACGCAGCACTTTCGGCTTCGAGCGTGTTTTTTGGATGCAGGCTATATACCTCTGTATGAAAAATTGAGTGGTTGGTCAAGCCCTTTCTTGTGCAAAATAGCGGGTTGGTGCTTGGCCAAGCACTTTCTCGTGCAAACCGTTGAAAATTAACCACTTAGCTTGAGGAACATCGCGACCCACACTTGCTGTTTTCTCACCAGGGAAAGCATTTGGTGTGCGAAACGCACCCCCGGAGTGCAGCCGGGAATAAACTACGCAGCGCGCTCGGCTTCGGCCGGCTGTGTGCCGTGGTCAACTGTGGCGCGCAGCCTGTTTCTGCACGCAGCACGAGTATGTACATGGGTCGTCACTCGGGTCGTCGATTCAATCATAATATTGATGATGATTAATCATTATATATACTTAGCCACGAAGTGGCTATGATAGTACTAGTACAGTGTTTGAAATGTGAAAAAGACAAATACAGAAATGAGTATCCCGGAGTCGACAGCTTTTCCTCTGCACTCTGGGCTTGAAGAGTCGTCCACCTGAGTTGACTTCGGTGCACGGGTGTGGCTAGCCTGGGCTGGCTGGCTTTGGAGAGAGAGAGAGAGGTGTTTGTGTGTGCCTCGAGTAGCTAGCGGAAGACGTTACCACTAGGTTTAGTGCGGTGGAAGTACATCACTGGCTTGTTTTCAACTCTGTGGTCCGGTGACACTTGGACAGTAGTTGGAAAGAGATCTTGGTGCTGAAAGTGGGGGAGATTGTATTGTATTGCTCAGATAAATGCACTGTGTTTGAAGAGAGGCAGAAACGGAGAGTTGTAAATGCGATGTGTCGCCGGTGACCGAAACTGAGTGACCACTTGTGCAGACGTTGCGATCGTCGACATACGCTGCTGCTGCGACCTAAGTGTATCCCTCTATCATCCCATCCAGCTCCCGCAGAGTGCTAGACAACATGTGCCGTGGCGGGGTAGGCGACTACAAGAACACCAACTCTAGACACGGCAAAACTTCATCGCCGAAGCAACAAACAGCACGCCACGCATCGGCAACTAGCCGTCGTTCTTTGAACGTACAGGTAGCACTTCGACCGTCTCTGTGCAGAATCCACAACCCGACAGTCCTTTCCGCTCCCGCAAAGCGTTGCATCTCCATGCATTCTTTCCTGCCTGCTGTATAGCAGAAACAGCACAGCCGGTCCAGATGTGGACTCTCCGACTAAGCGATGCCAGTCCCGCCGTGTGCCACGATGCGTCACGTGATTGCTTCCAGCGACGCGTTCCGGTGGCCGTCGTCCCCCGGCCCGGTGCTGTATATCGACCATGACATGTGTTCTCCCACGGCACCAAACAGCGTGGTCCGACGTACCGCGTGCGGGATTGGCGCTGTGGAGTACAAGCACCTTCGATCGGTAGTAAAAGGGCTAGTGCGAGCCCGTGCCGACGCAGCACGGCTGGTTGGTGGTCGCGCGTGGCATTTCGCTGGCTGCGGGAAATAGGCATTCGTATTTTACGTGTACTCCAGGCCGTCCGTTCGGCAGCCATGTGCTACAACTACAACCCAAACACCAGCAAACCACCACCAAACATTTTGGTTGAACAGCTCAAACATATTTCTGAACATGGAAAAAATTTCGCTCTGGGACAGAGATCAAATGTTTTCAAAAACTCCACAACGAGGCTGAGGGGACCTGAATGGACGTGTGCTGTGCTGTGCTCTGCACATGGTCTCTGAACATATATTTTGGTCATTAGCGAGTTTGACGTCGTCCCCCTGCAGCACCTCGCACGTGACCCCTCTTGGCGCCCCTTTCCAGCGTCCCAGAGCATCAGCCGCATCGCGTCGCGCTCCCCACGACCTCACGCACCACCCACAACACCACGACACCACGGCAAACACCACCAACCAACCATGGCGCCGCCGCCCCCCATGTCCTCTCGTCCGTCCTCCCCTCGCCGCCTCCTCCCCTTACCCTATCGTCTTCCCCGCTAACGACGCGCAGAAACGCAGCGCTACAACGAGAAGCGCGAGGCCCGCCGTCGCGGCGCGGGGACGCACAAGGTCGCCTCTGCGGCGCTGCAGATCAGCCTTCCGCCCGGGTTTGCGCCGGCTATAGCGCCGGTTGCGCCCGTTACAGTGCCGGTAACGCAGAATCCTGTGGTGTCGCCGGAGCAGCTGGCGACGCTGCCGCCGCTGGAGCCGAGGAGGACGTCGCCGAAGGACAGCGCGAGGGAAAGAACGTCGCCGAAGGACACCGCGAGGGAGCAGGATAGGGAGGTGGTGGCAGAGGTGGCAAGGGAACCGGCGACACCTGTGGCACGCGGGAAGCGACGCAGGCAGGTCAGTCCTGACCGGTTTTTGGATACGCCGGAAGCAAGGGGGGTTGAGGAGGCGTTGCGGCGGCGGCAGCTGGCGGCGGCGGCGGATGGGAAGCGGCGGAGGGTCTCTGGGGAGGGGCAACAGGAGGAGGAGGCAGTGGTAGTGGCGGTACCGGTGGAGGAGATCGAGATGGTTCCTGAGACGTCGCAGCTCGGATCGACACAGCCCGACGAACCCGTGGTCACGCCGCCGGCACAGGTGCGACGGCGGTCGGCACGGTATACCAAGACGCCGGAAGTGACAGAGACGCAGGTGGTGCTGAAGACGCCTGAAGTGCCGGAGACACAGCAGGTGCCGAGCACGCCGGTGGTGGTTATCGAGGTTCAGACGCGACCAGAGCCGGTGCTGGAGGAAGAGACGCAGGTTGATCCTGAGCCGGAGCCGGAGGTGGAGGAGGTGGTGGAAATTCAGGAGACACAGTTTGAAGCGGAGGAGGTTGTGCAGCCCCCGAAGCGCCGTGGACGGCCGGTAAGGAAACCGAAGGCACCGTCGACATCGGCGTCGATGGAGGAGCAGGCTGAGGATACGCAGCCGACGACGCCGGTTGTGGAGGGGAGGAGGAAGGGACGGATGCAGCCTGAGACTGAAGTTGGGGCGGAGGAGGAGGAGGAAGAGGAAGAGGTGGTGGAGGAGCCGACACCGGTGCCGACACAGCCGAAACGCCGAGGACGGTCCAAGGCCGCGCCTGCACCTGCACCTGAGCCGGAACCCGAACCCGAACCTGAGACCGAACCAGCATCCGAGCCGGGGCCCGAGCCGGAGATAGAGGAGACACAGCAGACGCCCATCCTACCCAAGCGCCGCAACGCCCGCGCCAAACAGGTTCCCGAGCCCGAGCCTGAGCCAGAGATTGCGGAGACCCAGCCGACCCCCATCCCACCCCCTAAACGCCGCAATGCACATTCAAAGAAAGTCCCTGAACCAGAGCCAGAGCCTGAAGTGGCGGAGACACAGCCGATACTACCTCCAAAGCCACAGCGACACGGAAAAAAACCGCCGCCCGTTGTCATCACCGAAGAGGAGGAGCGCGAAGCACAGGAAGCTGAAGAAGCTGCGCTGCGGCGTGTCGACGAGGAAGCTGAGGCCGAAGCTGCTGCTGCTGCAAAGGCGAAAGAACGGGCTGTGGCGAAGGCAATGGCGAAAGCGAAGGTTAAAGCTGCGCGCGAGGCTGCTGCAGCTGCCGAGGTTTCCGATGCCGACCAAGCCGACGCCGCCTCCGACTCCGCTTCTGAGCGCCCCCGCCCGCGGCGCCGCTCCCCCTCGGGCACCATCCCAATAACCGTCCACCGCCTCTCCGCCCCCAAAGCCGCCAACGCCCCCAACGCCCTCCCCCCACCGCCCGCAATCCCCAACACTCCCAACGCAATCGACGTAATCCGCCAGCTCTCTCTCGAAGTCCTGTCCTCCTTCGCATCCACCCACTGCGCCAGCCGGACAGAGCACAAGGCCATCGCCGCGTTCAGCGACAGCCTGAACATCCGCTTCATCGCGCTCTCGGACGCGCTCGACACGCTTGCGGCGCTGCAGACGCGGGTGCGGCGGGCGGCGCGGGAGCGCGCGCGCCTGGCGGGCGAGCTGAGTGCGGTTAAGCAGGAGCGGCAGCGGGTGCGCGCGAAGATGGATGCCGTGCGGAGCCGGCACCGGGTTGCTGCTGCGGAAGCCGAAGTACAACTCCCTTCTCCCCTCCCACCTTACCATACTAATACTGCTGGCAGATTACGCAGCGCACCCACCAAACGCACACATCCCTCACAGCCCTCGCCGCACGCGGCACAGCCCAACTCGAGCGCGACAGAGCGCAGGCCGCCGCCGCCGCGGCACTCGCGGACGACGACGACGGCGATGTCGGCGACGCGGGGGTCGAGCGGCTGGAAGGGCTGGCGGCGCTGGCGACGCAGGTGGCGGAGAGTGTCGCTGGCGGAGCGGAGGCGGGGTTGCTTGCGCGGTTGGTGGCGTTTAATGCGTTTTTGGAACGCGTGGAGGGGGTGCTTGTGCAGCGGACGGGTGGGTGAGGTGGCAGGAGGGGGAGGGGGAGGGGGAGGGGGGAGAAGGGAGAAGGGTGGCGTTTATGGTGCAGTATTGTATCTAATGGCGATTTTGAAGGGTTACTTAGTCTTACGGCGTTCTTACACTGCTTTGGTTGTCTCGCCTTGCAATGCTCTGTGAAGTGGAGAGAAGAGAAGAGAAGTACGACGTCTGCCACAGTGCACCCCAAACCAAGGTCCGCTCCGACGTCACTTCCTCCATCATATCCACTCCCGCCCATACCCATCCGTCCGTCCGTCCGGTGCCCGCACCCACCGCACGCTCTCAAAACGACGCCAGGACGGCCGCGACGAAATCCACCGTATTCGTACTATCACAACATTGCATCAATTTTGCACTACCCACAGTTTTTCTGTGAATGATCAACCAACACGTAGTATTCTGTCCAACCCCCGTAAAGTACTATCTGTCTGGTGCCGGCGGCCTCAAAAGCGGTGCGCCAAGCAGGGGCGAGTGATGGGTATTTAACGCGTCAGTTACAGGTATATTGGCCGGTACGTGTCGCTGGCATTCCTTGAATGGTGGGTCGGTATTTGTGGCACTCGGCAGGTATACACGCAATCGGAGCTATTTACAGGGTCTCCACTGGATTTCTGCGTTCTTGCTTCAGCACTCGTCCCTGCCACGCCATCCTCGCGTAAACACCGTGTTCTGCTGCGTTTTCTGGTAAGTGTCTGTATCGTCAGCTGCATTGAACGATGCGAAGCATGTTACGTGCCTGTACGTTACAGCTTGTAGATTACGGTAAGTGCTTGGCCGTCTGTTACTACTGCTATATAGGGGGAGCTAGCACCGGAGTTTGTAGGCGACTGGTGGGTAGCAGCAGAGACGGCGGCTGCGGCTGCGGTGCGGACAGCAGCGGAGGGACGGCGGCGGAGGGGCAGCAGCGGTCAGCGGGGCGATGGCGATGCCAACGTTCTACCTGTATGGCGGGGGTTTTCTGGCTGGCTTTATACCTGTACCGGGTAGGTTTTCTACCTGCCGACATACCTGTAATAGGTGGATTTTCTACCTGCCGATATACCTGTAACCAGTAAACAGAATAGACCTGCCAAACGACACAGTCTGGCTATTATAACTGCCAATAGAGGGCCTGTCCAAATAGGCTGGCCTTTCTGGCTGCCGAATTACCTGCACTTTCTACCCCGCATACATGGCGGCGTTATATCGCGGCGTTATATGGAGGCGTCGAGTATTGGCCATATAACGCAGGTATTTGGCCATACAAACTTTGTATAGCGGTGGTAGGTATTATTTGCAGGTATTTAACTAGGTATATGTAATTTCTAGTAGAGATATACATGTTTTCTATAGCCCTCGGTTGATTTTTTACGGTACGGGCAGTGTGAAGATGCCGGCGTTGTCTGACAGAAATAGGCTGAAGCCAGAGGCAAGGTAGTGACATCCGACCTAAGATAATAATTGAAGAGTCAATGTTGTATATGGGTCCAGTCTCAACCCGCCACTGGCCCTCTACTAGAAAAAACAATAGGACATTTAATAGTCATGAACAAAGGGAGCGGTTTCCACGCTTATTTTTTGCCTGTGGATACAGGGAACTTATCGACAAGTTCCAATTAACCATGTGAGATTTTGTGGGCACGGCATAACCCATCGATTGTACAAGCAGGAGTCCGGACATGTCGTAAGTCATCCATTTACGAGCCACAGCCGGAACTGCCATAAACTGTCCATTGTCTATGCCTTAAACTATCCTTTATTCATGTTCTACACTATCCCTATAGCTATACCTCAAACCAACCATAAAGCCACTGTCTGTAATTGCCGTCGCCCCCATCGCCCCCGCCATCGCCCTGCCGCTGCTAGACTCCTTCGGTTAGCTATTACCACTATATGAGGGAACTTTAGACTAAGGGTAGCACTTACCATCATAAACAACCGCTTTGTGGGTAGCTAGTCAGCAGTTAGCATGATTTGAAGCTGTAGATAAAGACACTTACCGGTAAATATCACAAAACATGGTGTTCAGGCGAGGTTGGGTGTGACGTGGACGAGAGATGCAGAAAGCGACCGGGAAATCAGTCGAGCGGGTGCTTAAGTCCATCTCTGCGCCGTCTATGGACAGGTTTTGCCATGTACGTATGCGGTCAATAGCGTTGTTTATGAACAGATTTAACTAAAAAGAGGTGTTTAAGGGAGAGAATTAGCTTCTTTCTTGAGGTAAAGGGAGAGATTGGACTTAGACGAAAAATCAGAAAATTTTCGAAAATTACTACTATGGAGCAAAGGATGTGTCAATGGGATGACCTTGCATCAATGTTGAAAGTTGTATGGGGTAAAGGGAGCGGTCCGGATTTTGGGTCAATTTGGTATGGGGTAAAGGACGCTTGTCCTATTAACGTTTCTAGTAGAGTGGTGGCAAACAAATTTTCCGGATCGCGGATATCACTCACCCCCCCCAACCCAGGTATTCCACACCAAAAACCCACCTACCCCATTCCTCTCTACTATTACAGTTCAACTCCATCTTTAAAAAGCTATCTATTGCTTATAGAGCTTAGCTATCTCTATCACAATGTAGAGCAACATTCAGGTTGAGTAATATCGTTTTTGAGCAGAGAGCGACCCCGTATCACACCCCTTTTAAGGCCACCCGCACCATATGGGGTTTGATTGGGTTTTCTCGGGCACGCGCGCACCACCCACCGCGTCGTGAAAGTACACGATGGCAGAATTGGAATCTCATGCGGCCTGCACGCACTTGGAATTATGCTGGACATCTTTCTCGAACCCCATCTTTTTCAAACTCTAAAACCGGCAGTAGAATAGATCCCAATCTCAAGCTTTACCCCTTCCATGATGCCTAGAACACTTTTGTGGTTGTGGCGGAATCTTGGATAAGCATTGACAATCGTCGAAAATGATCAATCAGCATCGTAATTCAGCGTTTAGGATCCAGAGCATGAAGTGGCTGTGGCTGTGGCTGTGACAAACTGTTGTCATTCGTCAGGTCGCACCCATGCAGAACTCCCAACCCCCGAGCTCAGAATCTGACAAAATTCAACACCCCTTCACCTCATCCAACCGAGAGCGATCGACCAAACCGTGCAATTTGTGGAAAAACGATCGCGCATGCAGCTGGCATACCACACCGACGTATTGGCGAAATCGATGGCTGTAGTCTTCTTGTAGAAGTGCGAAAATAGGGTAAACATCAACCTTGGACCGCAAGAACTTTGACCCATCGTGCCGGCTAAATCACACGTTTTTTTGCTACCGGTGCTGATGATCGTGATCCTGGACGCAAGCTGGGCTCTAGTGGATAACTGGAGTACTTCCCGTACGGCTGGAGGCCCCTCAGATCCCAGATCTGGGACATCTCTTGCGCAAAATGACAGTTTTTTCAAAAAACAAATCGCCAGTATGATAGATCCAATATTCAGGTATCAGTATGTTGATGTCTTTTAAAAACTTTCTTTGTGGTTGTGGTGGAATATGTGAGTCTGACAGGGCTCCAGTCGTACGGGAAGTACTCCACTTCCCGTAACGTTTGGAGGTTCTCCAGATCCCAGATCTGCGATTTTCCGACAACGAAAAATTATTATTTTCGAACGAGAATTTCACAATATCTCCGGTTATACGGTAGTGAGCTCTCCGCAGTTTTATAAATTGAAATTTTAAACTTGTTGTAATCCAGAATTCAGAGAGGTTCAGACTCTCCAGATGTTACGGGAAGTTGTCCAGTGTCGCACTGCAACTTTTTTCGTGCCCAGTAAGTAGTCCTCGCTAAGCCCCAGAACCGCATAGGTGATTCGTGGGTTTGTTGCCAACAAGCTGTGCCCAAGAAACGAAGTGTGTGGCTTGACAGGTGGATAAAACATGAGAGGATACTTCGACAGTGTCTTCTAAATAAACAAATCAACGAGAGCGACGGCCTACTTTATGGTCACGTCGATGCCCCATTTCAGAAAAGACTTTTGCGATTCGTTCCGAATATTAATTAACGCTTTTCGCATCAGTGCGTGTTGGAAAAAACCGTAGGATCGGTCTGAAATCGGGCTGAAAAAAGACAGATTAACTGAAAATTAATTGGTCGCAAAAGTCTTGTCTGAAATGGGCGATCTCCCGTTAAGTAATTCGTAAGCCATGGAACAGATACGGACGATGCTTGCCTTGTTATAATCCTCCGGTTTCACCGGCGCCGTCGTGGCGGTGCGTTGTGAGGACGGACGTTGCTCCGCACCTCTTTGCCTTGTGTTCTGTGCCGTGCCATCAAATTCCAACTTTGGAAAAAAAAAACCCCCTTCAACCTCTCAATGCCCGACAACGCCCTCGGCGCTCACAACATGCAATAGTTATAAATTTGCAGTGGTTATCATCAATGTCCAGACCATCACTCCAACCCGTCTCCGAATTTTCGAAGATTTTGTCGTGAAGTAATTAATAAAGTTAGTTTCTAGCGCCAGTCGGAAATCTATGTCGTAAATATAATACTTTATGTAAATACAATGCTGTACTCGTACGTCGGTCCTATGCAAGCCTGCGGTAGCGAGTCCAATGGAACATTTCGGCCTTCTGCAAAAAGCGGAGTGGAGTAAAATTACGCCAATGATCGTCGCTACCAATGGACTAGTTCAACCGCCCCATATACCGTAGTAATTCACGACATACGCTCGGATGCCAAGCTATCAGGATGATCCCACGATGATCCCTGCCAGGACCCTTTGCCACCGCCCTTCTCCACCCTCGAGAACACTGGTTTCAACACAAATTCAACAATAACAATTCAATGAAGAGCCCAATGAAGAAGCTTGTATGACGAAAAAGTTTTGTGAGGCTATGGAGAACATTATTCTCTAAAGGACGGCGCATTTACTGTTGAAATTCACAAGTTTAACCCCTCTAGTAGTACCTTGCTGCAGCAGTTTTTCAAAAAGATTTCTAACTATTGAACGCAGCCTCGGTTCGAAGAGTTTATATGACGAAAAAGTATGCTAGAGATACAACGAAGCACATATCAAAAGGCCGCGATCATATTACAGAATTCCGCGATGTTAGACAACTTTTGCAGCAGGCTGCTGCGGGTAGATTGGGTACAACAAACAGCTACCGCTATTGCGTACCGCCACTATCTGTGTTTAAGCAGTTGTGTATAGTAGCGACAGGTGTTGTAATGTTAGAGAACAATTAAGGTACCTTCCGAGGGACCCATTGCTTCTACAGTGTTTTCTGAAGGCCCGGGTGGAACATGGAAGTAATCTTCGCATTGCCAGACAAATTCAAGGGAATTATGATCAGTGGTTTCGTTTGGAAGTGCTCGATAGTCGCTGTCTTTCCTGAGGGATAGCGGTAGCGGAACATCTGTTTTCCAATCTAGAAGTTCTCGCTGGAGGTCATTTCCGTTAAAACCTTTGATGCGGATAAGGTGATCTTTGGAACCATCGATGGGAAGGGTTACCCCAAGGTCGCTAAAAGACTTCACCACAAGTTCCCTCTTGTCGTTACAGAACTGTTTCCAAGCGTCTGCTACAACATGCGTGGTCATAACCCGTTTGTCACTGACGCTCCACTGTTTGTTTCTTCCGCTCTCGCTAAGACTTGTATGCTCTTCCAGATAGGCATCGGTGAAATCCCGAAGGTATTCTTTGAATGGTTTATTAACTGCGACATCGAGAGGTTGTAGTAAACCAGTACAACCTCCAGGAATGAGGGATGTAAGAATATTGAGTGAACGTAGTTTGGAAAGAATGCCGTCTGTGATGTGAAATTGTGCAGCATCCATAATCAACATACTGCGGGAGAGGTGACCGTTGGAACATGGGTTCAAGGCAGGTACGAGCTCCTCATCAATAAATTTTGTGAAAAGATTTTCATTGTTGTACGCTGTGGGGTTGAATTCTACCGTGACGCCGCTGTTCCACAGATGTTCTTCTGCTTTGCGAATAGATGCTCCGGATAGAGCGTGAAAGATGAGTTTAGGCTTGATGCGTGAGATACCGTCTGCAAAAATGTAAAGAATAAGAGTGGCTTGACGTTTATCCCAGCCGCTTCGATCGCTTTTTCCATTGACAGTCTTACTTCCCTTTATATCGTAGGTTTTTCCATCCAGATACTCAAACGGAATAGGTGTTTCGTCAAGATTGAGAATATTACTGAATTGATATGGACCAACATCGCTTATCAATTGGTCGTGTTCCAGTGAATTCCGAGGTTGTGAGTTCCGACGGTTGAATCTTAGCCAGTTGATTACTAGTGCACGGTATTCATCGGGTAGTCGTGAAGATTTTTTTGTTAAGGCACGCAAGGAAATATTCCACCGTCTGCAAAATAGTTGAAACCAACTGTTTGAAAAAACAAAAAGATGTGGATCAGCGTCGTAGAGCTTATTGAATAGTTGACGTGCGGTTCGTCTGAACCAACCCCTTCGTACAAGTTCACCGGCAAGCCGTTTCTTCAAAAATAGATTAAATAACTCCTGCTCAAGCTCTGGCCACGCACAGACCCATTTTTTTTGCTCTCCCTGGCGTGATCCTCCTACTGAGCCAACAATCTGGTCTTTCGCATGCCACCATTGTTTAATTGTAGATGCTGATATCTTGAAATATTTTCCGGCTTCGTTAAAATTAGGTCTCCTATATTCAGTTTCATGTATATTGGCAGGGACACGATGGTGCGTCAAAAACATCAGAACATCAATTTTTTTTTCTCGGCTGTAGGTCCTTCGGACTTTCCTTATCACACCATGTGGATGGTATTCTCTTTGCTCAAGTGGCTTAGGTTTGGGACCGGGCCGCAGCAATTTTTGTGGGCCCAATACCCTAGGAGGCCGGTCGCCTTCTTGTTGAATATTCACTTCCGCTCTGGTTAGATGCTTCAAAGGTGGCCTTGCAGCGACTACATTGGGTGTGAAAATGAAAAGCAGAATAAATAAACATATCAGGATCTTAGACGCCATTATGCGGAAGGTGGATGAAGAGATGAGGTTCAAAGTAAGAATTAACTAACTACTATAGGTACCTTACTGTAACTACATTTGGTTTAGAACATCCCAAAAATTGCGCCACCACCACGTAGTTCCCTTGGCATCCGAGCGTATGTCGTGAATTACTACGGTACATGCACTGAACGATGCAAGCGAAAAAAAAGCAAGTGCTTGGTACGCTCCGACAGTGTGGATAGCTGCTAAGAGTCGGTAGGAGATCGGTCGGTACTTTGTGAGCACATACATATGCAGGTACAATACTGGTAGGACATGTACCTATTAGAATGAACACCCACGTCATATAGCATCGTTCTAGGATGGTGTTTGCAGAGGGGTAGATGGTGAAAGGATGGTGGTCGAGGGGTTTTGCATGTGCAAACATACCCCTCACGAAAATACTTGCCACTATTTTCGTGGTAATAATCGCCTCCCGGTGTGTTGCCTCCTTGCATAGAAAATGTGACACTGAAGTTTATAAGCACACATATTCTCGGGATGTTGCCCGTTTTAAAACACCTAAATGGAGCATGTCCCTCGTGAAGAGCAAATATTAGTCTGGGCTCCAGTCACACACAGCAGCATAGTAGTTAATTTCCTACCGGTATTGTCTTGGGGAAGGACATGCTGATAGGCAAGTGGCGATGATTCATGTAAATGATCCCTCACCTATCGATCCCCTGGTGCCCCACACCCACACTATATACCGCGGGATACTAGTTGGCCCGCACCACCGTCTAAATTAGCTCGGGTGCTCGGGTTATTGCTCAAACAAAGCCACTAAAATGGGGCGAGGACCGTGCTAGCACATACCAACCTTATTACAACGTCCCCTTTCTTAACTTCACTTCAACTCTCTACTTCACCGCGACGAAAGGACACCGCCAGACCTCATACGCAGAGACTGGTTGATGTGTCAGAACATGGACTTTGCTTGAAAATCCTATGAGTGGATGATCGGTAATCGAAAAGCTACTAGTGGTGCTTGAGCATGTTCCGAACTGCCGTTTGTAGCCATTCTCTGTGTGGACAGATTCTTTGTTAATGCTCTGCACAGTCAGTCAACCGTAAGCTGTATTTCTTGAGTCACATAAGGGACTCGTAGAGTCTCGGCCGTATTGTAAGGCATGCTGTCCAATAGTCAGATCATACATAAAGACAGGCCGCCCGCCAAACCGGTCAATATTTTCAGTTCAAAAAGAAAGCCCACAAACGAAGGATATCTATCTACCATTAGTTTTAACTAGACTACTAGAATGGGAGTCTGATAATTGTCGGCCAAATTCTCGTCTAAGGATCTCAACAACCTTGCCTGGATGACAAAACTCCCGAGGTTGGTCGACTTTACCACCATCTTGCAATTTTGGCTCGGCCAAGCGATGATGGAGATAATAAATGTCTTACATTGAAAATAGACAATGCCGAATCTCTAGTAACCACTTGGCGTGTGCTACGTTCGCTACCATCGGCGGAGGGGAGACATCTGTCGTCAATTATTTGGCATCAAACTAGCACAGTCTTCTGGAAGGAGGATAATAAGCTCCACTGATGCAAAGAGGATACTCCCAAAATCTATCAATATTAGAGTGTTTCGATGTATGTTCGGGGATTCAAACTTGCCATGACAATGCTCCCTATCCATGCAAGGCCAACGACAAAGAAAACAGAAAACCACAACTCATGGATCGATATACAGTACACTGAGCGAAAGATATTTGTCGCCTGGCTGTGGGGTTGGACTTTGTGTTTCACGTGTTCCGTTTGCATAATGTGTCCTTGGCGATAACAGACGAACGGGTGGGCCATCTTCAATCGGAGTTGAAGCACATTATAATGCAAGCGTCTGGCAAAAGTAATCATATGCTTTACCTTTTACCAAATGTCGTCCAGGGTAGGAAGCCAGCCATCAGTCAAAAGTGGTATTGTCAGTGCAAAATCAAATGTATAATTACTGAACAAAATGCTAATCCTATTCCAGATAATCCTCAGCTGAAGCGAATGTATTAAAGGCGATATCAAATCGGAACGTCCCAAATCCTCCTATAGTCTAACAACGTGATAGAAAATCAAATACAAAGGAAACCGTTTCCGTTATCAATCATGGCATTATTTCGGTATAAGTTTGTCCAAATCCTCGATAGCTCTACCACTACCATTTCCCCTATGTCCGTGTCCTGGAGTGTAGATGCCCTCCAACCAGGTTCCGATGTCCGATGGTGTGGACGGCTTCGGGGGTGTGGACGGTTTCGGGGGGGTTGGCGATTGACTGTGTCTAAGATTAGGAACTTATCGTCAAAATGCGGAGCCTTGGCATACCCTTTGCCTTGACCTTGGTCGTTTTCCATTGTAGTATCGAGGCTTCAGCGACAGGTGGCCGAGTTTACCTAAAGAATCGAAGGTGTCGACGAACAAGATCGGAATAGAGATGCGATTTGAAACGAAAGTGAATGCGGTAATAGCTGTTGAAGCTGTTGAAGCTGTTGAAGCTGTTCTGAGTTGGTGAGAAAGTATAGCAAGTATTGAAACTGCTTACAAGATGGGTTAAACAAAGAGTGTAGGCGAAGGCGAAGGATTGAAACCACAAGTGAAGTGAAGATGTTGAGTGAAAGTAGAAGAATATGTTGGGGAAGAGGGCAGTTAAATACAGAATGTTGGAGCTGGCCAGCAGAAGTGAGAGGGATCGAGACGGGGAAGCGACACCCTCTCCTCCATGCAACATGCCAATAGCAACAGTGGTCGTTGCTGTGTACCGTCATGCCAGGACCCGGACCTTAAAGTTACTTGCAGAGTTACTTGCTGGTGACAAAAGTTCTTTCGGACCTAAACTATGTCTTGTTTAATGTCCAAGACGTTCCTCGACGGACTGGAGTCGATAGAAGGCTGCAGAGGATTCTCCCGGCCTATCGGGACTAGAAGAGAACTGAAGGATGGGGCGAGCTGCAACACAGGCGATTCACGCTGTCGAGCTGGATTCCAACCGATAGTGCGTAGAGTATGGTAGCCTAGAGAAGCTATTAGAATGGCGCACAATCCTACCGAGGTGGTGGTGGTAAGTATTCGGTCGATGGTAATTACCAGTAAAGAGGGGGAACAAATGGCAGCAGTTCTTACTGAATTGATGACGCCGACAGAGTGCCAGGGGCGCTAACCAAATCGGATGTATTCGCAAATTACAAGGCCTGAGAGTTGATTCCTCAATTAGAAGCACTTGGCATAGTTGCTACCTACCTACTAACGCACACCCTTCAGACCCAAAATTGTCAGTCACAGCCCGTTTCCTTACCGCATGGACTTTTGCGAAATCCCCCTAGAGAGCGCGCGAAAGACCTCTTCTGAACTAATACCCGGGACGTCGTCATTCCCGTGGCTCCTGTTCTCTCATCCAGCCCGCCGGTCTACCGGGTCTCATATTCGCATGGATTATTCATAACAGCGCTTCTAGACTCGATTTTGGCAATGGCCAAGAGCCGAGAGCCACAATTTACAAAAGCGCCTTTGAGTGTTGCATGCCTTCGAACGGTGCCCGTGAGCCATAAACAGAGGCCACCTGCTACAGTCGAGGTCGAGGTCCTAAGCTCGAAAGTCGAGGTCTTAGCATATGTAAAAAGCAAAACTTCCAACTTCGTAGCATTTCCCGTGGCTTTTCATTGAAATTTGGGGGTACAACCCTAAAAGTATTCAAGGATTCGCCCTTTACACGCGTTGTTTTGATTTAAGGAAAAACGCGGGGGGATCGATATCAGCTCTTTCGAGATGAGAACAGCGGACCGACCGCCTGGCTGTGCAGTGCGTGTGCCGTGTCTTCTCGATACGACCAAACGTGGCCGATGAAAGGTACCGGATGTGCACCCCCGCTGCCTCCCCGTCGGCCATGGGCTAAGGCACGCTGTTTCTGTGTGTAGAGTACGGATTGTCTCGAAGTAAAGGATGGCGGGAAGGGGGTTGGGCCCTGGCCATGGTGGTGAGGGTGATCGGATGGACAGGGTCACGTTCCCTCAAGAATAAGTGATAGTTGAGCAGGGATTTTTCGGCCTGTCTAACTATCACTTTTTTTTGCGCGCATGCATGACAAGGCTTGCAGGATGCCCGCCCTCGAAAGTAAGACTCGAAAGTACTACTTTTGACCCGGGGCGGAATACCTCTAATCCCTGTGCCTAGCTAAGATTTTAGAGTACTTGACATATAGGTGTTCCGACCGATACATCAAGTGCTCCATTTGATCAACTGGTCGACCGAGGGATCAAGAACACAACTTTATGGTTCGGTCGACCGAGTGATCAAGTGACCGAAGGATCAAGTAAAGAAGCTCAATTCAATAAATAGCAATTATGTAGGATAACTACCGCCCCAACGCAGCGACACCTGGTTAAAATGCCCCTCTACGCCCATTCTGCGGAAGGCCTCTAATAAAGCACTGTCGCTTGAGTTTCAGTATTTTCTAGGCCGAGGAATGAAAGCCCGCTTTTGGAGAAGGAGAATCAGCGCTTTCTGTCATAGACTTGCAATATTACTGCTGTCATGCTGATCTGAATGGTAACAAACCGAATTTTCGGCATCGGCCAAGGCACTTTGCTTTACAATTGCATGAAATACACATGCGAGTTCGTTGATATTTCGCTGCTGCTGCATGCAATGTAGTTTGGTGCATTCTTCAATTCTGTTTCTCTAGAAGTGTGGGGTGGTAGGTTAACCGAACAGTCAAAAAATGTTTCTTGCCTAATCGGTTGACCGAGCCATCAAGAAATGAAGTTGTTGACCAACCGGTTGACCGACTGATAAAGTTGACCAGTTGATCAACCGGTCAACCACTTGATGAATCGGTCGACCAGTTGATCAAGTGGATGACTTGATGTATCGGTCAGAACATAGGCAATCTCGCGCCAGGCCCTTTAAAGGGGGTGGTCGCTGCCAACGCTGCCCGCAAGCATGAGTTGCATTAAGCGGGAATAGCTTAGCGTGCAATGGCTGAGTGGACATAACGGCTAGTGAGCCACATGGCTACTGAGACGTAAGGCCAACAGACAGTTTGAAACAAACCACATATATTCAGTTAGGTCGACTATCTATTGGGCTTCTAGTTTGATTTTTTTTTTGTTGAATAGTAAAACGCTCAAATAGCATTATCTGCATGTTCCGCACACACGGGATTTATTAGGTACCTTGAACCCGACTTCCGTCGCAAACCTAGATAACCCCTTGATTGGTAGTCGTTCCAATGGACTGGGCGGCTTCAAGCCAAATATTTTAGCACCCTTTCTCCCCTCAGTCTTGATACGGGCGGATGTTCTTGAAGAAAGAGGGCTCCACACTAAATTACTCTCTTAACTGAGCCACCTTCCAAACACGTAGATGATATGTAGCTATTGTCAATGGAAAGAGGGTGGAGGGAATCCCTGAAAAATCACCACTTTTGACGAGGGGTTGTCGACATCGATCCCCAACGGAAGTAACCGTAGTTGATCTATGGCTTGTACTCTTTCGGGATTACATGGTTCTTGCTGATCTCTCTAACCTCAACCTCTATCTACTACATTGCTATGACATTCCCAACATTCGAACTCATATTTTGTGGCTTCATCATATGTGCGGGGGGCCAGTGTAAGATTTATGTCTAACCAGCTTCGCTTGGGTGTATTACTAAGTTTTCTAGCCTCAACCAAACCCCTACAGCTTTCACACCGCCCCAATTTCTCGGCGTCTGAAATGATGGAAGCTTAATCTTATCATCTTAAACGTACGTCTTGTGATGAGCGTCTGTCAACGGAGACAACGTGTAAAATTGGGTAGGTAATATTGATTCATCTATATAATTCCTAGTAATTTCTCCACACATGCATGCAGACTCCGCTGTGCCTCCGGTATATTGCAGAGTTCACCCATGCCAGCCGAATACCGGCTTAAATACCTACTTCAGCTACCATCATTCGGATCACCAGAGTTGGTATCAACAACGGTCCAACAAAGCCAAGGTTGCCTCTTTTCACTCACAAGAAATAGGAATGTTTCACATTTGGATATACCTAGATCTATCACTGTAAGCCGGAGCACGAGCCTATTTAACTACCTCCGCCACCTAAAACACTCGGGACAGAACGTAACAGATATGTACCACGGAGTTAGAAACAGCGATATCACGATTGACAAGCATAGAGGTGTGTGGCTGGCTGTCATGACAGTTATGGCAACGAGTTGACTTGGCCGGAACATGGATCCCCTGGCCGATCCCCCCAGATTTTTGGTGCGGTGGTGTTACAATCAGATTTGGAAACCCATGGTTGAGTCGGGACACAGCCAGTCATGGTAACTGAACATCTTTTACTAAACGCTTGCATGAATTGTGCTTCATACCGCTCCAAAGCCTGGAGAACTGTCTGTAAAAGTGTGCCTATACCGAAACCCGAGAACATCTCCAATACATAATGAGCAAAGATGCTTGTCATATTTGGGCATGTTCCGCAAAGGCCGTTCTCTCATGTTGTCGGGGAGTCTTTTCTGTGTTCAGGTACTACAAGACTAGAGATAGTTAATTGGAGAATGGATTGACAGCCTCGAAAGTTCACAATTCCGTTTGATTTTTTTCTGGACTCAATTCTACATTGGTGGTTACTCGCTTTATTCCACGTAGGATGCTTGGCATCCATTGACATAACTCTACTTTTACCTGTTGCTACTTCTGCTGCTCAAACTTCTGCCTGTACTTAAAAATACACTCTGATGCTTCTTGAATCAATTGCCTCCTTAATGAATTGCGCTGCTAGTCCGACCCACAATAGATTTGCCCTCCTAAATTGTTTTTTTGTGTGAAGAGAACTTTGGTTTCACTGCTAGTCATTTCACTCGGTAATTAACTGGAGCCGGCCGAAAATAAAGATACATCCTGATTCAAGTGCTACAAGGTACCTAGAAGTTTGTTCACACAACTTGGAAGATTTTGGTTGTGCTACAGAGTAAAACAGGTGTTCTAACGCGTCCGACATATGTGCTCAGCAGCTACCTGCCTTTAATCCAAGAAAAATTGAAGATTAAATACTCGCCCCATAAAACGGGCATGCCGCTCAACACACCAGATATTAGAATCGTTGGATTCAAAAGATGCCACCTGCGCAGGTCGACGTTAGGGAAGCTGTCTCGGGGCTCTGAGGTCGATTGTCATAGCTTACTGATAGATTGAGATTCCACCAACAAGGCTGTAATGTAAATGCATAAGTCTACTTTTGGTTTCTTTTTCACGTACAGTCTGGTGCACCACGATACCCCTGATAGCGACCCGTCGAATGGATACCGAGTATTGAAGATGACACTACCGTCTACTGAGCTTTTGTGAAATTCGAAGGCTGAGAAGATATACCCTCAAAAAAAAACTTTCCCTGCAAATCGACAATCGTTTCACACAGTCGTACAGGGACACGTCTATGTACGTCGAGAAGCTAATTAATCTATCCTGACTGCAATGACTCTCACACTGCATGAACTACAAAACGTAAGTTAAGGCTTAATCTTCAGGGCTTCTGCAGCATACGCACTTACTGTCGGTGGACATGGGAAAGATGATGTCATACATCGAAAAATGGAGCAACAGCATGCCACTAACCTGTATTCAAAACACCATTAAAGCCGTGGGATGGAGTTGTGATTTCAAAAACAATTTGTGTCCAATCGTGCAAAGGTTTAGTGGTTGTCGACACAGTCGGGGGCTGTCAACGTTTCCAATATATACGTCGACCAATACTAGAGCACATTCAAACGGTACAAGCCTCGTTTATAATCACTCTCCGAATAGTACACAAAATCGCCTTGAGCACCGGTCCCGGTCATGCGTATTTCTAGGCCCGGGTAGGTAGTTTCGGGCCTGGTGGGTAGCGGATATCAACGGCTTCTGGGCTTCGGCAGACCAGCTTAGAATCGGGTAGCTTATTCGAGATTTCCTGCTCGATCTACGATAGGAAACGTGGGGGATTAAAACTTTGGTTTATAGGCATTCACCATGGCATAGAAGGGTACACTCAGGGATGATGATGTCGAGTTCCTCATTCCATTGGGGGCCCATATTTGGTCATGGGGATGTTAATCGCTCAATACACCCTATTACACATAGCATTCCAAGGCACTCAATCCCATGCAGCGCTGCCGAATTTCAGGCACTTTTAGAACGCTATAGAGCGTGCATTAACTCCACTCAGCTCTTTAGTCCTTCCCGTGCAGTTAGCGTACTTGCCTGAAAGTACTGCATGGGATGGTTAACCGATAGTGACCATCCTAGCTGTTTCAATTGCGCTATCTACAGCTGCTTTACTTCACGTACGCTGTGATTGTAAAGGAGCTTGTGATACTGCCAGTTGTCATTGTTTTAAAATATCATGTACCTTTTACGTTTTATTTCCACGGACCGGACGATGCCGCTGGGTAAATATGCAAAGAAAAGGTCCGCCAGCTACTCTTTCCGAGACACAATGTGTGAGTGCAGATCTTGCGCCCACAAACTACAAACTTCGCTCCTTCCATAACAGCAAATTTAATTGTACTTATACAGTTTCTTCTGGAGAGACTACGATTGAATACCAATTGTAAGAATAATGTACTAGTGATGTTTTGCAATTAGATACGTAGTAGCGATCATGCATTGTTATCGAGCAGTCAGCTTAATCATATGAACCAGTTTATTTCCAGTTGGTTTGTGGAAGTACACAGTTGTCCGTGATATGTTTGCCGTGAAACGGTGTCAACCGTAACGATAGATTAGTTGATGTGGTTCGACTGTAGAACAGTTTTGTGGTGTAAGGTCGGAAGTGAGCTCTTTATGCCAATCGCTAGACCTATTTTGTATCTTGGCACGATACCCGCAACCGTCAAAACTTGCACCAATCTCAAACACACAACTGCGCCTACAACACTCCATTCTATTTACTGATCACAGAGGGGTACATTCATCCGTTCCTGGCGCATCTATACCGAATTGAGGGTCGGCAGGATATGCTCGAATCTTCGTGGTGGAGTTGTGGAGGTTCAGAGTGCCATGACGTGGGTGTGTAGCCAGGGGGCCGGCTGTTCGTGGCTTGCGAACAACAGTTCAGGTTCGCAAACTCGTACTTTGGCATCCCAGCTTACTGACTTTCTCGTGGAGAGCCGATTTATTGGGAATTTACAGGTGTTCTCGTTCCCAGACTTTGTGTCTACCTGTCAAGCCACACACCTCGTTCCTCGGCGGCTGGTTGATGGCACAAAACCCCCAAAGTATGCAATAAGATGCTGATGTTTGGCTAGGACTACTGGGCTAGACATGAGAAAACAGTTATCCGGCCTATGATACGAAGACAATTCAGAATGGTAGTTTAACGGGTGAATGCGCGTTTGCCGATTTTTCGCTTAATATGTTAATTATATGAATATGTGGGTAATTCTACAAGAACATGGTTAATTCTGACCAATGAAGGGTTCTAAAACTGCATATTCACCAACCTTGGTATGGATCCTTGAAGCTCCGCAATCATGCAGCTGAGTGCTAGGGTAAACTTGTCGGTCCAAAATTCAATGTATACGAAAGAAAATGGCTGTAGGCCATAACGCTAGCCTTCGATCTCGAAGACAATCACTGCCATCTATGTATATTATCCTGGCAGCGGTCCACTTAGCATGTTTCTGTCTTCATTGTTCTAGACCACTTCGGGTATCAACGTCCGAAACTGAGCTGATATCTGCCGATCATATATGGCCGCCTGCAAGTAATACGTTGGAACAATAATTCTATGCTGCGTACGTCTTGCGAAAACATTACGAGCTCTAATCAATGACGCTAATCTGGAATACCTAAGAGAACATTTATTCAGTGAACGATAGTCGCGCCGATACGGTGACAACGAAAGAAGCTCTTCTTCGAACCGCACGTGCCTGTCGAGCTTCTCCCAGGTAGGCTTGAATCTCGTGCCCAAAAGCATGCCCACTTGACCCTGGGAGTATCCTGTGCTCCCACAGATGCGCCCTCCCGCGCCACTAATGCATCATCCTGGTGCCTGTGTACATCCTTAGCTGGCTCCACATATTGACAGCCGCCCCTACATGGACAGTTGCATGGATGTGGTCTCAAGAGAGTGCTTTAGTGACGGCCCCATCAGAGTGATGTTTTTGCAGAACATTATGTGGTCAAAATTCTGGCGCTTAGGGGTTGTTGCTGTAATAGTAACCGGCCACAAGTCCATGTTTCGGGTCATGAATCTAAGAGCTATGTAGCGTATGATAAGCCAAGCAGTCGTTGTGCGTTTGATTTAGGTTTTTGATGATTAGAAAGCCAACATCAAACAATGTTCAAGAGTCATGATTTTACCTGAAATGGTAATCTGAAAGTGTGCGAAATATTGCACCTTCACTGCTGTTGTCCTTACTCTTACATAGCTTTAAAAACTGCAAGCTCTCGTTTTTGTTGACGACATTATTTAGTTGCTGCAGTCAGCATTTAGTCTAATTCACCGACACCAAATAATCCTTGCAATACCCCTCTATTGGTAGAATGTCGCTTCAGAATGCACATGTGTATTAGAGTCATTCAGTCCCGGGTTTAAAGATAATCTTTACACTGGGAGCTAAGCGACTCTATTCACAGAGGCGCCCTACCAGTTAGAGCCCGATAGTGGCAGAGAGTCGAAGTCTGAGTGTGGCGGAAATTTTTGGTAGTAGAAATAGAGCTAGCATATATATACACGAGTCGCACTCGGTCAGCTTGAAGCTAAAACGGATGAGCTCGAGTGGGCTTGGAAAGCCCCCGACCCCACATACATGCACGGCCTACCTGCGATCTAATAAAATAAGTTACAGGAATACAAGCTGTTGCAATATCGGAAATTTTGACATCGGGCCCCTGCTATCCGTTTACCCAGTACCGTAGTTTGTGTGACGGTGATATCAAGCCCAAGTTCACTGCGGTTGGATCCTACTCAGTCTACCTAGTACTTCATCCACACAAATACGGCTACCTTTCACAGATTTAAGCACTTTAGAGTTGCACTTTCCAGCCACCGTATATTTTTCATAATCCCATAAGGGTTGAGTACTTGTGTCATATGGTGCGGGCGGCCTTAAAAGGGGTGTGATACGGGGTCGCTCTCTGCTCAAAAACGATATTACTCAACCCTGAATGTTGCTCTATATTGTGATAGAGATAGCTAAGCTCTATAAGCTAATAGAGAGCTCTTTAAAGATGGAGTTGAACTGTAATAGTAGAGAGGAATGGGGCAGGTACGTTTTTGGTGTGGAGTACCCGGGTTGGGGGGGGTGAGTGATATCCGTGATCCGGAAACTTTGGTTGCCACCAGTGGCGAGTTGCGACCCTGACCCATATAAGCGATTGACTCTTCAATTATTATGTTGGGTCTGAAGTTGCTACCTTGCCTCTAGCTCCATGCCTATTCCTACTAGACAACCCCATCATCTTCTCACTGCCCGTATAGTGAAAGACAATCGAATGCTATAGACAAAATGTATATAGAAGTCATCCAAAAGTGAAAAGATCCAAATATCGAGCGTTTACCGTATCATTGTCCATCACTCGCCCCTGCTTGGCGCACCCCTTTTAAGGCCGCCTGCACCATATGTAGATGCTCTTGTTCATCTGGGTTTCTGGGACACTCTACACCCTTCCTCTTCCTCGAACTTTTACAAGTTTACGTGGCTAGCTACTTAAATAACTATCTCTGAATAGCTGAAATCCTTTATATTCAAACTCCCACGATATGCCTTGTTTTCGTGGCTTCCATACAAAGGATCCATCGATGCTGACCGCTCACTCTCATCATGTTTTCACGGCTCTTTAAACACCACTTGGTTCTATTATATTACTCATGCTATTACCTTTTGTTACAACCATTCACCGTCAACTCTGGAAACGCTGGGTACTTGCCTATTGCACTTTCGAACCAACTTCTCCTTATCCTAGCGCTGTGGCGTATTTGTCGAAATTTAGACATGATGCGAGAGGACTTTATGTCACAAAATTCCCAACATGGCCAGTAAAGTACCAGTGGCCAGGTCCTCATCTCATGTTAGGTGAATAAAGTTGAATTTAAGATCGTGACAAACATCTCAGCGCCGCTGGTCCATAAAAATTATCTAAAGATCTCCCTCAAGTAGCTGTCAAGTTGCAGCCTCCTCGTCTCCAACTGGCAACAAACTCCACAGACGACGTCTTGTCCTCTTTCTGTATTACATAGTCTTGATCCACTGGCGCTTTACAGCATAGGTCTATGTCTGGCCATCTTTCTGTCAATAGCGGCGCCAATAGTACTTTTCTCACTCCACCCATAGGTTTTACTAGTTGTAGAGCTGGCGCGGAACATTCTCTCGATAATTTGATGCACCCTTTGATACTGCGATTTTGTGAATCGCTCCTCATCATGAAACTTGCTCAAAAGTTCCATCACCTTCCGCACGTTATTTGTATAAGAATAGTCTCCATAAGTTTGGCGGCTGTTCCTGAACTGCTGCACCATTCGCCCGTTCGCCATCGCCCATATGTCTGCCATTATACAGCCAAAGGAGAACTTATCGATGTCTAGAATTCCGCATCTTTTATTCGGACTGTTCGGTGTCAGCCTTGGGGCCAAATAATCTAAAGATATATCGGCAACATCCTGTCTGGTAGTATTCTTTGATGCACACACGATGATTCCAAAATCAGCAAGATACGGCGTCGTACCCTTCAGTAGTATATTCTTTGGATTAATAGCTCCATGTACAATATTGTTGCATCTAAGGAAGTGCAGTGCAGAGCTAGACATGACACCCAGTCAAAAAGCTTGAATAACCGTTTGTCGAAGTCAAGATCATTCATGGGTCCATATGTATTAGGATTCTTCATGTAACGCCACAAGTTCAAATCTGCAAGTGGCTTCAATAAGACATGTATGTACCCCCCTCTGGCTGTATGTTGCGACTACAGAAACTATGTGCTTCGAAGGGTATTCTGCAAACTTTCGAATCCGAAGCACTGCCAATCGTCCTCGTCTAGCATAATCTGCCTCTCACACATCTTTTCTCCATCAATTCTAGACTTTACAGCTCTGACAGCCGTATTTACACTCCCGTCTTTCAACAAGAACGGCAATTCTTCGGACTCGTCGTACGCAATGTGATCACCTCTCTCACCTCTCGTACAGCCCAGCGTAACTACTCGGCATGGAACCGACGAGCTGTTCCCAATCCGCGTGGTAGACCCATCATCTCAGGCAAGTCTATGGCCCACGGCAGACTGTTGTCATGGTAATTTTTCTCCACCACCGTGATGATATATCCCGGAATATCAAGTACCGCTAGGATTGCAAAAACCTTTTTGTGGTATCTTAGGTCGCTGCAAATAGGTGGCGTCCTCTGCTTTGAGATGAAAACCGGCCTGTAACAAAATGCATTGCTCGTCAAGGCGATTTGGTTCGATCTGTGAGTATTTGCTCAAGCAGGTGCGGATGAATTGCTCATTGACGATTTGGGTTGTTTCTGCATAGCCGATAATGTGTGCTCGCATAGTGGTGCCAGGAATAACCGCTACTCGGTATCAAATAAATAAGTATGTGCCGAACAACTCTCAGCTGATAGCCAACACGACTTACCTTTTAGAACTTCCATAATTGAAGATATATCGATGAGTTCGAAATATTCAGTCAATAGTGGTGTGGTTGTATATCACTTCCAAAGCCCCGCGCGTTGCCTAGATATCGGTGGTTGCCTACTAGCCTTTTAGTCTGCAAAGACAGACGCTTATTCATTCACCTTGCATAAGTATCAAAAAGCAACTCTCGGATACTAAAAACATTTCCATCGAGGATAAATACTTCGACGTTCAAATCATCATCTTACCCCACCCCCTCTATCCACACCCTATAGGCTCCATTGTGTGCTCGACTTTCATTCCATGTATTTAGAGTAATATAACTAGTTTTTGCCTTTCTATTACTTCTTACACATTTAGTCCTCATTTTTATCTCCTGGACCGAATTATAGAGCCGCCGGGAATACCATTTCGTGCCGAAGTCAGCCAAAGGACCGTATCCCTAAGGAAGTACCTGTTAGTTTGGTAGGTACCAAAATCACCTCTCACACTAGGCTCATACCCTCAGTTCCCTCGTGTTGCAGCCACGTCAATTCAAATTCTTGTTCGGTATCCCTTCAGGTAATAAAATTCGCAAGTACATCTCGAGCGTTTCGGGGTATTGTAGGATCCCATTTGCAATATCACGCAATGGCAGTCCTGATAAGCTCCGCAGTTCTTACGGCTGCACTCCGGTTCCTACACACGCAATTCGATGTACAGTAGTGCGCGCGGTGGCTAGATCTTAATGTAGTTGGTGCTCCTATTCGAAAGGGGCCGGCAAGTCGTCAATTTATAGAGTAGAGAGCAGCTTCGCGGCTGGCCGGCGGAAAGGCTTAGCCGACAAAGATTGACTAAGTGAATTTGATGCCTTCTAATGCCGCTTCTCGGCTCTAAACTTTCATGAAGAATATTCGTAACTCAAATCTGTGAGAGGTAAAAATGTGATATTGTTGGAGATGAAAGTATGATCGTGTTCCATTGTGTGTTAAGTGTACAAGAAGAGAAAGAGAAGAGCAGAAATCAGGTCAATGATATCCGAGCCCACATAACAGAAACCGAGCCATCGATGATGCAGGATTGCATACTTCAACAAAATAAAAACAGATTCCAGCGGGCCTAGGTATTCTCGTTCCTAGTCGGGCGTTTTCGTTTCACTCACGGTGGATTAATTATGATCTGGGAACGAGCATAGTAGACACAGCATTCTTGGCACGAGACTCGAGCACAGGTACCGCTAATATTCTAAATGTTAATTATCCCAGAGCAGTAGAATTCCGAGTGATCACCTGTGTAAATTCCATGAAAGTTTTGACTCTCAGTAGTTTTGCTCCGTTGCCTCAGACTTCAACATTGTTCTGCATGACCACATCACAGATCGTGTGACTGGGCTATATACCGCACTCTTTGATCACTTTGTCGACACCCTTCATTGATCCGACAAACTTCTTACCCAAGCTCACAACAAAAAACACTTTTCAACATCATTTTCCGATCGAAAAAAAGCATTCATGTCGAGAAATTCCGTTATCTTTTGATATTTACACGTACAGCCGCTCACGCCATCAACGTCTTGGCGTCGTTGACCCCTGAGCCATCCGCAACCATGGGCATGTAGGACTGTACGACCACTGGATCCGATAACGGTTTTACCATGTCCAAGTGTGGAGGCTTTAGAGCTCCGGAGCTGTTCTGCATCGATTTCTAGAACACAGAAATTCAGATACTAACCAGAGAAACATTGCGGGAAATATACCCATCTACGGAAAGCATAAATGCCACAATTATTGATCAACAAAGAATGACCTATAATTGGCACGATAACACTGCTCAGTCATACGCCATGCATAACCGCCCCGGAAAGAAATGAGAGTAGGCAACAAGTGATGACGTGCTAGTGTTGGCTTTTATCAATCATTGACCTTCACTTCCTTTTCTTCTTTGCATAGTCTTCACATAAACTATATTCAGCATGGGTCAAATGATTCCAACGGGAGCCTATGTGATACGGAACAAGAAAAGCCAGACCGTACTCGCCGTGGATACGTCCAAAAAAGTGGACAGCGACACTTTCCCGTTCTTCAACGTTCGCACTGCCGAACACGACCCCGAATCCAATCGTGAGCAGCAGATATGGTGGATTGAAGTCCTGCCTTCGGAAGCCAGCGGGCAGTCTGCCGAGGATCGCACATACACCATCACAAATATTGCAACTAACACATCGCTCGACGTGCAGCAAGGTAACAACAAAAACGGCGCGGCGATAGTTAGTTATCCCACAACTGGGACTCCTTGGCAGCGATGGAGATTTGAGAAGGCGCACAATATTGATGTGAACTCCAGTCAACGGTTTTTATCCCCGCCCCGCCCCGCCCCCGCCCTCCGCCACTCATTGGCTCACCCAATACCGCTGTAGGGAATATTTTAACATAATCAACAAGCACACAGATCGCTTGCTTGACACCCCCGGCTATTGTACTAACGCAGACCTGAAGCCCCATACTTGGGAAATCGCATCCGGTTATCCCGACAAGCAAGCGTGGGAGTTTGTCGTCCCAATTATCGGTGCGCCCGTCGGCTGGTTACACTTATCCAATCTTGCTACTGGCGCCCTGTTGACGCATACCCACTTGACCGTGGCTCCCACCCTCACAGATTCCAGTCGCAAAAGCCATACCGTCCAGTGGGCTTTTGTCCGTGCCAACAGCTTAGCCGACAGCACCACAACCCGCAGAGGCAATATCCTGTACATACTGCGCAACCGTGCAACCGGCGGCTATCTGGCGCAACACGAAGGCAGTCTGGATGCGTGGGAGCCCGTCTTCTACAACACAGCGCATGAGCTGTGGCGGCTGGAGCGTCCGCGTGGCGTAGGTGCTTCTATTTGGCATGTGGTCCTCCACGTGGACGGATTTTTGCTAGAGAATTCGGGCCCTAAAGGGCCGGTGTGCGGCTCCACCTACGCAGCGAAGATGAGGACGCGGTTCCAGTGGGATATCACGTATGCACCCCTGAATCCCCTGAGAATAGCTAGTAAATCTGATGGTAACAGCCCGGCCGTTGGCAAATATGATGATGTTTCTGATGATGTTTCTGATGATGTTTCTGATGGCCTAGTAAGTCGCAGGACACTGCCCGAGTGCTGTATTGATACTAATCAGTAAACACAGCCCGTGTATAGTTCCACCACGGTACAATTAATCTGAATAAAATTTACAAGAATAGTTTACTCGGATTTTTCTGAGTAACTTAAACATCCGCAACATAGTATAGGTTATTGGGATTTTTAGTGTAGCCGTTCATACTGTGGATGTGTAACTTATACTTTATACGTATACAATATTCATTTCAACTTTATTAACTATACATATTCTGAATAACCTACCCGACTGCAGGAAGTATAAGTAACATGGCTAGAATGTGCATTCTACAATGTCAAATGTATAAATTTTTACTCATGTATATTGTATACTCTAATCAGTTGTAAAGATCTACCTAATGCGACATACATGACCACGTTGCTGCTGCTACTTCCCCAATCCTAAACAGGTGTCAAAGTTAGTAAACGCCCGCTGAAGTGCAGTAATAGACTGAGAGCAGCACTTACCATCATCAGGTGTTGAGCCCTGTGCCTACTACCGAAATTAGTGTGGTCTGAAGCTGATGCTATGGAGAAAGACACTTACAAGCTACAGGTAAACGCAGCAGAAAGTTTTGTTTAGGCGGCATAGGTGCCGTGTGGCATGAAAGGGAGATGCAGCAAGAAGAGAGAAAGCTAGCCGAGCTGGTTCTTTAAGTCCACTAATTTGGTGTGGCCTAATGCACGAGGAAAACATGTTAGCTTAATAGATGCGCATGTTTAAAGCAAGGTTTATACAGTTTCTGATCTTGTAAGTAAGCTGAATATACAGACTTTAACCGTCTATCGGTGTATTCTATACAAAATTTGAGTAAATTTTTATCACTTTTTCATTAGGTTTTACAGTCCCCATAAAATTTTTGCACCGTGGTGGTTCGTAATGGATTGCTTGATGCTTGTCTCACTTCCGGCCCCTCCAAACAAGCTTGGCTCCTCGTCCCTCGGAGCTCACCTTCGTTCAGAGAAACATGGAGCGGTTATCGAGTCTGGAAGCGAGACAGGTTTGATGCTACCAAGGACACGGGATTTTGTTTTGCACTTGTTTATGTAGTTCTGTACTGGTATTTTGGCAAAGCTCGAAATGGATTGTTTGATGCTTGTGTTCGGCCGCATAGCTACCCACACCCCGCACCGGCGGCCCATTGTCCCGAATGCCGGCCCGTGAACTTGCACTCTCAAACATGGCGACATGCTATGGGACGGTTCACCATAACATCTTGCATTTCATGCACTGTCCAAGTGATCTTTGCCACACCCACACTGATCTGTAGTCTCGTGTGTTTTCGAGTGAATGTTGAAGGGCAGGTACGAAGCTATAGTATTTCCACCACAGCTCTGATGATAGAGGTGTTGCAGCTCTAATCGTGCAGGCCGAAAGGCGGATGGCAGGTTTGGAGTGGGTTATTGGGGAGTATGGCGGGCACGAAGTCTGGCGTACTGTCTGCCACAAGGGGCCCGACCGTGACATCGACCACAATCGGACACAAACCACGTGCCTAAATCTACTCACAACACTCCGCAACCCGTCCCCAGCTTGTCGAGTCTTTTTGATCCGGGTCATCATGCTGCTGCTCAATTTTTCGAAGTACATATACAATTGGAGCGATGGGACGCCAGGAGACAGAAGTCCACTGAATGACCTCCAGTGCACATGTGCCATCTTCAACAGACGGTTTAGATCCCACGCAGCCAGAAAACTACGGACTTGAGCCGAGTGACCGCGTGTGTAGTGCCACCAAAGTGACAAGTCTCAGCTACCACCAGGCTCTGCAGATGCACATGCAATGCCATTCCAATACGGGGCTTCGTCACGTCAATACAGGGTAGCAGCTATCCCTTCACTCACGGAACGCAGGATTACAAATCCACGTCACACCCCAGCACTCGCCCCCCAACTCCCTCTCGCTAGACACGCCGTCCTCCCGTCCCCGCGTGCCCCGGTGTGTAAATCCGCGGTGTCGCAATACCTGCAGCTTCACAGGAACGAAGAGTAGCAGCGGAAACGAAAGATCTGCAAAGTACTCGGACATATGAGCAGTGGCAAGCTTTGATTGCACTTCACAGGACCCTGTTACACGAGCATCACGATTTCTTTTTGGCGAGTCAACACCCATCTGCGTCTCCTTCTCTTGAGAGACTAGCCTCAGAATACGCTATGAACGCCAGCTGAACAAAGCCGCGATTTTCCGGCAAAACCCACGATTAATTTTCAGCCGATTCTGAAGACACATGAACCAATCAATATATAACGCCAGATAAAGTATTTGCAGTAACTCTAGCTAGCTAGCATATCATTGATATATAATACATCAGAATTAACTGCAGGGCCCGGAAATTTTGGCATTGCGACGGATCACCGGGCGGGCAAGCTCGCAGGCAAAGTCGGCACACTGCCACGTTGATTTTCGCGAAATGTGCATGTGTTCTGACCCACAGTACAAGAGCGTCCGTAGGTCTATGGGTCGACGTACAGACCAAGTACCGCACTTGGTGTACATACGGGTCGGCCCATACACCAAGCGTTGGGGCGTGACCTGCAGGCCAAGTAAATTCAACGGGGTTTTGATAGAGTAGAGTAGCACGCCGTTCAGCGGTCATTCACAAAACAAGTGCAGATCAACTTGCACAGCAGAATACCTGCCTGCCTGCCTGCGCTGGCTGGATGAACGCCCGGCTGCATCGATATTTATCGTGCTGTGTACATGTGTGCGCCCGGGTGCAGTGGCGCGCATGCTGTGGATTGCCGCTGGGGCGGCCTGCTGGTCTGGCGAAACCGCCAGTTTACACAGTTGGCGTACGGGTCGGCCTTTTGGGACCCACGGATTCTCTTGGCCAGAACATATGTAAAAATTTGATTAGTCGGCAAATTCCCTCGACAATCAAAGCCACGCAGCGCAGTGCAGTGCTACAGAACGGGCGAATTCAAAGCGTTGAGATCTGGATGTGTTGGATCTATTTCTCTCGGTTTTCTGTGGTTTTGGTCATTGTTTATTGAGGGGTTTGGTCATTGTGTATTGAGGGGTTTGGTCATTGTTTATTGAGGGTTTTGGTCATCGTGTATTGAGGGGTTTGGTCCTTGTTTATGGAGGGTTTTGGTCCTTGTGTATTGAGGGTTTTTCGTTGAGTTGCGGAAATGTAAGTACGAGCACTCGTTGCAAAGATGGCTGTTTTGGCCCTGAAACTGCTTTTGTCCAACTCATTCTGGCCCGTTACTTTACATACTCGCACCGTGTTTTCTGTTCCGGTGCGACTTTCGGTGCGATTTTCAGGTTGGGTTGGGTTGGGTTAGGATGGGTTGGGTCGGTCGCCTTGGGTTTCAAATGCAGAGCGACATGTAGAGGAACAGGACCAAATCAAGACTGTAAAAACGAGAACCACACGCTGTCACTCGAAAATCGGGAGCAGGAGTTGTGGACTCGTGCGACATGGGCAAACATTTGCTTTTGATAATTACACTCGCCTCACTCGCCTCGCCTCGCCTTGCGCCGCCTTGCCGCGCCCACGCCTTGCCTCGTCTGGCCTGGCCTGGCCCCGTCTCGTCCGTGCAACCTCACACAAAAAACCCGTCATATTACTCACCCCCGTTCGATTCCCTCCGTTTCTTGTTGTCTAGTCTTCTCAACAGCAGCTACGTGATGCAAAAAAAAAGAATCGTTTTTAATGTAAAAAGTAAATGAAGTAATAAGCGCACAGTGCACAGTTTTTGGTCCCGCGCACATCAACACAGCGGCCATGAAACAGGATATGGAAATGAAGAAGAAGAACGGAAGATGCCAAAAACCCCCAAAGAAAACAGTCAAGAAAACAGTCAAGGAAACAACAAGAAAACAACAAGAAAACAACAGTCAAGAATGAAATAAGCTAGAAAGACGACAGAAAATATCTTCACACAGCTCATACCTCAGCCACTACAGCAGCGCCATCACGGTCATGGCCACGGTCGCGGCCACGGTCGCGGTCGGTGGATTCTAGGTGCGCAAGAACAGTGTCGAAGAGACTCCCTCCCGGCGGCGAGACCGTCACTGTCGGAACCGCAGGCGCTGCCGGAGTATAAACCGCTGCCACCGTTGGAACCACAGCCACAGTCGCCATCGGAGTAGGAGTAGGAGTAGAAACCACCGGCAGCCACCACGCATCATAGTCATCCGCACCATCTCCGCCCGCCACGCCGTCCACGCCCGCCGAAACCACGCCGACAGAGGACGCGGGAACACTCTACATTCCCGGCTGTCCGCCCTGCTGGCCCCACTGCACCTGTCCCTGTCCTTGCGGCATTCCATTCATCCCGCCCACCTGTCCCATCCCATTGACACCCCCCATCGCACCCATTCCATTCATCCCGTTCACACCCATCGCCATCCCATTCGCCCCCATCCCCATCCCCGTCGGCTGCATCCCCATCCCGCCCGCCATCCCGGTTTGCTGCGCCACAACCGGCCTCGGGAAAACCGGCACAGTGGCCTCATTCTCCAGCCCCCCCAGCGTCCCCGTCTGTCCGCTAAAGTTCCCAGCGGCAACCGCGCTCTGCTGCGCCTGCTGCTGCTGCAGCATCATGCTTGCGCGGAACGGATTAGTCCCACCCGGTACGCCGAGCGAGCCCGTCGGCTGGGGGGAGATGGTGCGTGCGAAGGGGTTTGTACCCGTCGCTGTTGTTGCGGAGCGCGCAAGGGCTGAGTTGGGGGTTAGGGAGCCGGGGGAGGTGGGAGAGGTTGTGGAGGAGGTGGCGGTGGTGGGACGGGCGAAGGGGTTGGTGGAACGTGTAGGCTGTGGTTGGAGAGGTGGGGGGGAGGTGCTGGAGAGCATTGATGCTCTGAAGGGGTTGGTGGCGGCGCCGGTGGGCATGGGGATTTGTAGCTGGGGGGGGGGCATCGTGAACTGCTGCTGTTGTTGTTGCGGTTGCTGTTGCTGGAGTTGTTGTTGTGGTTGCTGGAGTTGTGGAGGTGGTTGTTGTTGCTGCGAGAACTGGGGAGGCAGCTGGGGCATTGGCGGCGCTGGCTGCGGCGTGTAGCCGCCGAAGCCCTGGCCCGTGTAGTTGGCCTGCACCGGCTGCACGGGAAACGGATTGGTGGTGGGCGTCTGCTGATACGCCTGCTGCTGCTGTTGGAGGGGCGCGCCCCCCGTGTTTTGCACCGGCATCATCTGCGGCGCGGCTATCTGCGGCTGGAAGCCTGTCTGCTGCGCATACAGCATAGCCGCCTGCTGCTGCTGCTGCTGTTGGAAGAGCTGTTCCTGCGTCGGCTGGGGGTCAAACATCGGCGTCTGCTCCGTCTCGATGCTCTCGAAAAAGTCGATCAGGTCCGGCGCGATCTTGGGCGGCTCGGGCTGCGCGTCGACAGCCGGCGTGGGGCCGTTCTGCGCCGGCGCCGTCTTGCTGGTGCTGGCCACGGCGGCGACGGGCTTGCCCGTGCGCTTCGCCTCCTGCTGCGCGAGGTACTGGCGCCGGTTCGTGTCGAAGTCCGGGTCGTGCAGGTACTCCTCCAGCGACGAGGTGAGACTCGTCGGCGCGTGCTTGATGTTGGGGATCTGCAGCCGCGTCGACGGCTCGACGCCGCGCGCCTGCTGCAGGTAGTCGACCACGTCCGCCGTCTGCGTCGTGAACACCTTGTAGATCTCGAGCGCGCGTTCGGCGTCGTAGCGGGACATCTCGAAATAGTGCTCTGAACACCGTCAGCTCATGTTTCAAACCGGAGGAGATGGTCATACCGAGGACGTTAATAACACCCTCATTCACAGCGTGAAACAGCACCAGCAGGTCTGACACCAGCAGCCGGAACGCCAGCAGCGTAATCTCATTATCGACATCGCCGTCCAGAAACTGTCACAGTCAGCCCGGCCCTCAATCGCAGCAGAGTCACCCACCGAGCACGCCAGCAGCGCCTTGATCTGCACCTGGATGCACTCGACCTCCCGCAGCAGCCCCTTCTCCACACTCAGCTTCCGCAGCCGGCCCTCGCCGCTGCGGACATAATCAGTCCGCACCTCGCCGTACGTCCTCGCGCGTTCATTCAAATACTCCGAGTAGTTCCTGATGTTTCGCCCCTGGATCTGGCCTGCACTCCGTCAGCACGCCCCACCAACATCACCAACATAACCGCACACACACCTTCCGAGTAGTGTATCAGCGAGATCATGCGCGGGTTCCGTCGCAGGTACCGCAGCGTCACATCCTTCTCGCCCTCGCGGATCATATAGTGCACCACAATGAGCGCCTTAAACACCGTCTGTCCCCGTCACCACATCAGCATCGACCCCTCGCCCCGTCACCACAACCAGCACTCACCGTCCACACCGACTCCCTAAGCCGGATGCTCAGCGCGCGAAACACCTCCGCGATCCCGGCCTCGCCCGCATGCGTGGCGATCAGAATGTGCTCGACATACTTGGCCTTCGGCGCCGCGCACTTGTGCTTCGTCGCGCCCTGTGAGTTTGCGTCAGCGAGTCCAATCCCATTTCCTGTCTCCCGGGGGTGGAGGGGGGTGCAGTGGAGTCCGTGGAGTGCAGTCAGGACACACCTTCACACTCTTCTCAAACGAGCTCGCCATCCTGCTGGTCCCGTAGTCTTCGACGTCGCGCCGCCGACGTCCGAGGTAGTAGATCTTTCCCACGGTGTCTTCGGCAGCTGCGGCGGCGGGGGCGACGACGCGTGTGGCGGAGTGGCCGTGGTCGTAGGCGTGCTAGTCGTGGTCGCGGTCGTGGTCGCGGTCGTGTCGAGCGGACGGTCTGCGGAGTCGCGGGGGTGATGGATTGAGCAAGCAGCCCTGGGTGTCGTTGATTTCCTGATGATGATGTGGCAGCTCAAGCGAGATCCCGTGTCTTGCGTCTTGTGTGCGTGCGTTCTATCCCGTGCCTTCCTCGAAAACAAAACTGTCTGCAGCACAACAATTGAACGAACGAATGAAGGAGGGAGGGGGTATGTAAGGGGTCGGGGTCGTGCAGCTTGCAAACTTCCAGCGGCGGTGGTGGTGGAGGTGGTGGAGGTGCTGGTGGAGGTGGTGGTGCTGGGGCCGGCACGAACGCGGAAGGGGTCGCTGTCGGATCGCTGCCCAGTGCAGGTGAGCCTCATCCCGGCCAAATTCAAAGGCGCCTCAACGCAAATGTGTGAACGTGCGCTGGGACGGCACTGGATGGCAACGGGTAATTTGTCGCCGCCGATCGTTGGAGTGCTTATCACCCAGTTCTCAACTCGACGCGGCCCACACACCCACGCACCCTCTGCCTAGTAACCGCACAAAATAGGGGCTGGCCTGGCCTGGCTGCCATTGAAATATGTAGTGAAATTGCCTCCCCCAAGGCAAGGCCATCAACACACCTCCTCCGTGCATGCGTGCGTGCGTGCGTGCGCCGTCGGAGGTGAGGCCCCAACCGGCCGCCGCCTCGCTCCCTCGCCAACGCTTTTTTCGCTGTGGCTAGGATTTCCACCGTCGATAAGTAAACGAGTAAGCAACGGTTGCACGGTACGCGTAGCACAAGATCGCGACGCCCCCGCTCTACATGACAGGCGATCGTAGACGAGACGACGGTGATGAAACGTGCTATTTTGGGGGGCGGAGAGGTGTACGTGATTAGTAAGGCTAAGTAAGGGCCGGTGGGAGCTGTGATGGGACGGACAAGGGGAGGAGTTTAATGTGCGAGTGCTGGTTTATGAAGATTTGCTTCGCGTGGCTGGTTCGTTACGTATGAATAGCTGATGTCCTCTGATTACGTGGGAGAGGCAGCGATTGGGGGTGGTGGTAGAGGTGTAGAGCCGTGATGGCTGGGAGTTTGTGGCACTTGAGGGTGCATGAGCGGTCACTCGGATTCGGTCCGTAGTTTTTTGTCTGCGTCAAATCTAGACAGTCGGTTGGAGATGAAATATCTGCACCGGTGGTCGTGTGGAACACTGTCTCTGGACGTCTTGTCGCCCTTATTCTGTTTTTATGTTTGTCTTTTGAATCATGACAAGCTCCTGCGTGTAGTAGCTACATCAAAGACTCATCGCCGCTCTGGTGCTTGCATAACAGTACATCTTGTAGACTACGTAGAGCTCCTGGAGTACTCCCTGCCGCCCCACTCCAAATCTGCCCTCCGCCTGACAGCCCGCTTGCCCAAATTTACAACACCTCCATCACACGAGGCTGTAGCGAGAATACTACAGCCTTGTAGTCCGCCCTGGTGGGAATACTACAGCCTTCGTGTCCGCCCCAGTCCTGACTCCTGTTCAGCATCCACTCAAAACATACGAGACCACATATCACTGAGGAGACATGTAATTCCATTGCATTTTTATTGTTGTAGTTATGGTTCCGCGACACGTGCCATTAAACCCCACCCAGCCCGAAACTCCACCAAGACAGAACGTACGAGTACATGCAGTTATCGAAACAGGACACAAACAGACGGACAAATACACTGATCAAAACATGGATCAAAGACATGACAGCGTGGAAGTAATACAGTTTTGTCCTCCTCCTCCTCCGATCATTCTTCTAATTCCGACACATCATCATACTGCATTTCGTATTATTAGAGAAATGGGTGGAGACATAGATGGAGGAATAGAGAGCTGCCGGCCGTCGTCACGATCCTATCCAAAAGCACTACCAATCAGCCCATTTCCAAAAACCACTGCATCTACAACTCCGTCTTAACCGTACCTTTACCCCCCTTTCCCTGCTCCCCCTTCGCCACAATCCACTCATCCAGCCCCAACCACCCCGCGCTCCACGCCGTCACCAGCCGCGCCCAATCGCGCACGGTCTCAGGATGCAAGTGATGTCCATCATCATCGACCGTATGCCACACCCTCGGAAACGGGCTCGGGATCAGATGCAGCACGCTCACGCCGCGGTTCAGAAACGGGATATGGTCGTCCTCGATCCCGCCGCCGTACGCGTTCATCCGCAGCTCCTTGACCCCGCCGTCGCTCATCCACGCCTGCGGATACTTCTTGTGGCTCTCGAACAGCCCCGCCCTCCGCAGCTGCTGCTCCGTGCGCGCCAGGCTCAGGTACGCCCAGTGCGTGGTGCTGTAGTAGCTGCGGATCTGCGGGGACGTGCTGCCGAGGAGGTCGAGCAGCACGAAGAGGTCGATGGAGGCGA
The DNA here is from genome assembly GCA_024516215.1 of Geopyxis carbonaria. Classification (NCBI taxonomy): domain Eukaryota; kingdom Fungi; phylum Ascomycota; class Pezizomycetes; order Pezizales; family Tarzettaceae; genus Geopyxis; species Geopyxis carbonaria. The sequence goes on along the minus strand of JAJJXG010000006.1, from coordinate 558,764 downwards.
GTTCTGTGCGCCGCGTGCTCATCGCCGGGTGCCGCGACCCCTCCCAGTGCTCCGCGAGCGAGCGCGCGCCGTAGAGGGAATCGGTGTCGCTCCACTCCTGGAACGCCTCCTCGCCGTCGAGCAGCAGGATCATGACGCCGCGCTCGTCTTCGCGCGCCCATGGGTCCGTCATGGCGTCCCACTTGCGGGTGAGCGCGGCGTCGAGGGCGCGGGCAGTGTGCAGCAGCATGGCGCACGGCGCGGCGCTGTCGGTGGCGCCGATGAAGCCGTCGGGCGTCAGCTTGGAGTCGTAGTGCGCGACGAGCACGAGGCGGCCGATGTTCCCCGGCGCCGCCCACGGCGGGTCGCGCGTGGCGATGAAGTTGCGGAACGGCAGCTTCTTGCCGTTGGAGGTTGGCGTGGTGGCGGAGGAGTTTTGCGTGCGGAGCTGCCAGAGTGGGAGGTGCTGTGTGAAGAAGTGCTGGAAGTGTGTGAGCACCTTGAGGGAGTTGGCGGTGCCGGGGACGCGGGGGATCAGGATTGGGGCGAGGAGCGCGCCGGTTTCGTGGTCGAAGTCGGCGGGCGTGGCGGGGCCGAGGGCTTTGAGGCTGGCGGGGGAGAGGGCGGTGAAGGCGCTGGCGGTGGTCGTGAGGAGCAGCAGGACGGCGGTGGGGAGGTGCACCATGGCTAGGGCGGTGCACGCATGTGCTGGTGGGCCGGCGGGAGCGATTGATGGAGCTGCTCAGGGCAGAGGTCGGGAGGGCCGGTCGTGATGGTGTCGAGGACGGTGAACGAGTGGAGGTGGAGGTGAGGTGGACGGGCAGCTGAGGTAGTAGTTAGGTGATTGTCGCTTTAATTTTCTGGAGGGTCCACAGTGGCCTCACCCAGCTCCCCCTGCAGCAGACCCGGGGGCGGTTACACACGTGTTTAACGTTTACAACACCACCACCACAAACACCCCAATCGCCGAACCCCGAGCCATGTGAAAATCTATAGTATAGCATCAAGTAATTATTATTCTGATTCTAGAGCTCCTAGTTCCTCCAATAAATTGGTATTCTACAAGAAATGGTAAAACACGACGACGTATCCGGCGCACGAAAGCAAGACAGACAACAGACGACGGCATGAGATGATGCTAAACAAAAAAAAAAACAGACGAATCCCCGTACTTACTCCATGTGTTACATAGGAAAAACTGGCACGATACAAAGGAAAAAAACAAGAAAATATACGGTAGTAAAAAACAACAAATGAAACAAAAATACAAAGCTTAATGATCGAACCTATGCACCGTTTAAACTACAATATCAATCCATCCGCTTCTCTGACAAGAACTGAACTAGAAGCGAAGGGTGATGCATGGCAATGCAAGGAAGGTGTCAGAGAGCTTTTTAAAACAAAAAAACAAAGTATGAGAATCGTAACCAGTTTGACAAGGAGAGGGAACCATGAACCAAATCCGACAGACCAAAGACTTGACATGATACTGTGTGAAAATCCCCCATCCCGCCTTTCCCTATTTTCCATCTATGTCGAGAGGAGAGTAAGAAAACATCCAAATCCTTGAACAAAGAAACGGTGTTGTGCTTGGCTAAGTATTCTCTTTTAATATATGGTCTGATATAACATCCTCGGGTGGGTCCCCGTCATGCACCAAGGTTGAAGAAGACGCGGTTGTGGTCGGCGTGTGGCCTTCATAGTCCTTGTCGATGCCCTCTTCCGGAGAAGCTTGGCTATCCGTGTTGATTGAAAGCTCCCTCGTGGTAGTTTCAGCTTCCGTCGGTTCGGGTAACCCTTGGTTGGCAAGCTCGGTCTCGGCTGGCGGATCTGTGATATCAGGAATATCGCGTAATTGAGTTTCCGCCTCCTCTGCCTCAACCTTAATCTTGGGTTCTTGAGATTTGACTGCAGCAACTACTGTCTCAGTAACCGCAACCGGGGCCTCCTTTTGGGCTTCCACGGCAGCAGCAGCAGGTTCCACGACGGGTGGCGTCTGGGTCGACGCCTGCCGCTGAAGCTTAACCATGGGTACGGCAGGCATCTCGGGGAGCTCAGGAACATCTGGCTCAGATCTGTCGCCTGACACGACGCGTCGGGCCTTACGCTCCTTGGATCGTGCAGGCGAAAGCGACTTGCGGTCGGACATCGTAGAACCAGCACGTACAAAGGACCTCGTGGGTTCCTTCTTTTCGTGGATCTTGCAGGCAGAACTCTGTGTCGGTCTCATCATTCTTGACAAGAAATCATTGCTAGGAAGGTTGACATGGCTTACAGGTGAACCCTCACTTGTACGTGTGGGTCTGTTCGCAGCAGATGTGGCCGGTCTGCGATGCGGTGACTGGGCTTTCTCCTTTGAACGGTCTGAGATTGTGGAGTTCTGTCGTCTCACAGTCCGGGTTGGCGGAGATTGAGATGATCTTCTAGAGTGGCCAGCCGCGGATGGTGGTCTCCCAGGCTGTCTGCCGGATGGTTCGGGGCCATGCTTAGCGACCCAAGATGCAGTGGGTCCGAACGCAGTTCCACGAAGGGCAACAGGCTTTGTTGGCTCACGAGCTGGCGGCTTGGGGTCGATCTTATGAGCAATCGGTTGCCTGGTTCTTGGCTGAGATGTGGCCAAAGTGGGCTGACGACCTTTCGTGGTGGGAATGGATGGCACTGGGGCCTTGGTTACCGAAGGCTTTTTGCGGTGAGTTAATTCTCTGCCTGCCCTTGAAGTCCGGCCACTGGGGCTCTTCGGAGGTTGCGGTGTTGTTGCCCTTGAGCTGGAAGCTGGAACTGTGAGTTTTGCCCGGGACTTTGGTCGTGTAGATGCCGTGGCTTTTGGAGCCTCGACTTTGACTGGAGCTGGCTTTGGTTTCACCTCCTTCTTTGGCTTCGGCTCCTCTTTTTCTTTTGGCACTGGCTCCTTCCGTGTGACCTTCGCTGATGCCTTGGTTTCTAGCTTTGGTGGTGCCGTCTCCTTCTTGATTGGAGGTGCCTCGACCTTGGGGGCAGGTTTCGGTTCTTCTGGCTTAGGTGCTGGAGCAACCTTCTCGGGCTCCTTCCTCGTCTCCTCCACCTTTCCATTCGTAAGAACTGGTGTCTTTTGGTCCATTATGTTCAATTTAGGCGGTTCTGGAACATCAGGCTTCTTTCCTTCAAGGGCTGCACTAGCTGCTTGGGTGCTTCCATCGCCATCGGATGGAATCTTCTGTAAACCAAACGCCATTTGGCCCTCCTTTCCACCAACTGCCACGAAGGATGTTCTTACTCTTCCCAGAGGTTTGGGACTGGGACTGATTTCTCGGCTGGGTGTTCCTCGAGCTGGCGTGGCAGCTGGTGAGCCACCGCCCTGTTCGAACATTGCACGTAGGTTTCTGACTCCTCCACCAACGCCCGCAGGCCGAGACCCCGGAGGAGGAGGAGACGCCATTGAGCTTGGGGTGCTGTCCTTTGATGCAGCTGAGAGGTATGCGTCTAGTGATTCTCGAATCTTGAGGTTTCTTTGCTCGTGAGGCTGAAGGGATTCGGCTGGAAGTGTTGGAGCGCGACGTATCGTGATTATTGTGGGGGATTGCTGTGCCTAAGAGTATTTGAATATAGGTGTCCATAAATCACGTCCCCTCAACACTAGGACCAAGGATGTTTATGCTTACCACAGGCAATCAACTAATTTCCATGCAACTCCGGATTCAACTTTGAGTTTCAAGAAAGAGGGCCTTAGATGACAGGCGATCGGTGTGATCCTGGTCGTGGTATGTGGTAAGCGAAGTTCGCGATTACTGTGCGGAGAGTGTTGGCGGTTGGCGTGTTGACAAGTTAATGTTGGTTAAATGGCGGAGGGGTTGAAGAGTAACAGGGGGAAGCAGAGCAGGACGGAGAAGAAGAGAAAGAAGAGGAAGGGACTGGGGAAAAATAATCAGAGTGTTGGGGGAAACGCGTTGCTGGGGGTGCAATTCAATGGGAGCGGCAAGAGAATGAGCGGCTAGTTCGAGAGAAGCGAAATCCGTTCGTTTTGTTTCTGCCTGTCTTCCGTTCCACAGGCCACCACTGCCTGGGTCTCAGCTTATCTACTACTTTTAAGTCCGGGCAACCGTGGCCACCTGGACGAGGGCTTTTTTGGGGAAGACAGACATAAAGGAGCGATGGTGTTTTGGATGAAAGGTGGGAGACACACTATGGATGGATGGAGGGAAGCAGATATATTCACGGTTAAGGAGGTTATATGACGAAGTGTGTTCAATCTATGCAGCGCGAGCAAATGAGACGGAGGGGCAGCTGCAGCGAAGGGAGGGGAGCTGCTACAGGACAGGGAAAGGGGTATGTAGTGTGGTAGTTTCCCTCGCTCGCCGAAGAATCGTCTCAGGCTTGTCTGTTCTCTGCATAACGCAGACCGCTCGTCTGGAGTCTCGAGGCCTCTCACTGCTCAAATTCCGTCTGCAAGCTTAGCCCCGTTACAAGTTGGGCGGCCGTGCACGCGGAGCCGGATGGGTCCGCGAGCAGCCAATCAGCGCGTCGCACAGCTGCAACCGGGGGGACTGAAAACGTGACCACCTGCGACTTTCGCGTGTGCAACTCTGGAGCACTGGCCCACTGGGTCGGTCGTCTTTGAGAGGACACCGTGAGCTGCACGCATCCGCGAGTCTAGAAAATTGACAAAAATAAGAACAAAACTGTCTTTGTGTCGCTGTCTCGTTGTCGGCCTTGTGCAACCGCCAGCCAGCCATCCGCCGTGCAGTGCGCATCCCAAAAATATACCCCTCCTTCAAAGACACTGCATATCCTCGTAATCAGCATCATCGTCTGTCGCACTAAGTCTGCACACCCCTCCTAAATTTATCTCGCAGCAATCCATTCATCCATCCATCCACCCACCATCCCTCACCACCTCGCCCCAGAAGCCGTTAATCAAGCTCGCAATCATCAACCATGGAATCGCCCCAGTCCAAACGTCCCCGCACCGATCAGCGAGGCACTCGTAAGACTTCCAGCGAAACCAAGCCGTCGAATGAGGACCTGCTCAAGTCCGGCAACCCGTTCATGCCAATGTTCCTCCACTTCCGCGACGAATTGGACGAGCACCACGATCGCAGGGAACGCGTGATCAAGACCAGTCGTGATGTTACTGCCCTCAGCAAGAAGCTCATCTTCTCTCTGCAACGGTCAGAAGCATGCACCTCGCCCCGCTCCCCCCATCTCTCGTATTCAGCGGCTGACACTCGTCCGTGTGAATTAGCTGTCGCCAGCTCAACTCTCCGATACCTGCAGACCTGGAAGACGAAACCAGCTCTCGCCTAGCAGAGATCGATAAGCTCCTCAACGCCGTCTCCCCAGACCTGCAATCGATTAATGCCCATCGCTACCAGCGCAACATCTCGGGCGGACTGCAGGAATTCATGGAAGCAATCTGCTTCCGCCACTACATCGTGACGGGCAGGCTCCTGTCGTACGCCGAAGCCCAAGCCGCCGTCCCAGGCGGGATCGACCTCACGCCGCAGGACTACGTCCTGGGCGTCTTCGACTTTGTCGGCGAGGTGATGCGGTTCGGGATCACGATGGTCGCCCTCTCAGGGCCAGGCAATCCAGGCAACCCCGAGTCGGGCGCCCAACGGATCCTGCTGGACCTGCGCAACCTGCGCGAGGCCTTCAAGAACCTCGACGGGTACCTGGGCAAGGACGTCAAGCAGAAGATGGCGGTCATGGAAGCGTGCGTCGCCAAGGTCGAGAACGCCGTGTACACGGTCATCGTCAGGGGCAGCGAGTACCCCAATGGCCGTATTCCGGATCTGGGTAGCACCAACGATCCGCCGCCCGAGATGGAGTGAGCGAAATTCTGGTAATTAAAATTAAAATTAATCTATTTTTTTTTTCGGGACGGATGTTGGTTGGTTGGATTGGCTTGGATTGAGGCGTTCTGTGGCGTTTGGCAAATTTAAGAACCAATGAAACTATGAAGATTGCACGGTCAAGTTGTATCTAGTGACTAAGTATTCGTAAATACTGCACAAATTGATCCAGTTCTGCGGTATCTGGTTTTGGTCCCGACAGCGGGAACACGGGCTACATACATACATATTTCTGAGATGAAAATAGCAACTCTTCAGCCTTAAGTGCCGATGCTGTCATACGCTTCGTTAAACTTTAGCATTCGTGTTCCATGTCCTACATACATGTAACTCGAATTCTCCATCTTCTGACCGTATGCATCCACAAGCTCCAACCAACGATGCTATTTTGACAGTCGTCAGGACACGACACCTGTCCCACTGCCACCTCGTACCCAGCAACTGTCCCAAGCCCAATCCCTAGCACAAAGCCGCACATACACATATGTACACGCTATATAGAACCCACAGAGAATATGTACTTGATCCAAGAATACGCACTCCACTCGTACTCTACTAATGCAAGTCGGTGTAAATACCGCTTATATCAGCCCTATGTACAGATGACAGCTGCATGCATGCATGCACCAATACGGCGCATCATATGCAACGTTGCGGATCTGTGTTTCGAATCCTGAGGGCGACGTGCCAGGTGGTGCGTATCAAAGGGCTTGTCTTTTTAGAGAACTGTCCTGAGTACTCTACATACCAAGTTGTGCGTAGGGAATGGTATGATAAGTGTAGGGAATGGGTGTGTATGGACGTGTGTGTGTATGCACGTGTCACTAGGGGAGGAAGGGGATGGCATGGGGAAGGGATGGGGAAGGGATGGGGAAGGGATGGGGATGGGGAAGATGATCGACATGCAGTCGCGTCGAGGTGTGCATATTCCCGCGCGCGAGCGCGTGAAACGTGAGACACCCATAACGCGTGCTCTGGAGTTAGGCTACTGTGAGAACGGACCTCAAATACCACGCTTGCGTACGGACGTCTGGAGGCGACTGTGATATGTAGAGATGTTGAAGTGCAAATGTGGTCGCACGTCGGTGTCTAGATGTATGGAGATTGTATTTATTCTGTTTGTACGAGTACATACATAGAGCCCTTAGGGATGTGCCCGAGAAAGAGTGCTAGCTCAACCAATACTGTCAATTCTATGGGATCTCTTCTCTTTTTTGGTGCCTGGGGATTCGGAATTGAGATGACGTGAAGAGGAGTGATGGGAGTGGAGGTTGCATGGTGTTTGTATTTACTTTTAATGGTATGAAGACTGGTCGACATGTAGGCGACGGGTTGTTGCTTGGTTTTGGGCACACGGCTTTGGAATGTGGTTTATATGGCAATGTGAAGCAGTGTTTGGATTTGTTTCCTCTGTTGTCATCCCTCCACCTCTTGTTTAGCTTATTAATTGACGGTAGTTATCTTCACGGTTTGAGTAAATTATGTATACGGGTGGTACAAGGAACACGTTGCGCAATCCTGCATCAACGATGGTTCGGTTTTGGTTATGTGAGGGTCGATTTCTTTGCCCCTTGTTTCTGCTTTTCTCTTCTCTTCCTGTACACTTAACGCAAATTTAACATAATGAACACAAATACACGTTCAATAATCTGCACCTCCATCATCACAACCAGCTTCAAACATACTTGACACCTCTTACAATGCCCCACCGCCTGCCGCTGACCATTCGACAGCAGTATTGATTACATCGCTTGCTCGTAAGTTGGCGAGTGGATAGGCGAGGAACGAGCATTGTGGGCACGAGACTAGTACGTCTGAAGCTCACTTCCAAAGCTCGCTGCACCACCACAACGTAAGCATAATTGTTGTTCACCGAGGCATTAAATAACCAACAGAGGGTATTTACATAAGGTGAGGACCAATTTTTGAAATACTTTTAGAAAGCTGAAGTTTTTGTTGATTTGAAGACCTCCATCCAAGTCGTTACGGGAACTTGGAAGTGCTCCATTGCATGTCCAAAGTCCTCACCGCCAAGAATAAAGAAGCAATCACTCGAACAATCGTATGTTGAACGTCTGTTGAACGTCTGTTTATGTTGAGTTCTGAGTCCAAAGATCAGCCCTCGACTAGGCCGAAACGGTCACCCTCATTTGGGCTCTGGTCACCTGGCCAACCCAGGCCGGTTCAACAAAATTTCCGTCACGGGACAGCCCGCCGCTGGCTTCGCCTGACTCAGCTGCACCAACCAGTTTTGCTTGATCCCAACCACCCGCAAATCCGCGCCCCAACCACGCACCCCACACCCCAACCATGACCGACACCCTCGACGCGCACCGCACCCGCCTCGAAGCGTCGCTCGCCAAACTCCAGCACGCGCTCGTGCTCTGGCGCACCTCGTCCGCCGAATACGAAGCCTTCAAGGAAGAGCTCGATGTGCTCCCGGCGGACGCCAGCCGCGCTGCGATGCTGGCGGTGGGGGCCGAGGTCGTGGGCGACGTCGAGGAGGTGAAGGCGCTGCTGGGCGACCGCGTCAAGGTGGCGCGGACGCGGGACCAGGTGGCGGCCGCGATTGCGCACCGCATTGGCTATGTGGACGAGAACGCGGCGAAGGTCGAGAAGCAGGTGGAGCTGCTGGAGGCGAAGCTGGAGAAGGTGGCGCTGCTGGAGAGCCCCGAGATGCCCGAGAATGAGGACGGCGAGAAGATTTTGGATATCCAGGAGGAGCTGGATGAGGATGGGAATGTGCTGAGTGCGAGGGTTAATGGGAAGGATCCGAAGGAGCTGCTCGCCGGGCTGGAGACGCTGGAGAAGGTGTTGGAGCTGAGTGGGGAGGATGAGAAGAGGGCTAAGGCGGAGGCGCTGAAGGATGTCACAGAGAAGGAGGTTCCCGCCGACAAAGTGCAGCCTGCACCGAAGGGTGTTACAGAGAAGGTCGAGCCTGCTACTTCTACATCGGAATCGACACCCGCACTGAAAGATGTGACGGAGAAAGTCAGCCCGGTGCTTACAGAAGTTGTAGAGAAGGTTGAGACGCCACTCAAGGATGTCGCTGAGAAGACCCCGCCTGCAGTTCCCACAACCAAAGTCACGCCGCCCGATGGAGAGGACCCCGCCGACAGCGACGACGAGATCATGAAAGGCGAGGGCGGCGGCTACGTCCGCGTCTTCGACGACCCCGTCGTCCGCGACGAAGACTGGGTCAAACAAGTCCCCGGCGAAGACCCCAACGCCGCGCGCCTGCGGCAGGAGATGATCGACTACAACCTCTCCGAGATCGGCGCGGTGGTAGCCGAAGTCAACCTCGAGGAGACCGGCGAATGGTACGGCCACGAGGACTCGGACTACGCCAGCTCCGACCTCGACAACATCGACGACTCGGACCTCTCGGAAGACGAAGACGCCGCCGGCCGCACCCTGCGCCGCGGCGTGCCCAGCAGCTACCGCGAGGAAATGGAACAGCTGCAGCGGCGCGTGGATGAGCGCATGAAGGCTGAGGGCAAGAACCCCGCTGCCATGCCGCAGGTCGTGTTGAAGCCCCAGGCCCCCCAGGACCCGAAGTTGTTCCCGAAGGTGTTTGGCGACCAGCCGATCCCGATCCCGTACCGCCCGCGCACAGGCCCCGCGCCTGAGAAGGGCGCGCCGTCACTGAAATCGCGGATGCCGGGCGGAGCTGCGAAGCCCACATTTGAGCCTCCAGTTGTGTCTGGGCCTACAATACCAGAGGGGCAGGAGGCCTTCGACATCATCGAGATTCCGCAGACTGCACCCGTGGCGCCATTATCCAGTGCGTCTAAGAAGAAGAAGCCAGGCACCAAGAAGGGCGTCCGCTTCGCCGAAGCAGTAGACGTAGCCCCAACGAAGCCAAAGCCTGCAGCCGCGCCCTCGTCCCGCCTCCAGGTCCCAGCGCCAGCCACAATCGAGGCCGAGCAGTCTACAGAGTCGACACTGCTGACCGACATCGCCCCTGCGGACGACAATGCAATCCCCTTCATCGCCGAGCTGATCTCGCGCAACGAGATCCAGAACGCGGGGCCGACGGGCGTGGTCAAGGCGAACGGCAAGGCCAAGAAAGCCTCTGTCACTGCCCCTGCCGCCGCCCCTGCAGCCTCAGCTGTGAAAGATGTTGTGAAAGACACCGTGGTGGCGAAGGAGACCGTCGTCGCGCAGTCCACGCTCAGCGACGCAATCGTCGAACGCATGTCCGCCAGCGCGCCTGTGCAGGCACCGACGATGCCCAAAAAGCTCTCCCGCTTCGCCGCCGAGCGCGCCGCCGCCGCCGCTGCCGCCACCACCTCCTCCTCCTCCTCACACTCCGACGAAGAGCCTGAACAGCCTGCAAAGACCCACGCAACAATGCCCGACTTCATAATCGAGCGCCCCACGCCCGCCTCGGACTCCGAGGTGCGGCCGCCGGACGACATGGACCCGGACTTCCACCGCGCCGAGGTGGCGAACAGCTTCCACCGCCTGCGCAACCGCATGATCCACGCGCAGGGCGGGTTCCAGAAGGTCGAGAAGGCGGTGGTCGATATGGATGAGGACGGCGAGGAGGTGCGGGTTAGTCGGTTTAAGGCTGCGAGGATTAAGGGGCTGCAGATGGAGGAATGAAAAGAGCTGGATGGGGTGATGAGGGGCTGGATGGGGTGATGAGGAGCTGGATGGGGTGATGAGGAGCTGGATGGGGTGATGAGGAGCTGGGTGCATAAAATGGTAGGTTGGGTTGCATACTAGGAGTGTTTTTATGGTTCTGGGAATAGACTGCGTTGATGTTCTGTGTGTGCCCCCCGGCGTGCCCCCCCGTGTGGTCCTGCTGTGTGGTCCTGCTGTGTGCTGCTATGTGATATGAGGAGTGAGGAGTGAGTGAGTGAATACAGGAACGTCATGCAATGCTATGACTACACGCCGGGTGCCCCAGGGCTCAATACCCGGACGTGTACCGCAGCGTTCCAAGATCGACGGCGCGGCGGGCTTTATGCGTGCCGTGCCGGACTGGGGATACTCTGATGGATGCATCTCTAGTGGTGCGATTCAATTCGTTTCACCCCTGACATATTGAGCGTAGGGTGAGAGTGGGAGATGGGGGTTGGGAGCTGGAGGGCTGAGGAAGGTACAGTTGGAGGAAGAGGAAGAGGAAGAGGTGGAAATGAAATGGGTTATGGTTATGGGTCAGGTTTGTGAATTTAGAGAAATTTCGCCGTCGAAATACAAAGTCCCACATTTCCATATCATACACGTCTCCCTCCCGCTCGCGCCCTACTCCTTCGCTATCTCGGCCTTCACTGCCTCTGTCACCGTCTCCTTCCCCCGCTGCGGCCCCGTCTTCTCCTCCAGCCTCTTCTTCGCCTCCTCCTCAATCCCCTCCTCCCTTCTAACCTGCTCCTGCCACATAGCATCCGCGCGCATCTGCACCTTCTCCTCCTCCTCCTCACTCCGTCCAGGCACACCCATATACCCCAGCGCCTTCAAGAAATCCTGCTGCCCGCGAAAGCACCGATCCAACCTCTTCCCCTCCTCCGCGCACCCCGTCAGCCCCAACAAAGTCTTCCCATAACATCTATGCAGCGCCTCATTCTCGAAAACGCAATTCTCCAGCGCCGCCCTCCCAACCGCCGCTTTGCGGTCCTTGTACGAATGGTACACGTCCGCCACCGCCTGCTGCGGCGTGCGTGCGGCCGCCTCGATGTGGGACTGCGGCACGTATTGTGCCCAGAGATCCGCGTATTTGGTGCCGTAGGCGGAGTAGGAGGTCGGGTCGAAGGAGGGCTGCGCGGGCGGGTGCGGGGAGTCGGGTGTCGGGAGGGTGCCGTGTGCGATTGTGGGCGCTGCGGGTGGGGTGGGGGGGAGCCCGCGTGTCGCAGCGGTGGAGGGCTTGATGGGCGCTTCGGATTCGAGGAGGGAGCGTACGGCGGGGGAGAGGTGCGAGAAGTGGTCTTTTTCTTTGGCGGCGGGTTTGGTGTCGGTAGGAGGTGTGTCGGCGGGGGGCGTGCCGGCGGTGGGTGTGCTGTTCCAGAACCAGCCCATTGTGGTGTGGTTGTGCGGTGTGGGCCTGGATGGAGAGGTGTTGTGGACCTTGGTGGTGGTGGGGGAGAAGTGGAGGAGGCTCTGGGAAAAACGGCGTGCCAAGACGGGGTATTCCGGTGGTTGACAAGAGGTGTTCCTGGAATTACGCTTGTTGCGATAGCTGTAGCTTCACGAGTAAGTCATGGTGGAGATGGAAGATACTTAGAGCTTGCTGGATGCCGAAAACCTCTGCTTTGCATGCATCAATTCTTTGGCTTTGTTTCATGGTTGTGGGCAATTAACAATGCATTCTTGATTAGAGGTTTAATTCGGGGCTTTCAAGAGCATTACAACTGAAATGTAAGACAAAAGGTACTGAGTCAAGGAGACTTTGCACCAATGTAGCTATGCTAAGAGTACATAATCACCGAGATAGGTCTAAAGCGACAACTGGATCGGAAACTTGACCAGTACGCACGAGGATTGCAGAGTAATCTGTCTGAAGTGTGTTGTTGCAACTGGGTTATGGATGGGTACCCAATCTGAAGTAAGACTGAAGTTGCTGTCTTCCACACCTGGCTGCGGTGGTGCATTGGCTCGAATCGACCGTCTGGAAAGTGCTGACTTCTCCTTGGTAGGAAATGAGCCAGATTTGGACGGGAACCGTGGGACAGTCAATCTATACCAGAATCCAGAAATGCAACCACCTTGATTTGGGCAAACACAGCAGAACACCGATTGACTGGCCAGACCAGAACACAGGCGCTCATCAGCTGCATCGTCGTTGATCTTGTTGTAATCTGGCATGATTATCATGTTGCAATCCATTGTTTCGTCGCCGAAAGCCAGGGAAACTGTAGCTAGCTAGATAAACTACTCATATGAGCTGTATGGGGATTTTGCCTTGTGGGATCTTGGATACTTGTATTTTACGTAGTACATGCATGTGCACTGCGGTAGTACACAGCCTTGCGGAGCCTTCAGATTAGTTGGAATGGCTCAATGCAAGATCTAATCTGCATGTTGGCGTGTTTTGCTTTTGTTGAATTGAGCAGTCTTGCATCATCGATCATTCGGTTTTGGCCACATGGGCGTGGGTCTCATCGCCCTTGTTTCTGCTCTCTCTTTCTCTTTCTGTACACTCAAAATATAATGGAACACAATCATACATTCATCTCCAACAACTTTGACCGCAGCCTTCGTGAACCTATTGGTGCGGTTCCTTATCAAGATGACACTATTGTTAGTTATCAACCAAAACAACTTGAAGAAATACATCTGAAGTCCACAACGCTATCTGAAAGTCAACGATCAATGGGCGAGGCAGCTACCTAACCAGATTTCGGAGCCAATGCCCGAGAGTTTTGTCAGAATGGAGGCCGTTGCTCAGAGTGTTTGTCTGGCATATCGCTTGACAGAGCGTATAGAGCCGGACTCCAGCCGGTGGATCAACCGTCGACTCCTGGTCCCAGGTTCTCACCCAGGATGCCTCTTCCCGTTGCATGTCTGCGGCTTTTTGACGGCGCATCCTAGTGCCCGGGTGTTGCCCGTCGCAACATTGTATTTCAATGACCTTTTCTTTGCCACACCATCTATATCAACTCCAATGCCCACAGGTACCATCGAGAGCGGGCTGGAAACAAATGAAAACGCTGCTTGAGGCTGGTGTCTCCATTCCACGGTACCGCAATTACGCGGGTATCTTTGTTTGGAGTGCGGTCGGTCGGATCAATGGGCGGCGGGTATGTACAACGATACAGGCCCCAGAAGTATATATCCTGCAGCCGTTTCAGGCTGTACGCCCGGCGCCACACCCGCAGTTTTCCCCGGATCTGCAAATCATGATCCCCAGACTCTAGCACGGCGCTTCCCCACAACCAGGCTTAATTCCACCCACGCCCACCGTTTGCCCATCTTGCGGCAGGGTAAGTTTTAGCCGGTGGGCGACGCAGGTACTGCACAGGCTAAAAAACATTGCGCCGGAGGAGCATCGTCTGTTTGTGGAGTCTACCCCGCCATGTGGAGTGCCGACGCCCCGCCCGTGAGGTATGGGGACCGGGGAACGCACTGCGGGGAGATTTCAGACATCCTCGGATTCGCGCAATGCACTACACCGAAGATCCAGAGTTGCGCGCAGCAGTGGAGCCATATTTCGGGTGATCGAATCGCGGGAGATGGAGGAAATGGCGGTATAAAAGGCGGTGGAGCTGTCGGGAAAGTTGATGCGACGTACTGTCTGCTGTAGATACCATGACGCGCTTCATCAATCTTCTGGCTGCTGGCCTCCTGGCCGCGGCATCGGCGGTCGACGCTCTTTCTCTCAAGCTTGCGAGCAATGAGGGCAACGTTACAGACCCTCTGAAGCACGGTCTCATGTTTGAGGTATAGCGCTTCTCATAGCACTGATAGCACTGCTCACATGCACAGGACATCAATCGCTCTGGCGACGGCGGGCTCTATGCCGAATTGATCCGCAACCGTGGTCTGCAAGGCAGCTCCCCAAGCACCAAGGGATATACAGCTCTCTCGGGCGAAACCATCACCGTCGACAGCACCGTGCCACTTTCCAAAGCCCTCCCGCGGTCTCTGCGTGTTGCCACCTCCAACGCCACAGCTGGCGGGTTCAAGAACACCGGGTACTATGGCATGGACATCAAGCGCGGAAACACCTACAAGGGCAGCTTCTACGCCAAGGGCGACGGCGTGAGCAAGTTCCACGTCTCGCTGGCGTCGGAGGACGACGGCACTGTGTGGGCCAGCAAGGACATCGCGGCCAAATCCACCGATGGCTGGAGCAAGTACGATTACCAGCTCAGGCCGAGCAAGAGCGCCCCGTCTGTGAATAACTCCCTGGCGATCACGTGGGAGGGCGCGGACACCGTCTGGTTCCAGCTCGTGAGCCTGTTCCCGCCGACGTTCAACAACAGAGAGAACGGGCTGCGCGTGGACATCATGGAGGCGCTGCAGGAGCTGGGCATGAGCTTCCTGCGGTTCCCGGGCGGAAACAACCTTGAGGGCGAGGAGCTGGGCAACCAGTGGAAGTGGAACGAGACCATTGGGCCTCTAATTGACCGTCCTGGACGTCAAGGCATGCTCCTATCCACGTCTCCCTCCTAACCACATCTAACCAATATCACCACAGGCACCTGGAACTACGACAACTCCGACGGCCTGGGTCTTATCGAATACCTGCAATGGTGCGACGACCTCCACCTCGAGCCCCTCCTGGGCATCTGGGCCGGCTTCTACCTCAACGGCCCCACCATCTCAGAGGCCGACCTGCAACCATACATCGACGACGCCCTCGCCGAGCTCGAATTCATCACCGGCCCGGCAACCAGCAAATACGGCGCCCTCCGCGCGTCCCTCGGCTACCCCAAGCCCTGGACCATCCGCTACGTCGAAATCGGCAACGAAGACAACCTGGGCGGCGGCAAAGGCTCCTACTCCTCCTACCGCTTCCGGCTCTTCGAAGCCGCCATCAAAGCCGCCTACCCATCCATCACCGTCATGGCGTCGACCACCGAAATCTCCCCGATCCCGGCGAACGCCTGGCTGGACTACCACATCTACGGCGTCCCCTCGCAGCTCGTCAAGAACTTCAACTTCTTCGACCACGCGAACCGCTCGCACCCCATCGTCGTCGGCGAGTACGCCTACATCCAAGACGGCTCGGCCGTGGACTGGAACGCCCCCAAAGCCGCCTTCAGCACCCTTCAAGGCGCCGTGTCCGAGGCCGTGTACATGCTCGGCCTCGAGCGCAACGCCGACATCGTGCGCGGCGCGGCGTACGCCCCCGTGCTGCAGAACCTGGCGGAATCGCAATGGTCGCCGGACCTCATCAGCTTCACTGCCAACACAACCCAGACGGTGCGCAGCATGAGCTACCACGTGCAAAAGCTGTTCTCGCTGCACCGCGGGGATATCGTGCTGCCGCTCGACGCCTCTGATGCCGCCTTTGACCCGCTGTTCTGGAGCGCGTCAAGGAGTACGGATAGTAGGGAGTATGTGCTGAAGGTTGTGAACTACGATGGCGAAGCTACGACGGTGGAGTTTGAGGTGCCGCGCCGGGGCGTGCGGAGTGGTGCGCTGCATCAGTTGACTGCGCCGGCGCCGGACAGTGTGAATGAGCTGGATAAGACCGCGAGCGTGGTGACGGAGAAGCGGGTCGCGGCTAGGAATGGGAAGTTTTCGTTTGAGATGGCGCCGTGGGAGGTGGCGGTGCTGGTGATGACATAAGTGTGTGTATATATAACTGGATGGATTTGGGTGTAAGGGCGGAGAAGGAAGGAAGAAATGGATGGTTGGATAGATGGGGGGTTTCACTGTGATGAGCTGTTGTGCTGTTTATAGCTGTATATTCCATTGTTCTGCTGTTGTAGAAACATCTCTTCCATCTTTCCTCCGACCATGTCAAACATACATACCGCTGCACGGCTGTGTACCGCACTGCACATATGTTCTACAGTGAACACATGTATGAAGTATCCAAGAAACCACAAGTCAAACTCCCCATACAGCTCTAAGTAGTCTATATAGCTACGTCAGGATTGTGAACAATAATGTACCCTAGCTTTCGGCGACGCAACCATGGGTTGCAAAACAACAATCATGCCAGAGCACAACAAGAGCTTTTGCGACCAACTACGACGCAGGATGAGCATTCATGAGGGTTTACACAACGGAGCTGCTTTGTAGGGAGTTATTGGCCGGATTGAGTGGACTCATCACATTTTGATGGTTTTATGCCGTTCTAAGGTAGGTAGGGTCAACATATTGGAACTGTGGTCTGGTCTAGTAGTTAATCGGTGTTCTGCTGTGTTAGCCCAAATTACGGTGGTTGCATATCGGCGAAGCAATTTTGAGCAGGTTCTTATCCGAACTACATTAGCTGACATTGGACAGGATAGAGGACGTGGCGTGTGTGTGCGTGAACGAGGCGGTGGATGTGGCACTGCCATGTGCCTCTACGATCTTTACTTATGTATCATGCTCTGGGGTCTGTCTTTTCCACAAGTTCACACCTGCTTATTCGTCCTCTTTCACGTCACATCCACATAGGTATTAGGCACATTACATCTGCACAGCAAAGAAGGAGCAGTAACAGTAACAGTAGTAATAGTATAAACTCCATTCACACACCAATCCGCACCGTTTTTAATATACACGTCCCTGCCTCCTCCTCTTCTCCACTCCTCCACTCCTCCCCTCTTCTCACCTCTTCTCCACCACTCCTCTCATATCCTCCTCCTCCTCCTCCTCCTCCTCCTCCTCCTCCTCCACCATCCACCCATACCCAAAACCGCAGAGAAATAAACTATAAAAACAAAACCCATACAAAAAGCACTGCGCACGCGCAAAATTTAAACACAAAAGCAGTAATAACAATCAATCAGACCCACACTGCCAACATCAACCAAGCAGCGGACAAAAAACGACGCAAGTAATCCAAAAAAAATAATAAAAAACACCTGTAAAAGAAGTAGTTGTATCAAAGCTACCTAGCTGGAAACAACAGGGCGATATAAAAAGGGTAAACATGGACGGACGGACGGAGAGAGGCGGATATGTAATGGTGATTGCAGCGGTCCGTAGGTATAGCAATGGTTGTAATAGTAGTTGTAGTAGTAGAGTAGCTGTTCTTCGTAATCGCACACTGATGATCCCGATGCCGATGCCGATGATGGTCTACGCGTCTCCGCCAATCCCCATCCCAAGGCTCGCAATCAGCGCCTCCGTATCCTCACCACACACCCCTCCACCCATCCCCATCCCACCCATCCCCATCCCACCCCACCGCTCCTGCTCCTGCTCCTGCTCCCTCTCCCTCTCCGCAAACCCCTCATTAACATCATACAGCGCATAAATCTGATCACTCTTCGCATCCATCTCGCTCACCAGCTCGCCGACCTCTCTCAACAACGCCTTGCGCCGCTTCTTGCCCACACTCGGATCCAGCTCTCCAAACTCGCGGCTCTTCGCCGTGTACATCTCCTTAAGGTGGCGGAACTCGTCCTTCAGCTGGCGCACGACGCGCTCGAGTTGGGTTTTGGGGGAGACGGAGGGGCGGAGGGTCTCGTCGGGTGTGCCGGTGCGCGCGGGGAGCGTGAGGGTTGGGGCGGGGAGGAGGCAGGATGCGTCGATGTCTGCTAGTGGATTGGCGGCGGCGGCGGCCTCGGCGGCGGCGCGGAGCTGGGAGAGGCGGAGGCAGACGGTGCAGGAACTTGGGTCGTGGTCGGGGGAGGTGTGGGGGAGGGTTGGGGGCGCGGGGGAGAGGGAGCGCGGGCGGGGTTGCTGTTGTTGCTGTTGTTGTGGCTCAGTCGGAGAGGGAGTGCGCAGCTGAACAAGGGGTTCAGAGGCGGGAGCTGGTGGGGAGATGTGGTCGTTGTTGTTGTGCTCGACGTCGAACGGCGAGACGAAGCCGAACAGCGGCGGCAGAGGAGCGGGGGGTGCAAAGGTAACGGTGCGTTCACGTTCCTGAGGTTGCTGCTGTGTCTGCTGCTGCGGCTGCGGTGTCTGTTCTCGTGGCCGTTGCTGCTGCTGAGAGTTGACTTTTGCATTGTGCAGCGCATCGGCCAGTTCGCCCTCCAGCTCCAGCACCTCAGTGTCATCATCATCCATAATATAGACCACTTTGAAGACACGGCGGCCCTTGCTCTTCTTCTGCTGCAGCTCCTGCTGAATCGACGTAGGAATATTAAGCGGCGTCGTTTCGTCAGGAAGCGGCAGGTTCTTTGCGGCCTCTAGTTCTGCCTGTGCCTGTGCTTCGGCTTGAGCTTGGGCTTGGGCTTCGGCCTCCAGTTTGGCAGCGCGTTCGCGTGCTTCGATTTCGGCCTTCTTGGCAGCCTTGCGTTTCTTGCGCTCCGCGTTGATGTCCTTCGCAATGCGGCGGATATCCTCGGGCTGTGGCAGGTTAGTTGTGAAACAAAGGGATGGCGGGGGGAAACAAACCGTGATGGACATGGTGCTGTCGTCAATATGAGCTTCAATGATAGCCTCTTCTTCGGCAGGCAAGGGTGAGCTCTTTGGCTGGACAGGCTGGACATGTTCGGTATGTTCAACTGCTCGCTCTTTGCCCTTCGGCGACCGTGGAACATCTAGTGGCACTTTCGGTGGCAGCGGCGGCGGCAGGTCCCGTGTCTCATCATCGTCAGTCGTCTCCACAGCATGTCTAGAACGTCTAGGTCTAGGCATAGCAATAATCCTCTGGCGGCCCTCAACCTCCACCGTCGTCTTCCTTGCAGTCGGCGTGCCATACGGAATCTCAATGGGCTCGGTGCGGCCAACATAGAGGTCGGGTCTAATCCGTCTCATCTCCTCCTCAAC
This sequence comes from Geopyxis carbonaria, assembly GCA_024516215.1. NCBI lineage: Eukaryota > Fungi > Ascomycota > Pezizomycetes > Pezizales > Tarzettaceae > Geopyxis > Geopyxis carbonaria. The sequence continues at coordinate 539,631 of JAJJXG010000006.1, read as the reverse complement.
CAGGTGCTTAAACTTCCGTTCGGCCTCTGCGCGGCGTAGCTCTTCCTGTTCGATGTTCAGACGCTCTTCCTCCTGGCGGCGCTTCAGCTCCCGCTCGAGTCGGCGCTGCTCAGCCTGTTCCTGTGCAATGCGCTCCTGTTCCAACCGTGCTTCTTCGTGTTTCCGAATAGCTTCCTGCCGTTCGGCTTCGGCATCCCGACGGGCAGCTTCTCGCATTGCTTCTTCAGCAACCAGGGCCGCATCTCTAGCTGCGCGTGCACGTCTCCGCAGCTTCTCCTCACGAGCTCTGTGTTCCTCTTGCAGACGCTCATTCACGTAAGCCGCATGCTGTTTCTCCAGACGCAGTTGCTCCAGTCGCCGTTCGAGGTTGTTGTTCGCTTCCTTCAAATCCTCGTTGGAAGAAATCGCCACGGCAACCGAATTGATGGCCCTATTCCGCTCATCCTGCATATTCCCGAGCTGACTCTTTGCAGTCTCTAGTTGCTGTGAAATGGCATCGATGTCCGCGCGTAGATTGTCGATAACAGACTCGGATTCTAAAAGCCTCATTAGTATATTATGATATTTTCGACCAGGGTTGACATACTGAGTTTCTCCATCATATACTCTACACGAGCACGTTCCTTATGTCTGGCCTCGGCATCGCCATCTTCACTGCCGCCAAGGGCACTGTCGGTGCCCCGACGCTTGCGCATATCCTCCTCAGCAGCACGAGCACGCTTCGTTTCCTGCTGGTACTTGAGCTCGGCCCTCTTGAGCTCCCTCTCCAGACGGTCACATTTCTGCTGATTGGCAGCCCTAGCATTCTCAAGATTTTCGACCTTTTCCTGTAGCAGCTTCATCGAGGTCAAGACAGCCCTACTGTCGTGAGGCACAGGAATGGACTTCAGAGCGTTGTGTGACAGAGCAGCAGCGTGTTTCTTTGTCGAAAACCGCGTAGCATCGTTGGCCGAGAACAGTTCAGTCATGTCTGGCATGTTCGGGATCAAGAAGCTTGGCTCGGGCATAGTGTTATTATGCCGTTGACGAAGCTGGGGCGAAGATGTGCGTCTTGGTGAACCGACATCCTTCAATTCACGGAGCTTATCCTGCAGATTCAAAGTCTGTGTGTGTCCATCCAGACCCAACTCCTTAAGAAACTCCGGCGTGGACTTGAACGACTTTGGGATACCATTGGCAGAATTCGTCTTTCGTGACCGCACTAACACATTAGGAATATCCTGAGTGATGTCGTTTTTGGTGTCATCGGCAGCAAACGCGGTTTTGCGTTGAAAGCGAGAAGTCCGCACGCGCGTGACAGATCCAACATCCGACAGTGCGTCTTCCTCAGAGTCTCTGGGGTACGGTGGAGGGTTTCCAAGCTTTCCCCTAGAGCCGGAACTGCCTGCAGTGCTTGACACAAAGTCTCTAATCTTGCTAGGTCCCTCACGGCCTGCGCTGCCAGCGGAACTGTGTCTCGACCGGCCGCTCCCAGGTCTCTTGGGTGTCGACGCGCCAGGGGGTGGTGGTGAAAAGCTCAACGTCTGGAATCCCAACTTGGACAACGGCGAGCCCAAGGACCGATCCTGCTGTTGCTTATGCAGCAGCGACTTCTCCTTCCGCTTCGCCGGCGACAAAGAACGCGTATTCTTCTCGGCCCTCTTCTCCGCCGCCGCGGCCGCAACCGCGCGTTTCTTGGCCGTATTCGGCTCGCCGCCCAATCCGCCGGTAAACGAAAACAGATCCGCCGTCTCATTGAGGATACTATCCCCGGGGCGGCGTCCGCGGCCAACCTCATAGCTGTCGTCGTCGAGGGTCGCGTCCGAGTCGCGTTCAAAGCCTTCAGCCACCATAGAAAAGTCAGCAAACCGCTCGCGGAGCATTCTCGAATTGATGGTCGGCGTCTGCAGCGGCAGGATGCGGGAGTGGTTATTACCAGAGGCGGGCGTGTGGAACTGCGTCGCGCCCGGGCCCGGGTGGATGTGGCGCGTGCTCTGCGCGTCGACGTCGTTCGCGATGTCGAGCGAGTCCGTCGCGTCGTCGGCGCGCGCCGGCATCACGTCGCTGAAGCTCATGTCCTGGAAGTCGGCGGCCAGCTCGCGGCCCAGGCGCAGGCGGTCGCGGTCGTACGCCGACGTGCCTTCGTCGTCGGTGATTCCGCGCCACGACGGCAGGTCGAGCGTGTCCTCGTCGAGGGGGTACGTAGCGGCCATGGCTGGGTGTGGCCGTGGAATGGGAGGAGAAGGAGTGGTGGTGCTGGTGGTGGTGGGAGTGGAAGAGTCAACAGAAAAGCAGCAGACGACGTGTTGTTGTTGTTGACAACCGGCTCGGCTACGACGCGATCGAGGAAGCTACACTACCATTGGCTGGAGCAGAGACGCGTGCAAATGGGCTCAGACAATACAGCAAGTATTAGAGAAGAGAGAAGCAAAGGGCTGAGCTGTGCTGAGCTTGGCTGGCTGGAGGTGGTGGTGGTGGAGGTTGTCGTGGTGGTGGTGTTGAGGGTGGACAGTGGACAGAGGACGTGACGAATTGACCTTTGTTGTTGTTGTTGATTTTTGCGCAGCGGCAGGGGACAGCCGGGCACGGGGCTAGCCAGCGCGAGTCGGCTTGGCGCGTGGTCAAAGAAAGCGATTGTGTTGCGGCATAACAAAGGCCGGGGTGCAGACATCCGTCGGAGTGTATGAGCAACAGGAGCTTAGGGGTCGGTTTTGGGGCGGTAAATAGACAGATATATTAGGTGAAAATATTGCTACAGTACTCGGTATCTACTTTTTTCAAGGCATTGTAATGGATTCGTACGAGTACATCAGATGGAAATGAACTATTGAAGCTGCCACTAAACAAAAACACGGCCTCGGGTTCCGCAATCCACTCGACTGCTGGTTCTAACGAACGCTACGCCCAACACTAGAGCCGCTAAATCCAAGTCAAGGCCACCAAAGTCTGATATGTATCATACGTATGCAGAACCGTCCTGCAGCAGAGAGTCCGGCGTCAACTGTAATTCACCCTCATGAAAATCGTGAGATGAATACCACACTGAAGCTAGGCCAGTTTGCAATCCCGCTGTAACCACGCGAGAGCCTGGCTCGCGCTGACAATACATCATTTCCATCAGTAACTTATCCTGCGTTGACGCAAAAGTGCTCATGTCTACGGAGGATGCAAGCAATCCTGATCAGACATGCACTGGTTTATGGGGCCAGGTGCAGGTGTATGTGGGGGTGAAAGACAACGGTCTTAATCCAGCACTTGTTTTGAACAGATGTTGAGGTTCTCCATCTGGGCTTTTCCAACAACGAAAACCATTGATTTTGATGCGGAAACTCATCCTTATTATTTCTGGCGATGGTGTACTAGCTAGCGAATCCCTCGCCAGTTTTGGAATCTGATTTTTCGACCTGCTTGCGGTAAATCCGTAATTGTGATTCAGACTTGAGAATTGCATTACAACTTTTGATCCTCGCTATTCTCTCTATCCTCCGTTTCCTCACCGCTCCCTCCGCTCAACCATTACACAAAACATAAGCCTCAACAAATAAAACTGCGGTATTGGTACAATCAATCACTATCGCTCCCATAGTCTCCCAAATCCAGCCCAACAGCCACCGTCTCCGTCTTCGTGCCAACCCTCGCGCCACTACCCCCCTCTCTCAAGCCCTGCAGCGTCTTCAACGTCGCACTCGAAAAGATCCCGCCCTCCTCCTCCTCCTCGCCCGCACCCTCCTGCGCATCCGCCGCCGCCTCCAGCAACGCCCGCTGCGCCTCCTCGCCCCCGCCTCCGCCGCCCGTCCTCCCAGCCGGATTAACCGCATTATCCCCGCGCGCATACCACACCTCCTCAGGGACCTCATACCCCGTCAACCCGAAGCTCCCCTCCATCCTTCTTTTCTTCACAGCCCCGCGATCCTTCCCCTCCAGCTCGGCGACAAACTCCGCCGGCAGCGCCGCGCGGATCGCCGCCGCCGCCTGCTCCTCGACGCGCCGCTTTTCGCGCGCCTGTGCGACGGGGTTGGGATCTTGTGTGGCCCAGCGCACGTTCAGGATCTCGCTGTGGTCCAGCGACTGGTGCGCCATTGCCTCCTTCGCGAACTGCGCGTTCGCCTCGTTGGAGTAGGTTACGAAGCCGACGCCGCGGGAGTTGAGCACGCGGACTGCACACACAGGTCAGCGTCATTTCAGCACACACGAGGGGACGCAAAGGGGGTGCTTACTCCGCTCCACCTGCCCCCATTCCGCAAAATGCCGTGCCACAATCTCCTCAATATCGTCACTGACATGGATGCGCCCGACATACAGCGTATGGTTCTGGCGCATGAAACTCCCCACACCGCCCATATCATCGCGATAATCACTAAACTTATCCCTTCCAAACGCGTCCACGTTGGGATTAAACATGTCCGTCACCGCCGGCAAGCGGTGCAGGTACTCGCACTCCGACCCGCGCGGACACAGCCCGCGCGCAAAGAACAGGCAGAAGTAGCTCCCGGGGATCTTGTCGGCCTTGGTGTACCCGGAGTCTTTGGCGATGTTGCAGCGCCCCTCGGCGTGCGACTTCGAGATGTACTTGTCCTCGCGGTCGCCGCCGGACCATTTGTTGTACCAGATGTTGAAGACCGTGCCGGTCTGCACCGGGATCTCGCCGCCCTTGAAGGTGGCCGGGTCGACCTGCGGGCGTGCTGGGCGGCGCTTCTTTTTTTTGGGCTTCTTCGGCGCGTCGTCGGTGGGCTTCGTCGTGGTTAACGCGGTGTCGCTGGGGGCGTCGGCGTCGGCGGGGGCGTCGGCCATCGGCGTGTCGGCGGGGGCAGCGACATCGGCGGTGGCGGGGGGTGAAAGGACTTCGACTTCGGCCATCGTGTGCTGGAGTCGTGTCGTGTCGTGTCGTGGGCGTTGAAGGCAGTCGTGTGTGATAACTGGCAGGGCGACGTGTGCAAGCTGCAGTGCGTTTTAGCGGTTGCCACGCCAAGGCGGAGCCGCATCTTGGCGCGACCCCTGCCCCGCTGCCCCGCGCTGGCAGAAAGCAAACGCCGCCCTGATCCCACCGACGATATCGCCTTCACGACACCGCACATCGGCCAGCTCAATCGCCACTCATTTGATACCCGCCCCACCTCGCAAACACTACAGCTGTAACCATGGGTGTCGCCGAGAAGATCAAAGAGATCGAGGAGGAGATGCGGCGGACACAGTGCGGCCCCCTTTGCCTCCCCATACCCTTCCCCCCCTTTCCCTCTCTCCCCCACTGCCCCCCGCCCCACTCTGTCCTCCCGCTAACACCGCCAGAAAAAACAAAGCAACCGAATACCACCTCGGCCTGCTAAAAGGCAAGCTCGCGCGCCTCCGCGCCCAACTCCTCGAGCCCGGGCCCGGCGAGAAATCCTCCGGCGGCGGATCCGGCTTCGACGTCTCCAAATCCGGCGACGCACGGATCGCACTCGTCGGCTTCCCGTCCGTCGGAAAGTCCACGCTGCTGTCCAAGATCACCAAAACCAAGTCCGAGGTCGCCGCCTACGCCTTCACCACGCTCACCGCGATCCCAGGCGTCATGGAGTACGGCGGCGCCGAGATCCAGATCCTGGACCTGCCCGGTATCATCGAAGGCGCGTCGGAGGGCAAGGGGCGCGGGCGGCAGGTCATCTCCGCCGCGAAGACGAGCGACCTGATCATGATGGTCCTCGACGCCACCAAGAAGGCGGAACAACGCGCGCTCCTCGAAACCGAGCTCGAGGCCGTCGGGATCCGCCTAAACCGGTCCCCGCCGAATATCTACCTCAAAGTCAAGAAAGCCGGCGGCATGAAGATCGCCTTCACCTCCCCGCCAACACAGCTGGACGAGAAGATGATCTACAACATCCTGCGCGACTACAAGATCCTGAACGCCGAAGTCCTGGTGCGCGACGAACACGCCACCGTGGACGAGTTCATCGACGTCATCAACGCGGCGCACCGGAAGTACATCCGCTGTCTGTACGTGTACAACAAAATCGACTGCGTCTCCCTCCCGCACCTCGACGTCCTCGCGCGGGAGCCACACACGGCGGTGATGTCGTGCGAGCTCGACCTGGGCATCCAGGATGTCGTGGACCAGGCGTGGCGCGAGCTGAACTTGCTGAGGATATATACGAAGAGGAAGGGAGTGGCGCCGGATTTTAGTGAGGCGCTGATTGTGAGGCAGAATGCGACGGTGGGGGATGTGTGTGATCAGGTGCATCGGAGCTTGAGAGAGAACTTTAAGTATGCGCTGGTTTGGGGGGCGAGTGCGAGGCATGTGCCGCAGAGGGTTGGCTTGGCGCATCCGGTCGCCGATGAGGATGTGGTGAGTATTGTTACTAAGTAGGGGCAGGTGGGCGGGGTGGTGGTGGTGGACATGGTGGGCGGGGGCATGGCGTGGGCGGGGGGCAAAACAGTAGTGGCGCAGCGGGACAGCGGAAACGGTGGTATCATGAAATTTATATTGTCGTTACAAAACCCCCCACAGCCCTCAAGATCCACAACAGCCAGCAATTGCCAATAGCTACAAAAAAACACAAAAACTAGACCAGCCCGCCGTCCAACACTCCAAGAATCCAAGCCCCAAACACGAAAATCAGTCCTGTCAAAGTCCTCTACACCAGAATGAAATGAAATGAAATGAAACCATATGAAACGTGCCCGTATCCACCATATCCGCTGTATCCACCGCCTATCCCATCCCAAACGTCCCCCCTCCTGCTCCTCCTGCTCCTCCCACCCCTCTTCCCCTCCACATCACCCCATCCCGAACGTCCCCCCCATCCCATTCCCCGCCCCTCCCATCCCCCCCTGGCCGCCCTGCCCACTAACACTCCCCAAGCTCTGCGCCCCCAAACTCTTCCCCCTCTCCCTGAGCCTCCGTCCCTCCATCAGCCCCCGCAGCCCCCTCTTCTGCAACCCAATAACATCACTCACCCCCCCCCTCCACGTCACGCCCCCCCTCTCCCTCCCCCTCCTCCTCCGCCAGCGCCACTTCCAGCGCCCCCCCTCCTCCTCCTCCCATCCCACCCACCCCTCCCACCCCTCCCACCCCGCCCGCCATCTCAGCCGCAATCACACCCACGCCCTCGCCCCCCCCTGCGGCCATGGCGGCCGCATTAAACACAGCAGCCGCATTCTTCCCATCAAGCACCTGGTGCAGCCGCTCCACCACCGCCTCCAGCAGCCCATCGATCCTGTACGGCCTCGCGAGCTGCAGCAGCGAGCACAGGATCTGCGGCGAGCTCTGCGGATGATGCGCCGCGGGTAGAGTACCGGTGTAGAGAAAGTGCGTGAGTGTGAGCAGCGTCTGGTGCGTGTGCGGCATGTACAGCGTGCGCGGGCGGTCGAGCGGGTTGAAGCCGGCGGTGCTCGGCGGCTGCGGCGGGGCTGTGGCGGCGGCGGAGGAGGCGGGGGTGATGGTTGCCATTGATACGGCGCGGTGGGCGGGGGGCGGCGGGTTCGGGTGTGTCGCGTTGAGGAGGTGCAGGAAGTACGGCCCCCAGCGTTTTCCGACGATGCGGGAGTTGACCGGGACGCGCTCGCCGCCGACTGCGAGCAGCTCCATGTCCGCCATCTCCTTCATGCCGAGCACCATGCGCCCGAGCTCCTGTGCGGGGGCGGAGAAGGATTTTTGGACGGCGGGGTGGGTGGTGTGGCGGTGGTTTTCGTAGAGCCCGAAGGCTTCGAGCTCGACGACGCAGAGGTTCGTGAAGTTGATGCGGCGGTTGTTGTAGTCCTCGACGAGGGAGCGGGACTTGTCGCCGAGGATCACGAAGGCGTTGCGGCGCGGCCAGAGGAAGCCGCGGCCCCAGGAGCCTGCGGTGAAGACGGAGCCCGCGTCGATGCGCGACCAGTCGAGGGTGCGCAGGTCCAGCGCCCAGAGCGCGTATTCCTGCTTGGAGGAGGTGAGGTAGGTGCCGGACACGACGAAGTGGGAGTCCAGCACGCCGCCGTTGGGGAAGCGCAGTCCGGGGGGCTTGTGCATGCTGCCCATTGGGCGTTCCGTCAGCGTCCCGTCGGGGAGGCGCAGCTGCAGCTCGAGCTTGACGGAGAGGAAGTTGTAGTTGGAGTAGATCAGCATCGCGTTGCCGGCGTCGGTGTGGGTTTCGGATAAGGCGGCGAGGGAGACTTTGGGGTCGCTGCTGGGCTCGACGGGGGCCGGGCCGGCGCCGATGTCGGCCGCGGAGAGCGTGCGGCCGAGCGGCGCGACGACGCTGCGGTACGCGCCGCACTGCCGGTCGAGGCGCGTCTTGGACACCCACTGCAGGCTGCGCAGGTTGAACACGTTGATCTCCTCGATGTAGTGGTTCGCCGAGTCCTGGCCGCCGACGACGACCATCTCCGCTGCGCCGGCGCCGTCGAGCCCCGCGCCGCTCGTGATCGACGCGGCCGACGAGTTGGCGCCGGCGAAGACGGCGCTGCTCGAGAGCACCGTCACGCAGTGCGCGTAGCGCCCCTCGGGGGGGTTCGTCGTCGGGATATATGTCCACGTCGACGTGGGGATGTCGTAGATGTGCAGGTCCGCCATCACCATCACCTCGTTCGCGGCGTCGGACGCCAGCGAGGCGGCCGACGACACCGAGCTGGTGTCCCCGCCCGCCGCCGGCGACATCCCGCCGAAGCACACCAGCTTGGTGTCGCCGAGCACGCACATGCTGTGGAAGTACCGCGGCGGCGGGATGGTCCCCCGCGTCTCGAGCTTGCGCCACACGCGCGACACCAGGTCGAGCGCATACATGTCGCTCATCAGCTGCGGCCGCAGCCGCGCCGCCAGGCTGCGCCCGCCAAAGACGTACAGCGTGTCCCCGACGACCGTGGTGGACGGGCCGACGAGCGACGGCGGCTGCGTGCCGGTTGTTTCGAGGACCGTGGAGACGAGGGAGGAGAAGTTTTGGTTCTGCGACTGGCTTTGGCTGGTGGACAGGTGCGAGCCGGCCGAGGCGCCCGGAGTCGACACACGGGGTCCGCCGGAGGTTATGGAGTTCGTAGAGGCCGACATTGAGTTGGGAATCGCCGAGGGTGAGGGGTTGGCGGTCGTCATGGCGAGCCCCTATCGTGGTGGCGATGGGGGGACTCGGGCGTGCGGGTAGGTGTGGGTGGGTATCTCTCTCGTCCGTCTCCTATTACCTCTTCGTCTTCGTGTCGTGTCGTGTCGTAGCGAGTCGTGTGGTATCGTGTGTATCGTCGTCGAGGGAGACGCAGAGGGGGAGGTAAGGTGTACTCTATTGCAAGCGGCTGGAACCAGGCCAGGCAACGTTCAACGTTCAACGTCTCGACAAAATCCGCCCTTGCACAGGAAGCAGCGTAGCCCCTGCTTTCGCTGGAACGTGGCTTTGCCTAGATACGACGAGCGGCAGCTGCAGACTGCGCTTTTTCTTCAGCGTGCAATCCCCGCAGCATGCACGCGAATCACAGGAGCGGCTCTAACGGGAGGGAGGGGTGGGTGATTAGTCAGCTATGCAGGGAGCATCGGCCGGAAAGAGTAGGTTTCGTGCGCGCTGCATCTAGTAAGCGCTTCGTTGAACACGATTGACGGTCTGTGAGCAGCGTGGTAGCTGTGATGGGTATCACGGATTTCGAGCTGAAGTTATGGCATCCCTTAGTTTGAAAAATATCCCATGATAAGCTACTTCCTTAGTTGATGTTCTAGTTGGCAAGTGCTTATTTTTGGCGAGAAGTGGGTCTTTGCCGATCGAGACGTTCACAAGGTGGTGTTTAAAGCCCAACGCCGGATATTGTATACGAAACTCCAGGAGGACCGAATTCTTCAGATTAAAATATTTATCTAGCCTGCGAGCTGATGTAGGTTGATTTTATCGCATGCTGATGGAATGTTGACAATCACACAACGTAAAGAACAATGTGACTGTTTAGCAGCAGTCGTTCCCTCACGCTTGATAGTTTCGATCTCTTGAGTGACCTGCGCTCAAACGCCTCTCTGGTTCATTGTAGAACGGTATCATTCCTAGATTTTCAGCCGAATTAGCAACAATGCTCAAGATCGGTAACGTAGTCCTCACACTTTGCAGAGCCTGTCACCCTGGAGTCTGCACCCTTCCATTCACCCACCATCAGCAGACACCCCTAAACCACCCATTCCGTCTAACAAAGCAGAAAAAAGCGCATCTGCGTCTTGTCAAAATCACATATTTCTCGCCTATCAAAGCAGCAAAGCAATCCTGCATTTTGGGCTCAAGCCGATGTGCAAAGCATCAGCCGCTGTCAGGAAAGTCTGTTGTCGAGTATGTCTTTCGTTCCGTGGAATGACTTGATGAATGAGAGGATTTAGTTATCGTGTAGTCTTTATTGATGCCAGGAGGATTGTTTGTTGCAGAGCGGCATGGAGAAGTGGCAAACAGCAAACATTCAGATGCTTGTGAAAATACGAAATTACGAATGTTTGCCGAAAGGGGAGATTCGAGTGAGGAGCTGTGGTGAAGTCCTGTGCAGCTACCTTGTGTCTGTCGGGCTTAGACCATTCTTTGCATTTTCCAAGTTTTCTCTGTTCCCATCTACTTAAGTAGTTTTCTAGAATTTACAACTGATATGTTTTGGTGCCACACACAAACGACTACAAAGACATAGCTGCGGACATCAACCTAAAAGCAGGACCATCAGCCACCCGCGACGTTCTACACGTTGATGTTCATCTACGCACTACCTAGCAAGTATTTAAGCAATCAGTTGTTTCAATCCAAGGCACACTCTTTCCTTCTACGCCGTTGATTGACGTAATCTAGGCTTTACCTGAACACTCCAACACCTATCGCCACCAAAAGCACAGGATTTCTACTTCTTGACAGAATGTCTGCTAAAACTCTATATACATCTGAAGCAAACTAGATCAGAACTTCCGCTGATGAAGGATTACAAGCTCTGATAAGGCTAGAAACCAGGCTGATCGATGGGTTAGATCGTAACTCAGGTATTCTGTTTTCAAATACGTTGTATGCATATTACTGATAGCGTGTTTAACAGTTTAAGGCATGGTTTGATGTTTTGGGGGGCTTCCCAGCTTTCACAAATATCACGGTTGATAAGGACAAGACTCAATTTCAAGATTTGCCTGAAATAATAGCGACCAGATACAAAGAAGCATGACTGGTACTGTAGAGTACTTACGTCTGAAGGCTATTTGAATCTGGATAGATGGATGGATTTACAAAAGGGTCACTTTAAGGTCGCATCATGAAGTCTGAGGAAGCTCCTGCGCAGAAGCCGATTTCACAACTTTCTATGGCTCGAAGAATAGGTGTCCCTTCTACTCTCTTTACAGGGAGAATTGTCTTTAATATCGATGGAAGCAGTGTGGATTTATCTTCTTTGAAGTCGAGCAACGCCGCTAGGTTGTCCTTGTCAGTTGGACGAGGGAGTGGATTTTATGGATAGAACAGTGGAGACGGAGACTGAGTTTTCAGGAGTATCCATCTTAGAGCTCACATTATCCATGTACGAATCATGGGCTCTTAGAGAGAGGGTTCGACATCGTACCTCACTGCTATTTACGGCAATCCCAAGGGAGTGATTTAAGATAGATTGACTACAGACATGGAAACGCTATCAAACTGCGTCAGAGATGTAGTATTCTCCGGAATGTAGCTCCCAACATCGGAAGGTTACAACACTTCTCATCGTCGCACGCGCTCCGACCAACAGGACACCACACTCCTCACACTCAACCTTTTTCATGAACCCCACGCCTTCAGCCTGGACATAAACGAAAAAGGGCCCGTCAGACCTCCATCACCGCCCACCCTCCGCTACCGAAGCAGCATCGGGTAGAGATCATCACCACCGCCGCCGTTGCCAGCAGCGGTAAAAAAGGCTTCACTCTTGGGCAGCGAGGAACTCAGTCATCAACCGGGTTGGAGAATAATCTGTGGCTCTGTAAAGAACTTCAGATGAGACGGTTTACTATAGAAATGATCCTATGAAGTAAAATCGCTGAAGAAGAAAAAGTGAGAGTTGCGCGCGGAAGGGCCGTATTTAAAGGATTGGGGGGGAGTGCCAAGAGGTCGTTGGCCGAACTTTTTTTTTTGCGGTGGGTAGGGCTTGATGTGAGGGTTAGCTGGAGCCGCATGAATTGACTTCAATCACGTGTTCGTGCTTGTAACTTTCAGTACTTGTGTGAATGACATAATTTCATGGACCAGAGTAGTAAATCCACGAATTCGAAAAGAGAGAGACCGCATGTTGTTGCTCAACTACTGCCCATATTCCCCAACAGACGCTGTTTAAAATATCAGACAACGCCCAATATTTACCGAATAGCCGTCGACGACAAGATTGCACGACATCGAACCAGACCCAGCTCCCCCATGTCGTGCGCTCCTCGTAGCTTGAAATGTCCTTGCACCAGCCAGCTACTATTTACACTCGCAACGAGAGTTCAAGCTCTATAGTGATGATGCAATGCAGGGAAATCTTTGTTCGATAGCCATGTGGAATAGCATGCTACACATAAACTTTAACAAAGAACTACGGAGTCCTGCCAAACTTCCACCGGCGGAGTACATGTATTCGCACGAGTGGTGGCTTTGGTGAGTGCGACTCGGTGATAACTGTATGCAAGATTCGCGTTGTCCCCCTCCCACCTTAATACTACTTTCGCCGACACCGCCGACAGCGCCGATTCCATACACCCTGCCAAACATGCCACTAGGCATATTCCACACTTCCCCCACTAAGCACCTGTTCTTGTTTTTCGCTGCTTAGTATACAGATGGCTGGCACCAGCACAGCGAATCAACAAGTCGACCCAGATCGTTGACCTAACAGGTAGTCCGCAAGCGCTGCGCCTGGCAACATGGTTGGATATGCTGACAGGTCGAATACAATTTACTGCATTACGACTTTAAGTCGAGATGTTTGGGTCACCTCAAGCGTCACCTTCAGAGAAGACATCAAAGCTTGAAACGTGTTTGGTCACTCACATGTCGGAGACGAGGACTTGCATATTGGGGTTGGGCTAGGACGTAAGTTTGATGCACGAAATATGAATCTGTATCTGTGTATCCAACCATTCCGTCAAACCAGCCTTGTGTATCTAATCCACCTCCACGCCTACTACAAAAACCATTATACGGCCGCCTGGTGCTTTATACTCTGTGCTTTTATACTCACTGTAGAATTGTGTCTCCAATTCTATGCCCGCAATTCAATACCCGCCCCCTTCAATCCCCACCCCCTCACATATCGACATATCTGCATCCCCTCCCCGTTCCCAACTTCCAGCATCCAGTGTCCGTTCTGATCCCTCCAACACACAAACACATACCAAGCTACCCAGCTCCCCCTCCAACGGCGATATTGCCCACCCAATGCCAAACGAACCGTTTTCATTGCGAGTGCTATTAGTGAATCTGCACAATGAACCCCACCACGATAGTGGTGACCGGCGGCGGGGCTATGCCTGGATCACCACGTTCGGGGAGTTTACCGGCGGAAATTTCTGTGTTTCCCTTCTGAAGCGAAAATTCAATCTGAACCCCGGGTCCGTAATAGGCCTGCGAGGTGACCGTTTGGAACACTTTACGGAGTCTTGGACTGGCCCATGCCGTTACAGCTTAGTCCATTGTGTTCACGAAAGCATCCGAACCCAGATTCTCGGTGACTAAATGGTACGCTGTCAAGATATCGGCATGTCTAGCAGAAACTGTATGAATGAGAAGCGAATATAAGTCTGTGGTTCTTTGTGAGTGTTACGTGTTCTAGTCAGCCGGCGGAGGCGCCTCCTCCGCGGAGTGACCAGTTGGTCCACGGAGTACCCTCCCTCCCTGAGTCAACTAGTTGGTCCGCCGACTGTGGGTACTCCACGGATCAACTAGTTGGCCGACGGAGGTGTCGCTTTAGGTCCGCCGGCCAACCAGTTGGCCCAGGGAGTGGTGAGCCTCCGCCGGCCACCCGGTCAGCTCACGGAGGTGTGGCGAGGCAGTTGCCTTATTCCAGTAGGACATCTAGCCAGTTTATGACAACTACTACTCACAAAAGATGCCGTGTCAACACCAGAAAAAAGTCAACCAGTTTCACAAAATTGACGGTGACATATAGCTAGTAGCAAATTATGGTAGTAAATCTGGAGAAGCACCCAGTATCGAAACTGGAGATCACACGAATAGTGTAGTCTCGTGGCCGGTTGGTGTGTTTATATTATCCTCGTTCCTCGTTTGCTGTCCGAGAGGTTACGAGCAATCTCTGAGTACGAGACTATGAATAGGGATGAAAAATCTGGGCAAGACTATTAAATGATCAGAAAACTTGCTTAAATAACTTTGAAAACTTCAAAGGCTAGGCAATTGTGTGAAAATCTACAGCCAGTTGGCCCACGGATCCGCCGGCTGACTAGTTGGCCCAGGAAGGGTGGGACTCCGTGAGCTGGCAGGTGCTCCGCCGACTAACTGGGTACTCCGCGGAGGGGTCCCCTCCGCCGGCTAACTAGAACATTACGTACCTTGGCTGTTTTGTTGTGTGCGGTTTTGCCTGTGATGCCGACGCCTGGCATGCCGAGATTGGGCCTTGCGCGCTGAAGGGCACCGGGTCGAGAGAATGTATAGACATCGTCGACAGCCAAACCCAACATAGTCGTCGTCATGCAGCGTACAAGCGCAGTCCACTGTTGGTACCTTTTTACAGTCGGGTTAACTGAAGCCAAGCCCACCGGATGAAGAGAATGTATATACACATCCTCGATGCCCAAACCCAATATAGGCATCGTCATGCAGCGTACAAGCGCAGTCCACTGTCGGCACCCTTTTACAGTCGCGTCAACTGAAGCCCCCAGATGTCAGAAGATAGGATGGGCAATATCATTATGACCAAATACCCCCCACCCACCACGCTACCCAGCACCATCACCCGCCATCACCCGCACACCTAAGAGAACCTTGGGCTATCCACGAATCCGCAACAACAGCTTTTCCTTTATATTCCAAAAATTAGAAACACCAAACAAAATAACGTGCGCGGCTGTTTCCCCGGGCCCGCTGGCATCAGAACCCTCCCACCGTCACAGAGCCTTTGCTCAATCGATTCTGCACACGACCCTTTCATTGGCAGCGTTTAGATTCAGGTGATGGATGTGTGCGTGTGCGTGTGCGTGTGCGTGTGCGTGGCCGTGGCCGTGGCCGTGGCTGTGTCCGTGGCCATGGTCTTTCTCTTGCTAGTCACGACTCCGGTGTCCGGGCACCCACTTTTCGCCTGGGTACACTTCTCACGTGGGTACACTTCTCACCTGGCACTTCTCACCTGGGTACGTACAGTTCGTACAGTTCGCCTACCCCGGTGACTTCACCACGGCCACCGGGGCGGTGACGCAACCTGGGCCCAGGTCAACAGCTGAGACTGCCAGCAGCGCCCAAACGCATCTCGCCGGCGAAACGTACGGCCATGCCCACAACAGTACGTGTTGCCACATCCAGACCCCCGCTCTTTCTCTTTCTCCGTCGTCTCCGCGGGATCTCGAATCAAGCTTCTCATTACTACACCTCAGCCGTTGCATGGGAATACAAGTCCCCAACAATAGTATTTACAATGGACAGTAATATTTACATACACAAATTGATGCAGACAAGTCGTTGATCGGGCATTCCATGTCTTGCTTCTGACGTCGAGTGGTCGGTTTTGTCGAGATGGGTCTATGGATTGTGATACTCGTTCCTGAGTCGCTTTCTAGATGTGGCCGTGATAGGAGTGATGGCGGCGTGGGGGTTGGATGCGCCTGTGGTGGTGGGGTGGCACGGTGGGTTGGTGTGCGACGTGTTGGGTCCAGCTGGGATCACTCGCAGCTACATCATCTCACACCACACAGCTCCGATCACGAAGCGCCGATGTGGTATGAGGATGAACACGAATATGCGACAGAAGTAGACTTTTGGAATCTTGTGATAACGCTGAATAATAATACTATCCACTACATCTCTACCGTCTTGTCTTATCCCTCCCAAAAATCCAAAAATACATGATCAAGTAAGTTCCCCGTGAAAGTGATGAAAAAGAAAGAGAAAGAGACAGAGAAAGAGACACGACACGATTAAGTCCTACATGATGTTCCCAACTTACAGCCGAAAATTCCCACATCTCCTGTTCTCTCCCCCAGCTTTTCTCCCAAAAGTACAACAAAAGACACCCAAAAAGTGTTACAAAAAAACAGGACCCCGTTCTTAGTCGCGCCAATAACAATAATAATCCGGTTGTAAATGAAAATAAAAATAAAAACCCCAAAGACCAAAGACCACAGAACCAAAAAACAGAAAACAAAAGAAAAGAACAAGCCGAGATACAGAAGATATAATATATTACCGCCCCAAGCCTCCACCCCAACCCCAAAAGTGACAGATGATGAAAACCGAAGAATCAGAAAAAGTCGAAAAGTAACACCGTGGTAAAAACACCATGCTGCTGGCAAACTGCGCAAGTCGTCGCCGCGTCATGAAAACCGTTCCAGTCGTGAAAGCTGCCTCACTGTGCCCTACATAGCGGCCATGCTCACGCTCCCCTCAAAGCCCTCATCCACCTCCACCTCCTCCTCTTCCGCCACACCCACACCCGAATCCCCAAACAAGCGTCTCCTCTTCACCGCGCTGCGCTTCCCCTTCACCGTCGTCCTCGTATTCGTCGACGCCGGGCTCGGCGGCGCCAGCCCCTGCACCACCATATCTTCCTCGCCCTCGCCCTCGCCCTCGCCCTCGGCACGCCGCCGCTTGCGGCTCTCGCGCACCTTCTGCGCCTTCGTGTACAGCCCCTTGGTGTCCCCGAGCCGGCCCATGAACCGCTCGGCGTCGTGCTGGATGCGCGCCAGCGCCTCGCGGCCCTTCTCGCGCTCCTCGGCCAGGTCCGCGTCGAGCTCGGCGGCGCGCGCGTCCAGCTCCGAGAGCCGCGTCTCGAGCGTGTGTTTGTGTGTCTGCGAGGCGAAGAGGTCGGCGGTGAGTGTGTCGATGCGCGCCTTCTGGTCGGACACGAGGGCGCGGAGGGCGGCGATGTCGGCGGCGGTGGCGGCTTTGTGTTGCGCCAGTGTGTGTTGGAGGGCTTGGAGCTCGGATTCGACGGCGGATTTTTGGGAGAGCAGTGCGGTGTGGGCGAGGGTGGTGGACTCGACGTAGAGTTGGTGGTCCGACGACGCGGCGCGGAGCTGCTCGGAGAGCGCGGCTTCGGAGAGCTCCGCCTCGTCGAGGAAGCCCTTGTACTCGGCGATGGAGTGGGTGAGGTCGGCGACGGCGCGCTCGCGGTCGGCGATGGCGCCCTCGAGGCGCGTCTTTTCGGCGGCGGCGGCGCGGCGCGTGGCGTCCAGGTCGGCGACGAGGCTGTCGATGGTGCCCTGCATGACGTTGCGCGCCTGCGCCGTCTCCTTCTGCATCGCGGCGATCTGGCCCTTGAGCTGCTGGATCAGCCCCATCTTGTTCTCGACGTCGGCCTTGAGCTTGGCGATCGCGGCGTCGCGGTCGGCGATGACGGCGGAGAGCGACTGGATGCGGGTGGAGTCGGCGGCGGCCTGCGTGTCGTGCGCGGTCTGCATGCGCGCGATCTCGAGCGAGTTGCTGGCCTCGGTTTCGCGCAGCTCTTGCTCCAGCGAGCTGATGCGCTGGTTGGCGTCGCCGAGGCGGCTGTCGTAGTCGTCGACCATCTTGTTGTACTCGGCCTGCTTGTCCTCCAGCTCCTGCTCGACTTCTTCAATGTCCTTCTGTGACTGTGCCTGCTGTTCCTGCATGCGTTTCATTTCCGCAAAGTGATGCGCCATGTTCTTTTCGAGGGCTTGGTGGATGTGGTTCTTCGCATCGATCTCCTGGGCAAGCTTGTTTTCGACAGCGGCAACAGCCTTCATCTTCTCCTCCTGCAGAGTCTGAATGGCGCGTTCGTAGGTTGTGTTCTGCTCCTGGATGTTCTGGCGCAGCTGCTTCTCTTCGGCCTTTGCCTCCTGGATCTGCGCTTCCAGTTCGTTCTTCTCCTCGAAATCGTCAGCGGCGTTCTCCTGGAGCTGTTCAATCTCTGTCTCCGCCTCCCGGATCTTTTCTTCAAGCTCCAACTTCTCCTCAGCATCCTCAGCGACGATAGTCTTCAGCCTCTCAATCTCAGCCTTCGCGTCCGCAATCTTCTTTTCAGCCATTCGAAGGTCCTTTTCAGTCTGCTCGGTCTTGCTGTATGCTTTACCGAGAAGGTCGTTCAACCGATCACCCTCGTCCTGGGCTTCGCCGAGCTGCTGGTTGGATTCGGCCAGCTGCTGCTTCATGTTCCGGATGACAGCATCGCGGTCGTCGATGGTGCTCATCAGCTCGCGGACCTTGTCTTCCAGGCCCTCGATCTTGGACTGCAGACTCTTGAGATGTGCTGCAACATAGGCGGGAACAAGACCCAGCTCCATCTCGGCATCCCCGTCGATCGCCGCAACCACATCGTCCAGCATCCGCTCAAGGTCTTCGGCATACTCCTTGTCCTCTGTGGCCTTTGTACGAAGCTCTCCGATAGTCCCATTAAGCTCATCGGCCTTCGCGTGAAGCACTCCAAGCTTGTCGTCCCGCTGCGCCACAGTACTGTGCAGCTCGCTGATATTCTCCCGGGCTGTCATAATCTCGCGGTCCAAGCCGGACACCAGCTTCTGCAGCGTCTGCAGGGCGTAGCTGTTGCTCCCCGTCCACGCAAAGTCCTCGAGCGCGTGGCCCTCGTACGGCGAATTGTCCAGCGTGCGCCGCTGCTGGTACAGGTTCTCGACAAACTTGCGCACCTCCTTGAAGCGGTCCGACAGGTTCTGCACCAGCTCCTCCGGCGACGTGTCCGAGCCGCTTTCGCGGGCCAGCGCGCGGACGTTGTCCTCGAGCTGTTGGCGCACGGCCTCGGCCTCTTCGGCGCGGTTGCGCGTCAGCGTGAGCGCGGTGATGACCTCTTCGACGGCCATGTTGAGCGGCATTTCGCCACTGATCAGTGGCTGCAGCTTCTGCGCGATGATCCATTTTTCTTCGTCGACCGCCTCGGCTTGTTGCTTCAGGTCTTGAATCTCCTGGTTCAGCGTCCCAATCTCGATATTCAGCGCGGCCTTGTCGGTGTTGGCGGATTCAAGGGCGCCTTCCAGAAAGACAACCTTCTCTTCGAGATCCTGAATGGCCTCTTTGAGGGAGCGATTTTCCGACTGCGCAGATCCATGTTCCCTCTGCGTAGATTCAAGCTCGTTCTTGACATCCTCCAGCTCGCCTAGGTAAGCCTGCACGTCGTCATCCAAAGAATGGTTCCGCGAAGTAAGCTGATCGACCTTCTGCTCGAGACCCTGGATGGACTCTTTGAGCGAGACATTTTCCTTCTGCGCAGATTCAAGGACGGTGTTGAGATTCTCAACCTGGGCCTGGTAGCTCTTGATGTCGCTCCGCAAAAGATCCCGCTCGGACGTAAGGGCATCGACCTCCTCTCGCAGATTCTCAATGGTAAACTCCAATTCCGCCATCTCGATTTGCAGAACAGTCTTCTCTTTGTCAGCGACCTTGATGGCCTTCTTGGACGCTTCGACATCCGAAAGCAGATGCGAGATTTGACTCTCCATGCTCTCCTTCTCCACCGCAGAGGCCTCGGCGGCACTCTTGAGCATGTCGAGCTGCATCTTGGCTTCGGAAATCTGCGATTCCAGACCGGTGTTGGCGCTCCAGGAATTCTCCAACGTGTCCTCCAGCTCTGCGACCTTATTCTCCAGAGCAGCAATGTCGCGTTGGAAGCCGTCCTTCTCGTTCGACACGATCTCGGCAGCCTTTTCGAGCATGCTGATGCGCGTCTGCAGACTGTCGATCGTCTCTTGGAACTCCTCCTTGGCGATCTCGGCGGCCTCGATCTCGTCCTCGAGGGCGGCCAATCGGTCTTCCTTGCGCTCAATCTCTCCTTTGAGGGCGTTAGTCTGCTCCTCAGAGGTGGCGGCGGCATCATTGAGGGCCTCGATCTCCTGCTTCAACACAAGCTTGTCGGCCTGTAGCGTTTCGTTTGCGGTCGTGAGAACATCGTTCATCTGTTTCAAACTAACCACCTGGGCATCCAAAGCGGTCTTATCGCTCAGGTGCTGTTGGGCCTTGCCGTTGAGCTCGTCGTACATCTTCTTCAAACTGGCTACCTGACTGTCCAACCCCATCTTCTCGTCCAGGTGTTGTGCAATCTGGTCATTGAGATCATCCTGCATCAGCTTCAAGCTGACAACTTCGTTCGCCAGGGCATTCTTTTCGTTTGCCAGGACCGTCTTCTCGCCCAAGTGTTGCTCGACTTTGCCGTTGAGGTTGAGGTTGTCGGTGCGAAGCTTCGCCACGTTGTTGTTGAGCTGCTCGGTCTTGACTACGAGAGTGGCGACTTCGCTGTCCAGATCAGCTTTCTCGCTCTCGAGATCTGCAATGATCTCGTCCTTCTCCTCGACCTCGCTTTCAAGCTTGCGGATATTGCTGTCCAAAGTGGCTTTCTTGCTCTCAAGATCCGCAATTATCTCATCCTTCTCTCCGACCTCGCTTTCAAGCTTCCGGAGACTGCTATCCACACTGGCTTTCTGGCTCTCGAGGTCCCGGATATTGCGATCCAAACTAGCCTTCTCGCTCTCAAGATCCGCAATTGTCTCATCCTTCTCTTCGACTGCGCTCTCAAGATCCCGGATATTGGTATCCAGACCAGCCTTCTCTCTCTCGAGATCCCCAATAATCTCATCCTTCTCCTCAACCTCGCCCTCAAGCTTCCGGATATCAAAATTGTACCCCTCAATATCCCGTTCGAAATCGGCGATGCGCACCGTCAGCGCCCGTGCCTCTTCCGTCAAACCCGCAATCGTATCATCCTTTGCCGAGACCTTGCCGAGCAGTCCTTCCACCTGGTCCTGCAGACCCCGGTTCTCAAACTTCAGGTCTTCGATTTCCTGCAGATAGCCTTCAATGTTGCTCCGGAGCTCGGCGAGGTCGACCTCCAGATCGAACTTGACTTCGGCATTCTCAGCAGCTACGCCCTGGAGATCCGCAATCGTGGCTTTCATGTTGGCAATCATGGCGTCGGCCTTCTCCTTGTCGGCGCTGCCGGCGTCAACCGCCGCCTGCAGTCCAGCGATTCTAGCGCTGAGCTCGGCGGCCGCGGTGTCGACGTCGCGTTTCTCCTGCGTGGCCTTCTCGAGCAGGCCCTCCAGCTCCTCGATCTCGTCGACTTTCTCCTCGATGCGCTGGTACAATTGGTATTGCTCCTCGAGAAGCTCTTTGTTTGCTTCGGAGAGGTCGGCCTTTTCTTGGAAAAGCACCATCTTCTCGTCGTCGACGACTTCGTCCGTCTGCACGCAGCCGACGGCAACGTCCTGCACGCGGCGGCCCTCCAGCTCTTCGAGCTCGGTGATGCGCATCGCGAGCCGGTCGCCCAGCTTCTGCAGGCTTTCGTTTTCTTTGCGGAGGGCCCGCGCCTTCTGTTGGGCCTCTTCGGAGGCAGCGCCGGCGAGATCGGTTTCCTCTTCGAGTTCGTCGATCCGCTCTTGCGTGCGCTCGAGAGCCTCCTTGAGCTTGTCGTTGGCTTCTTCGAGCTCTTCGATGCGGTCGGATTCGTCGGGGTCGGGGACGATCATGCTTGAAGCGACGATTCCACTGTCGTGTCCAGAAGATTGGAAGTGTGCTCCGCCATCAAGCATCGAAGATTGGTCCATGGCAAGGTCCATCACAGACTGTTCGTCGTCGTCAATATCCATGCTCTGCCCTTCCACTATGGTTTCTTCTTCGATGACTGTTGTCTCTTCGAAAGTGACCTTTCTATGATCCTTTAATAGACTAATCTCGGATGTGAGAGCAGAGTTTTCCTCCATACGAATCTGCTCTTCAGCATCGTGAAAGATCTCATCGGCCTCCTGGCGGAGACGGGCCTCTTCAGCTCGGCGTTCAATGTCTTCACGTAACTGTCCAATCTGGTTTTCGAGATCCCGGATCTTCCGATCACGTTTCGACAAAGGAGTATCGCCGCCATTGCTGCTGTTTTGTCGTTGCAGACCGACAGAGGGCGATCTGGAAGGTGTATGAACACTTCGTTGTTGTGGTTCGGGTGTTCCGCCAGGTGAATCGTCGACGCCAACACTGAAGTCGAATCCCATGCCCATGTCGATATCCCCATCTTCGTCCTCCTGCTCTTCCTGAACCGGCTCAAGTTGAGAATCGAACTGGAAGCTGTCGGGTTCCTCCGAAGGTGCATGTCTCGCATTCATCAACTCCCGTTCCAACTCGGAAAGCCTTCGCTGTGATCCTGCAAGCTCAGCCCGGAGCTTTTCCAGCTCTTCGCGTGATTTCCGTCGCACAGACTTCTCTTCATCGGCAATGTTGTTCATCTCCGCGCTGAGTGCATTTCGGCGGAGAGCACGACGGGTCCTTGCCGAAAGAGCCTGCTTTAGCGGAAGGAACTGGATCTGCTGCGATACGCCGGCAGGGAAGTTTGGCTGGATGACGGTGGGGTTGACGGCCAGCGTGTGTCGACGATTTGGCCGCTTACCTGAAGAACGCCGTCGCTGTGAAGTAGAAGGTGCTGATGGTTCGGCATTTACTGACCCTCCAGATGTACGTCTTCGCTGGTGAGAAGGAGTAGCAGTGATCCGAATTGATGGACCTGGGTCAGACTGCCGGCCCTTTCTCGACCTTACAGGCTGAGAAGAATTCACGATTATGACGTCGTTTGTAGATGCAGGCGAGTGGGGTGGCGTAGCTTCTGTTGTGGGTGCCTGTGTTACGGGTGTCGAGACCTCCGCAGGCAAGCTAAATCTTGCACTCCGTCGCCGCGGTGCACGCGTACTAGGTATTGACACTGTGATTGGCGGCGGAGTGACAGCTGGTAGTGCGGTCTGCTCTCCACTTGAAGACGCCTCGTTATCAGAATCTTCAGCGTCTTTCATCGTCTTGCTGATGATTTCAAACGTCTTCAGCTCGTGATTTGTCTGGGGAACGCGTAGTCGAATTTTCTCGCTGGCGACGATCTTTCGTAACCGAACAGTTGGTGCATATGCCGCTCCGTCTTTCTCTAGCCATCCTTCCTGCACGAGCTCGTCGATTATCTAGAGAATTTCTTGTCAATGACTCTCCGACCCCTCGCCACCTGTTAGCCACTCACCATCTGTAACCGCTTTTTCCATGTCTTGTTTGGTAGAGGAATTTTGTTGGTGATACATATCGTCTGGAACGATGATTCCAGCGATTGGAAAGGTATTGGGCGGTTGGGGTTCTTCGTGCGGAAATTTGTGTCGACGGCCGCCAGCACGCGGGTTCTGTAGGGGTATGCCCGCTTCATTGTGGAGAGTAAATAGGGTTATACAGTGTTCGTTGCAAGGTAGTATCGCGATGGCGACAAGCAAAAAAAAAAACTGGTGTCCAAAAGGGTCGCGTCTCAAAGTTGAGGTGTTGGTTGGTAGGTGAGGAGCAAAATAAACAAGCCGAGGCGTTCAGTCTCGCCGTTTCTCGTCGCGTCCGGAGAGTCACAACAGCAACAGCCCCAGCCAAGCGCAGATGACGTCAAGTGCCTGCAAAACCGGCAGCGCTCGCCAGAGTCCAGAATTCGGGCGACGGTGGTCGGCGGATTCGCGATGGCGACAGAAGTTGAACAGACGAAGGTTTGCAGAGCACTGGCGATGCGAAGGTGCGAGGTGTTGGGTGGATTAGGTGTGTGGAGTGTTGTGGGTGGGCGCGCCCTGGAGCGAGCCCGGGGGAGTCTCAGTCCTTTAGGTGAGTCCACGCAGCCACGCTACCGCACGGTCCCGTCAAAACCTGGCCAGGCCCTGGCAGGCAGCGTCCGTCGCAGCGAATCAACCCCTGCGCGCGAGCCCCGGCGCGCCCGCCAGCTCAGAGCTGCAGCGCAGATTTATTTCGACAGGCAGCGCCCCTAGGGAAAACGGTACATCTTTGCATGCTCACGCAGCCCAATCGTAGGGAAGAACAGAGGGAAGGGATAAGGGCGAGGCGACGATACGATACGATGCGATACGGTGCGGTTCTGCGGTTCTGCGGTTCTGCGACGACGAGCGAGGGCGGAACACGCGTAGGTGGGCGGTTGGCTCGTGGGCGCTCACTGGACGGTGGACGGTGAAACGTCACTGGGTGCTCATAGGTGTTGCTAGTCGCCAAATCACCGCCCGCCCCAGCCCCTCCAACTGCCTGTGCTACCCCTCACCCCGTGGGCGGCCGGCCAGCACCAGCAAACCAAGTTTCAATTCGCCCATGAGCAAATGTTCTTCGTAGAGTAGGTACGGATGCACAGTCACAGACAGAACAGAGCAGGACCGAAACAATGCGATGACTTCGACGGCCATCACGATCAGCGAGCCAGCCATCGTCCATCATCCTTCCCTCCCCCCAGTCATTTGCTCAAATCCTGATTTTTTTGCTCCCCTATCTTTTCGCAACTGCAAAGCAGAGCATGCAGCGGAAATTTCTGCCTGGATGCCTGTGCAATTGGAATTTTTGATTAAATTCCAATGGCGGGCGCCAGGGGTGTTAAATGCAAATTACTGCAGCTTTCGTTTCAGCTCCTGCCGGATCGATGCGAGGTCACCTGACAGCGTGAATCATTGCATTATTCCATAACCGTGCGTTCATCGTTATGTAAGCGGAGCGCCGAATTGCGGGGCGGCAAATGTGGGGATGTAACTCGTACTACCCAGCTGGGAAATCCGCTGCGATGTAGATGTGTCCTCCTCTCGACATCTTCGCCTCTTAAACGCTCAATCATACCTGCCAGACCCAGTGAACGCTTTTCGTGATGGCCGCCGAACGAGTTGATGCGGAGATGAGTGTAGAGAATAAGGTTTCGTCAAATCACCAAATAAGCTCGGAAACGTCAAGTAGAAGCTTTCTTTGCAGCTTGCCCACAGGTCAGT
This sequence comes from Geopyxis carbonaria, assembly GCA_024516215.1. Lineage (NCBI taxonomy): Eukaryota > Fungi > Ascomycota > Pezizomycetes > Pezizales > Tarzettaceae > Geopyxis > Geopyxis carbonaria. The sequence continues at coordinate 514,838 of JAJJXG010000006.1, read as the reverse complement.
AAAGCTTGAGCTTCCAGTGCACCGTTTCTCTGCATTTATCCGTGGCGTTCTGCCGGGTTTTCTTGGTCTCCGAGGTGTGACGGATGGCTTGGATTCCAATTAGCACTGCAGATGTAGTCGCACGGCACAGACAGAAGACTGACGGACAGCCGCAGAGATCCTCCTCCTGATCGCAGAAAACATCGATGGCCACGACCTCGCCCGCCTCTCCTGCACATGTCGCAAGCTCTCAAACGTCTGCGCCTCGGAATGCCTCTGGGCTGGCAAGCTCGAGCGACTGTCCTGGCTGACCACGCCTGCACCGTACAAATCGTTCAAAGCCCTCTACGAGGCGACTCACTACCACCTCTGGCTCTACGGCAAGCTCTGGCACAGCGACCGACCATTCACAGGTTCCATCGCAGTCGCCCACTACAACGCCAAAACCGGCAACATCGACCTCTGCTCGCTCCTCGCCAACTCGCGCACCTCGCGCAACCCCCCCAAGATCTGGACCGCCGACGGCTGCACCCACCTCTTCCCCTTCAACCCAGTGCTGGAGGTCTGGCACGACCCGCTCGTCTCCCTCTCCGCCACCTCGCGCCCCGACGACCTGGGCGAAATCACCTACGAGTCGCTCTCGCACGGCATCACGCCCGTCTACACCTCGATTTCGCGCGCGCGCGCTGTTAAGCCGATGCCGGGCATGTCCGTGTGGCCACCCCTCACCATCCCCGCCGCCGACCGCACACGCAACGTCTCGAACAACTCGTTCCGCGGCAGCGGCCACAAGCCGCGCGACCTCGCCCAAGCCTCCCCGTCGATCCTGCGGCTGCGCAAGTGGATGCAGTTCGCGCGGCGCGGCGGGATCGCAGGCATGGAGCTCGCCAACGGCGTCGAGACGTTCAACGCGCTGGACCCATCGCTGTGGACACCGACCGCCGCACACCCATGGCGCGGACTCTGGGTCGGCGACTACTTCAAGCACGGCGCGGAGATCGTGCTGCTGCACCAGAGCGCCGACGGCAGCCGGCTCGAGGCCATCAAGCTCACCGGCGACCCGAACGTGCCGCGCGGAGAGCTGACGTGGCGCGTGCCCGACCTGGCCGCGGTGATGCGCACCACGCCCGCGTGGGAGGTCGAGTGGCCCGACGCGCAGGTCGTCGCCGGCGAGGGCCAGCTCGCCGACACCGGGTACAAGAACGCGTGCTGGGTGCCGCTCGAGGTGATCCTCGCGGCGCCCGACAAGGTCGTGGCCATGTGGGACATGAAGCCGATTGGCGTGCAGGGCATGACGGTCAGCGTGTACCGGCGCATCAGGGTGGAGGATTTTCTCAGCCACACGAGGAGGCAGGTGTGGGAGGAGGCGCCGTAGAGGGGGAGGCGGAGGCGCCGTGGAGGGGGAGGCGCCGTACAGTGGGAGGGGGCGCCGTAGAGTGGGACGTGATAATTAGAATTTTCGGTGTTTTTACTTGATATACATATATGTTTTACTTTGTATTCGTATTTGGCTTTTGTAATGGAGTTATCTTTAGTGGATTGATATTCGTGCAAATGCGTTGCTGACAAACGCGCACGCTACCGCAACAGCTGCCCCCAGCCCAAGTTCACATCAGCCTCTACCCAGCCTACCTCACCACCTCAACACCACCAACCCAACTCCGCCAACTCATCACCTCACCACCACACGACCAACACCCTCACCTGCCACTGCCACACCCCCAACTCATCACAACCATGGCGCCCCCCTCCCCAACCTCCTCCAACGACCGCTGCCCCATCTGCAAATCCCTCCGCTTCTTCACGCAAAACCTCACAATGCTGATCGAGCCGACGTGCTACCACAGCATGTGCGCCTCGTGCGTGGACCGGCTCTTCGGCGGCGGCCCGGCCACCTGCCCCTACGCCGGCTGCACGGCCCGCCTCCGCGCCAATCGCTTCCGGCAACAAACCTTCGGCGACATCGCCGTCGAGCGCGAAGTCGACGTGCGCAAGCGGGTCCACAAAGTCTTCAACAAGCGGCCGAGCGAGTTCCCCTCGGACCGGGAATGGGACGACTACCTCGAGACCGTCGAGGAGCTGGTCTTCGCGCTGATGTCCGCCAACAAGACAGAGAAGCTCGCGGCCGAGGACCGGCTGAAGGCGTATGAGGAGAGCAACCGGCCGACGATCTCGAAGAACGCGGAGCGCGCGGCGGCGGAGGCAGCCGCGTTCTTTGCGCGCGAGGAGGCGGCGCGCGAGGAGCGGCGGCAGCTGCGGGACGCGGAGGTGCGCGCGCTGGCGGACGAGCGCGCGGACGCCGAGGACGGGCGGCGGCGGCAGCTGGAGGCGATGGCGCGCGGGGATATGGATGCGGTCGAGCGCATCAAGGCGGAGGTGGCGGCGCGGGCGGCGGCGCGGCGCGAGGCGGCGGAGCGCGAGGCGAGTCGCGTGCGCACGCTGCGGGTCGGGCGCGAGCTGGTGCTGGCGGATCTGATGACTGGCGAGGGCGGGGAGGAGGAGGAGGAGGAGGGGGTGTGGGAGCCGCTGGGGAGGGGGGTGGTGGAGGAGAATGGATTGTTTGGCATGCTGGAGACGGGGAGGTATGGGAAGAATGCGTGGATTGATGACTTTGTGGCGCGTGCGGATGTGAGTGCGGGTGGGTATGCGCGGGATGAGTGGTATGAGCGCGTTGTGGGTGAGGTGTTTGGAGGGTTGACGGTGTTTGTTGGTGAGGAGGAGGCGCCGATGGTGGCGGCGAGTCCGGTGCTGGTTGAGGAGGTGTAGTGGGCGGGTGGGTGGGACGGTGGGACGGTGGGCGGTCGGTGTGTGGGTGGGCAGTGAGTGGGCGGCACCTGTGCAGGAAGCATACACATGCGACAAAAGGGATAATAAACGGGTTTCTTTCGGGATTTGCAATTGCAATTTTACGGGGCGTTAGGTTAGCTTTTTTTGATTTTAGACTACTTACTGATACACGTCAATGATAATGCAATGCTCTGCTGCGTTTCTATTTGATATGTGAAGGTGAATCATCTATCACAATGTAGAGTCGAAACTTTGCAATGTGACACTGTCTACAATAGTAAAACGCGGAGTCAGATTTAAACGTTTTGGTCGCATTTTAGAGTGAGATTGATGCTCTAACTATTTTCAGACTTTTCTTCACAACGTCTCGACGATCAAGAATCACTGGGGAAAGAGGGTTAGAATTAATATCACTCTAATAGTTCAAATCGAACCCCTTTTCCTGCTACTGTAGTTACGAGTGCTTTTTTGTGAGATTGAAGATTGCTGGCGTGTGTGTGCATCAGCACTCAAACAAAAAAAACTACGTCCCCATGCTCTTCTTCAGATTCGACAAGCCACAGCATATATCTCTCTCTGTTCCGTCGATCATCTGCTCACTCGCGATTCGTTGAACAAATTTGGATCGAAAAAGAACCATCACATTTTCTCAACAACTCAATACTTATGGAACAGACTCCAGAGCGTGCATTCAGACTGGCACAGGCCATACGGATCCGGACTGGAGGTCTGTAATGCAGATTTGTAGACCAAGTCACACTATTTGCAACACGGTTGAAGACCCACGTGCCGATTGATTTTATCCTTCATATAACGGCCAAAGGCTTGCTAATCATTCTCTTCCCCCTCCACGGTACTTCCGGTGCTGGTGTGATCGTCAATTCAATTCTAGTATAAGTGGTCTTTTCGACTTCGGTCCGTAGGTCAGTCTCTTATCAGAAAAAGTAGCACTGCGACCCTCTTGGGCGGGTTTGCTTGGTCCGGGATTGAGACATAGTAAGGTGGAAAGTCCCAAATCAGCAGCTCTACTCTGCTTCCTGTGTTTTCGCACTTTTTATTGACGTCCCGCCATACCATTACAAATCACTATGTTGGCGCCTTACTATTCTGACCGGGTGATTTCAATGTAGAAGTGTAGATACCGTGAGATGTCGTCGACGAGATATTTCTCATTGACCAGGTTCAAAGACTGGCAGCAGAGTGTGTAAAAATTAACGATGTCGTATTTGTATTGAGACTAAAGAATAAATTGAAAGAGAAGAATGCAAAACAAAGATCATGAAGATTTTGATCAGTTAGCAATTAATCTACTCTAATAATCAGTTGGCCCGTGCTCCCCGTCGGGCACGGACCACTGGTCATGCCTCGGCTGGCTGACTAAAACATGAATCACCGGTTGCAATTGAACGCGCCGCACTGGTCAGGTTCCTGTCTCATCCTGTGATCAAAACTAAAAAGATTAAGATATAGAGACTTGCGCTTAAGGTCCAGATTATCGGCGCTGGGGTGCGAGAAAACTCATCATCTTGATGGGTAGAAGTTCTTGCGTTTCCAGCCTGTTTTGTGCCTTCGAAAAGCGGCCGACCTCAATTGCGCTACCACAGCGCAGTATTTCAGCTTTGCTATCATTTTCACAAAAGTTGCCCAATGTATTTGCTCTTGGTTGGGTGTTGGTGTGTTACAAGCTCCAGATCCTACATAAACTCCAGATCTATGATCTCCAGATGGTTGCATCCTAATTCAGCAACTGGGAACCCCCACTTTGGATTATCTGGATCCTACAACGCAAGGTGCCTGGGTCTTGTAAACTTGTAACATCGAGGTTTATGATTTCCAGATGGTGGTTGACTCAAAAATTCGCCACCCCGGATGAAATGGATCCTAAACGCAAACATACAGAAACGATTTGGTGAACTAGCTGACCGGTTGGAAATTTTGAGTTGTAGGTCGTAGGATAACCTGTAGGCCAAGAAATTGGCCAATTGGCCTACTAGTCAACTACCTAGACGTAGGCCTACGGATATCCTTGTTGTGTCGGTCGGGCGGGAACATATGTAGCTTCTCCTGCATCTCGATTCTTATGCTGGAGTACCTCAATTCACTCCACTTATCCAGAGTAGGTATAAAGCTATGTCTTACTATAAGACTGTCATTGGTGGACTTTTTCCAAGACAATTCGGGATATTTTAGCCGGCGTTTTTTAATTGTTTGTCATGATATCGAGAGAACAAACCCCAAATCTCTGACTGTAGGAGAGAAATCTCTTCAAAACTAGAGACACCTTGTAGTGAGGTATATTTCTTTACCACATCGTCATTTATCCAATGCTCCACTTTCTTCTCTGTAAAATTTCTTCACTGCATTTGTGACCTGTCGTAATTCCGAATTGCGGAATCCGACATCTTTTTTCAGACAGTTGGCACACCCTTGGAGTCTTCGATCAACATCGAATCGTAGTCACATATGTTTTCAAATGCCATATCTGATTAGATCTCCATTGGTCTCCAGCGGTCTCCGCGGCATCAGATATCAGATGAAAAGACCATCGATCTACGCATCTTTTTGTGGCCCAAACTTCTTTCCAGGCATCGATCGTCTCCAGCGTTGACATCCAGTTCTACCTAGCCGATATCAAAACCCCCACATGTTTTACGTATTGGATCTTCTTCTCACGACTTCCCCGCACAATGTTAATCTCCAGCCAATAAATCTCAGTCGCAGAAGGCCAAAGAGGGCAATACAAACCCGGTCCGTTCCGTTCGGGCAGCGTTCCGTAGAATCTAACTGAAGTCGTGTGGTCGTATGGACTAAAGACGTGCCGATAATAGTGTTTTTTGCCAGTAAAATTACTGCTTGTCAAGATAGTAGGGAGATTTCGCAGTAACCTGAGCGATCTGTGATCCAGGCTAGTTTTATGGTAGAACCCAAGATGTTCTAAAGGAGATTTCGCAATCTTTGGTGTAAGGTAACTTGCCAAGTTGCTGTAATGCAGCGAGTTATGACTGCTAAGTCAGTGCACGGTCTTTTGTGGAAATTGATGTTTGGGCCGGACCATGGACTAGAGTACAAAGCGTTAAAGTGCGCACCCTAAACAACGCGCTTTACCCACCTTAGCTGGCATTCCTGAAGTTAGTGCCCTGAGAACTTTTGGGATCTAAAGGGGAGGTTTAGCGTCTGGGATTTCGAAATTGTGACCTTGGAACTTGCCGGTGACTGAAACAGCCAGAATTCCGTCCCTCAGGTTACTGCGAAATCTCCCTAGTTAGCTTCGGTCCAGGAATTTCTCATCTCGTGCGTTGCTAGCTGTCTGGCTTCAGTCAAATTCTTCGGTACCGAGCTGACAGAGCCAGGATTTTGAAGATTCCATGCAATTGTAGGATTGTTACAGCGTCTTCATCATGGCTAGTTTCTAGAGCTGTGGGGATTCATGAGACAATTTCCAGGGTCTCGGTAAGTTTGTTCTCGGACGTCGGCCATGCCAAAGTAGTTGAAATTCAGTAAGCGGTGCAACCTTGTCATGCCATGCCATTTCATCCCTCGCCAGGCGCCTCGCCCCGCTCCGCCCCACCCTATCTACCCTTGGACTAGCGCGCTGTCCCTCGATGTCACGCCAGCCAGCTTAAATAGTCATCCCCCTCGCCGATGTATTGAAAATTCTGCCCTCGAAAACACAACTCACTGGAGGAGGAGAGGAGATGCGAGTGTCGGGGGAGGGGGGGGTGAGGGAGGGAAGGAGGGAAGGAGGTAGAGGGAAAAAGGTATAAAATCTTCAAACTTCATATCATATCAAGCGTGCGAACCATGGCTGACTGGTTATTGAAGGGTAAACCTAGGGAAGAGAAAGAAAACAAATCCAAAAGGGCGTTTGACGAAAAACTACACAAACTCGAATAAGAACAACTCTGTCCGCAGTTCCGACAGTGTCTCCCATTATAGATATGCACTGGCACACTGGTCATATCTGTCAGAGGATGGAATGCTTGTTCAATCTTTCTCAACGACAGAGTTGTATAAGGGGCTTCCTCAAAGTTCTAGATGCTGCTTAAAAGCTAGAATTGAGATTCTACGTGAGTCAACCATGAGATTGGATCGCCGTTTTTGCCATTTATAGTTACATGCTAACATTTATCATAGATAGAGCAAGTGGAGTCTGTAATTGTTTATCGATGGCTTTCCACATATGGTCCCACCGTGCACAAATACTCAATACTAAACCACAACCCCGCTATTTGTGTTGAGTGCGAACAAGGTTTTGAACTCATGTCGATGCCCCATCCTCTACAACTCCGTGATGGGATTTCCGAATTGACACTTTGTCTCAATCATGTTTCGAAACCGATGGAAAGGACCTCGAGGCCGTATCCGAAAAAGCCCCAGTTGAAAGTAATCGATGAGAGCGTGGATCAAGCCGTGGTACCGGTCACAGAAGAAGAGATATCAGGCGTTCTAGGAAGACGGTTCCAGAATCGAAAAAGGCGTGATGGCAAGGTATTCAGTCTACAGGCTACCAAACCAGTTCATGAAATGTCGATTCGATCGATTGAAAGTACACGATTTTGAAGGAACATTGATAGGGGAGGATTAACGACTACATTGTAGAAATCCTTACGGCAAAAAAATCTGGAGCTGCAGCTTTCCCAACCTTGCGAAGGTCACTTGAACAAAGGTTCCAAGAGGGCCGTCCTTTCAAGGAACCATTGGAAACAGAGAGAATGGATTTCTGACCACTCACTGGAGGAAGTCCAACCACGCCATGCTCTTCTGGTAGACTTTTAGGGCATCTAGAAGCACGAAGCTGTGGGATTTGCTATTTAGTGTTTGGTCGACAGAATCCTAACACGGAAATCACTCGATTAACGTTTCTCTGATGTTGCAAACGACATCCTTTTTTGCAAGCTATGTCAACCATTACTGATGTTCGCGGCCAGTTTTTCAAGGGGTCCGTCTCTGACAAGAAACCTGCATCTATCTAACTTGGAAACATCAAGTCTCTTGTTGGACAAGATTATTATCATCAGACTTGGGGTTAATTTGAGGCCGGACGACAATCTAGACACTTGGGAGGTGAATGCATAAAACCGCCGCTTAATGATTGAGCAGCCGGGTCAAAACAAAATGCAAGCCACGATACAACGTCACCAGTGCCGGCGAATGCGCAAACATCTTGACAAAAGAACGCCGTGTGAACTTTCAGGTCAAGAACTCCGATTATACAACTGCAACTCTGCGCGACGAAAGCGCAAATATACTCCTGGCCGCAATAAATGCCTGAGAGATTCGCAACAAAAGGCAGACAAACACTTGCGATGTTCTCCTCCCCCAAACAAGGAAAAAGAGGACTTCACCCAAGCGTAGCCCGGAATCTAGTCATAGGCCAACTCATCCCTAGGCTAACCTGGGCCTCACAATGCTGGTGGAACAACAAAGAAGCTACAACAGTCCGGCTCAGCCCTGTCTACTATGCTGGACTACGGTGGATGCCTGGCCTACCTCCCTACACCCCAAACAGAATACTCACCCGCATATGCGCCATACCCCCCCCTGGAACTCCTCCTTGACTACCTGACAAGAAGATATGCCTTATCATTCTTTGAACGCCACACCGACAGGCCAATAAGCCCAACAATCCACAAAATCACCCAAGACTGCCTCAGCCGCGATAGATTCCTAGCCCTTGGATGTCTCGGAATGCATTACATGACAATTGTCATAAAAGGCTTCTCGAACAAAATCTAGCCCCTAGTATCGACGAAGAGTTCCTTGACCAGCCATGATAGTTATGGAAACCGTTGAAGATCAAAGGTTGGCTCGCGGTCTGAGCATTGTCTTTTGTTTGCGTCTCTTAGAAGAGAGTTTTAGATCCCAGGATTGGGGTAGGGGTGAGCAGCGGTGCCAAGTGACGATGGCCCCAAGAGACACGGGGATTGAGTGATGCTGGTCACTTTGGTACAGCGCTCAGTCCACTTAGCGTTCTGCAGAGGGATTGATTCACAGTATCAATGATGCAATACTGCACTGCTGGCCAGGTTGATCACCTCCCACAAGGCCAACCTCGAGGACATCAGAAATTGTATATAAGGGGGGTACGTTCTCCGAACAATATCAAAACCAAACCCATCAACTTACTCATATTCACACACCCACCTTCGACTATTCACACCAAAACCAAACCGATCGCCTTATTCATATTCACACACCCACCTTCGACTATTCACACCAAAACCAAACCGATCGCCTTATTCATATTCACACAAAACAGTATCAACTACTTTCACACTATCAATTAGGTTACACTGCAAAAGTCGAGCCGTCTTTGCAATCTTTTCAACAATCACCTTCACCTTCGACTATACACCACAAATCGAAACTGCACACCTTCAGAAAATGCCAAATTCAGAGGCTCACGTTCGCGTATGGTTCTGCTGCAAACTGTTGGCCAGCACGATTGACAATATACGGTATTCATGGCCGCTGCCCCTCCTGCAACAGTGTTGTCCAACACCTCGCCCGAGCCAGCAAAAAACTAGTGCACTCTTTGAAGAATCGCTCAGCTAAAATGGCAACGTTCTTACATCGTCTACATATCTCCCACGCCGTGGAGGTTCCGGCACCATAGAATAAGGATATAACACAGACTCGATATGGGTTTGGGGAGTGGGCCAAAGCCGAAGTATGTGACCGAGGAAGCTAGATTGGAAGCCTAACATACAACTCCGACATCGTGTTGCCAGAGTTCGGGAGAAAAAGGCTAGGGAAATTAGTGCAGCTGGATTGGCAAACCGCTGTGGTTCCATCCGTGGCACTTACAAATCGAACGGACGTTTCTTCATGTCAGTGCATCACCAACAGAGAAATAAATACATGCTGCGGTGACAGAATACGTCGCCGAGCTACGGCCCGAAACGCGTTTTCAAAAAAAAAATCTCCGAATTTTCAACTGTTGCTCGCACTCTGTACTAGACCAGAGGAACCAAGAGCGCACTGAGATACCGAGAGATAAGGAAATTAAATGCATGATCATTTTGTCCAATTTTTTTTAATAGTTGGTATTTAAACTATTGCATATAACATTTTATACATCAGGGTCCATAGTAGTCACGTTCCCAGCCGGGAGCTTTCGTTGCTCTCACTTCCATCGCGAGGAACGAGTAGTAACGCACCGCCTGGGTAGAGACTGGGTCCACAGATTCAAACAAAAAAAAAGACGATTTTAAGCTTGTTCACTTGATTTATATTTGTCATGAAAGTTCGATGACCATAAATTAGAAAAACAAGTAGAAATGAGACCGTTCACATCTTCTAAATAAAAAAAATAAAAAACCAATTCAGAATATCAAAAAATGAAATCTTATGAAAATTTGAATTTCACTTTCTTACATCATAAGCAACCCGCTGTATCTCAGAGCCAACGTTCTTGCCAAGGCGATGTACAGCACTGTCGATACCGGTGCAACAATCATTTGATATTTCTCAAAAAAAAACAAATGGATTTCCAAATAAAGACTACTCTCACCCTCCTCTCGTTTTCGTTGGGATAGATCCTCTGCTGCAGGGCCTGCTCCACAAGTTCATATGCCATCATCTCACCACGCGCTATCATTCCCCCTTTCAAGATTCTGTGGCGCTCTTCTGACTCTGACTGGAAGGGCCTGGCGGGCTTGGGTTTGATGGCCAACTCAGGCGTGGGTTTGTTCATGTTGGCCGACTCAGTCGTGGGTTGGTTCCTGATGACCGGCCATCTCAACCTCCACAACAGACCCACCGCCCCGCCACCACCAGTCCCACAAAGAACTCGCGGCTACTTGACACCTGCCAAGAAGCCCCCGGGCTCTTTGCAGGACGAGCAGAGAAAGCACGATGGATATTGACGTGGACACAACGTAGCCTTTTTCTTCAGCCTCTTCTCCTTCTTGGTAGGCGAATTATCCGTCATTACAATATCCCTTTCGGATCTTCAATTGAACGGTAGTCACCGAGAGATATTAGGCACAATTTGCCAGGTGCCGTCATACTTGAGAACACTAGATCTCTAAAAGTCGTCATGTGTGGAAAGATCAACGGATTCAGAGCTTTCGAACGCTTTGTAGGATCGGTTCGAATAAAACCCCCTCCAGTAGATTCACATGAAGCCATTTCACCCGTCTGAATATTGACATTGGCACTGATACCATGGGTATAGGTAGAAATATCATCTTCGTCCGAGTTGAACCCTGCATTGCGGTTCTCTTTGATCGTCTGTTCCATGAGAAGCGTAAATTCTTCGTCGAGGTACCCACTGCGTCCCGAAGTGTGTGAGCGGACACAGAAAAGCCGAGCTATGAGGCTAACTAAAAGATTGGTGTCCACAGCTGATGAATTGTATGGCCAGGAGGCACTGTGACCGGACTGGAAGGGGGGCCGGGCCGCGAGTTGAGTCGATCCATCTTCAGTCACTTGTGAGTCGATCCATCTCCAGTCAATTGAGAGTCGATTCATCTCCAGTCAATTGTGAGTCGTTCCATCTCCAGTCAATTGTGAGTCGTTCCATCTCCAGTCTGCTCCCCCGCTGCTGCAGGCAAGAGTTGCCAAAGTGTTGACTATCTCTTGACGCCCGCTCCATTTTCCCGTTAGGTTCGGGATGGTATGCTTCCACCTGAAAATTTTCTTCTCCGCTGGGCCGAAGAATCAATAGGGGCTCATTAATTATCAACACGGGGTCAGATTCATACTCACTTGTGAAGAAATTCTCCATCGCTGTCAGCAGCAACCGCCAGAGAACGCTCCGGATCCTAGGAATCCATCATCGCGACCTAGCTTCCTATTGTCCCAGTGGACTATTTCTTTGACGGAACATCAAACATAGAGGTGGGTCCGGCGAGCTTATGAGGGAGCTGGTATTACGCTTTCGCGCTAGTCCCTCAGCCGTGTGTTTTGAATCGCCAGTCACGATACTTCCACTAGCTAAGCAGGCGTGTGGTTAAGCTTATCGATTATTTCCCCCCACAATGCCATGCATCGTACGATTATCGATGGCACTACTGCATGGTAATGATACCACTGAGTATTTACATTGATTAGGTCTAGTCTTGATAGCGGGTCGATGCTAGGTGTCTGCATTCCCCAGCTGAGATTGCAATTGTGGTTTAGGCTTCTATGTGAGGATTAGGTTAAAGCCCCACTGTTTGAGAAAAATTCCAAGATATGCGAGCCGATGGGGGCCGTGAAAATTGGGGCTCGCTTCCTGAGAACCGTGGGGGATTGGAGATTTGGTACGGGATTCCTCAAGATTTTCTACATAAGCACTGGAGCAACCTATAATAACGTCTGATATACTGTGCCTATAGCTTTGCGCATGCATATGTAGGCAGTGTTTTATTAAACCTGCAAGCGCTCCTTCAAGCGCACTAGTCAAGTATCGAGTGCAGAGGAGATCTCCCGAGGAGCTGTCATACTGAACATCCTAATCGTGCCCTAGAGACTAGTCTCCTGCGCACGATTACTAGAGGCATCAGGCGAGGATAAAAAACTGGAGAAAGTACATACGCGTACACATTTGATAATAATTTATAAGCGGATTTTAGTTTCTCGGCCGGGCCTACGGAGAGAGTACAAACCCCCTCTCGATTTTGCTTGGGATTATTCTTACCGATGAAAACTAAAATCTTGATCTGTTGGGAAAAGCCGCTCTGCTATCGAGAATGACAGTTTCATCGTTATAATTTATTCACCGTCCGGGATTGGAATCAGCATTAGAACAGGGATATTCTCAACATATCAAGTATTACAGTTATACAAAACCGGGGTTCTACGAAACCATTCCATGACAAATGATGGTTAAATAACCGGCTGAAAATCGTTCGGATTTCTCTGAAAACGGTCAGACAATGGTTTTTATCACAATGACGGCTCAACGACCATTCGCAGAACCCCCCTTTTTTACGTATACAATCTGCAGACTAGAAGATACTGGAATGTGCTGTAGACAAATTGCAAACCGCTCTGGCCTCTCAAAGAATCCAACAAAACTCTAACCGTCACCTCGCCAAATCCAGTAAATGAACATCATACCGGTGCCGTTGTCCCACAAAGCAATATCATCGTTCGGAATGCTCATGCCCGCGGCCGTTTGAAAGCATTTGCCGTACCGAAGACGAAATATCTGCCTTGCTTCTGCATGTCTTGGTCAGCATAACCAAGCTGGCTTCATACCGATAAGACCTGCTAGTCCTGCCTCTTTCCACTCATCAATTATTCGGTGACACAGTTGAAAACACCGACATTCCACTGTGGCTTGGGACAGCTACGTATGCCATCTGTCGTCAAGGGATTAAACCCAACGTCTTTCGCAAGGCTTGCAACTGAAGTCTGCAGACCCTCCTCACCCTCCCGTTTGCCCACTCCAAACCACCTGGCGCACTCTACATCGTCATGTAGCAATGCCTCCACCCCTAACCCTCACCTCCACCGCAAACTCAATGCCCACTCCCGCCCTCTATTATCGCCCTGCAGTCTACAGCGGTCTTCTACACCATCCGGCAGCGCCGCGATCACGAAGCCACGCTGCGTGTGCAGACTGTTGACATGCACGCACCCAGCGCAAACGCCCGCCACCCCGGTCACCGTCTGTGTGATGCTCGCCGGTGTTTTCGTCCATAGTATAAGACTGCTCTGCTCTCTCCCCAGAGCGTCCGTTGTATCCCGAGCTGCAACAGTTCCAGAACCATCTAGTACTGCTTCTATTCTGTTGTTGAAACTATTACTACGAGACTTTTATAGGCAGTCGGCGGCGAAGGAGTTGATGCGCCAGGGGAAGTCACCATAAATCACTCAGCATGCCGTCGTTGTTCAGAGGGTTCACAACCCGCTCCCGCAGCTCGGAGGAGACGCAGGCGGATGAGGCGGCGAGGGATGCGGAGCAGAACAGACGAAACAACCAGCCGATGAACAGGTGGGGTGAATACACAGAGGAGTACATCAACCGCACGCCGGCTCGGGATATTGCCGAACGCAGGCAGAGAATGTCGAAGAGGGAGAGGGTCATGGATAGACTGAGCAATTTAACTGCAGGGAGCGGAAGCTTTGAAAATGTTAGGAATGGGCTGTTGAGAGGAGCGGCTGTGTGGTATCATTAACTATTTCACGAGATCGGGGAAACTTGTGGTTGTAGGAGGGTTCAAGTTTTTATTTGATGCCTTAACAAGAATAAACATTCAAAAAAAATATAACGCTAGTAAAGCTGTCGACAAGAATATACGACCGAGGGAAGAAACAGGTCTCCAGGAATGACACGCCATGAAGCAAACAACACCCAAACCAACCCAAAAAGATAGTAGCGAAAATACAGAACAGACGCTATGAGTCCGGCTTTTAAACAGAGATATATGCAAAATCAAACTATTTGATATCTAATATACGCACATGCTTCCTCCTCTTTGATTTATCATAAACAGTAATATAACGTGTATCGCCAGAAGAATGGCGCTCCAGCTGATGGGTATGCTTCAAGGGAATATTAGTTATGATCAAACAAGAAGAAATTACGGCTGTGGACTTACGCTGCAAAATCAACCATACCTAGCCCAACTATAGGGTAAAATGCCCAAGTTTGAACTGCCGCTGGGAAGCAAGGCTGCGTCAGAGAAAACATCTTCCCAAAAAACACTGTCACCTTCAGTGCTAGTATAAGTTGTGACCTCCTATGTGCTTGATCCCACGGTCTTAATTGCCTTGGAGGTTCTAAGCCGGAAACAGACGTTGGTGGTGCAGGGGATTCGGTCCGTCGTCGTCGTACAACCATGAGTGATTCATTCGGAGAAGATGGCTCCGACGTCTCGATAATTGGCCTTGCAGATAGCATCGATGACCTTCTTGGTTTGGACGAGTGTGGTAATGGTTCGGTGGATGCACGCTCTGTTTGCGGAGTGAGATATTCATGAACCGAGGACCCGTTCCCGTTCCCGTTCACAGGTGTACCTGGTCGGGGAGTATCGGCAATTGGAGAGATACGACGAAACCCCAAGGCCTGGCTATCATCGATTATAGTAGAAGTTTGTGAGCCCGAGACACCCCGTCTCTGATCAATCTTAGCAAATGCTTCCTGTATGGGCGAATTTCTACGCACCGATGGCGCAGCCTTGTCGTCCATGTTTACTTCAATCTTCAATAAGATTTCAACCGCTGTGGGCCGTACACTAGGATCGGGGCTTATTAATGTTTTCAATGAATGGTATAATCTTTCTGGCAAGTCTGTCCTTAGTGCTGTAGCATCTTCAAGCCCTTGCCAGGCAGTGATTTCTTCCCGCAGAGCAGCCACATCCTCATTCTCTTCATTAAGTGCGTCGGCTCCAACATAAGGAAGTCTACCAAAGCAGATAAAGTGAAGAATCATGCCCAAAGAAAACACATCTGACTTGGTTGTGAAATTTTCATAATCGCCATCAGGAGTGACTGCGAGGTGGTTAGTTTCTATCCTAAAGCACAATACTAAACAAACCTCTGCGTAATACTTCTGGGGCACAGTAAGATATGGTCCCGGTGGTTCCAGTAGATTTGCGCATCTGGTCCTCCTGCTGAACCTCGCCAAAGTCGCTTACAAGAACCTTCAAGCCTTGTCCGGGTACATCCTCGTGTAACAAACAATTTGATGGCTTTAGATCACGGTGAATAAACCCATTTGCATGAAGATGCCCCAACCCCGCGGCGATGTCACGGAAAAATGATATTATTTGTTCGAATGGTAATCTACGAGGATTCCATCTCTGATCTGGAAGATCTGGTTGGCCGCGCGAGCGCCTTCGAAGCCGGTCTTTCAATTGTTCCGTCGTCGACTTCTTTGGAGAAGAGGCGTTATTTATTATATAATTGTGAAGGTCACCAGAATTGCAATACTAGATCTAGTTAGTATCGGCTATCACACGAACGTAGACAACAACCTGTTGGAGAATGAAGGCGCAAGGCACACTCGGTCCAAAGTCTTCCAGAAAAAATTAGCCGGACAGCCCATTCAAAACAGTAGGCTGTAGACTGACTTGTCAATCGCACATTCTCTAGCCATACATGCCGATAGGACACAAGGTTCTGGTGAGATAACCGCTGCAGCAGTTGGACCTCCACTAGGACCTTTTTCAACCATTCGTGATTATCACCTTCAAGGTATCAGCTACCATATAGCCATAAATTGCACGATCGTTATGTACCGACGGGAACTCGTTTGCAAGCAAAGTTTCCAAGAGAAACATGATCTATCATATGCTTAACGAGTAGAACGACACCCTTTCCACCCCTTCCAAGTTCACGTTCCGTAACGAAGAAGCTAATCGTAATGAGTAATATGTCAAGAGCTGTTACAGATATAGATTATACCGCTCGTAGTAGCCAGGACTAAATGCAGTGGCGTCGATTCCGTCTGTGTTTTGAGAACGCAAATCATTCTGCTCACTAATGACTAAATCATCGCCATCACTATCACTATCTTCTATCTCTGAGTCGTCTTCTACGCTTGGCAGTTGGCCCTGTGCTCTTCGAGAAGATCCAATCGTGATGCTGTCCAAAAGTTAAAACTATGTTTGTGTAACCCTGCGTATCGAGAGAATATACTCTGACTCTAGCATTCGAAAGTAATCCTGATCGACATAGCCCGATTCTGCCAGAGGAACACTCCGACGAGCTCCCGAGGATTGGCCATTAGCCTGACTCACTGGCTCTTCGTCATGATCCGATAGCTTTCGTTTGCAAAGCGGACAAGTCTGTAGAATAGGTTCGAGCGCTGTGGGCGGAATGTCTCGCAGCGCAATCTGAGCAGTTGGAGAAGCTTCGCGTAGGACTACTCGGCGAGACTTCGGGTCATACAACACGAGGGTCTGCTGATGCCGTCTTTCGGCCACAGATTTGGAGTCAGCATGTTTCGCTCTTAGAATAATGCTAAGGAGAGACTTCATGGCATTGAAGGTCTTACAGAACCACAGCCCGAGAATCGTCGGCGTTGTAGCGGATGAGCGACATTCTTTAGAGCTCGAGTGTGTAGGCCGAGACGGGGTTGACAGATTCCCTCAGCAGCTTGGATAGCCGAGCGACGTCCCTTCCGTATGGTTAGGAACAGTTATGTGGTAGACATAATATTTTCGAGAGGTCAGTTATTCAATGTCGGTGGAGTTTCGTGGAAAGGTGGGAGCGAATGGCAGGCGATGAGATCGCTGGAAGCTGCTGAACTAACACTGCATGGGCGATTGGTACAGCACGCATCGGGTGGTCATTCGGCCACACTCGGGCTTTCCCGTGCTAACGTGAAACCAAACCTATTGAAAAATGTGTGTAACTGAGCTTTATTTGGTCTTTGTGGGCTGTTGTTTGGGCAATTAAGCTTCTTTTTTCCCAGACATCTTACATTTTTGCACAACCCGTGCTCTGCACTTCATATCTGACCTACAGCGTGACAGCGTCATCTCCTCCAGTCAACGACTGCAGCTTTGTTTAAATGGCCGCGGGGAAATTTGGGATGGGCAGGGATAGTTGGCATGACTACCTGCATTTATCCTAGCGGAATCACGTGGTTGGCGGATCGCCCGTTGGTCGTCCCTCTCGTTGTTTACTTGACCTCAAAGAACGCGCAAACGACCAACAGCCCATCACCATACCACACCTCCATGACATGAGCGCTCGATTGCTCCATGTCTCTCCCAACAATATTGATGCCCACATATCAATCACCATCAGCGCAGGAGACTCCACGTGCTACACGGGCCGCACGTCGCGTGCGCACAACCACCAAGGTCTCGTCAGACACATCGCCTTTCTACGACGACGATAAATGGAAGATATTTGTGACCACCGAAAGTCAGATATGCTCCTGGAATAGCAAAGGCCTCGAGCCCGTTTTTACATCCTCGTCTCGTGGCATTGTTGCTGCAAAACATGCCCAAGATGGTGCGCATTGTGTTCCTCCCCCGGATGTCCGGTTGCGGTTGTTAAGGACTTCGTTTTAGGTTCGACATTGGCGATTGCGGACGCACAGGTCATCCTGCTTCGTAAGGTGAAGGACGGGCAGGACAAATCATACCGCCTACGAGGAACACAGGTAGGGTAGTAGACGCACCCCGCAGTTGGCACCGCTCGCTGACTACGTACCCGCAGCGATGTCGTTTGCTGCAATACTCCCACGACGGCAGTAGCCTATTCTACACAGATGCGTTTCACAACAGTGTCCAGGCCTATTCTTTATCGGAGCGCCGCGTGACGGATGCTGCAAAGTCCCATCCGTCCCCCATCAGTACATTCGCGATCTCCTGCGACTCAAACCTGATCCTGTCAGCCTCCGCAGATCCTCCTGTCATTCAAATCCACAACCAATTACACGCTACCACGATTTCGCTGGCCCCGTCAGAATCGGCCGCACCTGTCGTTACATGCGCGTTCCATCCGAGCAGAAAGCATATATTTGTGCTGGCGTTTGGAGACGGGGTCCTGGCCGCTTACGACTACAATAACCTGTCCAAGGCGAAGCAAGAGAATCCCCTCGACATACCAAGATGCTATCCGAAGGCTATGCATGCGTTTAAGCACCTTCACGACCCTAGTGTTGTGGGGTCCGCAGGAATTACTGGCGTGGAGTTTATTCCCGGACACAGGAGTCGGGCTATCACAGTTGGAGAGGACGGAAGGTGCTTTTTGGTTGATTTCGAGCAGGGCTCGGTCGTGGGGAGCTGGCATATCGGTGCTCCAGCGACCAGTCTTTCGATGAGAGACATAAAGCAGGGCCCTGCCAATCGGAAGAAGGAATTAGGTGGTTTTCTTATTGCGATTGGGACTGTGCATGGAAGATGTGTCATCTACGATGGAAATGCGAACAAGGTCGCCGAGAAGGCTATCAATACCGAGGGTGATGCTGTTCTAGATGTCGAGTGGGTATACGGAGATGTCCCCGTGCCAGATGGGGACATGTATTCGTCTCCAGAACCTCCTTCATCACCTGTGAAAGCAGCATCCAAGAAGGAAGCTCCAGCAAAGAACAGACGAACACGGGCGCAGAAACCAGCGATTAATTCTCTGTACGAGAACGGGAAGAATCCTTCGATCTCTCTGCCCCCTCCACTAGAAGAAACCGACCATAATGTTGGCGTCGGAGCCGTGCAAGTGGACAAGAAACGTGGATACGTGAAGCCCGATGAACCACCTGAGCAATTTCAGGAAGTGGCAGAGGCCACAGAGGGCTACATGGGCTTATTTAGTCCTGTGAAGAAGAAAAGAGCACCCAAGCCCGCATCCCTACCCGAAAAGAAGGCCGAGAAAGTGACGAAACCTTCCGACCCTCGTTTACGAGCTGCAGCCGAATCGAGTGATCACCGAAGTGCCATTAGCGCACCGCAGTTGTGGGACGACCCAGTTAAGAAAGGAAAGCCTAAAAAGAAGGAGGAGGAGCCTAAAAAGAAGGAGGAGGCCCAGCCGCTCGTGGAAGAAAAAAGAGATGTATTTGATGTGTTCCAAGCCGACAATCGAGATCAAACCACAGCAGAAGAAACTCTCAACTCTCAAGGCGCGTCCGTGTATAATCTCACTTCTGTTACAACGGAACCAGTCAAGATGTCGGAAAGCACTACTGATGGAAAGCTACTCAGCGAGATTCGAAGCATCAGGGCAAAGGTGGAGTCGGGTAGAGCATCAAGAGCGGCCAACAGCACACTTGCCCTTACTTCGCAATATCTTCCCAGCCGTTCCAGAACACAGCCTGTTAGTAGAGTTGGGACTGTAGTGCCAGATCCAAAATCAGGGAAGGCTGTCAGCTTGCAGGAAGGGAATGTGTTGCCATCATCATCACAAGACACTGAGGCAATCGACAGCTCAGTGCTGCCACCCACTGGGACCGATGGCCACGAAACCGGCCACGAAACCGGCCATGACACGGCTCATGATACAGTAACCGATTTGCCAGGCCTCAACACCGACGAAACACAGCCAGACTTCGAGGACACAGTACTCCCCGCCGACAAGCCCGAAGAAGACGGTGCAGACGACGACATCTGGCTCGCCGCCGCCTCCAAACGAACCCGCAAACGCAAGATGCGCTCCCGCATCGGCGACGAGTCCATCAGCTCCTCAGGCCTCCACCCTGGCTCCAACATCGAGCTCACCCACGACTCCTCGACCATCCGCTCCACCAAGAGCCGCAAAACCGTCACCATAACCTCCAGCTCGCAGGCAACAGTCAGCAACGAGACCGCGCGCTCCGTCGAGCCCGCAAAGCCGCAGCCGCTGCCCACCCCGCAGGCGTCCATGTCGGAGGACACTACCGTGGCCAAGCCCGTCTCGTCCACCAACGCCACCTCCGGTTCCGACCACCCCTCGCAAGTCGTGACGGCGGCGCGCTCCCGCCTCGTGCCACGGCGGCCGGCCCCCACCCCCGAATCCGCACTGGACACCAGCATCCGCGGCGCGCTCGCCGAGATGCAGGCCGCCATGGTGCTGCAGATGCAGACCATGCAGGACGAGATGCAGCGGCAGTTCCGCGCGCAGAACCGCGAGCTGCTGGCGCTGCACAACGAGGTGGGCCGCGTGCGCGAAGAGAACGGCGAGCTGCGGAAAATGCTGCTTGGGGCTACTGGCAAGAAGGAAGAGAGCAAGTAGGTGTATTGATAAGAATAAGAGGAAGAAGAAGAAGAAGAAGTGTGCATTTTATCGTTTATTGTTGGCGTTGGGGCGGGTTAGAGGACTACTACAAAGTACTGTGTTTTGTTTATTTATCTTGTATTGTATTGATACCAGGGCGTTAGGGGCTGCCGCGAGTGTGGAAGGCGAGTCGCAGACCATCATGTCTGCAGCTTGCTATAATTCAGTCTTAGAATCAATGATCCATCCAGTCCCCGTAGCTCTTCACTCGTCAGATTCATATTCCCAAATCCGCTTGGCAAAAAACGCATCACGTGTCCCTTAGCCCCACCGCGGGGTGTTTCCATCCCACTCCATCCGACTCCATCCCCGTCCCCCCATTACCACCAGCTTCACCAGCTTCACCTTCACCCCCTCCCATAATACCCCCAATTCCATACCCTCTACCAACAATGTCCGACACCGCCGTCGCCGACAAAACCGCCGAAGCCCACCGCCGCGCCACCGAGATGGCCGAGCAGGCCAAGCTGCCGTACGTGTGGAAGCAGACCATCAGCGACGTCGACGTCAGCGTGCCCGTGCCGCCCGGCTCGCGCGCACGCGACCTGGCGGTTGTGCTGACCGGCTCGAAGATTGCGGTTGGGCTGAAGGGGCAGGAGCCAATCATGGCGGTGCGTACCCTCCCCCGCTATGCCTCCTCCAACCTGCCCGCGCTCACCTGCTAACCCCGCGCAGGGCGATCTCCCCAAGCCCATCCGGCTCGACGAGTCCACCTGGTCGCTGGTCGACAACCGCAGCGTCGAACTGCACCTGGAGAAGACGAACGCGCAGGAGTGGTGGGCGCACGTGCTGACGCACCACCCGGCCATCGACACGTCGCGCATCAACCCCGAGAACAGCAGCCTCAGCGACCTGGACGGCGAGACGCGCGGCATGGTCGAGAAGATGATGTTCGACCAGCGCCAGAAGGAGATGGGACAGCCCAGCAGCGATGAGATTAAGAAGCAGGAGATGTTGAAGAAGTTTATGGATGCGCATCCTGAGATGGATTTTTCGAACGCGAAGCTGCAATAGAGTGGGAATCAGGGAGAGAGGGGGGAGGGGAGGTAGGGGGTAATGGGGGTGGTGGGATACCAATGGGCTGTAGAAGGATTGTAGTGTGCTCTCTGGGCAAAACTGGAGTGTACTGTGTATGTACGAACTAGTAACAAAGGTCGTCAACCATCAATCTGCGGGACCTTTTCTCGTAAAATTTGGAGTGTTCGCGCTGGCAGTAGCACAGAGTAATCTTGAATCCGTAATCTATACAATTCTCACATCCGCTTGGCCGCACTCAACCCCTCTATCTACGGCCATAAACCAGACAAGGAAGATGCCAGAAGCTACTCTTACCACCGACAGCAGCAGGACACATCAATACTATGAACAACCCATACTATGTCCAAGAAGCAAACATACCACTGCCAGCTTCAGCTCCACTCACATTCTCCCAGCCGGAAGAACGAGGCCAGGAGACAATATGCTACCACTAAGCACCTTCATGCAACCTGTAAAATGCCCCCAGGATCATCTGGGGTTTAAGCGGAGCGACCATCCCGGCTCCACTCAGATTCTCTCAGCCGGCCCTTGACGACCCAGCGGACCTAGAGAACATGATCGCACAAATACCAGGCTCCACTCGGTGGACCTGTATTGTCTGCGGCATAGGATCTTGGAAAAGAAAGAACGAGGCTAGGAGACATGCTGCTTCTAAGCACCTTCAACCTGTCCAGTGCCCAAGAAGCAAATATCTCACTCCCGGCTCCGGTTCCACTCACATTCTCCCAGCCAGCCATTGACGACCCTGCGAACCTTGAGAACATGATAGCACAAATACCAGGATCCACTCGATGGACCTGTATTGTCTGCGGCATAGGATCTTGGAAGAGAAAGAACGAGGCTAGGAGACATGCTGCCGCTAAGCATATTCAACCTGTCCAGTGCCCAAGAAGCAAATATCTCACTCCCGGCTCCGGTTCCACTCACATTCTCCCAGCCGGCCCTTGATGACCCCGCGAACCTAGAGAATATGATAGCACAGATACCAGGATCCACTAGGTGGACCTGAGCTTTCTGTGGCATGGGATCTTGGAAGGGAAAGAACGAGGCCAAGGGACAATATGCTGCCATTAAGCACCTTCAACCTGTGTGCCTGTCAAATGCCCAATGGTAGAAATGGGCAAATGCCCCCAGGATCATCTGGGGCTTAGGCGGAGCGATCATCTACAATTGCATTGGACGCGAAAGCATCCTGTGCTTCTGAGACATTAAATAGGGTACATGTTACGCACCGGACAAATGTGGTATAATTCAGGCATGTAACTCTACATCGTTACTAATCTCACTCGACGCCGCATCACAACATAATGCCTCATCCCAATTTTCTCTTCTTCCCGCCCTCTCTTCTCTCCACACGAAAATACCAAAAGATATATATATAATAAACAATGTATAACAGACCCATTCCAGGAAGCTAAAAACATAAGAAAGAACCCAAAAGTGATGTCAAGAAACATAAAGCTGAATAACGTAACCCCAATAATACACGATACAATAAGATAAGAAAAGAAAGAAAAAAACGTAATGTGTAAACTTTGCTACTATTGGTACAACATAAATAGCGCGCTTTCCAGCCCTACTTGCGGGGCCGGAGAACTCGCCGCGTCTTCTCGATCGACAGCTTGTGCATAGCGGACTCCAACGACGACTGCCGTGGCGTTTCGACCGCGGCGGCGGCGGATTTGGCGGAGGCGGGGGCAGAACAGTCCTACATATCCTGCCGACGCTTCCGGATCTTGGAGTACCCACTAAAACACTCATCCTCAAGCTTCTCGATCTCGGCCTTCGTGAGCCCAGCCTCCTCGATCATGCGGATGGCCTCGCGCAGCGCGAACGTGGCCTTCTCGGCGGGCGTGGGCGGCGGGTTGTTCGCGGCTGCGTGCTGCGCCTCGACCCACGCCAGCACCCGCGGCGCGTCGTGCAGCTTCAGATGCGACTTGATGCGTAGCCGGTCGAGCGAGTGCGTGTCCGTCGTGCGTGGGAGGCCGTAGACTTCCGCCGCGGCGGAGATGCGCGCGAGTTGGTCCGAGTTGAAGGGGTGCGAGTTGGGCTGCGTGGAGGATTGGCGCTCGGGTTCGGGCGCGGGAGCGGGAGGGGGAGTGGGGTCTTTGGCGGGTTCGGGGGAAGGGTCTTTGGCGGGAGTTGGTGGCGGGGGTTGGGCGGTCTTGAGGGCGGGGGGTTTGGCGGATGCGGCGGCCTCTTGGGGAGGTTCGGGGTCTTGTTTCACCTTGACGGGCGTCTTGATGGGCGTCTTGGAGAGTGCAGCGCGCCGTCGAGTGAGTCGAGCCTCTGAGGCTGGGACTTTGATTGGGACTGGAGCCGACTCGGTAGGAACAGGAGGGGTCGCCTCCTCGGGTGGTTGTTCCTGTTTCTTTTCCTTGCCCTTGACAGAAAAGAGGCCTCGAACCTTCCGTGAGCTCCTCGTTGGAGTAGCTTCAACTCTACTCGGCTGTGGGGTGGTTTGCGAGTCTGCGATCTCGGAGTCAATGTCGCTCATCTGCGTCTCCTGCACGAACGATACATCCATCTCAGGCGCTGATACGACACCAAGGGAAGATCTGGTTCTTCTCGGCTGGAGATTCAAACGGGATTTGGTGGGCGTTGGCGTTGGCGATACTGAGACGTCCACTATTGGCATTTGTTAGATCATATCACTTTGTAGATTAACACGTGAAAGGCTTACTGCTTAGTTCGTCTTCGTAATCCGGAAGCACCATTGCCCTCGTATTCTTCCTTGTGGACCTCGTTTTCACTGCACTAACTGGTGTCTTAATGATTGAAATAGGCTTCGCTCGTTTACTAGGCGGCGCTGCAAGTTCATCGGGGGACAGTGAAGGCATCTTAACTAATGGTCTAGGAAGTGTTGCAGGTATGACATCTACGGCATCCACGTCTACAACAATCGTGTCCAGCATTTCGGGGGATTTATTAACCTCCTTTGGACCTGAGGAGACTCGTTTTCGCTTGCTTGCACTGCGGGGAGGGGGCTTCTTTCTAGCCCTCAGAGGTGTTCCGCCGGCTGAAATAACTTCTTGAATAATCTGAGCTTCTGGTCCGCTGTATGAAACATGCGATTCGGTGTCTGTTGTCTCGTATTGATCCATGTTCTTAACTGGATTAATCTGGACGCTGATAGGGCTATGTCCCGAATTGCCAACAAGGTCTGCTATGTCCATTAAAGGCGATATATTCTCATATTCCGTAGCAGTGTGTTGTGTCCGGTGACTGCTCTGCTCGACAACCTCTTTAGCATCGACAAACGGCTCTTCCGGCCCGGTTGATTTCTCCCTCGCATCCACTAGCTTAGCAATAACTTCAGATTCTGACGGAATCTCGTCTGGCTCCGGCGTAAGCATGTCAACATCCTCTGACATGGGCTCAGGGTCTAGCTTCTGTTCCGTGAGGGGTACAGGTGGTGGTAGTTCGGGTTCACGCTCCAGCCCCTCTGATAGCTCTGGTGGATCTACCTGTGTTGCTAATTCCATGGGTTCATCCGGGCGGTCTCCATAAAGTTCTACGGAGCCAACAAAAGATGGGGTGGCAGGAAACGCTGCCCGACTATCGTTCATGCTGGTTTCAGAAACAAAAGAAACCATAACGGCTGAAGGATTTTCCTTCACGGTTGTTTGAGGCACCAGGACGTCTGCAGGTCCAGCGTCTTCCGTTTTTATAGGTTTCTGGTCGTGCTTCTCTGGCGATAGAACCATATTTCTTCGCGACCTTCTGGTCGGTGTTACTGCTGCCAGATCCGAAAAGATATTCGCAGTCTGGGCCTGCCTTTCCCGGGTTTCTTTCTGGTGCTCTGTCACAAGCTGCGAATCCTGTGTCTCGAATTCCGGTGTGTTCTCAACTGGAACAAAATCAATCTGTGAATCCATGTGCGGAAGCTTGGGGGGAGGCTGCTTTGCAGGCGTCATAGATTTTCTTGAACGGACTAAATATGGTGTCTCTTTCACTATGGCACTAGGTCTAGGCGAAGCCTCAACTGACTGCATCCGACGGGCTGGCCTAGGTGTTGGGCTGGAAAATATGTTTTCCACAGAACGTAGATCGTCCGCTTCCTGTGAATCTTCAAATACTGGGGGGGTGGCGATGAACTATAACCAATTAGTATTGTGCTGCATACTATATTAACACAACTTACCGAGTCGTCGTTTTCTGGAAAGCTGGGCAAAGAAATATCAGCAACTGAGCGTAACCTGCTTAATCCTAAACGGACCCGTTTGGGATATGTGATGGCGGTCTGTTTTCCAAAGGTTGCGTTCCAAGTTTTGATGGTGGCGTTCGCTGTGTCTTTGCGAATACTTTCAAATCCGCAGGACAAGAGGGTAGATAGATGTGACAAGACAACGCTATCATGCTTTGGAAGAGTTTCGACCGCACGCAAAACCTTCGTCCAAATTGTTGTAGCTATAAGAGCATTGAGATCGTTTTTCTTCGATATTAAATGCTGCTCGTCCCTTGCCCACATGCCCAGACCCTCTTGCATCTGCTTCAATGGTGCTATTGATCCTTGGGGCGCTCGAGAAATGAAATCACTAATCGCCGAGAATAGATTCAATCCCACCGAGAGTATCTCCCTCGCATTATCCTTGTTGTAGGATGTTTGAAGCATGGTGCTACCCAGTGCAAACAGGTTCTCGAACGACTCTGCATTTGTTGCTTTCCGTTCAGCTAATCCAAAATGCATTCTAAATGTATTTTCCATCTTCGGTCTTGTCTTTGAATAGTTGGCCTTCTCAAAAACAACCATAGTGCGCGTCAAAACTGTCGAAAGATCGACATTCGGTTTGATGTACCTCAGCGACTCGGCAATAGGCTCGATGACGTTCAAAATGACAGCAGATTCGCCCAACTCATTATGAATAACCCTGATGAGTTCGTCGAAAAGTTGTTGCCATCCGGTCACATTCAATTGAGATCCCCATTTAAGTATGCCAACAGCGTCTTTGAACTCCCCGGTAGCCGGCACTGGGCTTAGAAGCGCCTTTTCTCGGGATGGTGACGGGAGTGCCTTGCACGTCAAATCGGAAATGATGTTCCAGAGGGCAAGATCCGTTTCACTCGCACCCCTGCGAGGTAACAGCCCTTCATAAGAAGCTAGAAGTTGCAGTCTCTTGCGGCGAGAATCCTGTGAGGTGTTGCACTTGGAAAGAATCCTCTTCGCGCAATCCAAGTACTCAGCGTCAACGGGAACGTCTTTCGGCGGAGCCATCAACAGCCTGAATATGTGAAGAATTGGCGCATATCGTAAACTGCTGTTGCTATCTACTCCAAATTTGTTCGAGGGTGTAGGTGCAGGAACGTATCTTGACTCCTCGTCGTAGCCCAGTTGTTTTTCCGTAAAACAGAAGGTTCCCAATGATTCTAAGGCTGTTTCAACCAAAAAGCTAAACATAGCCATGAATGAAATTGTTCCTTTGTATTGCGATTTGTCGAAAAATGCTGGTCCTGTATTCCAAATGCGCTGGAACATGTTGAAAATGTGTGAGACTGCCTCCATAAGTTCAGCCGATATCTTAATCTCTTTGCTCCCGGCGTCTGCCAGCGTTTTCGTGAATCTTTTCCAAAGGAGTCGGGCACCTGGTCCATTCATTTCCTGCCATGATGATTGGGCCAGTCCTACTTCAATGGTGCTCAAAAGCTTTGCGCAGTTTGTTCTTACCCATCGTGGATCCAGTCGCGGGATTTCGTCTGCCTTTATAGTCTGACCAACTAGAATCCTTTGTTCATTCCAGATCTTATGCGTCGAGCCGTCAAAAATAGCGCATAGTATGTGGCAGCCATCTGGAACCTCCTCTCTGCTCTGCAATGCTAGATTCTCCACTAACCCCACTATAACCACATCCCATATGTCCAACCACCTTGGTCCGCAAGCCGGTCGAAATCCGTAATAAAGCATGACTGCGACATTCACCATGGCTGCCTTACGAGGTTTCCGTGTATTCGACATATGATGCATAGGGTCCAAATATTGTCCAACCGGCTTCGCCAAGAGGGTTAAAAGTCTCTTCGGGGTCTTGTGGTCGATGTCCATGGCATATATTAGCTTCGACCATGCGACTTGTGCCTCCACCTTTACATCTTTGTCGGATACGTTGAAGCAAGTCTCTATGACCCTTAACCAGGGATTAAAGAATGTCCACTGGTCTTTTCCTTGCACCAAAAGCAGGACTATCGCCCACATTCGTGATACGTAAGCCCCTTCCCCGTCCATCCTCACAAAGTGGTCCAGTCGGTGACGGATATGTTCGAACATCTTTCCTCCTGTGGGGACTTGGCGGTCGAATATGTCTGTTATAGCACTTGCCACTGCTTTTTCTCCTCCGATGGCCTTAGTGGCTTCTGACATCAACATCAACGCGTGCGTCCGTACTTCCTTCACACCACTAAGCAGCCCTCCCCATGCATGTTCCATCCAGCCTTCAACCCGCGAAAGCATGACCATCTTCGAAACTGAGAGAACTTTGATGTACAGGTCGATGCGCTCCTTAGATATCGATTTGCCTGTAACCCGATCATCGAGTGTTTGCAGAGACGCAACTATCTTGTTGCATCTCTCTTGCGTCATGATTTTGATGGAAAACTTTTGCTGTGTTAAAAAGTGTAGGTACAGATTGACTGCAACTTTCGAAGTCGCCGGATCCTCTATTTTCCGCATGGCATTCTCCATGAAGTATAATGACATCTGCTCGTCAAGACAGGTTACCATGTATGGCGTCCAACATATAATGGTCATCAACTTAATGGCACATTGCGCCAGCTGACTATCTGCATTTCCTCCTTCTGCCAACTGTGCGTGGAGATCCCGCTTGATAAACTGTGCAAGTCGCGGTATTTTTGCTTGTAGCGCGCCCACATCGGGTACCTCATCGTAGGCCTTTAGAACGTTACAGAAGGTGATATAAGCATCGAGTTTCTGGCTTCGCTCCTGGGAATCCAGCGCCTGTAAGATCGATTCCAGCATGCTGATAAAAGATGCATGGGTATGCGCGATAATCGGATAGTTTCCACCCGGAGTCGGAGAGCTTAGCACTGAGCTAGGCGAGAAGGGTTTGAGGATAGACTTTATGCTCTTAGGAGTAGAGTTCCTGGGCGGAAAGGGCGACTCCGGCTTATGGTATGTCGTCCACGCCGACCAGGTGACACTCTTAGGTTTCGAAGAACCCGACTCGGCCGAAGAGCTAGGTGGGGATGGCTCTCGTGGGGATGAAGGTGGTAGTTGAGCTGGGAGTTTGATGGACCCGTCGTTCAGCACTTCCCCCTCGAGCGGCCTTCCAACCGACCGCGGCGATTCTCGTGGAGGCGTTGGTGGTCGCGGATCCTCTTGCACTTGCTCCGAATCTATTTCTGAGGGACTGTCTTCAAATTCCACTTGAACCATGACGAGCGCGCAAGAGCGATGGTGTTAGGGAAGAGAAGTGGAGGGACCAAATCTCAACGGCAGACCATGGGATAAAAGGGGTATTAGAGTAGTCAACGACAATAAAATTGATTGAGGAATAAGACACAACTTCAAAAAGAAGAGTCGACGTGATTAGGCTGGATAAAAGGGCGGTATGTCGGGAGTTTCGAGAGTGGTGCTGGGCAAGAAGCGAGAACCTCCAGGCTCTCAGGCGTGTTCTGTTTGGTTGCTGTGTTCGGCAACGTAGAGTTTGCGACGCGTCTCAGGCAGTAACCACCAAATTCGACGCGTTAATGAGAAATGACCCACGCGGTGACATTTGTTCACCGAATGTTTAGTAATGAATTTATAAACCAACAACGAACAATAAACCCATTGAATGGTAGCTTTACACAATTTTATTTTATAAAAGTTGCATACTACTCTCCTGCCTCGACGATCAAGTTGCATTTCCTCCTGGTTGAAGCGAGAGGTCTACATAAAACATCCTGGGCCGAATGACCGCTGTTGTTTGAAGGTCTTCACAATAATGTACTCGTTCGTCATACTTACAAAATATGCGATCATGTGTAGTATTATATGCATATCAAAGGTTTATTCTACAAGGTACTTCGAAAACGGGTTATTTCCATGTTCCCTCACATCATAAACTCATCGGATCTTTACTCGGTTCTCGGATGCAGACCTTATGTAATAATGGCCGGCTGGTCACGGACCATGAATTCGGGAGGCCGCTCTGAATCTAACATTGTTGCCGAGCCTCTCCCAATCGGCTTCCGAAACATGTTGGTCCTGCGGCACCAGGCTGGCGTTCATGATACCATGATAGAGTTTACCCCGCACCTGCATGCACCAGGTCCCTAACGCAAGGACATGGTACTCTAGATTCATGCAGAATCTTTGCCGGCGATCTTCACACCTCCACGCCGCACCTACCATTGTTATGGAGTCTAAAAAACATGATGAGCTGGTCTTACAGTACCTGGACACCATTGACACCTATCAGTTACAGATGAAGCAGCTATCCTCAGAGCTTTCTGCTGGATATCTCGCACTTGCTCAGGCAAACTTTCATTCAACGGGAATTCGATACGGCCAAGATTTTTATGATGAGAGGATGACAGCAATAAAAAGAATGGAGCTGAAGCCAGTGGATGGGCACATCGAATTTATCTTGAAACCTAGAGAAACGGCAGATGGTGTCGTCACATCGGACAAAGCGGAACCCATAGAAACAGAGTCCAGCACTGTTCGACAGCGAAAAGGTGCAAGCCAAAAAGTGCAAAAGGGTCAATTAAAGGAAGAAGAAAAGAAGGAGGTTGATGAAGAAGAGGTGGAGGAAACCCCACAAGTTGATGTTCAAGATCCAATTCGGTGGTTTGGTATTCTAGTACCGCAGTCTTTGCGTACTTCGCAGAGCCGTTTTTCTAGTGGTAAGCTTCATTGAATTCATCAGCAAGTATCTCTTAACTGGTAGCAGGTGTGGACTGCGTATTCCAACTCTCCACAACTATTTCCAAGCTCGAAAGCCTCTCAACCCAGATGTCCTATCTCAGGAACACAGACCATCTATACAAAATCCTAATATCGGCACCCCCAATCCCACTTCCTGCATCGTTACCATTGTCCCCACTAGATACCCAGAGTGGCTACATACATCTTTGCACAGGTACTCAGGTTGCGGGAGTAGTTGGCAGGTTTATGAATGACTTCAAAGAGCTTTGGGTTTTACGGATTCCATACGAACGAGTTGTCAATGGCATAAAGTGGGAACGTGTAGATGAACGAGACGAGGCTGGTGAGAGGTTTCCACATCTCTTTGCAGATTTAGGGAGAAGTGAGGTCGACGCTTGGGCAGCACTGCAAAAAAGTGATAAAGGATGGGGTGCAGTGTTTAGTACTGCTGACTGGAAAAAGTTGGACCCTGGATCAGCTGTCGAAGGGTCCAATATTGATTAAAATCTTTGATTTGTCTACACTATTATGGTAAGTATTCGGACTCGGACCAATGCAATTATTTCACTCCACGGTAATAAATCCCTGCCTTGGAATCCTACCGCAACGGGTGATGAGTTGGAGTCGACCTACTGTAATACTTTTCTCGTGGAACCGAAAGATTCCGAAATCGAACCGTGTTTTAAAGAGTGTTTAAAACTCTCACTCTCACTCACATGCAGTGTAAACAACCCAACTCTATCTAGCTCCTATACATAATACCGCTCGTACCAATAACATTGCTTGGTTCATAAAACAATTTTGTTTCTCTTCTTGAACTGTGAGAGTTCGGGTGCCTATAGAACGACACCACACCATTCTCGGCAACGCGCCCAGGAAGTGGCTCGCCGCAACCGTGCATATAAATAGCAATTTTCCTAGCTCTTCAAAGGAGAAATCACCAAAGATATGAAAGCAGCAAGGAGGTCTTCGCAGTAGACCCCACTCGGTAATCACTCACGACGCTGACGTTAAGATTGTTTCTGGAAGCGGAAGGTTGGAGAAGCCTTCTCGAAGGAAATTACCCTCATTTGAACCAATGTTGGATTAATACCTAGTGAACCGTGGCCGACAAGGGGGTGACGCCTGTCATCTGTGATCCGTGGCGGCTCACATCGACGAGTTGCTTTAGTTGCGGCGGGTGTTGGTGAGTAGTGCTGGTGGTGACGAAAGAAAGAACACCACAAGACGGCGGCCAAATCGGAAAATACAAAAACCCCCCTGGCTCCATCATCTCCCTATTTGACACAGAAGTCTCCACAGATAAAGATAGTCCGGCGTCACGGCTGCCTCCTTTATCCCGCGAAGCTATGAATAACCCTCTTGCAGCTTTCTTACTTGATTGATCGCCTTCTCCTATACCTACAGTTGACCCCTCGCTGCTTGTTTGATCCTCTCTCACCTCACAACTCCCACAGCCCCACATCGCCCACCCACAAACTCCTCTACTTAATCTCCTCGCTCCCGTCGGAAGACAACCCGTATAATATGGCCTCCAATCTACCTATCACTGCGCGCTCGGCTCCAGGCGATGGTGTGTACTGCATCTTCGATACTCCCACCCCGCGTATTCTAGAAGGCTGACTCCGATGTGCTGCTTCATCTGTAGATAAGCTGAAGCAGGTCGAGCGTCTGTTGGAATGCCTGCGCATGGATCTGACCGACAGAACCCTTTCGCCGACCCGTGAGTTCTACTGTCCCGCTCGCAAGCGGCGCTGATGCCTTACCGGTTCACGCAGACCGAGCCGCTACATTGGAGAAGCTCAAGGTGTTTGGGCGAGACCCGAAGGGGTCGGATCCTATCTTCACGCGGGAGGTGTGCTTTTTTCCCTTCCTTTTTTTTTCTCGCTTGGTCCCGCTTCTGCATGAGCCATGCAAGCTGACTGCGACGTTACGGCGTCCAACTCCAGGGCATCGAGACTCTCTGCAAGCACGGATTCATCGCGAACGACGACGATGTCGCTTCGGCACGAGAGGCGCTAAGGTGCCTAGCCAATGCACTCCTGGTTGTTCCCAAGACAAGGCAGATATTTGTCGATCTTGGCTTTCCCGAGAAGGCGGCCAAGAAATTTGAGGTTCGTGGCTATGTCACCACTTGGGACTCGGCAGCGCTCCGGATAGCTCATGTGGGGTTATTGTGTAGAGCGATTCTGCAGATGACGAATTCCTGCTGGCACGGATTCTCTTGATGATCACCTATGGTACTACGCAGGATTTACAGAGTCTCGTGACTGAGCAGGGCTTGGAGCAGAGCATAGACAATGTAAAGGGCAAACCTAAAGCCCGAAGTCCTTGAGAAATGCTAAAAACCAGCTAGGCGATAGAGCGACATGCAAAGAGACATTCTGACGCAAAGTCGATATCGCCGATGGAAGACATGGCTTTAATAGAGACACTAAAGCTTATATTCAACCTGTCACATTTCGTAGCGGCAGATAAGAAACAGAAAGCTGAAGCAGAAGCATCGGAGAAAGATTTGGAAAAGACAGAGCCACCGGTAGACGCGAAGCAGGGTTTGTTCGTCAAGTATGCACTGTCCTAGCCAAGGGGGTTCATGTCACTGATGACATTCATTGTGTGCAGGTCAATACCGAATCTATTCCAGCTTCTGCGTCTGAGAAAGCTCCCCACCTTCCCGCTACAGCCACCCGTCAGTTCCATAATAAATGCTCTACTGGGTGCGGATCTGCTGGTTAGCAATACCCTGGCATTTCCGGCTGAAAATGAGACGATCCACATGGAGAGGCTGGTGGAAATATTGGACAAGTCCATAGATCCCAAGTTTACCAAGATTGGAGCGCCATCGGGTGAGAAATGGGACGAGGCCGGTGTTCCGTTGATTACGCTTTTCCGGAACATACTCGGAGTTGCGCCCGAGGGAGTCAAGACATACCTGAAGAGCAAGCTGCTGCCGTGCGAAGAGTAAGCGTTCCGGTCCATCTGCGGCAACTGGGGTAGGTTGGTGCTTATGATCTTAGGGAACGAAACCAGCCGCTGGGCAAGGGCACGACACTCGCCGCAAGACTGCTGCAGCTATCGGCCGCGGCCGCTGCCGCCAACACGCGCGAGCACATTTCGAACCTGCTGTACGAGCTGTCCTCGAAGAGCCCCGAAGAATTCATACAGAACATCGGCTACGGCTACGCGTCCGGCTTCCTGCTGTCGCACAACTTCCCGATCCCGGCCTCGGCACTCGGCTCCGACGCCGCCGCCTCCTCGTCGGCCGCATCGGCCTCGCGCCCGGTCAACCCGATCACGGGCCAAGCTCTCGACGCCGAGCCGCGCAGCAGCGACCCGTTCGCGGGCATGAGCGAGGAGGAGAAGGAGCGCGAGGCCGAGCGGCTGTTTGTGCTTTTTGAAAGGCATGGAAACATCCCCATCCCACTTCCGCTGTGGCTGCCGTTCGGCCGCTCCGGCGCGGCGCGCAAGATGGCCAGAAGGGCGTGGGCTAACCTGAGGCCGCGGAGCAGGTTGAAGAAGACGGGCGTGGTCGACATTAAGAACCCGGTGGAGCAGGCGATTGACGAGGGCCGCTTCGAGGAGATCGAGTGAGCGCTGAACGCGGCGGCGGCAGACTAGGAGGTGTATGATATCGATGAGGGGCGGGAGGGGGATGGCGGGGCGAGGCGCGGTTAATGGGATACCAGGCACATAATACTGTAGTGTAAACTTGCATAGCGAGGTGTATATGAAGGCTTTACGTACTATATACATACATGTAATGGAGATACCTTGAAGCGGTTATGATGGATGCAGATGCATGATTTGGATGATTTTGGACGGCATGTACCGGCGTGTGAGGTGTGTGCAGGGAGGGACATGGACGAGCAGGCATTCGGGGTATTTGGCAAAACGTCAGAGTGTTCACAAACAACATACCCACCAAAAAACACAAACTTTTGCAACTCTAAACCCGCTCCGCCCCATATCCAGCCAGTCCGCTCTATGCCTGCTCCCCCTCCTTCTCAGCCTTCGCCTTCTCCGCCGCCTCCCGCTTCTTCTGTCTCTCCTTCTCCGCCTCCTCATAAACCCAATCATTCAAGCCCTTCGCATTCCTCGCAATCTCGACCGCATAAAACTGCATCCGCGGCACGAAGATCGTGCTCTCCTGCTCATACTCATCGCGCGCCCCCTTCCGCAGCAGCGTCCCGAAATTGTAGTCCTCGACCGTCTTTTCGTACGCCATCATGAACTTGCGCCACTTCTCTTTGCCGGCCTTGCTCTTCATCGCGTCCTCGTCGATCGGCGCTGATGCGTCGAAGTCGGGGAAGACGAGGTGGAGGTGGGTTAGGATTTCGGAGTCGTGCTTGGTGAGACGTTGCGTGGAACCGGGCGTGCGCTCGAGGATCGACCAGTAGATTTGGGCGTGCATTACGGCTTTGACGGCGAATTGCTTTTCGATCTGTGGGGGCGTTAGTGATGGGCGGGAGGGCGGTGGGCGGGTGGGTGGGGGTGGGCGGCGGAGGGAGCAGAGGGAGAGGGAGGATGGGGAGAATGGGGGGGAGGGGACGCACGTCTTCCAAGTTGTCGGCCTCTTCGGCGTTGAACGTTTTGGACTGTTTGGACACGGCTTTCGACATTGCGGCGGTGGTGGGGTGTGTCTGCGGCAGGCGGTGGTGGGAGATGTCTTGCGATGCGATGCGATGCGATGGCGGGGTGGATGGAGGGGTGAAGAACTGTTGGCCGCAAGGTCACGTGCGTCCTTAGTCACCAGTCTGAGTTCAAACACTGTTTGCTTCCGAGTCTGAGCTTGCTCCCTCTCTGTAACTTACATCACACGATTACATCTATCCGTGCACTAGACCCTCTGGCGTCTAACAGATTAAGAGTCTCAGTCTCTGACTGAATCATGAGCTTGCTTGGGAATTGATCAATCCCACTGCTTCCCATCTCCCACTCTATTGTCACAGCTCAGCTAACATTGCTTCAGGATCGAGTTCACTTTACTGATGGAAGCTTGCTGCTTCATCTCTTTACTGACAGCTCCTACGAGCGTCATCTCTACACTGGGAGCTCTTACGAGTTGCTTCATCTCTACACTGACAGCTTCCACAAGCTGCTTCATCGAGTCTTCATCACTGGCTGCTCTCACGAGCTGCCTCACTGCTTTACACTGGAGCTCCAACGAGCTGCCTTAATTTACTTTATCAATGACAGTACTTACAAGTCTGCCACTTTATTGACTCTCTTATTGACTCTCTTATTGACTCTCTTATTGAATATCTCATAGTAACATGAGTGTCCAAGTTTCTACTTTAGTATCTGCATTGAGTGTCGTTATTATAGTTCTACAGCACTGTTCAGTGTCGCTAAACAAGGCAATCATGGCACCAGTGACTAGTCAGGCTATTCTAATTAGTACGCAAAATATGAGTGCTATTATATTAACCCAAGCACAAGGGTCACTGTGACTATTCTACTACTTCTAAAGCCTCCAAACCCAAGTTCTATCACAAGGGTATGGCTGTATTTTATCTGTATCAATATCGTTGTTTGGAACTCAGGCTGTGGGGGCGTGTTGGCCGCAAGGTCACGTGCGTCCTTAGTCACCAGTCTGAGTTCAAACACTGTTTGCTTCCGAGTCTGAGCTTGCTCCCTCTCTGTAACTTACATCACACGATTACATCTATCCGTGCACTAGACCCTCTGGCGTCTAACAAGAACCCCACTATCGTAGTGTAGTGTGCGCAGAGCCGCATCTATAATTATCCGAGTGCGCATATAAAGTTGCGTCTGTCCCCGCAACTTAATACACTTTATATCAAGGCCACCACAGGTTAGGACACGAGTAATAAAGGAGACACAGTTTTCCCACACTGTCTCTGTGGCTAAAAAATACATTATGTGATGTAGTTGTAGAGTACAATCCCGCCCCCCCGCCCATCGCCTCATTCCCTACACATTCCTTCTCTGATCCTCCAACTTCTCCCACTTCTCCGTCTCCCCCCACCCAATCCTAACCTCATCCGCATTACTCACACACTCCAACAGCCCCACCGTGCCGCGCGGGAGCGCAAACGTGCTCTCCACCTTCTCCTGCGTCCACCCCTCATCGCGTCTCTTCAACACCTCTCGCAGCACCTCCACCTTCACCCCCCCCCTCTCCTCCATCCGCGCCCTTGCGGCCATCGTGCGCAGCTGCGGATTCATCCGATCTGCCCCCCCGCCGCGCGCCTCCGGTGTGCCCAGGTGTGCGGTGCCGACGGAGCGCAGCATCGCGTCGAAGTCCGGGTCTGCGGCGTCGGTGAGGATCGTGGCGTCCTTGGGGTCCGACGTGGCGTAGGCGGCGGGGTGCACGGTGGGCCCGGGGTGCGGGGAGATGCTGCTGGCGTGCGGCGTCGCCGGCGTGCCGAGCGTGGTTTGGCTGCTGGGTGTGGATGTGGGGGAGGGGGGTGTGGTGCGGTTGTGGGGTGAGATGGGGGAGGAGGGGACGGTGCGGTTGTGCGTGGGGTATTTGCGGGCGGCGGCTGAGCGCGCGGGCTTGGTGAGGCGGGCGCCCATTGTGGAGGTTGTGCAGGGGTGATGGTGATGGTGGGCGGGAGACTGGGGGAGGGAGAAGGGGGAACGGGAGGGAGATACGTCACTGACTGCGGCAGGGTTACCCGGGGCCTGGGCGCATGCAAGCTCACTCGATCGCTGCTGCGGGTGGTGATCTCACAGCACGTTGGCTGGAACACCAGCCCGTACGGCGTCCGTGGCGTTCACGGCAAAATGCAATACGTCAACCATCGCACCCTCCAAGCTCCAACCACAACCACAACCAAAACCACAGCAACGCCCGCAGCGGACAGCATCTCCGGCTATATGTGTCCACGACGTCACTCTTACACCGCTCCAATGCACCACCGACTCATGACGTGATGCACCCAACTCCTGTGATAAACCCGCCGCCCCCGCCGAACAGCTTTGCCATCTTGCTTCCACCATGTACACGCTCGCACGCTGCACTCGCCCCGCCTCTGCCTCTGTCCGACTCCCCCGTCTCCTCGCCGCAACCCGCAAAATCCACACGCCGCCCGCACGCTCGCCCACCCCCCCGTCGACGCTCCAGCACATCCACATCCGCACCAGCACCCCTTCCTCCAGCGCCCACCCCTCGTACACTCCTCCCCTGCCCCGCAGCATGGCCACCATATCCTCCACCGCCCGCGTCTCCGCCGCCCCCGACCCGGGGCTGAACCACACGTCCGGCCACACAGCGCCCGTCTGGCTGTCGACCGAGCCGTACTCCAACTTCCCCACGTTCCCGAAGCTGAGCACCGACATTCCCGCGGGCACTGAGAAGCGGCCCGACGTGTGCATCGTCGGCGGCGGAATCGCGGGGATCAGTGTCGCGTATGAGGCGGTGCAGCGCGGGCTGTCGGTGGTCATGATTGAAGCGAGAGAGATCTTGTCTGGCGAGTCTGGAAGGACGAGTGCGCATTTGGCGAGCTCGCTGGATGATCGGTATTATGAGTTGATCAAGAGTATGGCCTGCCCCGTCCTGCCGTGTTTGTGTTTGGTTCTGACGGGAAGCAGCGTTTGGCGAAGAGGGTGCGCGCAAAGCGTTCGACAGCCACCAGTACGCGCTCGAGCGCATCGGCGAGATCGCGGCGGCCGAAGGCATCGAGTGTGAGTACCGCCAGCTGCCGGGCAAGGTGATCGTGTCCAAGTCCGAGACCGCCGCAGAGTACGACAAGGAAAACGACCTGGCGGACGAGGTGGCGGCGCTGCAGACGCTCAACATCCCGTACAAGTACGAGGAGCACGGGCGCGTCGGCGAGGCATACACCGGCGGCGTACTGGAGTTCCAGAAGCAGGCCACGTTCCATCCGACGAAGTACCTGAATGGCGTCCTGAAGGCGCTGAAGGAGCGCCATCCTGGGCGCTTCAAGGCGTACACGCAGACGCGCATGGAGAAGTATAAAGACCATGGCAAAGACGGCGTGACGGTGCACACTGAGGGCGGCCATACCATCAATGCTGCGAATATGGTCATGACGACCAACGTGCCGATGCGTAAGTCTTTGCCCCACATGCCCCTCTACACACTGTCTCACTCGGTGCACAGATATCGCCTCGATAATCCTTAAAGAAGCCTACTACCGCACCTACTGCATCGCGCTGGCCATGCCGAAGGACGCGCACCCAGACTACCTCCTCTACGACAACGCGGACCCGTACGTCTACGTCAAAAAGACCGCGCACCCCGACCCATCCAAAGAGTATCTCATCGTCGGCGGCGAGGACCACAAAGTCGGGCAAGAGACCACAGCGGGCTACGGCCAGCACTACGACAACCTCGCTGCCTGGGCGCGCGCGCACTTTCCCTACGTCGAGTCCAAGCCGGAATTCGCCTGGTCTGGCCACATCGTCGAGTCCAACGACAACCTCGCGTTCATCGGCCGCAACACGGGGTCCGACGTGCGCACGTTCGTCAGCACGGCGGACTCGGGCAACGGGCTCACGCACGGCGTGATCGCGGGCAAACTCATCACGGACCTGATGATCGGCACACCCAATCCATGGGAATCGCTGTACTCGCCGTCGCGCCTGCCGAAGCCGCGCACGCTCCCTGAGGACCTGAAAGAGAACTTGAAGCAGAACTTGACGTACAAGCGGTGGATCCAGACTGATGTCAGCGACATTGAGGAGATCCCGCGCTGCAGCGGCGCAGTGATGCATGGCGGCATCTCGAAACTCGGGAAGCCGCTGGCGGTGTATAAAGACGGCGAGGGGAAGGTGACGACGTTTAGCGCCGTGTGTCCGCATCTGCATGGCATCGTGGCGTGGAATGCCGCCGAGGGCAGCTGGGACTGTCCGGTTCATGGCAGCAGATTTGATGGTGGAACCGGGAAGTGTGTGATGGGCCCGAGTATCCATGGACTGGCGGCCGAGGATGGGAGGGCGGAGGAGGCGCAGAAGGGCGAGTCAGGGTGAGGGGTTAGCAGACAGCGTTTGGTTGAATTACGAGTTCATGTCGATATGTTAATGTAATCTGATAATTGTTTGAGGTGATGGTATGGTCGTGTTCATTTAAGAAAAGCAGAATAAGGGCGATGAGACCCAAAAAGACCTGTGCCGATTGACCACCATTGTAGATGTGCTATCTTAGCATCTACTTCAGCTCTGCACCGCCTCGTAAATAAGGTAGCCACGGGAATATACCACTTGCCATTGGGCTTTGGAGTAAACTGCTACTAATATATAGCTCTCCTGTATGCAGAAGCCCATCCGAGAAAGCAACGCGATGTTAGAACTCTGCTATTAGATGACATAGTGGGACTACATGTCTGTAAAGCGTCATAAGTAGATCTTATGCATGGAAAAACATGTTCTATTGTTTACTGAGTCTGTAATAGGCGCAGTTTTGTTGCTAGTGGTGCTTTGGTTATTGTGTCTTGTGAACCGTAGTGTAACCAGTGACATAGAATTTCAACGACATTGGTATTAGCTATGATTACTTGTTAGCACTTGGATCGAATTGAGTTTAATAAACAAGATTTCGGAGTCTTGGGTCTCACCAGCTGCTTTTGACTGTGTCCTGGTGGTATTTTCCATCAGAATTTGACTTTACCCCGACTGATCTCGACTGATCTCTACCCAATGGACGCTATCAGTGAAAGTTGTTGGAGATGAAAGTATAGTCGTGTGTTCGTTGTAAGATTAGGTGTACAGGAAGAGAAGGAGCAGAGCGGAAATAAGGAAGATGAGACTCCGGGGCCTGACCCCAAATGAGCAAAACTCGAGTGACACAGAGTGCAGAATTGACAATTCCAAGTTCCAATAAAAGGAACAACCCGAAGATGTTGATGGAATGAGATATGTTAAGTAAGAGATCTTGAGAACTTTCTGATAGTGTATTGAAAACGAAATTTTGGTTACCTAAGTGTACCGGAAGGGCCCTGGGCAGAAGGGTGTTCTGGACGTAACCCGATTGTCAATTCTGCACCCTGCATCACTCGTATTTCGTTCAGGCCCCGGTGTCTCACCACCCTTATTTCTCGTCTTCTCTTTCTCTTCTAGTACAAACACACAACCATAGTTTATCTCCAATACTTCTAACTATGGCTATTTTATTCGACTATCGTCATTATATTGGGAACATGAGCAGCTCGTTAACGACCGAAAAAGCACGAATGGGCCCTCGATATGTTGCCACGACTTTTGGAAATAGGTTAGCTTTGACAGACGAAAGGTCATCGTTTCGGCTATCTTCTGTCTAGTCGATCAGAGTTCTGTCCTAGATTCCGAGTGGATTCATCCATCCTAACACTCGATCCATAGCTGTCAAGAGAACAAGCCTATACGCACATCATCACCATCACATTCAATTAGCCGCCCCTGACGATGATGATCCATTCTACACGGTGGTACAATTACCCGCACGCT
Organism: Geopyxis carbonaria; assembly: GCA_024516215.1. Lineage (NCBI taxonomy): Eukaryota > Fungi > Ascomycota > Pezizomycetes > Pezizales > Tarzettaceae > Geopyxis > Geopyxis carbonaria. The sequence continues at coordinate 474,127 of JAJJXG010000006.1, read as the reverse complement.
GCTCGGTACCACAGTTTACAAGTCGTGGATACTTCCGAGATAAATACGTTTGAGGTACCAGGTACACAGCTCTAGGATAAGGGCCCGTTCACCTAAAAATTTCCGTTTTGGAGGCTCCGTTTCGGTACTCCGTTTCAGGGTGCTAAAACGGAAGCTGGCAAACCCGGGCTTGGAAGCCGAACCGGTCGTTCACCTATGAAGTTCCGTTTCGCTTTTCATCTCCGTTTCGCTCCGTTTCTCTACCTTTGACAACAAAAACGCCACCAGTTGGCAGTGACTCTTACTGATTTTGACGACTGTGGTAACAAAGGCAAATACATACTCCCCTATCATCATCCGCCATGGGGGAGTTTGTCTGGGAGGCCGTGGCGGGAGGATCTTTTTTGAGGATGTTTTTGTAGGGAGGGTGGTGGGGCTGGTGGGGGTGGTTTTTAGTTGTGGGGATATTTTTGGCGGTGGGGATGGTTTTTGGTGGTGAGGATGGTTTTTTATGATGGAAATAGCATTTAGTGGAGAGGATGTTTTTTGGTGGTGGAGATGGTTTGGTGATGGGGGTGGACGAAACGGACGCAAAAAGGACCTCAAGAGGTCCTTTTCAAATTTGCCATTTTTGTCCGTTTTGAAAGATGAAACGGAAGTTAGGTGAACACTGGCTTTTGACAATCTGTGCTTCCGTTTCCATCAAAACGGAAGAGTCCCAAATTTGTGTGGTGAAACGGAACGGAAGCCGTTAGGTGAACGGACCCTAAGTCACTCCTTAAAGATGAAGACGAGCCACGGCTGCTATGCAGGACTCTGCAAAGTTCCTCTTGGACGGCGGTGCGGCGATGTCCCGGCTCTCCGCCTAATGAACTCTAGGTCATCAGCCCAACCTCATCTCGCCATTTTACCGAAGCTTCAAAGTATGAATTAATATCTCCGTTTCAGTTCGGCTCGGGTAGCCTATCTCCACACGTCTGCCGAGAAACCCGCATCCACTTACCAGCCGTGCCACGTCAACGAGCCGCTCACGCTCGGCACTCCCCACCTCCTATCTTCACAGCATCACCACTCTCCACCTCCATCAAAGTCATGTCGTCCACCGAACTCTCGCTCCTCCGCTCCACCTCGCTGTCGACCTACGACCTCTCGGACGCGCTGCACGCGCTGCACACGCCGAACGCGGGCGCGCTCGTCGACCTGCTCCCGCTCACGCCGCCTTGCGCGCGGGTCGTCGGCTTCGCGTCAACGGTGCGGTTCGCACCGAAGCGGCCCACGCCGCCGACGCCGCAGTTCGCGGGGCACTTCGCCGACGTGCTGCCGTGCTCGCCCGACCACATCCCGGTGCTGTCGCAGCCCGCGGGGCAGCGCTGCGCCGTCCTCGGCGGGCTCGTGGCTGCGCGCCTGCAGGCCCGCGGCGCCGCGTCGGTCGTCATCGGCGGCCGTGTGCGCGATATGCCCGAGCTGGTGGCGCTGGGGATGGGCGTGTGGGGCGCCGGGCGCAGCACGGTGGGGGCGGGGGCGGAGGCGGTGGCGGTGGAGATCGGCGGCGATGTGATGGTTGGCGGCGTGCTGGTTTATCCGGGTGATCTAGTGGTCGCGGATGAGGGCGGCGTGGTGGTCGTGCCGCGCGGGCAGGTGCGCGAGGTTGTCGAGATGGCGGAGCGCATGGTGGAGGCGGATCGGAAGGTGCGGGAGGACGTGGCAAAAGGCAGGGCGCTGGGGGAGAGCATGAGGGAGCATCGTGGAAAGTAGGGGGGGCATGTTTTAAGGGTTGTTAATTGAGTGTTAATTGAGCTTGTTACTCGGGATTCCCTATCGCCATGAGGGAGTGTATTGGCGTGTTTCAGTAAACCAACATCCTATCTGTCTTCCCTCGACGCACTATCCCAACTTGAACCCCCAGTGTCTAGAGGCCCCAAATTACTACTACACTGGCTCATGAATAACCTCAATCCGTCTTACAGAGATATATAAACTCATCAAACTCGCCATTCCCGCCATAGCCATCCCGCATCGAATCCATCACCCCAATGAACGCCAGCATCCATCATCCTGCCATCTCATCATCCCCAAGAACATCTAGCATCTTCCATACGACCCAAGCACCCCTTATCTCCCTCCGATAGTATAGCTATGGAGGATGCACTGCTAGGCTCGGTGGATAGAAGCAGGGTATGTCCGGGCAGAGGTGTGTGCGCCTTCTATCCTCTAATATCCCACTGTAGCTAACCCAATAGGGGTAGTAGCTCCAGCCACTTGCTCACTTAGAGCACAGACCGCAATTTTTAGGGGAGGGAGGTAGCGCCCCCTGTTTTTCAGGGGGACAACCCCCTGAGCCTTGTCCACACCTGCCAGACCCCCCTACAACTCCAGAATTACCCTTGAAATTATCTTAAAAATTGTTTATTTATTTATTTGTTTAATTTTCAAGATGTCATTTGATGGGACTGTATACAGACATGAGGAGATAAAATTTCCGACTTTAGGAATTACATTTGCTCCAGAAGATAGTGAATTGATACAACCTCCTGTTCACATAGATGAAGATCTAGGAAATTTTGTAGAAGGCCATGATGAATATGGTTTATTTGAAAATGAATTCGAACGCAACCTAGTACGTATATTCCACTTCGTTAGTACTACTATTCCGCTAATTTGGTACTATCGTAGGGAAAATTTTCTACAGAAGAAGTGTTACTTCAACAAAGATTACAGTCTTGGGTTCCAGCAAAACCAACATACTGCTTTGGATCTACTAGGCTTACTGAAGAATCTCATACCAAGAATCTCATACATCATTTTGCTGTACCTGAGTATCCTGAAACTTCAGAAGAGGGGATAGGGCATGTCATTCATCTGGATGGAACGATTGATCCATGGGTTCTGGCTAAAAACGTATGTGCTTTGCATTTGTTACAATGCCACAAACGTTGTATCACGTTAGCACTACCTTGGTGCTAATATAATGCTAATTGCTGTGTAACAGATACAATATTCTCTGTATCGCAGGGGTAGTGGCAACATCATTCAATCCGATTTCTTGAATACAAAGGTGAAGCGAATTTATCATCAATGTCAAGGCGTCAAAGTATGCAACATGTTAGATGATTCTTTAAAACTTTATCATCACAATAGTGTCACACCATCACATTGGACCAGTGAACCTTTAAGGCACATGAATGATGGTAATATGTGGCAATCACCTATGGCACATCTTGCACAACAAACATTGGATATTTATCATAATGCAACTCGATGTTTTAGTAATTCTGGCTGCTTGGAATCGTTCAAAAGAGGCTTCAAACCTTGTTATAAGGGTAGACCCATCTTTACACGTCGCACTTACATTGTACGTTGCAGTCTCTACGTTAGTACTTTGGTTCCGCTAATATTGTACCAGCCTGCCGGCACAGAAGCCATGATTGATCTAGGTGAAATTAGGTGTTCCAACTATCAATATAATGACAAGTATCATTATAGATATCCTATCACAGCAAATACCCCTTGTGATTTGAATTACTTGGAGGAACTTCTGGAAACAGGGTTTAAAGGCGAACCATCAAAGTGTACTGTTGTTCACCCTTATGCTGTGAGAAAGTTACGATGCCGTCAGTATACCTCTACGCAAACACCATACTGGTACTAACATAGTACTAGACAACGTACATGGTAACGAAGATGGAGTGCTTGAACACATGCCATGCTCTGTTAGAATTCAAATATTTGTACCTTCAAAATGGCAAATATGCAAGTTTATGGTGATTTTATGTCATGGGATTCATACCCACCCACCACCTCCTCCAAGGCGCGCGCCAGCCGCAATAATGAATGATTTAACTCAGATCATATCCAAAAAGAATACTCTTACCATGACCGTTGGTAATAGCACTGTTCCGCTACGCTAGTACTACATTGGCGCTAATCGTGTTAGCTGGTTTACTACAATCTGATGAGATGAGAAGATATTTAAACGCTCATAAGGCTGAAACTCTTGTTGAATTGCACAGAGGTTTTAATAATATGAGTATAATCCAGGCTTTGATACAAAAACAAAGATTATTAGATTATCCTGCTGGTAGAGATTATGCAGGAGTAGTTTATGAGTATCAGAAAAATCATCATCCAGATTCCTCATGCATCAACCCATATATAAGATATCTACATAATGATGGTACTAATTTGATGATTGTTACTTTTTTTGATGGACAAGCAAGATTATGGGAACAGGCTACTACACTAGAATGGGATTTGGCATTTAAACGCATTCAGGGCTCTATAAATGAATGGGTTTGTGTTACAAAACTCAAGCTTCATGAACCAGGTACGTGTTATTGTACTATTATCGTAGTACTTCGATGGTACTAACGTAGTGCAGTACAAGTTCTATGCCGGATCTATATCAACAGTGACTCCATTATGGGTTATTTGAAGCTTTTTGATGTTCTATTTAGAGAAATCAACAAAGTCAATAGAAGACCTGTGAAGTTCTACTACATACATGGCCAAGGAATCAAGATTATAAGAACTGATATGTGTTGGAAGCAGGCCAGCGGTAAGTATCATGTTAGTACTAATCTACCGCGATCGTACCGCTAATTCAATTGTTGAAGCTTTGGGGCAATGGTTGGAGATGGCGCACCCTCAAAAGCAGTTGGGGTGGCAGGATCATCTATCTAGTATAATTATGTATTGTTTGGTGCATTACTACAGAGGCATTCAACAAAAATTCTCTGAACATCCCAGGTTTGCAGTCATGATGAATTTACCACATTGCAAGTCCAAACAAGAGGCTCGTAATTTATTATCAAGTTTTATCAATAATCATGAACAACCCAACGCAGTATGTCCTTGGTGTTATTGAAGTACTTCTGTACCGCTAACAATATGCTAACGTGATGTTATAGAGCAGCTGGGCCAGGCATAAACTCAATGATCATATACTATGTGGTTTGAACAAATATGCATCTAATATGGATCGGGATTTTTGGGATAAAGCAGATAAATCATCCAATTGGGTTGAATCCGCACATTCACAGTCAAATAGATGGACAGGGAGACAGATGGCATTGTTATCCGCTCTCATGACGTGAGTAATTGTGACCCGCCACGTTAGTACTACCAAAACACTAATAGAACATCAGAGCCAAATATCTTGATCAAACTATTTTAGATCGATGCAAAGCAATGAGTATCGGTGGCATACCACGCAGCTGGCCAGATAGTACCACAGCCGACATGCAGCATAATTCTATGCAAAGATCTTGTAGGTGTTTCATTAGTACTAAACAAATAGCATGCTAAAACCTGCGTAGTAAAACGCCGGAGGGACCGTGAATGGACACCTGATGAAGAAACTGAGGACACATTGATTGATCTTAATGATTTGAACACAAGACCCATACAACCAAGCCCATCCAGGCGTCCTCATGGGTCACTTCAGTCCAATTCCTCAGGACTCCCACCAAAAAAAAAAAAAAGATCACAAAAACATTTAGTGGCTTCAGGAAGTAATACTGCTGTTTCTTGTACACCTGAAGCACAAATGCAGGAACTAGAAATCGAAAAACAAAAGCTGGAAATCAGGCGCTTGCAAAGGCTGGATGCCTTAGAGGAAATGAAATTAGAAAAAGAAAAAATTGAATTGGAAAAGGCCAAAATAGAAACAGATAAAATAAGACGTCAGAATGAGCTGGCAGAGCTGGAACATAGTAAAAGAGTTGATCTGGGAAAAAGAGTGGATCTTGTGCTTCGTTAGTACTAAGACTATAGCATAATAGTACAAACGTAGTAGTAATGAAGTAAATCAGCAATTGAAACATGATTAGCCTGGGAGTTGTTGCAATATCCCCTCTTCAATATAGTTCACGATTTTGGGGCATGTATCAATACCATAGTACCTCGTTAGTACTTATGAAGCGTCATCGTATCAGGATACCGCTACCAATGTAGCTGCAGACCGAAAGGGATGCCCACACACTCAAAGCATATCTTATGATCTCGATTTCCAGTGGCACACTTGGTACTTCGTTAGTACTTATGAAGCATCATCGTGACAGCATGCCGCTACCAATGATGGTGGGAACCGAAAGGGCTGCCTACACACTTAAAGCATTTCTTATGATCTCGATTTCCATTGGCACATTTGGTACTTCGTTAGTACTTAGGAAGCATCATCGTGACAGCATGCCGCTACCAATGATGGTGGGAACTCAAAAGGCTGCCTACACACTTAAAGCATTTCTTATGACCTCTATTTCCATTGGCACACTTGATACTTCGTTAGTACTTATGAAGCATCATCGTGACAGCATGCCGCTACCAATGTTGCTGGAAACCGAAAGGGCTGCCTACACACTTAAAGCATTTCTTATGATCTCGATTTCCATTGGCACATTTGGTACTTCGTTAGTACTTAGGAAGCATCATCGTGACAGCATGCCGCTACCAATGATGGTGGGAACTCAAAAGGCTGCCTACACACTTAAAGCATTTCTTATGACCTCTATTTCCATTGGCACACTTGATACTTCGTTAGTACTTATGAAGCATCATCGTGACAGCATGCCGCTACCAATGTTGCTGGAAACCGAAAGGGCTGCCTACACACTTAAAGCATTTCTTATGATCTCGATTTCCATTGGCACATTTGGTACTTCGTTAGTACTTAGGAAGCATCATCGTGACAGCATGCCGCTACCAATGATGGTGGGAACTCAAAAGGCTGCCTACACACTTAAAGCATTTCTTATGACCTCTATTTCCATTGGCACACTTGATACTTCGTTAGTACTTATGAAGCATCATCGTGACAGCATGCCGCTACCAATGTTGCTGGAAACCGAAAGGGCTGCCTACACACTTAAAGCATCAAGTATAAATACATTAGACAATTTACATTTTATTACTCAATAGACACAGGTTTTAAAGTTATATACAATGGTAAGTTACGAGTGACGTCCACAAATGTCATTACAATAAACGTTGATTTACAATGTATGTACCGTTTTATCAACAAAAGTTGCTTGCTATCGTGGGAAGAAAGTTCATATAGTCGTATAACTCTAGTGTGAGATGGAAACCTGTTACAGAGGACGTCCAGATACGTGATTGACGATAGACGTTGCCATACAATGTACCAAGCCTTTTATCATTAAGCATTGCAATTGTGATGATGAAGGTCTCGGATTATGAGTATAAATGTTGGAGGTACGTGTAGCCGATGTATTATTTGTAACTGTTACTATATGCGGCAACTAGTAGCGTCGCTAGACGCAGGATATGATACCCCGACCTCATATAGAAACCATAGATAATTACCATAAGGTTATTCATAGGATACACGTACTAGTATGAGTACGTAGGCCATGGGTTCTAGACTCCTCGCCGTTGGCATAGCTAGGAAGTGCGTATCACTTGAAGAAAAAAAGCGATACAGGGTAAACAGTACAGTCTGTTAGGAATAGACTTCACCCGATATATAGTTGAAAAACACCATGCAATTGTGACTGCGTACCCCTGTAAATAGTTTTGGGGTAGTGGTGTTACGGGAGACGTCCAGAGGCGTTATCAACGATGGACGTTGGCACACGGTGTATGAAGTCTTTTATTATCAAGAATTGCAATTGTACTAATAGAGGGGTTTTAGCAGTACAACTCCTTGAGGTATAAAGCAGCCGATTTATTCTTTGTAACAAAAGATATTTTTACTAGAGGGGATCTCGCTTGATGTCTGGTGCGTGTGATGATACTATACTTTGTAATCCCGTATCATCACGCCCCTATATATACAACACAGCAGGGCTCTAGCCCTCTATCCTAAAACTATATAGACGGGTGCGCAGTCACCATCGCCCAGTCTCTTTCAACTATGTCTAGGGTGACGTGTACTCCTAACGGCCGATACTATTTACCCCGCATCGCATGTAATGCCTTTAACTGGTACACACTTCCTAGCTATGCACACGGCCATTGGTCTAGAACCCCTGGCCTACGTACCTATGCTACGTGTTTCCTATGAACGACTGTATTGCTATCTATGCTTCCTATATGTTCCAAGCAACATAATCTGCGTCTAGTAACGAAATCGGTTACCGCCCGCAGTACCAAGTGGCCATACGCTTGCCGTATTGTATATAGTAGTAGGTGGGCGTGGTGATAAGCGGTTACAAAGTATAGTAACATCACACTCAACAGACGGCAAGGATAGCTCTCCCTAGTAATGTTATGCATGTCGGAAACCAATCCAGTTGCCTCGGATAGAATATAACACGACCTAAAAATCCGAGTGATTTGCGGTGCGTGTCTGCATATAACCCCTTCAGATACGGTCAATTACTTATATAAACTACATGATTGGAATGAGCTTGAAAAGGCGCATCTATCGACTATCTTAACTTCCTCAACAATCAAAATCTGAAGGTCTTTATATTACGTGCACATACATATACATATATCTAAAGCTATATTTATTTGTTCCTACGTTGATATTGCTACGTTTGACGGCTCAAATCATTGTATAGAACGAGCTCGACGAGGCGCATCTTTTGGTTATCTTGGCGTCCCGAACAAGCAAAATCTGATAATCTTTATCTTTACAGGCAGACATATATATATATATCTAAAGCTATATCCGTTCGTTCCCACGTCAATATTACTGCTGTCGGCGGCAAAAGATATCGTCCAGAACGAGCAAAACAAGGCGGTTCTTTTGACTATATCCGCAGGCCGGCCCAATAAGAACTCATTATCTTTATATATACAGACCCATATATACATCTAAAAGCTATATCCATTCGTTCCCAGGTCAATACTGGTGCTACCGCCGGCTACAAATATCGTCCAGAATGGCCTCGACGAGGGGCATCTTTTGGTTATCTTTTCTCTCCGAACAAGCAAGATCTGATAATCTTTATATTTACAGGCACACTTATATATATCTCAAGCTATATCCGTTCGTTACCACGTCAATACTGGAGCTATCGGCGGCTACAAATATCGTCCAGAATGGCCTCGACGAGGGGCATCTTTTGGTTATCTTTTCTCTCCGAACAAGCAAGATCTGATAATCTTTATATTTACAGGCACACTTATATATATCTCAAGCTATATCCGTTCGTTACCACGTCAATACTGGAGCTATCGGCGGCTACAAATATCGTCCAGAATGGCCTCGACGAGGGGCATCTTTTGGTTATCTTTTCTCTCCGAACAAGCAAGATCTGATAATCTTTATATTTACAGGCACACTTATATATATCTCAAGCTATATCCGTTCGTTACCACGTCAATACTGGAGCTATCGGCGGCTACAAATATCGTCCAGAATGGCCTCGACGAGGCGCATCTTTTGGTTATCTTTTCTCTCCGAACAAGCAAGATCTGATAATCTTTATATATACAGACCCATATATATACATCTAAAAGCTATATCCATTCGTTCCCAGGTCAATACTGGTGCTACCGCCGGCTACAAATATCGTCCAGAATGGCCTCGACGAGGGGCATCTTTTGGTTATCTAATCGCCGCATACAATCAATATCTCATAATCTTTATATCTACAGCCATATACATTAAAGATATATTCCTTCGTTACCACGTCAATACTGAAGCTATCGGCGGCTACAAATATCGTCCAGAATGGCCTCGACGAGGGGCATCTTTTGGTTATCTGATCGCCGCATACAATCAATATCTCATAATCTTTATATCTACAGCCATATACATTAAAGATATATTCCTTCGTTGCCACGTCAATACTGAAGCTATCGGCCGCTACAAATATCGTCTAGAATGGCCTCGACGAGGGGCATCTTTTGGTTATCTGATCGCCGCATACAATCAATATCTCATAATCTTTATATTTACAGCCATATACATTAAAGATATATTCCTTCGTTACCACGTCAATACTGAAGCTATCGGCGGCTACAAATATCGTCCAGAACGAGCAGAACAAGGCGGTTCTTTTGACTATATCCGCAGGCCGGCCCAATAAGAACTCATTATCTTTATATATACAGACCCATATACTATATATACATCTAAAAGCTATATCCATTCGTTCCCAGGTCAATACTGGTGCTACCGCCGGCTACAAATATCGTCCAGAATGGCCTCGACGAGGGGCATCTTTTGGTACTATCCGCGTCCCGCTCCGACTATTCCTTCCTGATCCTCTTGTGGTTTCTACCGGATCTCCTCAGGTTTCCCGCATTACTTGGACCCGCAATGACGGGTGGTGGTGGTGGTGGTGGTGGCCGGATGGGTTCAGGAGGTGCCTCTTCCTCACTAGAAGAGGAATCTGAGCCACTGCCATCTTCCTCCTCACTGCTACTACTACTGTCGTCCTTGGACTCCTCTGAGGACGAAGAACTTGAAGATCCTTCCTCTGAAGAAGAGGACGAGGACGAGGACGAGGACGAGGACTCTGTATCTGAACTAGATTCAGAAGCAGCAGGGATGGCAGCCTTGGAGGTACTAGAAGAACCTTGCTTCGCAGGAGGTACGATCCCAACAGGTAGTTGAAGCTCAGGTTGAGCTTCTTCCACGTCTTCTCCACCCAGCAAAGCATCAATGCATCTCCGTAGCATCCTTAAAGTTGGCTTGGTCATTTTTTCATTGCTCAAGGTCAAGTAGCGATGAAGCCGGTTGCGCTCAGATAGGATTTTGGAACCCAAGCCATGTGTATTTGACACATGGGTTCGCAAGTTGCCCGCGCGTGTACCTATGTAGGGACAACGCTTACCGCTGCTGTTGATTTGTAGACGGCATGCAGACTCCAGAGGCCATATGGTAATTCGCTTTTTTTGTGCAACTGTAGTGGCTGTTGGATACAAAGGTATCGCAGGATTGGCAAACAAATGCTTCAGGGCCTCTGCTGCAGTAATTTCACCATCTGTCATCTTAAATCAGTACTGCTGTTAGAATTCACCATGGGATAGTGAACTTACTCTCTGCCAACTCAAGGAGATGCTCTGCATCTTCAGCAAAAGTCATTTTGATAAACTCAATTAAAAATTATGATGGTAGATAGAGAATGATGGTAGGGGGCGGAAGTTGCAAAGACTCTCGAGAGAACTCAAGGGGGCCGGAGGGACGTGGTACCCCCTGACCTCAACCCCCTGAATTTTTTAAGTCTAGTACTGTCTGACTAGTTGGGACATTAGAGGATAGAGGGCGCACACACCTCTGCCCGGACATACCCTGCTTCTATCCACCGAGCCTAGTGGTGCATCCTCCATAGCTATTCACTCCTCCCTCCTCCTCCCTCCTCCTCCCCTTCTCCTTATCAGTAGCTAGCAGTGGCACAGCCAGCTGGCGCCTCGGCAAATAAACGACCACGACAAACCAAGTCCAACCGCCCCGTCAGCCCAGTCAGCCCCTGCAATCTCGCTGACTGTACCGTCTACCCTCCTGTACTAGCCCCCGTTCAGCCCTGCGTTGCCCAACGCGGCCGTTGCTTAGCGCCCGCTGTTCCCTATCTCTCCATCTCCTTCCCTGATTTGCCTGGGGGAACGTATCAAGCACTATCGTAACTACGTTCATCGGAAAGGGTGCGAGTCAAGGCAGCGAGACAAATCACAGTAGGAAGTGTGTCAAAGGCAGCGTGTCAAAGAAGGTAACATTCATCGTACTACTAAAAAGCTACGTATACGTGTCAAAGCGACCCTATGTCGGGTCTAGATTCTAAGCTGTCGTCCCCCCCCCCCCCCCCGGTGAAAACCCAAAGTGATAGAACTCCGTCGCTGCAAGCAAAAGTAGAAAGAGAAAGCGCCGTCTAAAAGACATCCCCGTGTCCAACCACCTCCACTTTCACGTCATTTCATATCGTTCGCACATCGGGCGTGTCGCGTCCGAGCACTTTGCGTTCTTCTCCGACGATAACTATCGAACTTCCGTTAGCATTCCGCAGAGGTAGTGTAGTGTAGGGAGGCGGGCTCACCTCGCTGGTACAGCACATAGCTCGTCACAATCGCCACCGGCAGCGCCACGATCGCGACGCGGATGTTCTTCTCCGCCGCACGATACCTGGGGGTAGCCGTGATATTGACAGGCGCGACGGCGGGACGCGGACGCGGCGGGAGACGCACGGTCGGAGCGGGACGTACAGAGCCTGAGGCCCGGCGTGCGCCAATGATTTGTACCGGTGTGCGCTGCGGCGGGAGGAACGGCGGGAGCGAGAAAGAGGGTGGGTGGGTTGAGTCGGCGTAGTTGTTGGCATTGCTAGCGCTGCCGTGAGGGACTCGGAAGCGGCGAGTAGTTGTAGAGGTGGTAGTTGGGCTCGGGGGAGCGGTGTTAGAGGAGGTGGGCTGCATTGCGGGTGAGGGTTGGTGAAGATTGAAGGTTGGTGAAGGTGGTGGAGGTTGGTGAAAGTTAAGGTTAAGGTTTAGTAGGCGAGGATCGTGAGTGAGTGTCGAGGCGGTGTTGGAGTTGGAAGACGGCAGTGGGTCTGGTGGGAGAGCGGTGGAGATAAAGGAGAGCAGACAGTCGCAAGTCGCACCGGGTTTGTTGGGCTGCGAAACTTTTCTGCAGGGGTGGGTGGTAATGATGTACGACACCAGTCCGTCGAGCGAGCCACCGAGCGAGCGTCCACTGGCGTCGCGTTACCCGGCGCGCACACACCCGTCTGTAGCATGTGCAAGCTGCAGCTGCATCCAACGGTTCGACCAGCGTGCACAGCCCCCGTCAGGCACCACCCACGATCTGGCTGCTGTTTCCTGTCGTTTGCTGGGCTGCGCGCGATCGGGAGATCGCAGGAAACGGGGGCACTATATTATTGTGCTTGGGGGGCACGTTGTGGTCGTTCTGGTGGTGGTGGTACCGTCGGTGCAGAATTTGCAGTGCTACTAGCTACTGGGGATGCAGTGGAGTGGAGTACGATACAGTGCTCGACGGGTGTTCCGGCATGTGCCGCAGATGATGCCTGGACGCGCTGCTCAGCTGCGACGCGACCCAGCACAGGCAGAACACACAGGCATGGCAGGCTGTAGGCACGGTGACGAAACCGCTGGCGGTTGGTCGGTGCAGGTCCGACATTTCCCGGTATCTACATGTCACAATCTGATATGTGCGCTTTCTGGCGACGGTGGATACAAAGCCGCCAGCTCTCATTATGACGGCTATTTTGTGCGAGGATTCCTCATGCTGTTTTGTTTTGTGTTTTGTTTTTTTGTTTGGCAACGCGAGGCCTGCCTGCAACCCCTCAATCAAACTTATGTGAGCGTCGTATATAAGCTTCTTTTATTAGGCTGTCTGTCTGTCGCAAATTACGTTTTGCTGGGAGCCAGTGGACAGGTAGTCGATGTACTGAAACAGACGGTGGCCTCAACAGTTGGCTGTTGAGGCGGCCCGCGCGCCCCAAAGATAAGGGGCTGACTTGACTTTCCCTCAACGTTCCCGACCGAGCGAGTGCTGGTGTCACATACCGGCCGAGCCACAGATAAGCCGTGCCGTATGTGGCACACCACAGCCGATTTTCCACATCGGGCCGAGTGCGGCATATGTTGTGAGTCTTCGCGTGCGACGTTGCCGTTGTCGCCCAGGCCATGCATGTTCCCGTCAGATTCAGACACAACCCGATGAGGGGTACCCGCAAACAGACTGTGAGGCTATAGGGATGCATGAGCCACAGACCAACTGCGGTTGGTTCCATAAATACTCCACATTCCCGCAGTAGAAATCGCTTTGGGTGGCTTTTCCGGGATACCCTCTTTCCATCATCACCACCCCTCGACGGGCATGCAGTGTTACACCCCGCAATCATGGGAACTCTGAAAACCGACATGTGCACCGCACCGTGACGACGCCATGCCCTGCCCCTCATCTGCTGCCCAGGGCTGAACTTCAGTTTTGCGGGCGCGGATCGACTCCCGGCAGTCCGGGGGTATTAGCCAGAATGAACTAGACCCTCGCCAGGCGGCGCGAGATGCTGGAGAAGGACGACGGACCGTTGGGACGCTCGGTACCGTGGTTTGGAGGCGGGCGGGCGCAGGGGACGTTGCTATGAGGGACTTAACTGGCGCATGGTTAGAGATAAGATCGAGATCGGGATTTGGGAAAAGTGTACATATTGTCCATGCTATGTGTGCTGCGGATCAGAATATATATTGATATCGAAGGCTGGTAGTAGTATGAGCTATATTCGTTGTCAGATGGCCTTCAGGGCTGAAGTGATGGGGTTTGCAAATGTGTCGGTTAGCTGTCTTGATGGTTGAGAATTGAGTGTTAGGATAGATGATGTATTTTACTTGGAAGCAACGAAGGAATGGGATGGAAGAGAGTCGAAAGGTCATACTTTTGTCAACACTAACCTATTTTCGAATATCGCAGTGATGTCGAGTGATCATCTGTGCTACTTCAGCCGTTAACAGGCTGTACCAGTTATTCTCATTTTCTTGAAGTGTTCCTGTTTTTATGTACCAGTATAATCACAGTGTTTCGGTACTTTTGCCGTACCCAGAAGATATTAGAACATCTCAAGAAGTATTTGTACTTTGGTGTGCTATTCATCGTGACTCGTGAGGTCCTTTTCGAGTCCTCCAAATGGGGAGTCTTTTGGTCGACGCTTCTACGCCAAAGTCCCTTTCGGCCGTCCGATTTCTTGGTTCGGACAACTTCTCAATCTTTGTGCGGCAATCGGATGGGAAGTCCTCAGATGAACGCACCCTAAGAAATGTTACACTGGATCTTGAGAGAATCCTCCAAATACGGTAAGAATTCCACTCGAATATTTAATCTATTCCTCTCATGTTTCTTCTCCAAGCCCTCCAAGCCACGACAAAGCTCTGAAGACACGCCTAGACTCTCTGTTATATCGCAACTTGGTATACACACTCTCTGAATGGAGTACTTCTCGTACTCTCGAGACCCTGCAGATTTTAGAAACCTGAAGCTTTAGCTAAGATCTAGCTGCAACAACAAAGAAAAGTTTTGAGCAACACAGAACATTCAAAATTTAAAGCCGTAATCTACTGTATTGCCTTTTCTCGTGCCCAGACTTTTATCTACTTGTCAAGCCAAACAGCTCGTTCCTCGGCGGCTTGTGCCAAAGTGTGAGGTACTGGGGTTTAGCGAGGACTACTATTGGGCACAAGACAATGTATTGCCTGTATTATTGATTGATGGTTGCGATTTCTAGAATCGGAAGGTTCTCTAACGTAAAGAGAGGCCTGAAAGGAATCGCCGTGATACATTTTCCCGTCCTAACCAAGGTGATTTCAGCTCCAAGTCAGGACAGAAAAACTGACTTTCTCAAACTGAATTACAGCTAATGGGGTACTTCTCGCACGGCCAATCAGCTTTCATATGGGTGTGGGAATAGATGAGAGTTTTTAATCGTATTACTGCAATAAGCGACCTTACAGAGTGGATATTAGCCAGAGATCTCATACCACTCGGCTCTGTTGATATCTATCTGGGCTGAAAAGGATTGGGAACGCGTCCAACAAGGGACAAGAATGGTGAATGAAAGATCTCGGATGGTAATGCTTGTGGCTATCAAGATATCACGAAAAGCTGGTCTAAGCCTTCTCTCTACTCCTAGAGATCTCGTACAAATCGGCTCTGTTTATTTGGGCTGAAACCCTGATGGGAGCGAGCGTGAATAACTTTCAAGGACGGTGAATACAAAGACCGGGACAATCTCGGACAGCCACGCTCGTGACTATTACCATACTATGCGTGAAAGGCTGGCGGCTGGCCTGAGCCCTCAGTCCCCTCTTGGCTCCTGGGATTTTTTTTGTATTTCACGGTATATAATGAGCACCCAACGCTTAGACACCCGCACCATTGTTCACCAACAAACCAAATAACCCACAATGGCAACAGCTTCCACCCCCGAAGAGCAGACCATCGGCGAAATATGCAGCGGCTACCCCACAGACGGACCTTCTCTGATCAAAGTACTAGACCGAACCATAACGCTTATGCAGAATGAAAGGGTCCGCCAATGGAACAGTTGGACCCTCAAGGTCGATCATCTTTCCCTCCCTCCCGTCTCGACCGCAAGCTGGACGCTGACCAAGGCGCGCCGTGTGATCCTCGAATTCCAAATGTGGCAGACCCAGTACTACATCAACACCCCTGGAAGTACAGCACTGCAGAAATGGTTGAAAGTAATTTCGCGGGCGCTGGAGTACATCGGAATACTGCGGGCCCACAGCCCGCAAACACCATGGTTCGCCATCAATTGTGCGACCGATCTGAGGGTGTTCCTAGAGCAAGTTGGACCAGGACTTGGTGAAGTGCTCCCAGAAGATCAACAAGAAGAAGTTTAGGCGGCACGTGGCCTCTAACGTTGCAAATGATGGAAGTACACGAAACCATCAAGTACAAATTGTCATACAGCGTTCGTCTTGGTGTTGAGAAAGTTTAATCAAAGTTTATGGATGGGATTTTTGGTCGCGTTTGTCAAGCATGGTTTGTTGATCGTGGCAGCTGGGGAAAACAGGAATGCTAACTATCTCCCAGACACTAGGGCACAATTTGGGGCGGGGGTCCATCATCGCATCGCACCCGGCGTCGGACTCTAGTCAAACCTATGCATGCTCAAAGGATCAGAATATCCTGTTTTGGTTTCTCTTTTGGTCTCAAAAAATTAATGAAAATTGTAAAGTTGTAAAAAGGTTCTTGTAGTCTGTGAAGTGATTATTATCACACATTGTGAATCAACCCAGACCCCCATACAAACCTATGGTTTGGTTTAGATTCAGTTACACCATTGTCGGTTTATTAAAGGTATTGCTCAGACTTTAGACGCGAGGTCAAACTTGGATAGTGTAGTGAATCGCTGGACTTCAACACTCTCCACCATCATCACCACCACTACGTCCATCATTATCACTGTACACCACCACATCCAACAACACCACTAACTAAGCACGATACCACCATCTAACTAACAAACCATTCCCTAAAACAACCAAGCTCTCGACTCGTACCTACTTCATGACCAACTCTCTGCAACTCTTCCAGGTGCCCGCCTGGCCCGGGCTGGGTAAAACTCGTCCAACCTAGTTTTGCGGCTGTTGTTTTGTGTCGGACCAGCCATCCGGCCGGAACTAATCAGCAACCTGAACCGACCGTGCGAAAAATTCCATACTCCGTATATAAGTTACCTAGCTAGAACGGAGATAGCCGCGGGAACCGCAAACAGTGACTATCATCGCGACTACCTATCAACATGAAGGGGGATCGAAAACGGTACCGGTTGGGGCCTAGACTAACCAGCACCTTGGAGAACTGCGGGCTGTGTACATCGGACACCGCATCTACGCATCAACGCATCAATTTGTACAACAGGAGCCGATCGGGCCAAACATGGCACTGGAGTGTGAAGCCTTCGACAACGGAAGAGAGGTGGTATCGATGGTTGAAGCTGAGGTGTGGTGGGCTATGGTGCTGGGAGAGGTGGTTTTGTCGAAGGTTATGGCTTCAGAATGGAAGAATTACGCGTGCGTGGAATCGATATCAATTCATGGAATGATGGCTGTCCACAGTTGCCGCGACAGCCTCGGCTCCTGATATGACATGGCCAGCTCAAGTTCCTGGAATCAGAATACTTGTGTACCAAGCCCTGGAGGAAGAGATTAATTTTTGGGTGGTAGTTGCGCTGGGTGGTGATTGGGATCAGGGGTTGATTTATTTGCGGTCAGCATACTGTTGTTCGATGAGGGTTTGGAACTGTACGATACGGCGTGGTTCTGGATTATGTTGTAGCATTAATTGTATTTGGACATGTATGCTTACATCTCTCATTTCCAAACAGACACCTTCTCTCATGATATCACAGTGGTTTTGGCACTGGACGAAGTACTCTAGGTTGTGTTGTAGAAATTAATTGTATTAGTAGTTGGACATCGTTTAAACCTTACATCAACTCATTGAGCTTCTGCAGTTCCAACGTATCCAAACATATCCGTAACGTAAACAAAGGAAATTAAAGGAAATTAGGGTTCGATATCTCTCCACCACAACCAGATACCGCTTAACCATGACCATAGCATAGCTAATTAGTCCCCTCCAATCCAGCAAGTCCACGATTCGCCCTCATACTCGCCTCATCATTCTCATCCACAACCTCCCACCCACTTCCAAACTGGCTCTCCCCCAACGCACCCCACGCCTTATACCGCTCAGTCGTCAGATCCAGCCATCCCATGACCCCACGGTGATACGCCACGCGCACGGAAAAGCATTTGTCGATAATCCCTTCGAGTATGTTCTTGCGCCTAGCGATCAGGAGGTTGCGGCCGTACCGGTGGAAGACCAGACGAGCGGGAGTGCAGGCCGTGATCCAGTTTTCGAGGGCGCTGGGGTGGTCGAAACGTAAAAGGCGACAGAGGAGGTGCAGGTGCAGTTCGGAGGGGAGGTGGGAGAGATCGAAGGGTTGTGGAGTGTCGGGGCGGGGGTGGGCGGCCTTGAGGGGGTTGTAGGACTGGAACTCAGTTGAAGAAGAAGGAGTCGAAGGTCCAGGTACCGGTGCTGAAGAAAGAGTTGAAGGACTGGACATCGAACTTGACGCTGAAGGTTTCGAAGACGCAGTCGACGAGAGGGTCGAAGATTTTGCGAGACGTTGGCTGAATCTGGTCATCGTAAGTAAGAAGTGGTCGGTGTTGTTTATCGAATATGCTTGTTGGGATGATAGTGAGTGGTCCTGAGGATGATTAGCTTGTTATGTGATTCGTGAACGGCAGCAGAGGATGTCAGTACTTATTAAAGAGCTTGTGGATTCGCGAAATAGTATTAGGGAGAAAGTTGTCGTACAGAGCCTGTGGATTCCTGCGAAATAGTATTGGGGAGAATGTGTTATCGTACAGAACTGATGGGTAACTCGACACCACGGTCACTCGCGCATCCTGATATTGCCTGTGCTCGTATACAATCGGGAGCCCATACTAGGCTTGTTTCAACGGCGTGCATCGCCGCCCGATGTACATTCACGGGACGGCGGAGTTAGGTATACTGCCCCGTGTGGCCGAAAAGGGCCGGAAGGTACTTGCTACTGTGTAAATTGGCTGTACGGCGATGCGCGGTGACTCGGCCAATAGACCGCTGCCCAATGCTGAGGGCGCAGTACATACAAGTTGTGGTTTAATATGGCCACGGAGAACGGTTGGGCGTGTCATGTAGAGCGGCCATCCGGGAACGTATTCCTGTTGATTCCGTCCCGTGCAAAGCCGTATCTGGCAACTTCACGCAACACACGGGACACGTTCAACACATCCAGCAAAACGACTCTGCTCCGGGCCGGAATCTAGGTTCGAGAGTCTATTATATATGAGTATATGATTGTGCTCGTTATCCCATCGACCGCCATTTTCTATCAAAGTTGCTGCCACCTTGAAACGGAAATAAATAGTGGGAGCACAGACTTCTTACTTTTCCTGTCAGGGTAACAAGCCACCATCAAGCCAAGATTACACATCAAGACAGCCACTCACAGCGAAGTTGATTGGTCGGTGAAACAGGGGAGGTAGTCAAAGCGTACTCTATTATTTCCAAATCTAGCCGGCAGCAACTTTGATAGAAAATGGCGGTCGATGGGATAAGGTCAAGTGCACTGAAAGAGAAAGAAAGCAGAATAAGGCGGGCGATATGAGATGCCAGGAGATGGTGCGCCAACATGATCAAAACTGAATGACACAGGGTGCGGAATGAACAATTCTGACATCGGCACTGCCATTATCTTGCTCTGTAAAACGGGACCTCCCACTCTGTGGCAAAGTTCTTCGGAACACACGACGGGACTCGCCAGCTGCCGTGAGTGCCCCAATGTACGCGGATAACCAGGGGAAGCTGATTTATCAAAGTGCGATTGTTAGTAGAGTTTCAAGTGTAGGGTGTATTAAGCAAGCACGAAGACTGATCTTGGTCGAAAGCCGTGCCTTACAATGCAGTTCCCGTGAAACAACTACCAAGCACGACTGGAGACATGAGCATACATGCCACGCGGCAAGTGCACTTCGCGAACCATCGTGAGCTGCCGAACACGGACTCTGTGTGCTTCGCCCAGCAAAAAGAAAAAGCGGTGGACGCAGACCCTGCGATCCGGCCGGGACGTTTCTGCAATGCCACTGGGCAACTGCACAACTGCGTGCGGAGGCCGTGAGTAAAAACAGCCGGAACGGAGTCTATTATGCCCCGAGGCGACGTGTCATATGTGGCAGTCTACGGGTCCAGAGCCATTCAAGCTTGTTCGTACGGCGGGCACGCGGGGGCGCCTTGATTCTGCTCGTCTCTTTCTGGTCCATCGACCACGATCGTGCTTTTATCTGCAACACACGGCGTGGCGCAGTACGTCTGCGCCACATCGTCCATGTCTGCAGTCTTCGCCATCCTATCAAAGTGGATAATGTCGCATGGAGCAGGCCTGCCGCGATGCCGGCCATTGTGGCGCGAAAAACAGAGATTCTATAGGATCCAACACAGCTGCCATAACTGTACAAAAGCATTCCAATACCGTGCCCCCCACATCTCCGCCACCCTCTCCCACCCTCTCCCACCCTCTCCCACCCACCCCCTCCCCTCCCATGCCCCCCGCTACTCCTTAACCCTTTTCAACCCATACTCCCCCAACGCCTCATCCCCCACAACACTCGGACTCCCCACCGCCGGATCCGCGCCCTTCGAGTTCTTCGGAAACGCAATCACATCCCGGACGCTCTCCGTCCCGGCCAGCAGCGCAATCATCCTATCAAACCCGAGCGCCAAGCCAGCATGCGGCGGGCACCCGCTCCCCAGCGCCGCCAGCAGGTGCTCAAACTCGCGCACGCGCGCCGGCGGCACGCGCAGCACGCTCTCGAGCACGTACCGCTGCAGCGCGGGGTCGTGGATCCGCCGGCTGCCGCCGCCGAGCTCGACGCCGTTCACGACGAGGTCGTAGTGCTCCGCGCGCACCGCCGCGGGGGACGTGGACAGGAGGTGCAGGTCGTCGGGGTGCGGCGCGGTGAACGGGTGGTGCGTGCTCTGCAGCCCCGCGGTGCCGGCCTGGCCGGGCTCGGACGCGACGGAGGGGGTGAAGAGCGGGAAGTCCGTGACCCACAGGAAGGTGAAGCGCGTGGGCGGGGGGGTGTGGATGAGTTCGGCCACGACGGCGCGGGAGATGAGCGCGGTGCGCAGCTGCCCGAGGCGCGTGGACCCGCCGACGTACGGCCCGCGGCGGGGCTTGAGGACCACGATGTCGCCGAGCGTCGCGCCGAGCGCCTCGTGCACCGCGTCGATGTCGGCGGCGGTCAGGTCGAGCGCGGGGACGCCGTGGGCGGCCGACTCATCCGCGATGTAGGCCTTCACCGCGTCGGAGCCGGACTCGGCGTGCTCGGCCAGGAAGCCGGCGAGCAGCGCGGCGACGGCGGCGGGGTCGGCGCCGGCCTTGGGGCGCAGCACGAAGCCCTCGGTGGTGGTCGGCTTGTCGCGGCCCGCGCGGCGGTACGTAATGCGGTGGATCTGCTGGTCAGCGCTCGCCCTCGCCGCCGTCAGCCGCGGCGCCACTCACCAGAAAGTCGCCGAACCGCAGGTCCGGCTTGTCGCTGCCGAACTTGCGCATGCACTCCAGCCAGGTCTTGCGCGCGAACGGCGCGTCCGGCAGGCGCGCGCCCGCCGCGTCGTTGAACACCGTGCGCACGAGGCGCTCGACGAGCGCCATCACGTCTGCGCCGCGCGCGAAGCCCATTTCGAGATCGAGCTGTGTGAACTCCGGCTGCCGGTCGGCGCGCCCGTCCTCGTCGCGGAAGCAGCGCGCGAGCTGGTAGTAGCGCGCCACGCCCGACGCCATCAGCATCTGCTTGTACTGCTGCGGGCTCTGCGGCAGCGCGTAGGCCGCGCCGTCGCGGCGGCGCGTGGGGACCAGGAACTCGCGCGCGCCCTCGGGGGTGCTCTTGAACAGCAGCGGCGTGTCGACCTCGAGGAACCCGGCGTCCTCGAGCAGCGCGCGGCACTTGCTCGCCACCTTTGCCCGCAAGCGCATCGCGTAGCCGAGCTTGCCGTCGGTGCGCAGCTGCAGGTGCCGCTGCGCCGCGGGGTACACGGTGTCGCGCGCGTGCACCAGCGAGCGGTGCACGCTGTTCAGCACGTGCAGCGCGTCGAGGCGCAGGTGCGGCTCCTGCTCGCCGGTGCGCTTCGACGCGCGGCGGGAGACGGTGGCGCGGATCGCGACGGGCGCGAACGGCGGGAGCGACAGCAGCGAGGCGACGACCGCGGGACTGCAGTCCTCGGCGCGCGCCATCGCCGGCAGGAATTGCCGCCCGTCGCGCGAGTGCGTGTAGAACTCGGCGAACGCGAGCCCCGAGCCGGCGCGCCGCGCTTTGTTGAAGTAGCCGTGCAGCACGATGAGCTGGCCCTGCATGCTGGCGAAGTCGCGCTGGATGTCGGCGACGGTGTGGGTCGCGGCGGGGTAGTTGACTGTCGTGTGTTAGCGGCGGGCAAAGGGAGCAGCGGGGGTCCTACATCGTTCCTGCATCCTGCTGAACAAATCGCCCTCCTTGTCCTCAGCGGCCTCAGCGCTCTCCTCCGCAGCCTACACCACCCCACCGTCAGTACGCCTCCCCTCCAACCCGCGGGCAACACACCTTCGTCTCACTCCCGCTCTCAGTCGCACTCTCCTTCTCGCCCTTCCCCAGCCCCAACAGCTCCTCATAAGTCTGCAGCACCTGCGCAGCATCGCGCTCCTCCATCGCCCGCTCCTCCTCCTCAGTGAGCTCATACTCCTCCTCCTCCTCCCTCACGCGTGGTCTCGCCGTCTTCAACTGCGTCAAAAACTGCTGTCCCTCGGTCTTCGGCTTCGTATTCGTCGTGCTCGTCGTAGTTGTCGTCGCGCCGTCGTCGGCGCTGTGCGGGGTCGCGTAGCGGCGCCGCAGGATCGCGGGGAACGTGCGCGCCAGCAGCGGCCGCGGCAGGCCCAGGCGGCAGCGCAGGCAGACGGAGGCGGCCTTGTTCATGGCGTGGCGAGCGTGGCGTGGCGTGGTGAGCGGTGTCGTGCGGCACCGCCGCGAGCAAGGGCCGGGAAATTTCTGTGGGAGCCGCAGCTGAGTCAGCAGCGGTGAATCGGGTCTTGGCGAGCCTCTGGAGGGGATAAAAGGCGAAATCTCTGCGCACCGGTTTCTGCTCTTTGATTCTTCTGGTTCTAACATGTGAGCCCCCCCACATTCCTCATCCACATCCACCCTTTGAGCACACAGCTAATGGAGACACCGCAGATGATGAAAGCCTAGCGTGCGCACTCTGAACCGACCCCCGCCGCACCGTGGTCCTGCGGCCCTCTCCTCCGTGTACGCGGACGGCTCCAGGGGGCCGCTGGACCCCGCAGCGCGTGGGTCGCTGATCTCAGGCGTCCGGCACACTTCCTTGTTACACAACGGACGCGATGGCATCTCTGACCCCTCAGAATGCAGAAGGATCCTGTCGCCGCTGAGGCTGCGGCCTGGGATGCGGTGGCATACCTAGATAGAATGTGGGGATCTGGGGGCTTCTTTCAATTCAATCTGCAGCGTTGCTGTGTTTCGATATTTCTTTCCAAGTGTTCGTTTGTTCAATGTGATGCGCCCCCTCTTGTGATGTACTGTGATGTGATGTGTGGTGTGATCAGATGTGAGAGATGTACCTTCGCACACCAGGTGGGGTCTTAGGCGCGATATCCTTCGGCCCAGTATATGTCCTGCGATAGATTGACGCACCCCAGCGCACGACTACTCAAACCGACGGACCGCGCGAGTGTGGCGGTCCGGCGTGAGCCCGTGTGCGGCCCTTGGCGTCACTGCTGGGCTTTTCTTAGGGAGGGGTGCTACAGATTGGAGTTTGATTGATGGTTGTGGTGGAAAGTGGCTCTACGCTGTGGCGAATATGCATGTGTGACGAGCGATGGAGATGGGGGATGGGGATGGGGTAATAAAGCGGTGGCCTGCTACATTCTACACATGTTCAACTGTGAGTCTGTGATCGCGTGAACAACGCGCTCCCAGTTCAATATACACAGTCTGGTCTCGAAACGGTACAACCCTCTGACTCCCTTGTTGATCATCAAATGGCACACTCACAGCTACTACTCTTTCTCTTTCTCTTTCTCTTTCTCTTTCTCTCTCTCTTGCACTACACAGTCCAGCTCCATCGCGATTCGCGAACATCGCGCCTACAGCCCTCGCTCCACGCCAGTGACCACGCCAGTGTCAAACACGCAGACGACGTTCAGACTTCAGTGCCATGCATCGTCCCTCACCGGTCACGATTCGGGACGATACTAGAGTAGACCAGGCCCACGCAACCGGTTCACAGTCGGTTCGGCATCGTAATTAGCTCGCTGCTTCGTCTCTGTATCACTGACAGCTATTACCAGCTGCTTCTTCTTATTTTTCCCTGCGGCTCCAATTGTACTGCTCCAGACGTACAAAGCTTCCATCCTATATTTAACGATCCCATCAGTGCATCATGATCTGATTCCCACTCTTCCGGGTTTGGGCGACGTTTTCGTACAACAACCATATGTTGTAACCACTCCCGCGTCCCGGCTTTCACATCTCCATCAATCCGCAGATACAATGCCATACCCCTAAGGCATTCTTTCCATCCGGAAACGTTTTCAAAGAAGTTTTTGTACTGTTCCCTGCTGAGCCGATTCCATGGAACCTGCCTGGTTCTTGCGCATCTTCTGAAAAATGGTAGTTGTTGCCGACCGGGCGGTAGGATGTAAATGTACCCAACGTGCATGCAAGAAAAGAGGAGTTGTTCTACCTTGGCCCCCAGTCCGTTGGGATTTTGACGGCCATTGAGAAGCGGCAGTGGATTGTCAAAGTACACGACGTCTGTGTCGTCTATGGCGGTAACGTGACTTTGCCAACGCCCCATCGCAAAGCTGCATCCGACCGGCCATGTCATTTTCCACATAAGTACCTGATTACTAATCCTAACAGACCAATTTATATCCTTCTCAAACAGATTCCTTTCTCCAGGAAGGAATATACACTATAGACGTCTCATTAGTGCTGCCCATCCGATAGTCGGACCGCCTGTCTCATCATAGGTTACCTTGTGCGTTGCTGCTAGATAAACCATCAACAGCTCCAATCTCTTGAATTTATAGCGACCTGTGTTTTTGATAGTACACTGGGTAAAGTTCATGATTGCCAATTGGCAGTATGGCGAGTATATGTGGTCGCGAATCACTTCATTGGTGTGCATCTGCTCCATATTCTCGTCATCTGTTTCGTACTCGTCCGGCTGTATGTCATTCTCTCATTTTTCCAAGTACTACAGATCCAAGAGATTTCCACAATCATGACGATAGGTGCCGACAGTTGTTGTACCAGTACGGGTTCCCTGCTAGTAACAGCATTCGCTCTGCTCTACAGGGCGAGTGCCATGCTTGGACAATCCAGGCAGCTTTATCGTCATACATGGTTATCTGACGTGTTGGAATATCGAGAAATAATAGTGTCCGGACTAACGCATACATACTAAACCGACTGCATAAAACTGAAACAACACCCTCATAACTTCGCCTTGGAGGGTTGTCTCCCGTCTGCTCCGAGATCAGTCGTAAAAAGACCAAGTAGTACTCTGGTGTATAAGAGAAGGATACTAACCAGTGGTCCAATGAAGTCTGCAATTTTGAAGTCGGTTCCTGGCTTTGTCGGAATGTTGTCACCATCACGAACACTCGCGATGCAGAAACAACCAGGCCTATCATTGAGCATTGTTTCACGTAATGGCTGGGACGCCCGGGTCTCCGCGCTGGCCATCAGGAGTTCTCAACGAACAGTTCCAAAAGGACTTTTTGGTTTTAGTACCACACAGATTTTTTTTGGTGTGTACGGAGTGGCCCAGTCACTTAGCCACCACTGCAGACAGAACTCACAAGATCTATGAACGTCCTTCAACATTGATTTAACAAGAAATTGTGATGAAGAGAGAAGCGTCAAGAGATCAAAAGGCTGAACCGAGAACAATACAAGGAGATGATTGTGTGCTGTCTGTGCGGCGAGCTGTCATGGTCCACCGCGTGACGAACCAACGACCGTCGACTCGTTCCACATACTGCGGCAATCCTTTGTGCTGGGTCTGAACATGTCGGTTGCATATGCTCCCGACCGCAATGCTGGGTTGCCGTTGGGTCTTTGGCAGCTGTGCGGGAAGTGTTCTAGTGTTGGGATCGCTGGGGGTGCTGGAGATGGCACTGCTGCACCAGGGGCGTTCGGGATTGGTTCATGTGGACGCAGTCATTCAGCTCTTCTCTCCCTCTTCTCTCCCTCTTCTCTCCCTCTCCTCCTCCAATACTCTACACTGCCCAACCTCACTGTACCTACACCCCACACATACGCTCATCTCTACGCCGTGATCCTCCATCCACCATCCACCCTCCTGAGCTCCAGCACTGCCCCAAAGGCTCCCGAATCCCACCTCACCTTGCACCCTCACTCCTCCAGCCTCACAAACCATCTTGCCCCCTCCACCCACTCGTCCCCCCACCTCCTCCAGCTCTCCTTCTTCTGCCTATTCTCCGCATCCTTGAAAATCTCACAAAACCCACACTTCCGATAAAACGCCGCCGCGCGCCCGTTCCCCAACGCCACGCCGCAATGCGCGCCCTTCACGCCCTGCGCCCGCAGCGCGCGCACAAAGCGCTGCACGAGCTGCGTACCGAGCCCGCGCCCCGTCCACCCCGGCCGCATGTTGACGTGGAAGTGCGCCGGGCACGCGTAGGCGAGGAACGTTGGCGGCGGCGGCGGCGGGACGACGTGCGCGGGCAGCCGCCGCACGTACTGCGGCCACGCGCTGGCGAACTCGGTCGTGTTGCACGCGGAGACGAGGTAGCCGATGACTTTCTCGCCGGGTTCGGCGGTGGGGGGCGCAAGGTCGGGCGTCGGGGCCCGGGCGGGTGACAGCGGTGTCACAGTTATATCGGGGGTCGTTGTTGTGTCTTCAGCACCCTCGTCCCCACCCCGCTCAGCGACCTCGGCCGCACTGGCGACCACCACCCAGCACCACGTTCCGCACAGTGCGAGATATGGCGTCGCGTACTGCCAGTGCAGCTGCTCGCGCACCTCTTCCGGCGTGCCTGGCTGCGCGGTGGCCGCGCAGATGGCGCGGATCGCGGCGGCGTCGCTGGGCGTGTTGGAGGGGTTGTAGCGGCGGATGTGCATTAGAAGGAGAGGGTGTAGAGAATGAGTGAGGTGCGGGGAAGGAGGGAGTTGGGGGCGTGGCGTTGGCGCTGAGGGGCTGTGGGCATGTGATGCTGCTGTGGAACGTTGCGCGTTGCATGCAGAGGTGCGAGTGAGGCGCTGTGACGTGAGCACAGCCGCTGAGCCCGCCGCAGTCCACCAGGCGACGCGCCGTAAAAAAAGGCCGCGCCATAATGCAGTACGTCGGCTCCGGCATATATCCATAGCACCTGGGAGTATCTCGCTTGATTCGAAGCTTAGGATTGGTCCAGGCTGTATCACCCAAGTCGTTGCACTCGAAGTGGCTGGAAACGCCAATACGTCGTGGCAGCACAAGACTGTATCGTACTGCCGCCATTCATCGAAACGACACCGTTCTATGTTCGGTTGGTTTTATAGACCCGTTTGCGTGGGAGGTCTCGCAGGAGAGGGCGTTGCAGAGCTGGAGCATCGTGTAGAAGTGTCATTCTGGCCTAATTGTGGTTCAGGGCATTCATTCAGGCAATAAAGTCTAGTGGGGGTCGCTTGATATAATAGGCAATGTCTAGAGCGCCACCAAGGTGTTGCAGAATCTTGGTTCAGCGTCGATGGTCAAACATGATGAAGATTGGAGGAGTGTCTTGGTATTGATAAGCACTGCTGCTTCTTTGGAGCTCCTTCCTTATGCATTGAACATATGGTTCTGTATCGTGGTTAGCTAAATGCCGTGAAAAGTGCGTAACTGGTGTGCTTACTAGAGACAACTTACTATATTTCTTGGTCTGATAGAACATAGAATACCAAGTGGTGAGTAAGGCACTTGAATCGAACTTGCCGCTGGGTGTGGTTTACGTCATAGTGACTGGTTTCAGTACGAATTATGCAGAACTTTATTGAGAGTGTGGTTCTTAGAGGACTTGGTGCTGGAGAGGATGGTGTTCGACACAAGTGGGTCTAGTAAAGCACGGATGCTTGTAATGGTGTAATGTGTAAGAGGGAGCAAGCTCAGACTTCGGAAGCATGTTTTAGCTCAGGCTGCTGACTTAGGGTGCACGGTCACGTGCGCCAACAGATGGTCGTGTTGATTTGTGAGTTAAGCGTATCGTTAGAGAAGAAAAAGGCAAGAGGAACAGAGATGATAAATGAGAGTGCAATCCTGCATCATCGATGGTTCGGTTTTTGGTCATTTGGGATTTCCTAGTGTCCAGAAATGCGTATTGAATCGAAATATTTGTATTGTAACGTATGGGTATCAATACAAACCCGTGACTGCAATATCTCGTTTACATAATAAACGAAATACAGTGATTGCAATTTTCAACTACGAAGTTTGCGCAACACCTCAGTGTTGGCTGTAGAACATTACAAAGTCACGAGGAGGTAATTGAACCCTTTTTGTGATGGTATCGATTCGTCACAAACCGTTGACGCAGCGTCACAAACATATGATACGCAATACGCATCGCTGCTGGTGTCTCGCCACCCTTACATAAACTGCTCTTAGTGTACTCTACAGTTACATAACTACCTTGCAATGAACACTATTATAAACTGAACAGTAAACCGTACTCGTGCTCAGAACCGAGTGGGCAAGGGTGCAGACTTGCAACCGATTTCGTGGTATTAGAGTAGCTAGACGTTACCGCAGCAATAGGGCACTGTCATTTCGTCCCAGGAAGTGAAGGTACGGTTATTTGAGAAGTTGCGGCTGATCATGCAAGCCTGATCAAACCCACTTGACTGCTTCATTCCCACACCCGCCGTAGATAAAGCCAACGCGTCGAAACTCTCCCGCAACGCGGTTACTGGCTGATCAAAAATACGTTAGGCCACGCCACAATTCATCCAGACTTGTTTTGAACAGGCAAGTAGAGCACGCGTATAATTCTACTCTATCTACTCTACAAACCGTCACAAAATAATGGCAGGGCTGTGGAATATCGCCCAACAAAAGGGCGTCCCATCCATGTATTCTTAATGAGGGTGTTATAGTTGGGACTGTTCAATCCCGGCTCTTTTGATTGGCTCCGACAACATGCAGAGGATAGATCTCCGATACGACTCGATGTGCGTGGCGGTGTCATGGATGCAGGCATCGCGATCAGATATTTCTCCTGCATGAGGTTGGTCGACCAGAGCATCCAGCCAGTCTGCACCCGTCACATCTATGATGTATCTGTTCAGACAATTTCTCACTGCCCGCAGCTGGGGTTCATCACCAAACCTGCAAGCATGCCCAAAGTCTGTATTTGTAAAAGATACTCTATAATTATGATACTTTTGAGTTTGACACGTTGAAACAAAACAATAAGGAGTACATAAATAGGTAATAGCAAAAAAAAAGTTCTCTTCCTCCAGGAAAGCCTCCGATATCCAATACAAAAATTACAAAAGCAATGTGGTAACAATAGAAGAACAAGGAAATATGTGATCTAGCAGCCGATGAAAAACAAACAATCATTCTCTATGCTCTCCTTTTGCGCCTTTTAGCTTTTGGAGACCCCGTATCTGTAGACTTCGGTGGTGGTGGTGGAGGTTCCATGCTCCCCGACACTTCTTTCCCTTTCCCTTTCCCTTTCCCTTTCGGCGGTGGCATAGACGACTGTGCGGGCTTGGGGCGAACTGGTATAACGACAGCAAAATTTGGAGATCGAGACGGCCCTGCTGTGGCATTCGTCATTGATGATTGCGGCAGTTGCGTACGAGCGGGAGTGGGCGGTACAGGACGGTTGGCCGCTGTTGATAATGTGGGTAGTTTCAGGATTAGTGCCAGTTTTGGGGGGATTGTGGTTTCCTGCTCGTCGGCGGGTTGAGACATCTGCGGGGCCTCGGCATCCTCATCCTCATCCTCATCCTCCCACTGCCCAGAATCCTGAGATCCCGCATACTCCCAAGATTCCACAGCTGCAGGTTGATCTTTCACCGGGCGCCAAATAGGCTTTGCATATAAACTGAGCTCCCAACACGGATCCGATTCATCTATCTCCAAGCAGGAAGAGTATTCCCCAGGTTGCAGCTCATAGTCCAATAACACCCACCATAGTTCATATTTCAGATTCTCCTCTTGCTCATGACTTGGACCAGGACCAGCATTTTTTCGGTTTTCGTTGATAAACGGCTGGTTGGCTGGCATTCCCGAAGCCATGATCTCCTCGTACGTGGGATTTTCAACGCCGCTTGGAAGTGTTATTTCCGGAGCTGTGGAATCTGAAAGGGAATCTGGTGTCTGGATGGACGCTTGCGGCACCGTGGGACCTGCTTCCGCCTCCGCCGCCGTCTGCGCCTCCGCCTGCTCTGTTGTTATCGGAATCGTGGGATCTGTGAGGGAATTTGCTGTCTGGGTGGACGCTTGCGGCACCGTGGGACCTGCTTCCTCCGCCGCTTCCGCCGCCTCCGCCGCCGCCTCCGCCGCCTCCGCCTCCGCTCTCTCTCTCCTTGCTCGATAAACTGCTTTTTTAAAATTGCGATAGCTCCTCCGAAAATCCGCCACTGGGCCATCATCGATAGGAGGGTCAGTCCATCCAGGATACCCAGGTGTAAGTTCATCGTTCCAATCCCATAGCTCCTCGCCTCGTGCTGCCATCGCTTGTCGTTTTTCATATATAACATCATTTCTCTCGTCTTCACTTATTTGAGCCTCGATTTCTATTTTTGAAATCGCTTTATCGATTTCGTCAGCTGTGTCAAGAGCGTCTTCGGCAGTATCGAAGTCATCATCCTCATCTAAATCTAAATCCAGGTCATCAAATAGTTCGTTCCCTTCATTCGCTAGCACTTCCATTTGGCGCTCTCGCTCATATGCGGATCGCTTGGTCTGAGAGCTGGATTGGGAGCTGGACTTTTTAGATTTCTTAGAAGTTATAGGCATAGTTGGTATACGGAAGTATTCGATATCAAGACAGAGATAACGCGGCGATATCAAGACAGAGATAACGCGGATGGGAATTGAGAATTGAGCGTGGGTGGAAGAGGAATCAGGAGAGAGGAGTGAACAGTTTTTCTTACATACGAGTTTATGACCGCACTGCCAAGCTGCTGAAATAACCTTTGCGCTATTGCGCACGGGCCGCTTTATGATATCCATGCACGGTGCCCTTACTCCCCCACAAAACCCTACACCGCATGCTACCACGCGTCTTGTGAGCCATCGTGGGTTATTTTCTCATGTGGTTCATTCTTCCTTTTTGTAAATCTACTAGTAAAGAAGAGTTCACTCCCACCGAGAAGATTGAGGGCAAACCACAAGATATGTAACTCCCACAATATTCTTGAGAGATGTTGAGCGAACACAAAGAGAACCAATTGTTACATCATCTGTGCATATGTATGCAGCCGCTACCGACGGGGCGTCAACATAGGCGAGAGACAACCAATGGATTTCGAGCAAATTGGTTGGGATCATGGTCGGTCGACCTAACAGATTAAACTAATCTACTTTTTCCACCTTTCGGCACATGCACAGAGATCTGAGCGTCTGCAAATATAACACGGAATTGGTATCGCGTTGAAATGGGAGCTAAAGGGTTGAAATGTTGCTGGCGAGTGACAAACAAGTTACAAGAGGCTGCATTTTTCGTTTACAAGCGATGAGTATTAATTTTTTGGTGCATGGAGAGTATGAGAATCAAACATCAGCTGCGGCAGGATGTTGGGAATGAGGCACAGAGGGTTGACCATACACCCATGGACAGTGCACGGTGGCCAATTGGACATCTTTACCATGGATTCTAAGACAAACTACATGCAATGCAACTGTCAACAGCCGAAAAATATCACGTGAAACCAAGTAGTCTCTCCGTCTCGTGTTTACTTTCACACTGCAATTGATGCATTAGCAAAAACCACATACAGCCTTTCGGATAGAATGTCTTGATCTATCCGTAAGTTGAGGCAATGGATGAATACGTATCTCTATCTACTCTAGAGTACAACCCGTCACTTATCATTTAGTGCTAGCCTTCTTATAGTCGACCAGCACTCTCCTTACCTATGGTAAGTCATGAGAATTTGAACTGCAGCGACCTCTATCAGTAGACGGTGCACATGACTAGTATGAACGAGTACGTACTCCGTATACTCAGTTTTATCGCATATGACTAGAAAAGACAAGCGGCAGGGTGCATGTGTAGTATAGTACTAGGCCAGAAAGTTTCGCCACTTTTATACATCCATATTGTATGAGGTACTGAGAATGATCCTATAGACTCAAACTTTGGGGTTCAATCACATCAACATCTCCAAGCGCCATGCCACAGTAGAGCACACAGATGAAGACACAGTGATGGTTTTTTAGCAGAAAAGCACGGGGTGGTCCATGACGATGATAATGGGCCCTTGGGGTGGGCAGAATTGATGCTAGACCTAGGATATAGTTTGCTTCCCCGAGAGAGAGATATGTATGCGAAGGATATACATGAGGATTCTAGGATCTGTGATCCATGGTGGAAAATCACGTGGCCGGCTGAGTGCGGCTTTCCAATGGAGAACTGGCTAGGCTGTGTTACCGCCGCACATATTGAACTCTCTGCCCGGTCACTGAACAGTAGAGAACAATCTTTAAAAACATTCCTGGTTGGAAAGAATTCCAAAATGGTCGTGGATTGGCAGATTTATGGTGGATCTGGGTATGGTTGCAATATATGTTGTTTCACAAAAAGGCCGTCAAACTCTAGAAAAATTGCAATGAAATCATAATGTTGTGTTTCAGAGCTGACCGAGCTGGTACGGATTAGAAGGCTCAATACGTGAACCGGTAGCAGCTGTTCAATCGTTGCAGGATTTGGCTGAACTGCCCAAAGAGGATGATGGGAAATAAGTAAGAGCAGGAGGTTGAGCAGAAAACTTACGCGGGTAGAGTCTATATAGCAGGGTTTACACATATTTCATTTATGGTTCGTAAATGGAAGAATTTACACGAGATTATATACGTGACTGGTACTAGCATCACTGAACGGTATTTGACCCTATAACTGCTCACGAGATTTTTGTTTGTCGAAGATTTATTTAGAACCCCGCGCTTAATCTCCTTCAAAAAAACTACAACTAACATTTAAAGTAGTCTAGACTGTACCTACTTAAGTACGCGGGCATCAATTGTGGGGCATCGATACCGATAGTGTATTCCGTCAATGCACGAGGGGTTTCCCTGCGACGCGTGTGAGGATATATCTAAGCGCGTTTCGTTTCAGCACATGTGTTCTGGGTTCTGATGTAAGCCGGTCGGAAGGCCGAGGTCACTAGGCTTAAGGTATTAATTGTTCACTGAAAAATTTCTGATTGTTAAACTAATTCTCATATAAAAAATCCATTATCTACTTCTATGTCCCATTTATACATAATACATGTTGCAAAAAATATATATGAATCATTGCAACACCCACCCTGACTCGATCACCAGGCTCTACCACTCAATTGGAATGCGCACAATGCTGTACGGGAGCACTGGCTGGTCAGTCTCGCCCTGGAAATTGACTGCCAGGAACTCCTTCTTGTTCGACAGAAGCCCTATCGTTGCCGGCGCCTTCAGAAGCTCAGGGTTGGTGATATTACCCACAACATTGCCAGAGACACCGTTCTTGGCCAGCTTTATAACTGTGATGTAGTCGGTGGCAGGATCTGATGGGTTTCCGTGAAATCCATTCATGCTGAAAAGATACGGCTTCTTGTATACCAGACCATCAACACCACCGAGCCACCCGCCGTGCAGGTCAACCGGTGTGATCGACTTAGTGGATAAGCAAATGGAGAACAGCGCCATGTCACTGGAGTCGCCGAGAATGACGTGCGAATCATCAGTAAACACTATGCCATTGCCGTTGAACCCAGGAGCGTAGTTGATAGCAGGTGATAGCGTCACAAATGGGGTGAGGTCAATATCAGTGGTGTCACTAGGTGCGAGAGAAGTGCCAGGAATTTTCCACAGTATATCTTTGGTTGAGTCGGAGATGTAGACGTCGCCGCTCTCCGGGTGAATAGCAAGATCGTTGAGGAATGTCTCGTTGGCAGCCAAGTGGTTGCTGAAGCGGTGCACAAGTGAGCGGGTATGAATGTTATAGGTGAAAACGGTGCCCGAAGGACCACCGGCAACAATGAGATATGGCTCGTGAATGTGTAAACCAACACCGGCTACCATCCCGGCCACTTCAGAGCCATTAATAAAGGGCTTCATCTGTGGATTGTTGAGGTGACCGCGGTAGATAGTGCCGTCAGTGGTCGAGGCAGTGTAGAAGTACGGCGAATTGGGCTGGATAGCAACGCCCTCCGGCTTGGTGGTATTGCCGGGAAGCTTGAATTTGTTGATGGACTTGGGGCTGCCATATGAAGGGCTTGCCGCTGTAAGAGCGAGTAATGAAGCGGTAGCGAGGGCGGTGAGTTTGGAGAAGAACATTATGGATCTGCGGGATTGAGTATGAGAAGATATGACGAGATGCGGTGAGATTGTGCTGAGGATGGGCTTCTAATCGGCAGGAACTGTGCATGTCTTTATACTAAATCCTGAGAGGCACAGAATGCGGGCCTGTCCTTGAAAATACTATTTCAATACGCAAGAGAGTTCGAAATTGAGGGTTGGAACTGGAATTACAAAGCGGTATTTTGTTGCTAGGAAAGGCATGTAATTTTTAAGCTGCCCCGGCGACCAGTATCCCGACTGACTGGGATTGTGTTGCAGTACTAAAGGCTTGTTTCTTAGTCCAGGTAGATCTAGTGGCTGTATAGTAACACAGTTAGCAGATAGTGTAGAGCTCCGACTTCTGGATTTGATGAAATGCTATAATGTGTTGAGACAGCGTATTTTGGTGAAGCACGACTCACGAGACTCCGGTGGAGAGTATTGTAACCGTCGGAGCTGGAAGAAAATAAACAATTATAGAAGAAAATGTTACCATGAATTGATATGAGTACCAACGATAGAATTTCTTGTTGGTTCCTGCATATGCAATGCTCTCTACCCGTTACGTACGTCCAGGGTTGCGTAGTACCAACAACCCATGTCTTTCGCAGGCTTAATAGTATTTATGTCCCGAAGAAGCAGTTGTTATTTATCCCCGACACCCGTGACCCTCGTGTTTATGTCCGCGAAAGCTTATAAATGTAGTTTGGATGTAGTTGTATGTTCCACACCACGCGTCGATATCGGTGTAAACTTGATATTGACACCGACAATGATGCAATATTCAGAAGAAATGGTTACTGGAAATAGTGACCACACCACAGAACCTGCAGGATATGAGGCTATTTGTAATCCGGCGTGTTACGTTTCCGCCGAGCGCTACCTCATTTCAAGAATGATACTAAGGGATTGGAGGGTTTTATATGATAATCTTCTGATTTTGAACTATTCCGACAAGCCGTTCCAACATAATTCGTAAATCTTTACACTTGAAAACAAAATGTCCTCGAATATCTTTTAAGCAACGCCTAGAGAATGCATCTACGATCTCGACGATGTACTGGGATGCTTTCAAGAAAGTCTTAACATACCTTTGAAGGTGAAGGATAGAGAGTCTGTTGAAGAGATGATGAACAACATGAGAAGACCAGAAATATGCCATGCCATGCACACGTAAAACAAGACGTATACGTCACAAAATCGAATGACAGGTACCAGTGCAGATGTTCCATTGTCAACTCATACTCATAAGTTCAATTCGTCTCTGAATTCTACGTCTACATATAGTTTTCGTTGTACTTTTTCTTTACACAATCTTGCTTGAGCTTTAAATGTAGGGTCTATTTCTATGTTCTTGTGACTGCTCAACAGTATCTGCAGTACGATAGGTTGTATTATCAGTGTCATTATTTTCTCAATCGTCTCCATGATTGAATATTCATGCTACTCGGCTGCATCATAAGAACGTAGAAGAAGTACCGAGGATATTTGCGGGAGATCTGAATTCCAATTTTCGAGAAAATTTAAAGATATCAGGCTAGGTCTGGACGTCCAGAAACGTTTGACTATCTGCGGGTTCATGGCCAAACAGAAACCTTTGCAATGGCTTTGCCGAACTGACTAACACCATGCCAAAGTTTAATGAAATGATTTCAGACATAGAGCATCATCAAATGCTGAATATACTAGCAGAATGAATGTATTTGTGTAATGTAGAGAAGCAGATAATAATTTGATTTCGAAACTAGCTTACCAAACATACATCTCCAAAATCGAAGGGAACAACCGGCCTCGCACGCAAGATTAGTTAGTATTTTGATCGAATTATGTTTTCTTTTTAAATGTTCTATAGAAAAGTGTATAATTTGTAGTCATGTTATTAGAGGAAAACCGCTGATTCGCTAGTAAACCCAATGCAATGGCCAAACTTTCTCTCATGGTATGTTACTTCTCAACGTGCAAGGATCTTACATTTCCAGACTGCGCAAGAGAGACAGTGACTGCATCTTATTGCAGGTTTGTTTACTAGTAAAAAGTGATCATTTACATCATCACATGATAATAAATGTGAATATCAGACCCAATCACGACCAATATGAAGTTGTGCATAATGGAGGATATCTTAAGCTTATATATTTGATTTTATACACATTTCATACATTTTCGAGTTGCAGTATGATGTACTGTATGTAACAGTATGAGGGCAACAAACTGAATTGTTTGAAACCCAAGCCCGGATGTCCTCGCCAGCTATTCCGGGCACCTTGATCTACCAGGAACAAAATGCATTGAGCTTCAATAAATGAGCTACAATGAGATATATTGAAAACATGAGAATATTGCACGTTTGGTTTGATTATTTTTTTGCTTTTTCTACCTCAGGGCAAACGTTCCTTTGTGCTACATCAGGAGTAAAGCTGCATGAATTCGAGTTAACATATTTGTTGTAGGAATCTTTCCTCAATTTGAGCCGCGTTTGTGTGCGGGACTGGACCAAATCTTCACACTTACTCTTGCAGTTAAATCATGGATGCATAAATTTACCTATCGCCCCCAACAGGTTCCCCAACAGTGCCACTAAGTAACTCCATCACACTAGCAGTTCCTAAGCCTGAATAAAATAGATCATTCTATAGCACACAGTTAAAATAGCTTGACCGTAGCTATTACAGCAATAACAATCTGCACTCAAACTACCGCTATTAAACCAAATAATAACCTGCACCATGTTAAGGAACAAACTCCCTCGAAAGGCTGCTCAACAGCCAAAGATCCAAGACATCCAGCAACACTCGGACACAGAATCTACTGATTCTGAATATGTCATCTACCCAAAGAACTGGGACCACAGTAAAGGCCAGGTGGTTCCATCGCAGCTCGCTGGTAAGCTTATGACGGGTATTCAACGAAACCGGAAAGCTAAACAGCCTTACAGGCTCACCAGGAAAGCGGCCAGAGAAATCATCAGAAGAGCCGGCCAAGCAGGCCTTGAAATATGCTTCTAAGCAGCAGGATTCCCCTCGAAAAGCTACTAACCGGAAATCCCAGGAAAAGGCCCCCGACAATGACATAGGGGCCAACAAACATTCTTTCAACTGTCCTTTGGAGCGATCAACTACGGAACGCTTTTCACGTAGCGGACGTCCTCTACACAAATGCTCAGACTCAAATAAAAACTTCCTTTGTTGCAGTGCCCAGGTTCGCTGGTTACTACAGCACAATCGGGAGAAACGTAAACGACAGAAGAACAACTCGAAGACGACGGGCGACGAACAATCTACGCGCGCCGATGACGAACTGAGCGATGACGGAAAAGCGAAGCCAGCAGCAGCTAACAGGAAGATTCCATTAGCACCAAAGACATCAAACGCAAAGATAGTCATACAGTCACCACAGGGGTTTCGTCGAGGACTGTATCATCAAGCGGAGGCACTGACAAAGCCTGTACTCAACATGACAGAAGTTGACGAAACTGAAGGAATGGGCCTTGTCCTCAAGAACTTTAAGGACCGACCAAAAACCCTTGGGAAAGCCCATCTGGGATCTGAAATCCAACAAACCCGGGCTAAGGGTGCCGCAGAAGAGAAGAGCGATGTGGTCCCCAGGATCCAAGTTCTTGTGATTCCCCCCAGGAACTTTAATAGGGTTGAATATGTGGTATGCAACCGTATCGAGGGCCTTCAGCCGCTGTGCTTTGACCCAAGTGAATACGAATATTGTGTCCTGGACAGCTGCTGAAGAGACATACCTCTGCGAGTTTTGGCTGATTTGTAATGTGGGGCAGGATCGTGAATGAACGAATTGAGTTTGTCTTGCAAGTCTGTTTGAAGCATTGTTAGTACTGTGTGGTTTTGGGCGTCTGTTGTGATTGTGGTTTGCTGTCAACGACTGTCACGTGGTTGCGCTAGCACTCGTCATACCTTGTGTTTGTTTGTGAGTAGTGTAGAGACTTGTTATCTCTACTGTGATAATCAAATTAAATTCTAAAAAATTTAAATACCTTAGAATCGTGTCCATGACTTAAGATCAAGAATGTTTTGGCCTACCATATTTCCTCGAATATGGCAAAAATCGAAAACCACGACGAGATGTTTGGATCCCCTTTTATATACAGGTCCTTGTGCCTGTTTGATCTCAGCTCTTGTCTGACCTATGTGTGTACACTTCGATTCAAATAGAGAGTTATTTCTCAATATAATAATCATCTGGAGTTGCCGGACGATCGTTGTGTGGAGACTAGTGGAGTATGCTGATGACAAGGTTTGGTTAGCATGCCTTCAAAGGCTTGGACAATCAGGCTGTATGACGTTGTAATCTCTTTGTCCCAAGATCGCGATGACGACTGATATCCAAGGGCAGCTGTTGCGGGGGACCGAACTCAATAACATCCATCTTCCTCACCTTCTTCACGTGCACCCATGCATAAGTGGAGACGGCAAGGAAGGAACACCAGAATATAGCTCTCATTATTAAAAACCTCTAATAGAAAACAAAAAATTCAACATTCAAATGACCTTACCACACTCCATCAATCTGCATCCTATCCGGCCCCTCAAACCGCTCCCATTCCACACTATCGATGCTCACACCGGGGCCCTCTTTGACGCCCTCGAACACCAGATCTCTTCCGCCAATAAACCCGCCCACGGCTTCTAGGGTCCCCTTGAGCTTCTTGCCGTTCGAAAGAAACTCGACGCTGCCTCGCATGCCTCTCTCCAACAGGACCATCTCGGTGTACCCTTGCTGATGGTCCTCGACTTCGCCTGCCCAGGTAAACGGCACATGCGTCTTTTTGCTCATGGGCAGCCAGTCGAGCTCCAGTGCGCCATCGAGCAGCCCGAAGCTGAATTCGCCGCCTATCTTGTCGGTGTCCGTCTCTTCGCGGAACAGCTGCAGCCACATGTCGTAGTTGGTGTGCGGCGCAAGGATGCTGACGGTTTGGCTTGTTAGACGGTAGACTCCCAGTACGCGGTCGGCGAAGGACTCGGGCGCTTTGCGTGGCTTCTTCGTGGCTTCTAGAGAGGGTTCAGGCTGAATCGATGGCTTTACTAATCGCTTTTTAGGTGCGGGTGTGGCCTTCTTTGCTGCGGCAGTCTTTGGGGCCTTCGTCGTAGTCTCTTTCTTCACAGGTGCAGTCTCCTTCTTAGGGGCGGCCTCCTTCTTAGGGGCGGCCTCCTTCTTAGGGGCGGCCTCCTTCTTAGGGGCGGCCTCCTTCTTAGGGGCGGCCTCCTTCTTCGCAGGCCCCGTCTTAGATGGACCTGCCGCGGTCTTCTTTACTCCGCCACCTGTCGCAGCTGGTGCAGGCTTCTTCTTCTCTACAGCGCCCCTCCCCGCCGCTGCGCCATTGCGGACATCCCACACGGCTTTCAACGCCTTCTCAATATCCCGCACCTCGCGCGGCTGCATTTTAACATGTCCATCCTCAATTGCGCTGCGCAGCCGCTGCGCCAGCTCGTCCTTCGTGCCAGTACTTGGGCGCAACGCATAATGGCCGAACTGCGACTTGAGCCATTTCACCGTCACCTGCTCTTTATCACGGGGATTCGAGGAGACCAGACGCTTGAGTATCTGGGCGGGCTGGAGTCGGGGTTCGGAGGAGTGTAGTAAGCCCCTTGCAGTGTAGGAAAATGGGCCGGAAGTGGGGTCGGCATTGGCTGGGGTCGGCGCCATTGAATAGGACTTGAGGTTGAAAAGTAGACGGTAAGGGATTGGGAAAATCGAGGACGCGAATATGATAGGGATACGCGACTCACAGGACGCGTTGAGTAGGGCGGTCTGCACGCGAACTATGTGTTGGTTGCTGTGGGGACGGCAACGGCTCGTCTAAACTCGACTGTTTCGTCACAGACCGACAAGCCGTCGTATTTTATAGACCTTGAAGTTTAACAAAAGAGCGGTCTATTCCGCAATTAGGGAGGAGGTGATTTCTACATGATGATACACGATCCAGCGTCTGCACACCAAGAGTGCAACGCCAAGCCGTAGTGTTGCCAAGACCAGTTCAGCTACAACTTCCCAAATCGTGACGCGAGGTTGTGGTCATCAGAATTGGGTGGACACCTGCACTGCTATTCATTTTGCCAAATATGTGATTAAGCCTGATGGTCACACCAGGGAAGCACGTACCTACTCAAGTAGTAGTGAACAGCCATGATAATGATTCTGAAGGCTAATGGTACACCAATTGAATTGGTGTATGAGGGCAACTGGCGTGATGTAAATTTGCTTCTTGAATCACGGAAAAGATCGAGTCACCGATTACTATGAGGGATATCAATGGCAGTCTACCGATGTTTATCTGAGAAGAATATAGACGCCAACAGAATAGTGAGATTTGCTGCAGCCAATGAAGTAAATAAAAGTTCCTATGTGCTGTGATAGCTATATTACATTGTAATGCCCACGCTCGCCATGTCAAGCGAGACTCAGTGCTCCCCTGGATATTACATCTCAGGAAATCCTGATGGCTATTGTGAGAGAAGATATAAAAGAACCAAAACGCTGGTTCGCACAAAACACCCGATCCAAAAATGAGACAGAGATGTAAGTACGTATACAGAATGAAAAGCAACTCCGGAATAGAAAACCGTATGATGTTGGAAGCTGAAAACTCCAGAGAAGTGTATGAAAATGCTGATGCTAGCGGGCGCCACATAATGGCCACAGTGTTTCCAATATTCTGGATGCTAGTTGACACTGGCCCAAGAAAGGAATGAATAAATAGTGACTGGTGCGTTAAAAGCAGTAACTCAGTGATTTGTACAAGGTACGTGATGTTGACAGCGTTGTCGGCTTAATGGGCGTTCCATGGTACACGGGCAAGGGGACTGCCAATTTTCGGAGCAAACTGCATGCTCTTTCTTCGGGCAATCATGAGCTTCTCACCCAATTGAGGTGTCATCTGCGTTAGATAATCACGCGCTTTATGTGGCTCTGTCTTGGGGAAAATGGGCGAGGCATTAGCCTTTTCGGGGGTAGTGGGCACAGGTGAGGCTGAGGAACGCATCGAATCCCTAGCAGCATTTGGCTCCATTGACTTTCTCCGCTGATAAAAACGTTAGCAAAATTAATATGAGAAAGAAGATTATGGTATTACTTACTCTGCGACCGCCGCGAGGGACATCATCCAAGTCATAATGGAAATTGGATTCTTGCACCCAATCATGTGCTTCTGCACATGCTACTACCCAACCAAGGCCAACACAAGTGACAGCACCTTGGGTTTCCTTAACCTTTTGCAAGGTACGAGCAGAACCATCCTTGAAGACTACATGTGTGATACCAACCTTGGAGATAGGCGTACCGGCCGTGGGATTCCAGTTCCACTGTTTTATGATACGGGCTCCCAGACGTCTAAGCTTATCCTCAAATCCGGAACCGACATTGGACCCATCAGTAGTGTACACTTCGACGTATACTGTGGCACCATTGAGAGGACCAACAAATCCACTACTTCGCCGCTTGCGACGAGAATCTTTATCCATGGGAGAACCTTGATTAGCTTTCGGTGGCGTCCATGTTACTTTCTGACTGAATAATACAGCAGAATCCTGTTCATCGTCTCCACCTTTGAGAGGGATTAATGTTCGCTTGACAGGGCTTTCACTATATCCTACAACAATTTCATCTTCGTGATCATTGTAGGTTTCTTGAGCCAGTAACGCGGGGTCAATGTGCATCTCATCAGCGACTTTGTCTGCATAGCTGCACCTCCAAGGCGAGATATCAAGTGCTTGTCCAAATCCACGGCTTCCGCTCTTCCGTCTTTGCCTGTCTAGTTCAATGCCACTGAATTTGTCTGCCAAAGACACAACTGCAGTTGCTTGAGGGGGCGCAACGTTTTCTGCATCCTCGTCTTGTTGGTCGTCTTCATCGTCATCGAATCCGAAAAATCCAAAACTGCTACCACCCTCACTAGGGCTAAGGTGCTTCTTTAAAGAGGATGTAAATTTGGATGCCGGTGTAGGAGAAAGCGAAGTCGTGGAGTTGTACGATTCAGGACCATCCATACCAACATCTCCTTCGTTGTCAACCTGAAACTTGGAAGCACGCCCTGAGGGTGCTGGCGTTGGACTGGTGCGCATTTCCTGATTAGTCTTCGAGGGGGGCGTTGGTGGAGTTGTCGGAACACTAGGCATCGGTGCTAAAAAGTTCGAAACTCGTCGGTTAAAATCTTCATAGTCTCTTACTTGTGAGGACTGAGAGATGGCAGCAGGCTTTCTCTCTTCAGGCTTCATAAGATCCTCAAAGGTCAATGTATCTGACGGTGCTTCCATGATGGCCTCCGGCTTTGCAAATAGCTTCCTGCCGATGGAAAGAGGAGCAGTGGTAACATCATCTTCGCCGAATGGGTCTTCACAGTCTGCTGCGATGGAAAACTTCAGGGAAGAGCCTTTGCCTTTGATAGTGTTCGAGGGCTTC
This sequence comes from Geopyxis carbonaria, assembly GCA_024516215.1. NCBI lineage: Eukaryota > Fungi > Ascomycota > Pezizomycetes > Pezizales > Tarzettaceae > Geopyxis > Geopyxis carbonaria. Next base: position 431,211 of record JAJJXG010000006.1, on the reverse strand, counting down.
TTGTTTGAAGCTTCATTGCGTAATATTCCACCAGCAGGCCGACGCGCCGGAGAGCTCAGACCAGTCTTTTTCATTGGAGAATCCTCTTTGGGTACTGATTTTAAAGGGGAGGGGGGAATTCTCCGTGCCGGAGATCCGAAGAGAACAGAAGTCTTTAATGTGCTATTGCCTAGCAATAAATCGGCACCTTTTGAAATGTCCTTAGATGGACTCAGAGGTTTCATAGGCCGTCGGGGCTTAACTGATAGACCCGGTGAAGTTGGGCAATCAAGATCATCCATCATCATATCATCACGGTGTTCCGGTATTGGCCTGTGTAGCCTTATTGCTTTCTTTGGTGACAGGGCAGGTAAAAGATCCTCTAGAGAACCGGTTGGCTGCTTCAACTTTGATTTTGGAACCCTCTTAGGTTTCACCGACAACGCGCTGATAGATTTCGACAACTGTATCTCATCGATCGGTTCGTCCTTTGGCGGTGGGGCATTCTCCTTGTCCTCCGAGGTTGAGTTCAGGAACTTGACTTTCTTCGCTGGCTTGGTAGATCTTAAGGTAGATGTAATCTTCGGGACAGACGTAATAGATTTTGAAGACCCGACAGTGCTTCTTGTCGACTTTCGAGATGGCGCAGCTTTGAGACCTGTTGTTGCAGTTTTGCTTGGGGGATTTGATTTCGTCGTGGCCAGTTGGTCAATACCAGCAGAGATTTGTTGCTCACAATCACTGTCTGGGAAAGCTTTACGCTTTTCTGGGATACTCTTCTTCGGTCTAGTAGAGGTTGCCGACCGGAATGTAGATTGATCACCGTCGGCCTTTGCACGAGCACGCGTCATGATTCGCCGTGGTGGCTCCATTGTTTTGATGATGTTTAGGCGTCAATACTCAAGACGTGAAGTTAGATATTGGTAAAGAGGGGTGCAGAGAGAGGTATGATAAGCAAAAAGGACCGAGTAGATATCCTGGCTATTGAAAAATCGAAAACGTTAGAGGAAAGAAATGCTGGAAGGAGAGCACAGTCATATGAAAAAGGAGCAGATGGTTGTTGTCAATACCCGTTGCCCCGACAACTGCAGCTTGGTGTACACGCCACAACGCCACACAGCTGTCAACTTGATTGTCTGCATCCCTACACATGAGGGGACATGTTGCTTTCAAGAATGAATACATCTCAAGTAATGTGGAATTCTCAGAATAATGTGTATTATTTTATGTTTCGTAAATGATTACATATTTATGTATAAATATGAAAATAGTTAGAACCGAGATGTCAGCAAGCAAACAGGGGCGCGTCTCGGAATTTCACGTTACCTCCTCAAGTAACCTAGTCTAGTTACAACCAAGCACCAAGTTTATAAGATGTACGAGTACTAACGCTGTTGCGCAGGCACAAAAACAAGCTGGAAACGCAAGAATTTTGACCCATCATTTTCCCATCGGCGCGGGTAATCTTGATCGATCATAAAACGCGAGTTGCCTATTTTCGATGCCTCATTTTGGAGAAGACTCCTGTGATCGATTTCGAAAATAATAAGCCAAGGTTGAAAAAATGTTGAAAACACATTTGTGTTAAAACGGCCAAACATGAAGGATGTCACTAGTAAAGGGTTGAACTACGTTCTTGAAGGATCTCACATGAAAGTGGCAGTTGCCCGGCGAGTGAGTGTGTACAAACTGACAATTATTCATGTTAGCTTCAAAGTGCTTTGTTTACATTGTTATTCTGTTATCGGGTTGCGGGCCCAATAATAAAGATTCAACAGATTTCATGACGTTCACGTTTGCAGTTGTGGTTAAATCCGCAGTTGTTAGCTTTCTGACAAGAAACAAAGAACACGGGTGCCAAAAATGGCTGTGCAAGTTTCATTCATAACGCCTCTGACCAACCTCAGAAACGACAACGATCCCAAAGTACTACCCTCTATTCAGCTTGAAAATCGGCATTAAAGCATTTAGTAATGGACAACGCCAATCTCCATATGGGCTCCTTGCGAAGAAGCACCTCAAATTCTTCTCGGCGAAGCTTAGATAGCACCTCCGAATCTGGTTCCGAATCTGGACTACTTGCTACTACGGATGATCAATACCCAGAGAAAAAATGGTCCTGTCTCTTTGCATTTGTAGGACGACACCATTGGATAGTTTTGGCAACAACTATCGTTCTTTCGATACTCAGTGGACTAATTCTTCCTGCTATGTCTATTCTGATGGGAAGAATATTTGGGGCCTTCTCAAAGCTAGGCAGTGGACAACTCACTGCGACGAAGTTTGTGGATGAAGTTAAAATCCATGTGATGGGCCTCATGATCCTTGGATTTGTTAGCTGGATTCTTCGTAGTAGTTTTTTTGCAGCATGGCTATTTTTCGGGGAGCTGCAGTCGAGGGCAGTCAAAGCAGTGCTGTTTAGAAAATTGATCGACAAGGACCTTGAGTGGTATGAAAACCAAAGAAATGGCTTATCTGCTTTGTTGTCAAAGTGTCAGACGTATGTTGAAAACTACATTATGCTCGGAAATATTCTAATAAAATTTACAGGCAGACAAAAGAGTTGCAGACAGCACTTTCCCAGCCGATGGGATATGTAACTGAAAGCATTGCCACAATAGTCGCATCACTCTGCATAGCTTTTTACCATTCCTGGGATCTAACATTTGTGATTTTTGCTGGAGTTCCCATTACATTTTGGGTCATGAGTATACTCTCAGCAAGAATTCAACCTCAAATTGACATACAGAAGAAGCATTTGTCCGAGGCAGGGCAAACCGTGAGTAGAGCTATCAGTTGTATTGACACTGTGAAGTACTTCAACGGCCAGAAACATGAAGAAAATGAATTCAAGAAAGCAGTCAGACAGGCAGCCGAGGCTTATCGTTCACAGGCAAAAATCGGTGCCATGCAGACTGGATTTATCAGATTTAATACATTGGTGATTTTTGTGCAGGGGTTCTGGTACGGTGGTTATCTGATAAGAAATGGCGACGAAAGTCAAGCAAAATCGGTCATGACAACATTCTGGTCATGCTTGATGGCTATTCAAGCATTGGAACTGGTTTTCCCCCAGATTTCGCATCTTGAAAAAGGTCGTGCAGCAGGTGCTGAACTAGGAGACCTAATACACAGAGTCAATAAAGACCGAGGTGGAGTTTTTCAGAGACATGGAGGACGTACCCCGGAAAGTTGCGCTGGAAGCATCCAGATCCAAGATGTGTCATTTGCTTATCCCTCTCGACCAGGTGATCTGGCCTTACAGGGCGTCAGTTTATCGATACCCCCACAAGAAACAACCTTCATTATTGGCCGGAGTGGTTCGGGGAAGACTACCCTTGGAAGCTTGATTCAGAATTCCTATACCCCAATATCTGGTGAAATATTAATAGATGGCTGTTCTTCTAAATCTCTAGACCCGAGGTGGATACGACAACATATATCATTGGTGCAACAGCATAGTGTTTTGTTTGACGAATCTATATTTCACAACATCGCTTTTGGGAGATTGGACTATGAGCATGTTTCAAGAGCCTGTGTGTCAAATGCATGCAAAATGGTGGCTCTTGAATTGATGGACCTTGATACCAAAGTGGGCGTTGGTGGAAGGCTTCTTTCAGGTGGCCAATTACAACGTGTTGCACTGGCAAGAGAAAAACTTCGCAATGCTACAATTCTAATAATGGACGAGTCTCTCAGTGCGTTAGATGTCTCAAACCGGACAAAGGTTCTGAAGTCTATCCGAGAATGGAGGAAAGGTAAAACAACTGTAATAATTACTCACGATATTAGTGAAATTGAGAGCGGGGATTTGGTATACGTTCTGGATCGTGGGAAGATTGTTCAAAAAGGGCGTCGCAACGACATTGAAAGAACAAAGGGGCCTTTCAAATCTTTCGTCGCTGCCTCCGATTTAGAAACCAAGAATTATACTGTGCAGAAGGAAATACTTATTGAAGGATTGGACACCACTTGCACGAGAAGTGTAGACAACCAAGACGTCGACGAGTGTGATGCTATATTAGAAAACTCTAAAGAACCTTTGCTGGCGTCACCCAAAATCATGGATGATATCGGATTTGAGAATCCAAGTAATCACTCACTTAGCTCAATAAAAATGAAGGCGATACCAACAACCTTACCAAGGATATTTTCTACTATTTGGCCCACACTTAGCCGACAATCGAGAATAATGCTCATAACAGGGTTTGTGTTCGCAGCGATCCATGCGGCGGCAACACCACTGTTTTCATTCGCACTCTCCCGGCTTATCAATACTGTATTAAATTCGCGATCGCTGGCCTCTGAGACCAAATTCTGGTCGACGATAATTATCATAATAGCATTTGGAGACACGGCTAGTTGTTATGTGTTCCACACATTACTGGAGTTCTGTGGCCAGGCTTGGGCCGATCAGTTACGAGTTGAGGCATTTTCTAAAATGCTAGCCCAGCCGCGTTCGTGGTTTGATGATCAAGATAATCAACCCTCCCGCATCCTGGAGGACCTTGAGAAAAATGTTGAGGAAATGCGAGAACTTCTTAGCAAGTTTGCAGGTTACATTTTTACGAGCTTGATGATGCTCTCTATTGGTGTGTGTTGGAGCTTAGTTCTAAGCTGGAAATTGACACTCGTGGGTCTTGCAATAGGACCAATCATGTATGGAATAACACGAGGATTGAGCTGGACATCGGATCAATGGGAAAAATGTTGCAACGACAGTTCGGAGACAATCGGTGTAATCCTTCACGAGACTATCACAAATATTTGGACAGTCAGGAATTTCTCATTGGAGCGCTATTTTCGAAACAAGTACTTTGAAATGCTTCGCCAAAGCTTCGGCCTCGGTGTAAAAAGGTCTCTTTTGGAAGGTATTGGGAGTGGGCTGGCTGATTCTGTAATAATTTTTGCAACGGCTGCCGTGTTTGCCTACGGCTCAATTCTGGTAGGCAAGGACAAAAAAACCCTCCAAGATATTCTCAGTGTAATCACTTTGTTACTATTTTCGTTAGTCAGTGCTGAAGCTAGCATCTCAATGAGTAAACAACCCCGTCTTTTTTATGAACCGGCTGATTTTATCAAGTTCCACAACTCAGTAGCAGCAAAGATGCCACACGACGGGTCTTACGTCTGGTCGATCTTGACAAAACTTCGCACGAAACAATTGGCAATGAAATCATCACTAACTGCGGCGATATCACCTTCGAAAATGTTTCCTTCTCCTATCCCATCCGTTCAGATATTTCTGTACTTCGGGGTCTTGACCTTAAAGTATTCGCTGGCTCGTGCGTCGCTCTAGTCGGTAATTCGGGCTCCGGGAAATCCACAATTGCTTCCCTGCTTTTGCGCCTATATCCTGTGAAAGCTGGCGCGATAAAATTCGCAGGAAGACCACTTACTGAAATCTCAACTTTCAATATCCGCTCGGAAGTTGCCATAGTCTCGCAGACACCTGTTCTGTTTGAATTCTCAATAGCAGATAATATAACATATGGCTTGCCTGAAAATTCAGTAACAGCGGCAAGAATCGAGGCAGCTGCACGTGCGGTGGGGCTTCATGAGTTCATCACAGAATTGCCAAACGGGTACAATACATTGCTAGGTGATAAAGGTTCTGGGCTCTCCGGTGGACAGACACAACGTATAGCAATTGCTCGTGCATTGGTCCGTAAGCCTCGGGTATTGATACTAGACGAATGCACTTCAAATCTAGATGCGGAGAGTGCGAGAACTGTTCGAGAAGCAATAGTAGATCTCGTGGATACAGAAGCAAATGGACGAGGGTGCACGGTACTTTTAATCACGCATAATGTGCAACTTATGCGTGCAGCACAGAAAATTGTTGTACTTAAGGAGGGGAGAATAGCCGAACAAGGGAATTGGGATGAGTTAATGAAAAACAGAGGTGAACTTGAGAGGTTAGTGAGTGGTGGAATATTGGAAGAATAATTGATACAGATCGAACGAGCGGTAGAGATTAGAGATGTGGCATGTTGAAAGGCTGGCTGTTAATTTATTTTAATTTTTCGAAGATTCTACACGTAACTAATTTCAAGTTTTGTCTACGAGCAGAGGAGTAGGTTTTCGTTGGGATTACTAGCACTAATAGTCTCTTCAAAGCCATGTTTTATCTGATTTGTGAATCTCAAGCCGCTGAGTCATAAATTTAGACAACGACGTGAGCTTCTGCTTAATACTGTGCGTTGACACAAATTATTGACTTTGCAAAAAAATCCGCAGGACTACGATGTGCTGGGACGGCCACAGCGGAGGCCTCCATTCTGCGGGCCGGCGGGGCTGGTCTCGGTGTGACCGCCTCTATTCTGGCGGCAGCTGGAGCCGGTGTCTGCTCGGGCACTTCAACTCTGGCAACAGCTGGGGCCAGTCTCTGCTCGGACGCCTCAGAAACGCCACCGGCAGGACCCTCTAAGCCAGCGTGCCCGCCTCCGTCAGCTCAATTGAACTGTGGCCAGCAACATTGAGCTCAGCCCACACTGGCCATCTATCCACCCACTTCTGAAAGTGAGGGGTTATGATGTCTCTTTGAGCTATCCGGGACACAGAAAATCAATGCCAGCGGGCGGCGAAGTTCGCCAGGAATGACTGGCAGGCACTATGGAACAGCTTACTGTGAAAGAAGAGCCCGTAGTTCTTGGGTAGCCGCGTATGGCCGAGGACCTCCTGGATCCCCTCTAACATCTTCTTCTCACTACGGTTGAAGAAGGCCCCATTCTTGGGGTATAGTAGCTTTAGTAAGCTACGATGGGGAGGGTTCTGCAGCTGAGGGTGCTGGGCATGAGACTGTGTGGGGGAGAGTGCTGTCCGGAAAGGTGTTGTTGGGGAAGGTGGTGCCAGGGTGGGTTTTGTGGGTTCGGCGGTTGTGGTGTGGGAGGGTGTTGCCTGTGAGGGTGTTGTCCAGTAGGGCTGTGCTGGAGAGAGTTTTGCGGTCGAGGGGTTTGCGGTTGAGGTTGTAGTGTGGGACGGTGTTGTGGGTCATAATTCTGTCAGGAAGGGGGTTGTGGAGAAGGGTTTTGGGAGTTGTTAGGCAGATGCTTTATCACGGGTTTGGTGTAATGGCAGTGTTGAAGATACTATAATTGTGTCCAGGGTATGGTCAACTTTCAAGTACAATGAAGAGTACAGGAAACTAGCGAAAACCAGGAATGTGTGCGATCAATGATGCCAGAAGATCTAGGCCCCACATACAATCTAGCTCGAGTGATGTCCAGTGTTGAACTGAGATTCAACAGTAACATTTCAAACCCAGCCGGCTAAGGTTCGGTCTCGGGGCAGCTGACATACTGGAAACGTCCGTGCCCACCAATTCATGTATCCAAGTGGCTTGAATTTTTACCGGAACACTTACTATGAGGTTGGGGCCCCCTGATGGCTCTACTAGCAGTTGGCAATTACCGTTTTTATTACATGATTTAATACAGGCCAAAAGCCTCCATTTGCTCAGCTAAAAACAGGCCGATTTTATATGGGCAAAAGGTTGAGAATATGGCCACTATTCCCATGCCATTAAGTCAACCATTTGTTCCAGGCGCGCGTAGGACTGATTAAGCGCGCTTAATAGACGCCAGGAAGCAGCATTCATTTGATCAATCATTTATTCAAGTTTCTAGTAACCATATATTCAAGCATTTATTTGTGTCGGCCGTCGCCGCCCTCCGCTGCCGCCGCCCTCCGCTGCCGCCGCCCCCGCTGCAGCCTCCCTATGCCGCCGCCGCCGCCTGCATATAATCAACCATATATTCAACCGTATATTGTTGTCCGTTGCCGCCTCCGCCATAGCCATCGCCCCGCTGCTGCTCTTGCTGCTGTTCTCGCTGCTGTTCTCGCTGCTTTTCTCGCTGCTGCTCTCGCTGCTGATCTCGCTGCTGTTCTCGCTGCTGCTCTCGCTGCTGCTCTCGCTGCTGGTCTCGCTGCTGGTCTCGCTGCTGCTCTCGCTGCTGGTCTCGCTGCTGCTCTCGCTGCTGCTCTCGCTGCTGCTGCTGTTGGCACCGCGGCTGCTGCTGCCACTTTCACCAGTCAACTCCTGCTAAAGAATATGGCTAGACTAGAGAGAGGCACTTACAATCGATGCTATTAGCAGTTGAAGGGTCTTGGTCATGCGTACTCTAGTAGTTAGTAGTATGCTTTGAAGCTGAAGATAAAGACACTTACAGGTAAACAGGGCCAAAAGTGGTGTTTAAGCGAGCTTGGGGGGACATGAACGAGAGATGGAGACAGAACACAGAAAACTGGCCAAAGGGGTGCTTAAATTCACTTACAGAAGCTAATCTAGCACTCAAATTCACTCGTACGCTCTAAATATGTGTCAAATGGATGATTTATCTATTGTGACCCCGTTAGTCGGACACAAGGTTTAATGGCTGGGTCGAGGCCTCTTGTATGGGCGATGCAATATTTTATGAGAGCAAAAGCATGATCAAGGTTCTGGAAACAAATCGCCAAACTTTGTTAGGAGCAAAAGGATGTTGAAACGGTTGGCCGGATCGGCAATTTTTTATTTTGCTGGACTTAAAGCATGACACCTCCAATACGCCACTTTTTTGTAAAGCAAATGGTTGATTTGGTATTTTCTCACTTCTGGTAGAGTGGGGACCCATATTGTGGGATATCACCATCGAAATATTTTCTCTGGTAAGGATAAACCTTACCATTTGTGGAGTACTTCATGGTCAAGAGCCAATCAACACCTCTTTTCTGCAGTTTCATAGAACGGTAACTGGCACATATGACAAGTTGTTTCTACTGACCCCAGAATACAGATTTCGTTTTCTTTGTTTGAAAATGTCGTGGCAAGTGATCCGGTCCGACCTGCCAGATAAGTTTGCAAAGTTGGGCTATCAGATAATCCTAACTGACTCTCGCTTACGGTCTGCCATACATGAGCAATTTATTTCTGACCTTAGAGGGAAAGCGTAGGTACATACTGTGCGTCGACACAAATTGTCGACTTTACAAAAAACACCGTTATAACAACCTTCCACGCCCCACGATATTGATGATAAATATAACATCGTAGGAGCTATCATCTATATCTGAAGTTACTCTTTGATTAGTTTCAGAATTTTAGAACGTGTTGTTGTAAATTAATTAATTTACGTTGGTTACCATGTTGCAAGAGGGTACGAGAATTTATGTCCTAGTACTGTAGTTTCGTAGCAATAGAAACTTACAGACCATGGTGTAATTTTCGTTTAGATCAAGAGCCAATATTACCTCCCTGTTTACCTCGACCTACAAAATAAATTTTTGTATCATAGACAACCTCTCCACTCGATCGGAGAAGTCGAGAGGCAATGATATCCATGGAATGGCATTCTAGTCAACAACCGTACCGGTAGTTCTGACCAGACTCAACTAGAGATTTTTGACGTTCATGAGCGTGTATTTGGCGGGCGCTTCCTGATTCTCCAGATATCGGTGTTCAAAACTGATGTTTAGAATCATATCTCTAGGTTAAACTCCTTTACCAAAACTTTCCGTCGGCCGCATAGGCTGAAAAAACTGCCAGACAATTTACAAGAAGCTTAGAAAGAGACTACTAATGGTTGTGTGAAAGGTAGTTGACAAAGTAATTCCGTATATCACAATAAACTTGACAGTATACAAAACGTGGTACAATGACTGTGAACTACTAAGTGTGAAATTTTCATTTTTACCTCTCGTAGATAAAGCCTGTCGGCGTTTACAAAGGCGCCATGTATTTACCGGGAGTACACTTTGTTGGAACGTGAATAACCTTGAAGTGTTGCTCGTTGGTGATCTTGCCAAGGGAAACGTTGCAGGTTGCCCAGTCTACACCATTTATGAAGCAGTAGTAACCGGCCATGGAGCAAGAGTCCTGCATCACGACTTTCGCCCTAGGCTTATGTCAATCCAAGAAAGAAAATACGTGGAACTAATTTTTCAAAACGTACATTGTGACTTGGATATCGGCCGCGCAAACACTGGCGACGAGAATGGAAACAGGCGCAATTATTTTTACGATCCGCATCTTGATTTCGTAAGAGGTAGTTTCGGGTCCGGCTGTGACTGAAGTAAAATGATGGGATTCGAGAATGTTTATGACCAAGATTTACACACTCATACAGGCGACCCCTGAGAGATTATCAGAAATGCACCTGTCTGAATAATTCACGCTGGGCACCCCGACAGTTGAATCTCGCAAGCATATCCTGATATATGCCGCAACAACTCTGTTGAGCTGTCAAATCAAACATCATATGTCCTGACTCTGGTTAGTGATAGTAACCATATATATTGTCGATCATATTACCAACAGGGCCGCAATTCCGAGGTCAAATAGCACAGTCCCTGCTATTGTTTTGGGATGGTAGACCAGGATTTAATAGGATTTGACACGTCCTAGTTGCAGAGTAACCAGATCCCTGCATTCGTCTGAACAAGCTTATTGGCAATATATGAATACCCGGTAACGGTAACACAACTGCGGGGTGTTTAATACGCTGCTACATCGCGTGAAACAGGCCGTTAGTGGATGGTCCCTGGTGAAAGCTTAGTCTGCCGTACTGCAATTCCGGTCACTAGAGTAAGCGATTGGAAATATTGACATATCGCCGTTAGAGAAACACATGCAAGGAAGTTTCCGGGGAGAGCGAAGGGGAGCGGGGTCGTTAAACCGCACTTCATCAGGGAATCCGGAGAAAGTTGACTGGCTGCTCCTTGGATGCTCGGAGTCCTGTGATGTACGGATCAGACTCCTGCCTAAATTTCCTGTGAATGACAAGGGTGCCTAAATGTATTTACCAACCCTAAATTCTCAAGCTCCTCCTCTGAACCTCCAAAATAACTCTATAAAAGAAACTACAACCTCTACCATACGAAAGAATCAACCGAGCTACAGAAGTCATGTATACATCAACGCTCTTTGCTACTGTCATCGCCTTACTGGGGTTGACTTCGGCCACTCCCACTGGAGCGTCTACAGGTGATGAGGTGATTGTATTAACTATGTCAGTTACTACCTCCATGATATCCTATACACACATTTTTCTGATAATTATATCCAGGCCTCGCATCATCACGGACATCAAGTGCACCCAAGATCACTCTCTGTACTGTTGGACCAATGGTGCGGACATTGGATACTGCAACGGTACTCTCGGTCGCGTCACCAATGACTTTTTCTGGGTCCAGAACGCTGCTCCCGGCAAGGGTAGTTGCACGGAACCTGGAACGTACCTCGGGCTTTTTCATTAGATGGGTTGTCGATAGGCATTATGGGTCATGTTTTTCAGGAGTTCGGTAGTAGACGGTTGCACATCTTGTACATTTGACAAGATAATATCTTATTATTATTCGTTCGGCTTTAGAACCGTGAAGTGAATTTCGATTGAAAACTACTACCTGTCAAACGGCGAGTGATATTGAATGGTGACGGAAATCCTACTTCATTTTCTGGGCGCGACGGGACGCTGTACTTCCAGTTGTATGTAAAGAACGGTTGTGATGTGTGGATAATGATTTCAAGACTCTGTGGGTCGGGAATACAGCGGAGAACCGCAACACAAAGATCTAAACCACAACACATGGTGAGACACTCCTGATAGAATGACACTAGGTGCGACGTCAAAACAAATGCGAGCTTTACGTTTTACGGCTTGATGAAAGAACCGAGTACTTGATAAAATAACTCACGGAAAGAGCCTGCCCAAACCACGGCTTGTCTGAATCTGGGCAAAAGAATAAATGTTTGCAGGTATGGGTCTGCTGGCCTCCAACAAGGTAAACCGTATGATCATCCTGGATATGTTGTGACCCGAACGGTCTCCCGACGGCCCGTAGACAGCTAATCAACCAGCTAGCCCACTACCATTGGAACAGAATCCCAGCACGCTATTCTGGATAGCAGCTGTCCTCGCTCGCCCTCCTTCAGAAGGCATGGACCAGGCCTGAAACTGGACGGCGCAAAAATATGAATGGACTGCAGGTACCGGAGGACGGGCGGATGCCGGTCGGGTGCCATCATCCGAGGACTTCAGACGCGGCCCCCAGTCGGTATCATCATCTTAGTTGAATAAACGTAGCTTTTGGTTGGGCCGTTTTGTTAACTTAAACTCTCCCACCGAATAAGATATTCAATCTTGCAATTATTTCATTGATCCATTTGAGATTGAAATGGTTATTTCGGTGAATTCCCCTTGAGAAAAAGTTCTGAGCTGATGAATGTTTTCTGTTCGCACAATGAAGAGAACAAAGTATAGTTGGTCGAGTGCTGGAAGGTAACTGTTTGATTTGTCTCGTGCCTAGCCGGATATTTTTCGCCCAGTCCGGAAGTCCTCTGCTAGCGAAAGATCGGGGCTGTCGCTTAGTATTCCTCGCAGGTATGTACAATAGGAAGAATTGGAAATGACTGAGTTAGGACTAGGGGTTGGACACGAGACAACTGTTTGATACACTAGGGCTAGTATCCAACAAATACACCAGTAAAAATAGTGGGTTATCGAAAACGTCATTCCGAGGATTCCATGGCTATGGAAACATATGTTTTAACCCTTTACCTTTGGATACCAATTGTCAATGAGTTCTGAATATTGAAATATAACAGTGTCACTCTAATGAAATTGGCGAAGTGAAGGAATATAATCAATAGCTTCAAAGTTTTATTCTTAGTATTAGAAGAACTATCCAAATGTTATACTGTTTCCAATTATATAAGTTTTACTAAAGGTGATTGCCAATTCTATAAGGCCACAATAATGCTGTGGAAAAGAGTGATAATGAGTCATAATTAATGCCCATATTGATGAAGAAAAGTTGAAAGTACCGGAGCCGGATTGTACAAGATAACCCTAGGATTGTGGTTTCATACAATAACGTGATTGTCTTGGTATCACTCACTCAGCATAAGGTATTTTTGAAGTTTTATACAAATGTTGGATGTTAATTGATTAAAAATTTTATCCAAAGCTCTGTAATTGTTGAAAAATTATGCTCGCAAAGGATTGAGGGAACTAAATATCACTAGTAGGATCATATTGGATGCTTGTCGTGAAGCAAAGCATTGTTGATTCACAGTTTCATCTTGCAGCATGGTTTTCACTTATTGAACAAGCTCAATCATGGTCGGGGCAAGCCAATCTTGTATTTTTGTCGGTATTTTGGCTATATATTGCCTGTCAATGCATTGACCAAACTATGTGAAGCTCGATGAAGGAGGAGTTTGAATGAAAAATCACAAGGCAAGCTAAAAAATAAATAAAAGTAGCCATAGAGTTGCTGAATTCTTTTATGAGGATGATGATAATTATAACTATATCAATGAACTGTTTTTTGTTGTAGTTTATATAGAGTTAATATTTAAATCAGTGGAACGGCTTTGGTGGATTGCCAAAAACAAATAGCAGTGCCAGATGAATTATGACAGCCGTGGTTATTCAATCACTAGTGGATATATCCAAGTTCTCATAGGAATTGAGAAGTCCCGATGAAATATCAGAATGGATTTTGCCCCTGAATGATGCATTGCTTGAATGCTATTACATGACCATACTTTGGATCTGCTGTGCCTGTATTTTATGAACCCGGTAAGTATCTGATTACAAGAATTGGAGTTATAGAATCAACCATAAGGAGAGACACTAGGAATTTTTGAAAAGAATGATAATAAGCATGTATTTGTCAGATTTCCTCATTTGTCTGTTCCAAAATGCCTTATTTGAAATATGGAAAATTTTCTGACATCGCAGAAGGAAGT